>LR990852.1:589924-1789924 GCA_905163395.2 Endotricha flammealis | reverse complement strand
TCGCGCTTCGTTTGTTCGTGAAAACCCGCCGCTCGTACTAAATGGCGCTCCTCATACATTTTTACCAAACAAAAACGCTTTTAGCACGAATTTTAGCGTTGACCCTAACAGGAACTCGGAAGGACCTCCTTATGGCAACCGACAAGAGTTTTGCCGTTGCATCGGCTTCGCCACCCCTACAACATAGACCTGAAGAAGTAGAAACAAATTTACATGAACAAATTAATACAATTAATAAACCAAAACTTTATATTATTAGTAGTGGTCAGCCCCTCTGAAAATAGTATGTTCCTCGGCCCGGTAGACAATAAAGAGGTATTAAAAGTTTAAAAAATAAGAAAAGCTTTGGAATTGACGAAATACCACCTTATCTATTTAAAGAAAGTGCAGAGGATTTGACATATCCACTCACGGTTTTGATAAACCAATCATATAGCGAGGGCGTATTTCCTGACCTATTGAAAAAAACTATTATTAAACCGCTTCACAAAAAAGAAACAAAAACGGACATAAATAACTATCGGCCCATAGCACTTTTACCTACAGCTTCAAAAATATTTGAAAAGATTATCTGCGACCGAATCTACAAATTTTGTGAGAAATTTAAAATATTTGATGAGTGTCAAAACGGGTTCCGTAAAAATCGCTCGACAACTCTAGCAGTGTATAAATATTTTCGCGAAATAATAAATCTACTAGATGCTAGGAAGTATGGACTTGGTATACTATTGGACATGACGAAGGCGTACGATAAAGTCCAACACGACATACTACTTAAAAAACTATATGGAATAGGAATACGTGGTGCGGCGCATGAATGGTTTGCGTCATATCTAAAAGATAGGCAACAATTCGTCGAAGTTGAGTATTACGATTTTAAAACTAACGAAATACGATCAGTCCGTTCCGAAGGCAAAGTTATGAACGCATCAATACCTCAAGGCAGTGTAGTGGGATGTCTATTGTTCTTAATATATGTGAACGATCTCCCAAAAAATGTGGATGAGCCGTGTGTTCTATTTGCTGACGACATTTCACTATTAACATCCTGCCAAAATGAAAATGAAACTTATATTAATAATAAATTACATTCGTTGCTTACAACAGTCTCAAAGTGGATGAATGAGCACAACTTAGAAATGAACTACAAAAAAACTAAACTTATGTGTTTTCATCCCTATCAAAAAAGACCGTTGAATATAAACTTCTCATTCAATGGAACTAAAATAGAATGCGTAAATAAATTCACTCTGCTTGGTCTCCATATAGATAGCCACATAAATTGGAAAACGCATGTACAGAAAATTAAATCAAAATTATCGAGTTTTGCATACGCGCTCCACGAGGTTAAGAAAAGAACAAATATAGAAACAGCACTGACTACGTATTATGCCTATGCGTATGCATGGCTAAATTACGGTATTATTTTGTGGGGAAACAGTACAGACGCGCACATACTGCTCACGCAACAAAAGAAATTAATTAGAATTCTTGCAAATATCCAACAAGAAGATAGCTGTAAACCATATTTTCAGAATTATAAAATACTCACCGTTCCTTGTATGTATTTATTTGAAATCTGTAAATTTGTGCGAAGATACCCCGAATTCTACACAAAACGAGGTGATGTAAAAACTAAGTATGCGCCGCGTGATAAAAACAAATTAATGCTACCGTCTATCCGTCTCAACCTAAATGCGTCAAGCGCCTATGTCATGTCTATAAAGATATACAACAAACTACCAAAACAAATAAAAGAGGAAAGTAACAATAATATTTTCTTTAAAAAAATAAAACAATTTCTCATAAACAAAACTTATTATAATATAAATGAATTCTTTGACGAAAAACTATAATATTAAAACAATATAATCCTATAATAAAATTCGATGACTTATTTAATAAAACTATTGACATTTTAATATACAAAATGAAATATAATTAATAAGAATAATACATAATTTTTTATAACACTATAATTTTATAAAAACTAAATAATTCACTTTTAATATAAAATCGTTCCAATAAATAAATAATTTTGTAATTTTTGTAACTTATTCAAAAGTATGTATAGTGCTAATAGGTTTATTTACATAATAAAATTTAATTGTATATTTGATAACCGTTTAGAACAATTTGTAAAAAGCAGTGGGTACTGTAATATTGATTTTGTGCGTCCTCCTCCAATCCAGTGTTGCTGTGCCCAACAGGGTCCATAAAATGTTCATAAATTTAAATTGTCATCCTACTATTACTTTATGGTTGCAATAAATGTTGAGTATTGAGTATTGCGAAGTATTGGTTAAAAGTCTAATTTGTGAGTGTGAATTATTGTTTCGAAACTCCATCCACCAAACAGCAGCAAAATATTTCAGTAATTTCAATGCCTGCAGCAATTCGTTTCCATCGCAAAATCGCGATCGTATTGTAGATAATACATACATTCAATTAAATTTCAAAACTTTATAGGTCTAACTAAATAATCACTAAAAATAAAATAAAAAAACATTTGTTTCTATAATTTATATTATTATAGTCAAATTGCAAAGAGCATACATCCCGAGCCATGAAATTAAACAATGATAGCTATATTAATAAACGTGAGGGTACTTTTGAATTAAAACTCTAACGACTCGTAAAAACCTATTTAATTATAATTCTCATTTAATCAAAATGCCTCGTACGGGTACCAAAACCGTAAGTTTTTCTTAGTGCTTATTTAGATCGTTGTTTTTATTATTTCTATAGCTTCATTAAATAATAGGACAGTAAAAAAACATATGTATATTAAGACCAGCGAAATTCGCGCAGCTTCATTTGCGTGTATCCTTTTTTTTGTGTGAAATTCGGATAATCCTTTCATATTGGATTCCTAAGCAAAGAACACACACTCGTAAGTTATCTCTACGATCAGCGGCCGTCAATCATTCAGAACAAAAAAAATTATTTGTCCATATTTAAAAATCATCAAAAAAGGACAAAAATCTTATTTTTTATACCAATTTGAATGTATAACGTATTCTGACACGTAATTATTTTTAGAAATTTACTTGTTAATATACCATAATAAAGCGTGATTCGTGATTGTTTTGATAAATCATTGTCATAATTTAAATTGTACAAAGTTTTTTTAAAGAACTATATGTATAAACAAAACTCTTATTTAAATCAATATGTTTATTCACTGCAAAGACTGGAACAAGCTGCCCGACGATGTGTTCCCTGCACCTCACGTGTACGACATGGGGTCCTTCAAGCGGAGCGTGAAGAGGCACCTTTCAGGCCGGCATAGTAGAAGCGACGAGACACCATAAAGGATGTCTCGTCGCTCCTATTCCTGGACCCCAGTGACCTGCGGCCCATCTAGCAGGAGCTGGCGTCACATGCCGTGTCCCAATAAAAAAAAATAAAAAAAATGTGGTCATAAGTTTCGTCACTAATAATACATTTATAGGGATTGCAGCCCTGTCTTAGAAAACATCAACTCATTTGATGTGCCCATCTCGAAATAATTCCATTTTTGCTTAGCAAATAAAATCCACGGTTCCGTTATTGGGACATTGGCATCATAGGGTATGCCAGGCGCCTAAACCTAGGGAAAATCCGACAGGGAGGCATTATGGTATTTAATTAAAATGAATATATTTTCTTTTTCTTTTCGTGCGTCAACTGAGGGTAGCTGATATCAGTATTTTCAACTTAACGGTTATTGAATTGGCTCAACTACTGCCTACCGACAGTCGTGAGTAGTAAACGACAGTTTAACTTGCCCTCCGTTGCTCCTCCATTATGTGAAATTGGAAATAAATTGGCTTATTATTTATTACAGGAAAAGAAAGAGAAAGAAGACAAGCCCAAAGACAACACACTGAGGCAGGATCTCATACCACCGAGTTACCCAAGCCAGCCTGTCTATGTTAAGAAACACGTTCGCGAGAAAGAACTTAGCAAGCTGGAGGGGCTCAAGGAAGACCTGTTTAACGTCTGGGTAAGTATTTTTTTAAATGATAAGATGAACAAGCTGGTGTTTCACCTGATGGTAAGCAATCACCGCTGCCCATGGACACCCACGACTACGAGATCTTGGATGCGTAGCCAATCTATGAAGGAATGAAAAAGTAAGGACGGGGAAGGGAAGTGAAAATAGGAGTAGGAAGCACTCCTGCTTCCTGGGTATTTATTATAGTAGAAAATTCAGATTTTTAAAAAGTTGGCAAACAAACATACGGCTTGCCTGATGGTAAGCATAACCGTAGCCTATAGACGCTTGCAATACTGGCCGAGACCAATGCTATTTGGCTACGATCTTCTGTAAGGTGGAGGTCCTTCCCCAGATGGGCTGCGAAAGATGCGGAGCGGATTATCCGCTGTGCGCTTCTCTTCTCTCCTCTTCCTATTGTCTCATTGACGCCAAAACCCTCTGTTGTACTTGCTGAAGTTTTCTTTATCCCTTTCATAATGAGCCAAGGTTTATCTGAAACTTGTTTTGTTACATGCACACTCCATTTAATTCTCTTCAAGAATGTGAGTGACAAAACGGGTTATATGTTTTTTTAATCTATAATCTATAATATAATAAAAGTGTAAAAAAAGTTGTCTGTACATTGAATATATTTCCAAAAAAATTGTTTAGGGCGATGAAGAATAAGCAATAGAACAAGAATTTCGTAAAATTTTGTCCGTCTGTTTGTATGTTTGTATGTATGTATGTTTGTATGTATGTTTGTACACGCTAATCTCAGAAACGGCTGAACCGATTTGGATGCGGTTTTCACTAATATGTGGCGATTTGCTCAACTTAACATTTAGTGTATGTTATTTTTCAAAATTCCCACGGGAATCCGAGATATACGCAAACGAAGTTGCGAGGGTATATCAACGCACAGCCCAAACCGCTGGGTCTAGAGATTCCAAATTTGGCATGTAGGTTCCTTACGATGTCTAGGGATGTACTAAGAAAGGATTTTTCAAAATTCCCACGGGAAAGCGAGATATACGCAAACGAAGTTGCGAGAGGACGCACAGACCAAACCGTTGGGTCTAGAGATGCCAAATTTGGCATGTAGGGTCCTTATATGGTCCGGACCGACCGGACCGGAACGGACCTGATCGGTCCGGAAGGAACCGCACCGTACCGAGTCCGTGCCGGACCGGACCGAACCGGACCGGACCATTTTTTTTTGTCCGTCTGTTTGTATGTTTATATGTTTGTATGTATGTTTGCACACGCTAATCTCAGAAACGGCTGAACCGATTTGGATGCGGTTTTCACTAATATGTGGCGATTTGCTCAACTTAACATTTAGTGTATGTTTTTTTTCAAAATTCCAACGGGAATCCGAGATATACGCAAACGAAGTTGCGAGGGTATATCAACGCACAGCCCAAACCGCTGGGTCTAGAGATGCCAAATTTGGCATGTAGGGTCCTTATATGGTCCGGACCGACCGGACCGGAACGGACCGGACCGGACCGGACCGGAACGGATCAGACCTGATCGGTCCGGAAGGAACCGCACCGTACCGAGTCCGTGCCGGACCGGACCGAACCGGACCGGACCATTTTTTTTTGTCCGTCTGTTTGTAAGTTTATATGTTTATATGTTTGTATGTATGTTTGCACACGCTAATCTCAGAAACGGCTGAACCGATTTGGATGCGGTTTTCACTAATATGTGGCGGTTTGCTCAACTTAACATTTAGTGTATGTTTTTTTTCAAAATTTCCACGGGAATCCGAGATATACGCAAACGAAGTTGCTAGGGTATATCAACGCACAGCCCAAACCGCTGGGTCTACAGATACCAAATTTGGTATGTAGGTTCCTTACGATGTCTAGGGATGTACTAAGAAAGGATTTTTCAAAATTCCCACGGGAAAGCGAGATATACGCAAACGAAGTTGCGAGAGGACGCACAGCCCAAACCGTTGGGTCTAGAGATGCCAAATTTGGCATGTAGGGTCATTATAAGGACCGGACCGGACCGGAACGGATCAGACCTGATCGGTCCGGAAGGAACCGCACCGTACCGGGCCGTGCCGGATTGGACCGGTTTTTTTTTCTGTAGAAAAATAAGCTAATCGGCATGTAGGTTCCATATCAGGACCGGACCGACCGGACCATTTTTTTTTGTCCGTCTGTTTGTATGTTTATATGTTTGTATGTATGTTTGCACACGCTAATCTCAGAAACGGCTGAACCGATTTGGATGCGGTTTTCACTAATATGTGGCGATTTGCTCAACTTAACATTTAGTGTATGTTTTTCCGCCGGACCGGCTCGGACTGACCGGACCGACCGGACCGAATGGAACCGTACCGTACCGGGCCGTGCAGGACCGGAATTTGTTTCTGAAGAAAAATATGCTAATTGTTACTAGGCCACGCGGGCGAAGCCGCGGGCAGAAGCTAGTTATTAATAAACTAGCGAAACCCGCGCAACTTCGTTTGCGTGTATCCCGCTTTCCCGTGGGAATTTTGGAATGTATGATACTTTAAAACCTTCCCCTTGAATCACTCTATCAATTAAAAAAAACCGCATCAAAATCCGTTGCGTAGTTTTAAAGATTTAAGCATACAAAGGGACATAGGGACATAGGGACAGAAAAAGCGACTTTGTTTTATACTATGTAGTGATAGTGATGAATATGGCCTTTGCCCTGCAGTGGGACACAAATAGCTGATAAAAAATGAATATGTGTGCTGTATAGTATTGCTTTATTTTTAAGACCATGTATGCTGTTTTTTAGTTTCCTAGTAAAATTCAAATACAAAACAATATATTGTACGTGCGTACGTTGTATGGTGCGTTCGATGAAATTAAACACTTGTTCGTAATAAACTACTTTACGCACGTGTGTCTTATAGTGTTATTGACAGCACATCCTCGAGCGTATTTTTTTATTTTATTTTTTTTATTACTAATTTCGTCGGTCGTGGGTAGGGCCGAGACTTTCTTTTTACTTTGTTTTGTTTTCATCTGATGTTTTCTGTTTTGTGTTTTTGTTTTGCTGTATTGTTTTGTTTATTGTTACATTTTTGTTTATTTTATACATGATATACTATATACTTCTGTATAAAACACCTATTTTTATTGTCAAATTTTTACTGTTCATTTATTTTTCATTATCTTTTATTATTTCTGTTTACCTATTTTGCAAGTTTATCTATTATTTAGTTACCTTTTTCCTATTTTTGTTAACTATTGTTTTGTATTGGTCTATCAATTTGTATTAATTAGATAGATAGATAGATAGAATATACTTTATTTGCAATACACATCCAACAGTACAAAGAAATATTACATTAAAATCTTACATACTAGTGTATTAGCAACAAGGCGGCCTTATTGCTAAAAGCAATCTTTTCAAGGCAACCTTAGGGTAACGAATTAAAGACAGAAACGGGCAGGGCAAGCAAAACAAGAATCTTATTAACTTGCAACGTAATAAGTACATAAATCAATAAAACTGAACTAATTTTGAATAATAATACTTACATAAGAATACACAAATCATACATACATACATATATATATCTCATACATCGCACCATTCCTGGAAGAAAGTCATAAGTGAAAAATAGCAACTTTTCAGGAGCGTAAAAAAACTGTCTAGAAAATACATCTTTTGTCCTAAAAATATGTGGTATACAGCAAATGATAATAAAAACTAGCTGTCTAGTCACCATATTTTTATGTTCAACACTTACACAATGTACATAGAGAAAAACTTACAAAAGAGCGTTGCATAAATATTCCTCGAAGAATAATAAATTATCCGTAGCAGTAATTGTAAATATTGCATTATTGACATGGGGACGGTAATTGGCTGTTTGATATTACTGTAGATAACTCTTTATTCATGCCCTAATTCGGTAGTGCATTCAATGCGTAAGTGTGGTTTACACGCTTCTTCCACGAACAACTCATTTGTGTAAGATCAGTTGCGCACTTTTTCCTTCTGAAAGATTCCTTTACTTAAAGTTACATTTGGAGTTATAGCTTTACTTAAAATGAAAAATTACGAAGACTTTTGCGTAGTAATCTATTGTTTTTCATGAAAATCCTATTTTCATGACGAAACGAGCGACATTCCTTCTAATAATCAATTAACTGTAATAATTATTTATTAAATTACATAAAATAAGACTGTTCCTACTTCATCCTTTGTTTACTTACTTCAGAAACAGTGGTTGCTTATTATGTATATTATTTTATTCAGGTTTTCTCATTTAATTATTGTTTTATGATATTATTATGTATGTGTATGTCAGTTGGGAACGTATGAAATAAATAAATCTATTTCTAATTAAATATTTTTAATTAATGCTTTTATAATCAACTTATAAAATCAACAACATTTTAACTTCTAAATTATATCATACAAAATTATGTGTCTATTCGGATTCATCGCTATCGACATTAGAATTATTCTCATTACGTGCAGATTGCGGGCGCAAATTCTTATAAAAGTTCTGATAATGCAATAGGATATGGTTGGTTACCTCTACATAAACTTATTAAATCTTTGTAAAGATTTTCAGATATTGGCAGTGGAGCGTTATATAATCGAGATAAAACAGAGGCCCTCTCCATATCTTCACAACCTGATGTTTTCTTTCTTCTTCCGACCCTATTACAACGTTTTGTGTCTACAATTATTGGTGTTTCATCCTCGAAATCATATCTTATCAGCAGGATTCCAGGTGACAAAGGATCTGCTGAAACCTCTTTTACCTTTGTCCAATGAACATTTTTCTCCTGACGCTTCCTTTGCCCATTAGTATTATTAGTTATTAGTCTTTTAAAATCCAAAAAGTCTTCCTGTGACATTTCTTTTACGTTATATTTCTGCCCTCGTACTTTAGCATTCCTAATAATTGCGTAAATTTCTTCAGGAATATACAAAACATGGTTTTTCTTGCTTTTCTCAATGCATGAATGCATAGAGTCCCGTTCATTCTGCGTATGGCCTTTCTGTAAAAACCTATGCGTGATTTTTACACCCAATTTTACTGCTGCATGGACATATAACGCAAACACAAATCTGTTTCGGTTTTGCCCACTGCAATTATCCGAGTAAAATCTCCTTCAATTCCTAGCTTTTAGATAAGCCCATAAACAGCTGGCTATCTCGTTAGCTCCTCTTTTTACTATCTCGCCATGCCAAACGTAACAGTAGCCACTTTTTATCAAAATATTATAAATTGTAAAGTTGTAAACAGGATATTTTCTTTTATAATTAAATACCCCAACTTCAGACTGGGGCAGACTCAACACCTTTTCTAAATCAAAACGGGCAACTGTTTTTGTAGTTGCGTCTGAATTCTCCTTTTCTTCGTCCTTAATTTTTCTTACAAGCTCTTTATTCTTTATATGCACTTCATACTCCACTTTTAATTTATCCTTCCTTTCTGAGTCTGCCTCTTCGTACAAAGAGCATTTATCTTTTTTCGGGTGAAAAAAGCCTATATTAAATTTTGTGCAGAAGATATGGTAATACCATCGCTCTGTTGCCAACTGGACATTTGGATATTGTGGATTATTGTTCATCCAATCCACGTAAAGGCGATACATTTTCGCACAATTCAGTTTTTCATCCAAATATTCTCTTTGAGTCTGTTTTCGGAGATAATGAGACTCTTTGCAAGGAAACAAATTGACATGATCTATTACACTTTTCGTTGCATGGCGAGATAGCAAAAAGAGGAGCTAACGAGATAGCCAGCTGTTTATGGGCTTATCTAAAAGCTGAAGCCGACAGAGGAATTGAAGAAGAATCATTTTACTCGGATAATTGCAGTGGGCAAAACCGAAACAGATTTGTGTTTGCGTTATATGTCCATGCAGCAGTAAAACTGGGTGTAAAAATCACGCATAGGTTTTTACAGAAAGGCCATACGCAGAATGAAGGGGACTGACTCTATGCATTCATGCATTGAGAAAAGCAAGAAAAACGCAGAAGAAATTTACGCAATTATTAGGAATGCTAAAGTACGAGGACAGAAATATAACGTAAAAGAAATGTCACAGGAAGACTTTTTGGATTTTAAAAGACTAATAACTAATAATACTAATGGGCAAAGGAAGCGTCAGGAGAAAAAGTTAATTGGACAAATGTAAAAGAGGTTTCAGCAGATCCTTTGTCACCTGGAATCCTGCTGATAAGATATGACTTCGAGGATGAAACACCAATAATTGTAGACACAAAACGTTGTAATAGGGTCGGAAGAAGAAAGAAAACATCAGGTTGTGAAGATATAGAGAGGGCCTCTGTTTTATCTCGATTATATAACGCTCCACTGCCAATATCTGAAAATCTTTACAAAGATTTATAACTTAAAATCATTGTTGATTTTACGTAATTGTATTTGCGCTATTAAACATAATTAAAATACTCGGATAATAAATAATTTTCAATAATTACGAAATATGTAAAATAAAATGTAACGTAGAAATCTCTATTTATGTTTAAACCACTTCCAAATTCTACCTAGAAAAAATAAGTGACAGTTGTTACTTAAAATAATATCATTATAGGTCTCGTAGAAGAAATAAGCAACTAAACTTACACACCGACACCTACATAATTGTATCCTAAAACAAGTATTCAACAATTAGTTGTGACAAGTTTTATTCAAAAGTTTTCGTTCAACATTTACGTAAGATTGAATATGATAATAGTCGCATGGAATTTTATTGCTGGTTCAAGTGCAAATGTATCAACTTCGTTATTATATGGGAATTTAGTAAAATTTTATGTTGCAGGATTTTAAATATTTCCATTTATTTCCTTCATTTTTGAGATAAATTTTATGAAAAAAATTGACAAGATGTAATACAATTTTCTTGATTTTTTGGTGTAATAAAAAAAAAATGACATAATTGGGGTTGCGACTATCTTCCACCAGTGGTGCGACATAATATAAATATAATTTATATACATAAATACATACACATACCTACACATATATACATATATATATATCATAAACATATGATAAATAAATAAAGTAATGTCGTAGTAGGTCTTAAAGAAAAGGAAGAAAACATTCGCTTATTGTGAAAGAAAATGGTTTATTATTGTTTTCTTATTATTATATCGTTATTATTTCTAAGTTTGGCTGTTCTTCCCCTTGTTTTAATGTGTATCTACGTTTTTTCAAAATCAGTTCTGTTTCTTGTGCTATTATTTCCTAGATTTTATATAATTTTTTACAGTTTATTTTCTTTGTTGTATTTATTTTTCAGATTTTTGTTTATCTTGATTTGTCTATTATTTTTCTAATTTTGTTGCCTAATACTGTTTCTTTCAAAGTCGCATAAAATATACTATACTATATATATTTACTATATACTTAAAATATTTTTTTGATATGAACTCAATTTTGAATTTTGAATCTTTTTTGTTTGAATTTTGTTTTTTATTTCTCAGGTTCTGCTTGCTAGCTTAGTACTATGCCACCTCGAGCGTATGGACGTGACGACGCTGCCCGACGACCTCACCAAGATCATCCAGCTGCTGACGGCGCTGGAGGCCGACGTGCGCCGCCAGGGGGACAAGGTGGCGAACATGCTCGTCGAGCAAGGTTCGCGGCCGACACATTTAAAATCATATAGTCTGTTCTTTTTTAATAATAAAGGAGTATCCAAAATTATGACTGCGCGTCAAGAAAGCCTGATCAATTATTAATGAAATTGCGCATAATTTTAGTCTGTAATTTAGTCTGTTTTAGTTTTGACAGAATTTAATATACCTAGTCTAAAAATATTTTTTTTTCAGATGATCCAACTGCTGAAGACATTTCCAGGGATGGTTTCGATAAAACAATGAAGGGCCTATCCTGGGATGATCTGCAGAAGGCCAGTAATGCTGTGCAGCCACGAATGTTTGGCAAACACGGTGAGTGGAAATTCAATTTGGCATTTTTTTTGCACACAACAGCATTAAAACTTAAATATCAATTACAAAATACAATGGCATAAAAAGGTGAAAAGGCTGGTTGTAAACAAGTGCACACAACATGTTTAAACGTTAATGAAAACTATCATCATGAGTAGGTACAATAAAAAATAATTAGTTGTGTTAGATGCTGTGACTTTTATCAAACACCAGAACACTACTATTCCATCGAAAGATACAGATTCATCATTTAAGTAAAACGTAATAAACTATATCTGGGGAAGTACCCTCTTCTCACAGTCACTCTCCCTCCCCACGCCCCGTGACGTGAGGTCGGTTTGATTTGAGCTCCGTGCTATTATTCGATTTTAATTTATTTAATTGAATTTTTAGTGCAGTGAGTGGTGTTACGTGGTGAACTAGATTCACACGTAATATATCAATTATATCAAATAATATTAGAACATTGAAAACAATAGAAATTAACAATTGCTCCATAACGAATTTCGGGAGTCCCTACATAGGATTCTCGACCGTATTCCTCGAGGCATTAAGATCACTTGGGCTAATCAATACTTCGGCTCGCCGGTGGATCAGCGGTTGTCCATATTAGGCGTTGTGCGGAGGGGGCGTTACAATATTCGATTATTCAGTATTGATTGGCTCTCGCAGTCAACGGCCGTATGCCGGCGGTTAGAATATTCTAGACGGAAGCGAGTTTATAAATTCACGGTGCGCCGTCAGCGCGACACATATTCTGTTTGCTATAGTGACGAGAGTACTGATTAACTAGTGATTACCGTTACTTTGTTCGCGTGTGTAAGTTCCTTGTCCGCTAGGTGAGTTCTGCACTGATTTACCTCTAATAGGATTCTCTTTTGCTTTAATCTGTCTTTGTGTAATTTTTATCCTACTAGTGTATTCAATAATCCAAATTAAATTCATGTATTGCTTATTTTGTGAGGTCGCGTATGTCCCTCAGACGTGCGTGATCGAGATTACCTTCATTGTAATTCTGTGTGGCCGCCTAAGACAATTATAGACTGGACCTTAGCTCGTCCAGCCAGCGAGAAGATTGTCGGCGACGGCCCACAGGATTCCTGGAAGGCGGAATCTGACACCGTCCAATCTCAAATTCCAGGACACCTACGCCAGGGCTAATCTAAACCCCTGTTCCACACTAATACGCTACGGGAGAGTCTGCCCCTTCCCGAGCGCTACATCCCGACACCGAGGTCTATTCCACGGGCGACTACGGGAACATAGCCGGTCAGCGCTTCCCTACGCTGCGCTGCCGACCTCAAGACGCCGCTACCGCGTCGAGCATCTGAGCTGCTGAGCCAGACCCTCCAGGAGGACCTACCCCTTCCGTATTGCATTCCCGCCGTCCGTGCGCCGAAGAAGACTCGAAGCTAAGTGTCGTAAAGAGATTGCAAGTAAATTCTCATAGCTCACACCCTGAGAAACTTAATAAATATATTGTTTCGTGTCTTGTGCTTTCTATTATCTCTCCTTACTCTCTACCTTTATCTTGCTTACGTCGACCGGCCTCCCCGGCGACGTAACAAGTGGCGCCCACGCTCGTGGTGAGAGTGAGAGAGTTTGCTTGCAAATTTCTTTTGTCTATAATTGTACTAGGTGTGCTAACATTTTTTTCTAGCAGTGTACGAGCCTCTCCGTTCTTCAGCTAGGGAGTACACCCTTGTAATCTGTTACTCTCTGCCCCCTATTAGTGTACTCACTAGCTGGAGCAATTTTTTAAACTTCGTTAATTTTTAAATATTTTTGTTTCTTTTTAATCTACCCTACAAAATTTTTTTTTTTCTAACCTACTTTCAAACATATAACGGAGTCGCTCATTAGGGACGAATTGTAAAAGGTAAGCTCATTTTTGCTATTTCTTTCACTATTAGGGGTTACTCAGTGCTAATCACAGGTACGGATAGTGAACTTACCATACCCCCATACTGGGTTGGGGGCGAAAGAAAAACATCGAGTATCCCAGTTGCCGTCTCTCCTAGGCAGGTGGTAAAAGTCCACCAGAGGCTATAACGCATTCATTTGCGCACGAATCTCGTCACAACAGCAAACGACGTTTTTTTTTTTCTTTTTTTTTCTTCTGTCTTTTTGCCCTAACGGTTTTTTTTGTCTCAACGGTTTTTTTTAACATTATTCAAACACATACGTAGGTTCAATATAAAATATATAGTTCACAATCTCGCTAAACATTAATTTTTTATTCTAAGCAGTATAATATTATATATAGGTTTAAACATGGACCGTTCCATAATTTTTTGGTCTAAAAGAAGGTTACGCATACCCTACATATGCGGCCTATCTAGCTAGTATAAATTGTCGCGACGCAGCATCTAAAATGTTGCGCGCGGAGATAGTAACATGTCTACCCATGTTACTTATCTACTACAATGGTGACGACATCTAAAATGTTGTTCTCCTATCTAGCCTAAATTCTACTAAAATTCCATAAGAATCTCATCTAAGTGATGATTCGTGGGTTCGATTCCTATGTGGAGACCTATATGTCAAAGTAAAATTTTAATAATGGTAATCTACTACCTTAATCTATAATAAACTAAATCTGTATTTGTAATAAAATTAAAATTTTTTGCTAATCTAAATATATTTACTACTTCAATCCATACTTTAAAAACCTACATATTTTTTAACTAACTTCTAAACGTAATATAATAAATTTTGCTATTCATAATAAACTACTTAATACTAATCTGTAATTTTAATATAATAATTTGTTTTCTTTGGTAATCATAATATACTTACTACTCAAATCTATAATAACAAAAATAAAACTCGTCATATAAAATGTTCTTCCATAATGCATTAACATTTATAAAACAGGGTAAATACTGTTAATTCAATAATTTTCTAAGCGGGTATTTATCCATTCTTAATAACTCGTAGTGGCGTCAAACCGCTGTCTCGAGTTGTTTCGTATATCTTCGTTCGGGGTCCCTCGGCAGTCGTCGGATCTATTCGTGACCTTGCACTCGAACGATTGGAATGTGCATCATTAGCTAATTCGTTTTGTTGATAACGCTCGCACAGGTGCATGCGCACGCAGTTCTCACGCCGTTATCATTAGGACTATTGCGTAACGGACCATTAAAGTTAATAACCCATTAAAATTTAATGTCACATTAAATATTTTTAATTTTTTTTCTCTCGCTTATCATCCTAATGCCATATTAAATTATTTCTATAAAATTTTCTCTAGAACTACATTGTAAAGGTGTAATCACACTTAATAATTAAAACTATAAAGTCATACAACATTTTTGTTCCTTTTCTTTGGATTATATAGATGAGAACTTCTGATCACAACCTAAACGTGACAAAGTTCGTATCTTTTGGGAGTTCTGTCAGTTTATTGCCTAAAGCCTATATAATCGTGAGGAAAAAGTTATGTCAATGCCTACTCATTGACAAACTATTTAATCTTGATAAGCTATTGTCAAGGTTCGGGCTAGCCCGGATAAAGGTTCATGTTAGTTCTGTTGCTATTCGGATGCTAAACATCTGGACATGTCAACTTAGGGAGCTAGCATTTTAGGAATTATAATGGCGAACTTCCGGTAAAAATTTAATCTAATCTTGCGAACGTACTTATTACATAGCTAAGTCTAGTAGGCCTTTTAAAAAAAAAAAAAAATCTAAGGTTTTTTTTTCCCTAAGAGGGGGGGTACTGTTACGTGGTGAACTAGATTCACACGTAATATATCAATTATATCAAATAATATTAGAACATTGAAAACAATAGAAATTAACAATTGCTCCATAACGAATTTCGGGAGTCCCTACATAGGATTCTCGACCGTATTCCTCGAGGCATTAAGATCACTTGGGCTAATCAATACTTCGGCTCGCCGGTGGATCAGCGGTTGTCCATATTAGGCGTTGTGCGGAGGGGGCGTTACAATATTCGATTATTCAGTATTGATTGGCTCTCGCAGTCAACGGCCGTATGCCGGCGGTTAGAATATTCTAGACGGAAGCGAGTTTATAAATTCACGGTGCGCCGTCAGCGCGACACATATTCTGTTTGCTATAGTGACGAGAGTACTGATTAACTAGTGATTACCGTTACTTTGTTCGCGTGTGTAAGTTCCTTGTCCGCTAGGTGAGTTCTGCACTGATTTACCTCTAATAGGATTCTCTTTTGCTTTAATCTGTCTTTGTGTAATTTTTATCCTACTAGTGTATTCAATAATCCAAATTAAATTCATGTATTGCTTATTTTGTGAGGTCGCGTATGTCCCTCAGACGTGCGTGATCGAGATTACCTTCATTGTAATTCTGTGTGGCCGCCTAAGACAATTATAGACTGGACCTTAGCTCGTCCAGCCAGCGAGAAGATTGTCGGCGACGGCCCACAGGATTCCTGGAAGGCGGAATCTGACACCGTCCAATCTCAAATTCCAGGACACCTACGCCAGGGCTAATCTAAACCCCTGTTCCACACTAATACGCTACGGGAGAGTCTGCCCCTTCCCGAGCGCTACATCCCGACACCGAGGTCTATTCCACGGGCGACTACGGGAACATAGCCGGTCAGCGCTTCCCTACGCTGCGCTGCCGACCTCAAGACGCCGCTACCGCGTCGAGCATCTGAGCTGCTGAGCCAGACCCTCCAGGAGGACCTACCCCTTCCGTATTGCATTCCCGCCGTCCGTGCGCCGAAGAAGACTCGAAGCTAAGTGTCGTAAAGAGATTGCAAGTAAATTCTCATAGCTCACACCCTGAGAAACTTAATAAATATATTGTTTCGTGTCTTGTGCTTTCTATTATCTCTCCTTACTCTCTACCTTTATCTTGCTTACGTCGACCGGCCTCCCCGGCGACGTAACAGTGGTTACATTTCATTTGTCTGTGTTTTCTAACTGTGAATAAATAATTTTTATCATTGTATTGTGCGTAAATATCGTTTAATAAAGCAATTAATATTTCGTGTCGGTTAACGAATACGGGCGGGTAGTGAAATAGTGACTTTTAACAGCTGACCCGCGCTGCGCTGCGCAATTTTAGTCTGTAATTTAGTCTGTTTTAGTTTTGACAGAATTAAATATACCTAGTCTAAAAATATATTTTTTTCAGATGATCCAACTGCTGAAGACATTTCCAGGGATGGTTTCGATAAAACAATGAAGGGCCTATCCTGGGATGATCTGCAGAAGGCCAGTAATGCTGTGCAGCCACGAATGTTTGGCAAACACGGTGAGTGGAAATTCAATTTGGCATTTTTTTTGCACACAACAGCATTAAAACTTAAATATCAATTACAAAATACAATGGCATAAAAAGGTGAAAAGGCTGGTTGTAAACAAGTGCACACAACATGTTTAAACGTTAATGAAAACTATCATCATGAGTAGGTACAATAAAAAATAATTAGTTGTGTTAGATGCTGTGACTTTTATCAAACACCAGAACACTACTATTCCATCGAAAGATACAGATTCATCATTTAAGTAAAACGTAAATAAACTATATCTGGGGAAGTACCCTCTTCTCACAGTTATATAGTCATATCAACCCTTAAACATCCCACTGCCGGGATACTGCCACGCTGCTTCAATGGGATTGGCAGTGGCACAATCCTTCTCAAAGAACTGCGTGTTTGCAGCGATGGCGACCCACGTGGCGGAGCGCAACCTGATCCTAGACCGGCTGCGCAGCCTGCACAAGTCCCTGGCGTCCAGGCCCGCAGACGCCGAAGCGGCCGCGGCGCCCAGGGGGCTGAAGTTGACGCTGATGCCGCACCAGCTGCAGGCGCTGGCCTGGCTGCGGTGGCGGGAGACGCAGAGGCCCATCGGCGGGATACTGGGTAACCATCGTAGCTGATTATATTACCATTCAATTTCAGTACCGAGAAGAATATGAAGCAGGTTGCAGGCCAAGAGCTAAGTTAGTTTCGAGTTAGTTTAACATACATTACTCGTTGTGGTCTGCACCCAAGTTTGTAAAGACATATCAGCTATGCAGACTAAAGCTGAACTAAGTTAGCAATGACTTAGCTCTTGGTCTGCAACTTGCTTAAGCTACATTTTGTCCCATAGGATAAAAAGTTGATGAAAAGTTTACTATAAGAAATAACGTATAAAGATTTCTTCGACGTAGCGGCAGAAGTCACGATAGTATACCTATTATAAACTATAGGAAATGTCCACAATAGAACCAGTTCAATCACATTTAATAGTGGAAAAAAATGTCTGGCATACTTATACATTTATTGACGACCTCCGTGGCGTAATGGTTACCATGCCAGACCGCCACCCAGGAGGTCCCGGGTTCGATCCCCGGTCGGGTCATGATGAAAAACGAACTTTTTCTGATTGGCCTCGGGTCTTGGATGTTTATCTATATATGTATTTGTTATAAAAATATAATATCGTTGAGTTAGTATCCCATAACACAAGATTCGAACTTACTTTGGGGCTAGCTCAATCTGTATAAATTGTCCCTATACATTTATATTTATAACTAAAGAAACCACGCGTTTTTCATTCAATTTTATTGTAAAATGTTATTCTATTGACCGTTTTTCAATCCTTCGTCGGTTGTTTTTCTATATTTTTTTAACATTTACCTTTCAGCTGATGACATGGGTCTCGGGAAAACTATCACAATGATATCACTCGTTGTGAGCGACAAGGAAAGCAATATCGACGACAATGACGAGGACGACGAATACGACAGGGGCAGTTCGAATCGTAAGCTTTTTTTATGATAGAGCAGGACAAACTAGCTAGCGGGTCACCTGACACCCACGACTACAAGATCTTGGAAGCGTTGTCCCCCTATGAAGAAATGAAAAAGGATGGACGGGGAAGAAACGTGACAAAGAGAGTAGGAAGCTTTACTAATTATTAGGCAACCAAGTTTTCTTTTCGTGGTTTCGTTAATGGCAGTGTTTCCAAGAGATCGATGACCTCGTTGTTGTGTGTGTATAGGTGGAACAATCACGCAAGTTAAGCAACGGCAACTCTAGGCAACTTGGACGGGTTTCAAAAATCTTCGAGCATCATGTTTTGGACATTAAGCTGTTAGGTAACATTCGTCAAGTCAGTGACCGTTAAGTGGCTACAAGGTTTTCAGCCCACTTACCGACTAACAGCTTAAAGTAAACCATCGTTTCACAATAGTCGGGAGCATTCGTTTATCGTTAATTTCTGCAGAGACGTAAATAAAGTTATAGTTCTATAGACTATAGCCTAACGTTGTAAATAAATAATTTGAAGTTAAAGAGTGTATATTTGTCTATGCACAGTGGTTCGAGGCGGAACGTTGGTCGTGTGCCCGGCATCGCTGGTGGCGAAGTGGGCTCGCGAAGTAGGGCAGCACTGCGCGGCGCGCGCGCTGGCCGTGACGCAGCACCATGGCGCGGCACGGGCGCAGCAGCCGCACCTACTGGCATCCAGCGATATTGTTATTACTACCTACAAAATTCTGCAGATGGATAATGAGAAGGTATATTTTTTTAATTTGATATAAAAATACGTGTTGAATCTGAATTAAGTTGTTTTTTTTGTCAAATGTTTACGAGATTAAGTGTACAAACAGGTGCAGAGAAACTTGACCTTCCCCAAACGAAGAAAGAATTAGATTTTTTTAGGTAACTAATCAGATTTCAACGAAATTAAATAATATGAAATTAATAAAAATAAAAAATAAATTCATCGGATACTAGACGTAATGAAAATGTAAATTTTCTTTATTTATTTTCGTTTAAATACGTTGAGAATTACATTAGCCAATATGTATGTTCAGAACGGCGTGTTGATGCGCGTGCGCTGGCGCCGCGTGATCCTCGACGAAGCGCATATCGTGCGCAACTACAAAGCGGCCACTTCGGTCGCAGTCTGCGCGCTCAAGGGCGCCAAGCGCTGGGCGCTGACCGGCACCCCGGTGCAGAACAAGGACCTGGACCTCTTCGCGCTGCTCAAGTTCCTGAGGTGCACGCCCTTCGATGATCTTACGGTCAGTAGACATATGTCTCCTAAAACTAGGGCTAACAATGGTGACGTATTGGCAGTAAAAATGAAGTTTATTCACGTCTTAGAACGTCTTGAAACTCACAACATACTTAATCAGCAAGTTTTAAAAAAAAATGAAATTGGGACATGAATTGCATAGGCAACTAATGAATCCTTGAGCCGAGACTCTTAATAAAAAGTAAAGAGGAATAAAGGGATTTGGGAAGAGTCTTCACGCCGCTATCCTGTTGGAGGTTATAAAGAGTTCTTACTTTATCGATCAAGTTAGACCATTAATTCACATCGATTTTGTTTCACCATAGATGTGGAAAAAATGGATCGACAACAAGAGTCAGGACGGGCAAGACCGGCTCAGCACGATAATGCGTTGCATATTACTCCGACGCACCAAACAGCAGTTGCAGCAGAACGGGCAGCTCAAGAATCTGCCGGAGAAGACTTCTCATCAGTGCCAAGTGACGTTGACGCAGCCTGAAATGAACGTATACCAAAAGGTAGTTATTAGCTTTCACAATTTTTTCCCATCATGAAACTATTATGTCGAAAATATCTGTAAAAGCAATCCTCAGGCCAACATAAAACTGCACAATATTTTTTACTATTTTGAAAACACCTTCTACATGTTGCCGTTTTTGCCCACAATGCATTGGACAAAAAACTTGTTGTGCTGTTCCCGAAAAGATAGCTTATATTAAACATGTGTCAAATTTTTAGCAAATCTGTCCAACCGGTTTTACGTGAAAAATACAAACATCCATGCATACAAACAAATTTAATTTACTAATTTATAATATTAGTAAGGATTATACAGCGGCGTGTTGTGAACAGTGAATAATGTCCATTTTAATATTCAAGATTCAAAACGTTTATTCAGAGAATAAGTATATACAAGCGAATTAAAAAATTAAATCATTTTGCAAGTAGATCTACAAGAAATACTTTTGCACGCCAGTGTGTGTGTGAGTGGCCTGTTGAGGAGAAAGTCTTTAGCTTTTTTTTTAAAAGCCACTTTCCCTAGTCAGATACATATGATTCGGTGTAAAGAATCTTCTCTTCTGTCCTCCAGCTGCTCGTGTTCTCGAAGAAGCTGTTCGCGCAATTCCTGCACCAGCGCGCCCAGAAGCACGCCGACGCGCATGGCTTCTTGCCCCCGGAGAAGGACACGGCGTACGCCAAGATGCACAAGAAGATGATAGCCTTGCAAGGTCACAAATAAAATCTACATAATCGCCAGAAAGTGCTTGGCTACAGTATAAGCTTTTTTCGTAATCCATTTTGGTATCATATATAAATGAATGAATGAATATGCTTTATTTGCAAAACACATAGAAAACAAAAACAATACAGTGGGTATATACAGAAAACTTACGGACTAGTGTTTTTGCAACAAGGCGGCCTTATTGCTGACAGCAATGTTTTCAAGGCAACCTTACAATAAAAATAGATCACGCTATGGAATGGGCAGGGCTAGCAATGCAAGAGATAGAAGAAAATACTAATTTAAATTTATCAAGAAATTATGAATTTTCGGCGCTATTCTGTCGATGTTTTTGTCATGTTAGATTAATATTATGTAGTTTTGAAAATATATTTTTAGAAATAATAGTAATAACAATATTTTTTTTCTGTAGGAGTTTACGAGGTAGTGAAATAGCTTATTGACGGAAGAAGAAAGAAATATGAAAAAGATGGGGAAGGGATATAAAAGTGTGAGGGAGAGAGAGAATATGCTTTATTTGCTACTAGCGAAACCCGCGCAACTTCGTTTGCGTGTATCCCGCTTTCCCGTGGGAATTTTGGAATGTATGATACTTTAAAACCTTCCCCTTGAATCACTCTATCAATTAAAAAAAACCGCATCAAAATCCGTTGCGTAGTTTTAAAGATTTAAGCATACAAAGGGACATAGGGACAGAGAAAGCGACTTTGTTTTATACTATTATATATTCAAACCTAATTAAATCTGTTTACCCAAAGTTTTCCTGACTTAAATGTATGTCTTAATAATTGTAATCTTTACAGGAGCAAAACCAGTAAAATCCCACGAGATTTTAGTACTGCTGCTTCGACTGCGCCAGGTGTGCTGCCACTGCGGCCTCATCGCCGCCATGCTGGACGCTGACGCCGACGCCGACGCTGCGCCCAACGATGCTGGCGAAGACCTGCTGGCCGAACTCAATAAGCTGTGTCTGGCTGATAAGAGGAAGGTTAGATATTTTTATGGGGCTCCCTCAAAAAAAGGTTTTTAAAACCGGACTGTACTGTTAATACTAAGGCATTTTCCTAATAGGACGTGAATGCGCGATCATCGTTGGTTCGCGCGAATTTTACTCGTACGAACTCGCGATCAAACATATTGAACTCGAATAGGTGTCCTAACTAACAATCGCGTGACGCTTAGACGCACGCTTATGAACACGCGATGGTCGCATCGCTTACTCGCGCGATGATCGCGGATTGCGGATTCGCGTTCTATTAAGACAATGCCTAAGCTTTAGCTATTGAATGCTTACCTAAGATTTGCTCTTTGGGATATATGCCTCTAAAACACGATTACTTGTAGTTTAAAAAATGAATTTATAAATATTACCTATATTATATAATACTTTATGAAAGAAGAAAATAGTCAGTTTTTGAATATATGGATTACAGTTTCAAAATTTATTTTTGTTTGAATAATACGAAGAAAATACTAAATTCACGCGGTTTTCGACCATCCGAACTTGCATCGCCATGTTTCCTCCTTGTCTGCTTTAGTATGAGTTGTCTATGCGCAGAGCGGCGGCAAGGACGAGCAGGAGGAGGAGGGAGAGGACGCGGGGGAGGGAGAGGGCACGACGGCGGCGGAGGCCATCCGCTCGGTGCTGTCGCCGCACAACCCCGTCTTCGACCTGCGGAACCAGTCCTCCAAGATACGGGCGGTCATGGACTGCCTCAACGAGAACGTATTGTCCAATAAAGGTAGGTACGAACGGGCTAAGGCCTCCACTGCATATCGGCGATCTGCGGGGCGACATATGCGCCCGTCCCGTTGTCGCGTCGCTGCCATCCATTTCACTTCAATAAGAATCTATGCGTTAGGTCACAACGCGCTTTATCGCGGACATCCTTTTTGAGTTTAACAAAACAATGTCTTGATCACATTAATTTAGTTACCCTTTCTGCCATAATAAGGTGGCGCAAAAATATATTCAAGGTAATTTTTTTTTTTATGGTAGAACCTTTGGCTTGACTTGGGCAGTGATATGCCGAAACCCACCACCTTATATGACACACCGAACCGCCTAACTTCTCTTATATCTTTTCTACACCGTCTCTTTTCTGAACGTAGAGGACAAAGCAGTGGTGGTGTCCCAGTGGACGTCAGTGCTGAGCCTGGTGGAGCGCGAGCTCAAGCTTGCGCGCGTCAAGAGCGTGACGCTGAGCGGCAGCGTGGCGGTTAGAGCTCGGCAAGCGCTCGTCGACAGACTCAACTGCAGATACTCCAACGTCAGGGTGCGTATTTGGCACTACTGGTTTTCAACATCAAAGATTCTTTTATAGTAGGATAGAATCTATATCTAGATATTTTTGATTTTTGCGTAAGCGTCAAATGTTTTGGTAAAAACAACGATCAACAATTTACTTGTAAATATCTATTAATACTTACAGGAAATACTTTTGTACGTCAATATATTTTATGTTAGTTCCTGTAGCGATTGTGATTTGATTGTGTATGTCAGGTGATGCTGCTGTCGCTGTGCGCGGGCGGCGTGGGGCTGAACCTGTGCGGCGCCAGCCACCTGCTGCTGCTGGACCCGCACTGGAACCCGCAGCTGGAGGAGCAGGCGCAGGGCCGCGTCTACGGCGTCGGCCAGACAAAGCCCGTGCACATCTACAGGTCGACCCAAAAAAACAGGACAAACCATGCACATGCAGCGCCATCTACTATAGCAATATTGCAAACGCAAATGACATCAAATAAATGTTTGCTCCGAGCGAGAATCGAACCCGCACCCTCTGGCGCCGAATGTAGAATCACTACCAACGTACCGGTCCTAAAAGATTTGTTCGTAAATAAATACCATCAACAAACCTATTATTACTGAATCATTCAGCGTCATTCATTCAGTCAATATCTCACTTTATATACATAAAAAAATAAAACCCACATAAATTAACGGAACAAAATGTTCTTGTCATTGTGAACACTGGTGAAAATAGACGATATCCGGAGGAAACGCCAAATATGAGTCAAGCAAGTGGGTGTCGTCACTCGCCGACGGCGTGCTCTGTCTATTGACGACTGACTGACTAATGGATAATTAGCTTTCTTGAAATAATGCCAACTACATTATAAATTATTTTATACATATAAAATGCTTTGTTCTGAAACTTGGAGGGTTGGTTTTTCGTATGACGTAGGCATCCGATAAGAAATAATTTTTCGAAATTCCAAACCCGCGCAAATTCGTTCGCGTGTATAGCGGTTTCCATTGGGAGTTTGGCAAAAATCCTTGTATGTATTATACACTAGCTTTTGCACGCGGCTTTGCTCGCGGTTAATTTTATGATTAAGATCACGTATAGCGCGACTTGTGGCGCCATCTGTTGGCCTGCAATTGCGAATTGCAGCGCTATCTATAGTAGAAAAAGTATTTTCCCATTGGAACGACACACTTTCACGGGATAAAAAGTAGCCTATGTTGGGCTCTGTACCCCTGATAATATGTATACAAATTTTCATAATGATCGGCTGCTTACAAACAAACTCACTTTCTCATTTATAATATTAGTTAGGATAATAAATATATGAATCACTCCATTGCTGGAAATTGCATTAAAATCCATAGTTTAAAAGTTCTAAGCGAACAGACAGCGGAGACGACTTCATTTTATAAGTAACTAGCGAAACCCGCGCAACTTCGTTTGCGCGTATCCCGCTTTCCCGTGGGAATTTTGGAATGTATTATACTAAAAACCTTCCCCTTGAATCACTCTATCTATTAAAAAAACCGCATCAAAATCCATTGCGTAGTTTTAAAGATTTAAGCATACATAGGGACACACAGACGCATAGACAGACAGCATAAGCGACTTCTTTTTACTATGTAAAGAAGATACAATGTTTGTTATTCAACTTCTCTTGCTACATAAGAAACTCAAGTCTTCACAGTACGGCACGCGTCTGTTACGATCTTAATAAATATGCTCTCGACATTATCAAGTCGGCCAGATCGCGCGGCGATTGAAATAGTTGGCAACGCGTTACTGATTATTTTCAAAACACCACACTGCAAATTAGTATTGTAATGTTAATAATTCCAACCATCTGATAATTAAGCAATCTTTGGAACTAAGCTAACGAATTGTTTTTTAATTTCGCAGATACAATTTATAGGTCTTCCCCATCGAAATAATATTACTACGTATAGAACGGACACCGCGAACAAAATTTTTGTCCCCATACGTTGAGGCCAGTAGACATCAACTCGTTTAGTCACTTGTCTACGCTCATCGCGATCGGTCCTCAGACTTATGACAAAAAAAAACATTGAAAAATGCCGTCATGTTCGATAAAAACGTGTAAAAACCGTTCAACAGTAAGGAAGAAAGATAGCGGCGTGACTTATCATCGCTAAGTATACAAAAAATTAAGTAAAACCAATCAAAACAATTTTTTTTCATTATTTTCTATTGCATCATGATTGCATCCGCCATTTCTATGTGAAAATCATAGATTATCAAAAATTAATCGTACAGATGGGAGACGTAGGTACTAAGCGTGAGTCAATTTTATAATATAATTTAGGTATTTCTGTTTCTTTTTAGCTTTTTTTTTAACCGACTTCAAAAAAGGAGGAGGTTCTATGTTTCATTGTTTTTTTTTGGAGGTCCGCCGATTACCCCTTTAATTTTGGACCGATTTTCATAATTCTTTTTTTAAAATAATATGTAATTTAAATATTGATTTTTAAACTATTTCCAAAATATTTTTATATAGTAGGTAAAAAATACGTAAATGTGGATAAAGTTACTAAGTAAAAAAAATAGTTTCTAGAAAACAAAAAGATGGAAAACGAAACAGCATTTTAAATTACGACCAACCATTTTCGAACAAATGAAATTCGGGCAAACAAGTTTCGGAGTAAAGATACGTTACCATTCAACACAACTCCTCTTGTCTGGCAGACGACCGTCTCCTAGTTATTGCATATATTACAAAATACTTCAATATATAAATAGCTTCATTATAAAGTTTTGATTTAATCTCAGTTTATTTTTGACTAATATTAAGTTAAGAACAAAAATGTAATGTAGCTTCCTACCTATAAAGCTAATATTATACCTATTTTCTATTAAGTTTATTCTATTAAGTAAAATAAAATATTGTAATAAAATAAAATAATCAGTTAGATGTCCAATAGGCAGAATATAAACAAAGTGTCGCCCCTGCGTAGTAATGTCATATTCTATGACTCGGTTGGGGGCGGGGCCAGGGAGGGGCGCGCCCACAGAACACATTGTATTCTGATATCTGTGGGCGCGCCGAACGCGGCGCCAAAATTTGAAGGCGCTGTCATTTCTATACGTAGTAATATTATTTCGATGGTCTTCCCTAATGATTCTCATTACTTGCCAAGCTTACCGTATCCGTCGATCTAACAATTTCTATAAATAAATGGATATTCTTGGATGAATCAGACAACGCCATCTAGTCCCAAACTAAGCAAATCTTGCACATAATATATTTTTTTAAATTTTTTTGTAAATATATACATAGAAAAATCCTGACCAAGACAAATAAAACATATTCATACATAAAAAAGTTTGTCTTTCGTTAGCAAAATAATTTTATCCGATAAAATTGTGTAAATAACAATTTGGACATAATAACTTTACTAAATAAAATTAGTGATTGACTACAAGATAAAAGAGATTCGACACCGCTACGTTTGGCGTTGAATTACTTGTCCAGAAATTTATATAAGCCATTTTATACCCAGGTTCATGTGCGTAGACACAGTAGAGCAGAGCATCCGGAAACTTCAGCTCGCGAAGTTGGAGTTGGCTGATAACGTGCTGACCGGAGCGAGGAACACCAACGCATCCAAACTGACCATCGAAGACCTGGAAGTGTTGTTCAATATGGGCAATATGGGCTCGCAACAGTGAAGGCTCGAGTGTAAGGTATAGTCACGTGGTCATATCGACATCCACACGAGCAAGTTCGCGTCGAACAAGTTCGTGTTCTACCTTGTACTACCTTTGTGTCGATACGAGTTTTTTTTATTATTGCGCACTTCCCGCAATTAGTGTTAACTGCGGGTAGCGATTGAATCTTAGATCCAAAGCGTTTATTTAGAGATCCTCTAGAGGTCTTCACAGACATTTTCTCTCGTCAAAGAGTTCAGTCGCCTCGAGGATAGCAGGATCTTTAGGATGATTTTTGGTTGCAACATCCGACATTCTAGTGGACACTTGTGGCTAAAAATAAACAAGAACCATGTTTAGTAACAAAGAAAAGGACGGAGTTGACAAAAAATCCGCTTACAAGATGAGCAAGCGATTTTATTCTAAAATGGTCCTCCTATCTTCGAGGCCACGTACGTACAGTAATAAATTATTTGTTTTAATTAATCTACTCTAGAAGCTACTGTCAGTGGTGTCATTCAAGTCACCTAACGGTCACTGACTTTACGACTTACCTATCGACGGCAGTTGGGACTGATAGATTAGCATTCCCTGAGCTTTATTTTTAAACCCATCCAAAAATTGCCTAGAGTTGTTATTGCTTAACTTTCATGATCGTTCCACTCACACGCACGACGTCCTCATGCGAGAGTATCGATACGGGTATCGATATGTATACATGTGAATTCAACTTTAGACCTTACTACATTGATTTAAGAACTATATGTGTATACATTATTGCTGTCGACAGTATAGACGTTATGTACGGTGGCCTCGAAGATAGGAGGACCATTTTAGAAAAAAATCGCTTGCACATCTTGTAAGCGGATCTTTTGTCAGCTCCGTCCTTTTCTTTGTTACCAAACAGGGTTTTTGTTTATTAGAGCCACATGTGTCCACTAGGATGTTGGATGTTGCAACCAAAAATCATCCTAAAGATGGTCCTGCTATCCTCGAGGCGACTACATCGATCTCGAATTAATTTTAAATACTTGAAAATCCATATTGTGTATTTTTTTAGCTGTTTATAAGATAATATTTTAGCCTAACTATCACATAAATCATAACTAATAATTTATCTGGCAGTTAGCCTAACTGGAAATTATTACGAACCAGATAAATTATAGAATAAATGAACCATTACAAACAGCAGGCTGTTGTAAAGAGTAAAATTGTATAAATATATTATAGTGTAACTACTAACCATCACGCTGCCATCACACTGCATTCTATTGATGAATTATACTGCATTCTTTGCGTTATTCTAGTCTATTGCAGCCTCAGAACACAGCTGTGATTGCAGCTGTTATTCATGTCATGTCTCAGACGCATATGCGTACTCGTCTATTTAAAAAAATACTTATAGTTGCATTTATCTTTATTTATTATATTGGATCTAAGTTGTAAAAATAAGTTGATAGTGGAGAAAAAATATTCCGTTTTATTTTATTTAAAAAAAAATATTTTCAGATTCTGATCTAAATTTTTTTTGGTGAAATAATATACGGCAAACGAATATTTTTTTATCCATTTTAAAAACATTCTTATAAAATTGTATTTTTATTAAATAAAGGTATATTTCGACTGTAAGCTAATATGAATTACCTAAAAGCTCTACCCATACGAGAGACCTTTGTTAGCTAATTGTAAGCGATATATTTTGTCGGAGTGAGGGAGAGAGAGAAATCATCCCCAAAGAACTCGTTCGTCTGCGCATTCCTCATAATGCACACAATATTATTGTTCCTATTGTGTTAATTTTATATAATGTGACATTTCATAGTGGTTAGATTTAATGAATGTTATGCAATTAATTATAGATATTTTAAACATTAATCTCGATAATTTTTTAATAAATGATGTCTTTGTTTACAATATTGTATTTTTATTTGAAATTTTCTTTGTTAGAAATAGACTAGCGAAGCTAGCCTAAACTCGCGCAACTTCGAAAAAAAAAATAATGCTACAAAGGTGACAAAAAAAGCATACGTCCCGCCTGATGGTAAGCATCACCGTAGCCTATAGACGCTTGCAATACCGGGGGACCAACCCCCCCAAGTGGAGCTCTGGAGATCTTACTCACCGTAGGAACACAACATGGCCGAGACCATTGCTATTTGGCTACGATCTTCTATAAGGGCTTAAATCCTTTCTTATCGGATGTCTTTATTGCCTACACCATACAAAAAACCCCTCTAAGTTTCAGGTCTCTACGATCAGCTTAGGCTGTGCATTGATCAAGCATTTTGTATTATAGATTTAAAAAAACCTTTGTAATGTATAATCTGTGCTTTGGCGTGAGCTTGTTTGCCACCTCATTATTGGTGAATAGATATGAGATGAGACATCAAGTCACACAATGGAATTTTACAAGAACAGTCGGCGGTAAAGCATTCATTCAAACATTAATTATTTTCACAAATGACAGTCACCTTTCTTGAAATCGTAAACATGCTTAGAAATTTATGATACACCGAGGAAATATACTTTTGGACAGAGACGTAAATCTAAAATAGATAACGCAATTCCCCGTAGTTAAACACTAGGGCACTCGCACTGAACGCACGTCGCGGATATTTGACGGGTTTACTACTTGATTTCGAATGTCATGTGGCCGACGGCCGATTCCCCGAAGTCATTAGCTCGAGTGTTCGAATCGCCGAAACTCCATATCATCGATGTACGGTGGCCTCGAAGATAGGAGGACTATTTTAGAAAAAAATCGCTTGCACATCTTGTAAGCGGTTTTTTTGTCAGCTCAGTCCTTTTCTTTGTTACCAAACAGGGTTTTTGTTTATTAGAGCCACATGTGTCCACTAGGATGTTGGATGTTGCAACCAAAAATCATCCTAAAGATGGTCCTGCTATCCTCGAGGCGACTTCACCGAAAAGACATTGCAACGATAGTCCTATAATTCGAATGCTCGAAGTGCTAATATTTCCATAGTTAATGGTCATACCCACCGGACCAAAATGTATGATACCGCGTCGCCTGCATAGCCTGCATAGCATTTCCAAACCTCTTGCGTCACTTTTGATTACTTATTGTTTGTCATCTAAAATATTAAAACGTCAAAATTTTTAATGATAAAACTTGCGCTACACGGTTTTTAAAACATTGATTTTAGTAAGTAGATATTTAAAACTTTGTAAGCAGTGGTTTCATACCAAATCTTCTTGTCAACGCTTATGAAATGAAATGAAATCGTTTATTTCAGAAATTAGACCTTCACAGGCACTTTTTCCTGTCATTTACAATTTGTATATATTTATGTATTAAGGTCGTACCAACAAATTTCGCTAAAATTTTGCTGTTTTTCAAGTTGTCTCTACTCCTAGCTACCATAACGAATAACCACCAAAAAAATATATGTTGTGCTATAGTCATTGTACTACATTTATGCTGCTCGAAATTTGAAATTACTGAATATTTATGGAGTAATAAAATATTTAAGGAACCTAGTAATCAAAGAAAGAATGCGATTCAACTTGGGTATTTATGCATCGATTCGTGTAAAATTTACATTAATTTATAGGCAATAATGTTATCTACTTATTTGTTGTTTGGTTTTTGAATTTGAGTGTATTTCCACCAAGTCACAAGCAATTTTCCGTCAATTACGTAATTTCTGGATACCGGGTGACTGGACACAAGCTAATCACTGCGCTCCCACGCTTTCGGATGGATGGACGTGTGCCAAATTTTTGCTGCACCCTGCATGCTCTCAATTTTTTATTATTATGACGAAAATATCCAAAAATAAAAAATATCAACTAAAAAAAATACAACAAATGCATGAAAGTTATTTATCCTTTTGAATTATATCAGTGCCTCCAGTTAAAAAGGGAATAACTCGATTTTATCAACTTTTCAGGAGAGCCAAAAAACCAAACTTTTGGAAATTCTCGTGGACTTATGTTTTAACCAGGAATTGAAATACACAATTTCGTAGACAATATTATGGACTTTGTGTATATGAAAAATGGTTTAAATTCACGCTCGTTTAATATATATTTTTACGTTTTTTTTCGAATTATGCCTTTGTTAACCATTATTTTATGGCATAACGTGTTTTAAGCGACTGTCTCTATGTCACTTAAAAGAAATAATACGAATTATGCCTTTGTTAACCATTATTTTATGGCATAACGTGTCTTAAGCGATTGTTTCTATGTCACTTAAAAGAAATAATACGAATTATATTTTTCTCTTTGTGTCGCAAAATAATGTAATTCAAAAGACATGCAGGTAAATTAAAGGCAAAGTTAAAGAATAAAAGTTTTATTGAAAAATAGCATACACAATGAAGTACAAAGAGTCGTAGTAATAATTAATTAATAACATTATGATACCCAATGATGAAGATTAGACGAAAAATAAATCAAATTTGTTCGTCTACTAGCTGCACCTAGAAAAAAATTCGATGTTTTAAAACTATTAACAGAAAACCAGGATCTACGCGAACGAAGAGCGTAAGTTATTACTTACATTACTAGGTTCTTCAAAAGCCTCAGTCGTAATATCATTATCATTATTTTGATCTTTCAGATACTGTTCTTTAATTCATTCATTAATTGGCTCGCTCTGTAAATATAACAGAAGACGTTGCTATTGAAAATAAACTGTTACAAGATAAATCTATACCTAATGTAATAAAGCAAAAGAGATTTTTTTTATATCTTTAAACGCGATAATCTCTGGAACTAGTCTGATTGGAAAAATATTTTTGTATGTTATAGCTAGGTTAACGAAACACAGTATAGGCTATTAAGAAGAAAAAAAGTAAAATACACAACTCGCCGATCAACAGAATTTTAAAATGGGTAAAGGTAGGTACTTACTAGTACAGGAGCAGTCTCGTTATGATTAACACTCATTATAATCGACATTTATAGTTTTTGAATATAGCTGAACCTAGAAAAATAAAAATAGAAGTTTCAAAACTAGTAACAGAAAAGCACGAAGTTAGTTATAATTACATCTCAAAACATTAAAAAGTCAAGTAGTACATACCCTGTCACCAATGTATTTAGATTTAGTTGTTGCCCTGAAAATCTCGTTCGTATACTCAGTTATGCCTAAATCTTGCGGAGTAATCAATTCTTCGCCCTATGAAAAACATAAAAATATTTTGTAATAATATACGGTAACTTATACAGCTGAAAAAGTTAAAATCGACTTGTCAAAAAATGTCTACAACTGAATAACCTACAATAGATAGCTAAATATAGGTACTTACTGTTACTAATTGCGTGATTTTTTACCACGATTTTAAAACACTAACGGCGACGGCTTAAAACAAATGAAGGCACAAAGTGTTTACAAATACCATCTAAGTGTCAGTGTGGTGTGAGTGAGAACAGTTTTCGCACTCTTTATATCATATTTCAAAATTATAACATTTTAGAGATTATTTTATCACAAAAACAATAAGAAAAACGTAAAATAAGGCACAAAGAATATTATAATTATTTTTATAAATGTGGAACAGTTCATATTATAGTATTTACTTTTCAAAGGAATGATTTGACTCATTCCCACTAGCAGCAAGTCAAACCGATGCGAGAAGGTAACAAGTCGGAGAATACCTCATTATAGCACTTATTAAAACATGCATTAAAGGGAACAACTGCTTTTGTTTCTATAAATTTGAAATTTGATTCTGCGCCATGAAGGTACAAAATGTCGTAATGTCTATAATAACAAAGTTAACTAAAACAATGCCATTTTGAACTCAAACAAATACGAACCTATCATAATTATGTCTTTAGAGTCGAAAATTAAAATCCGGTAACTGTGTTTGTGTCATTTTAAAGCGTGAAATATGTCCTTAGTGTAATCTAAAAATTGGGTTAGGAATAAGTTAGAGATATGTCCTTTTGATATGTTATGTAACTCGACGAGCTGATTCCAACGGGCTAATAAAAACAAAAGGGCATAACTCGTCTTAGACCCCTTTTGACTGGAGGCACTGATATATTATGACGTATATTATATTATCCACGATAATGATTGTGGCTCATTACAGCGCCACATACAATACATAAATTTCGCCACTTCTCATATTGGTTTACATGGCTATGTGGTAGATTCAACAAATCGCTAGTTTTAGTCCAGTGTCTCCTGGTTCGATCCTTAGGTTGGTGCTTCATACTTTTTGATTTTTATACTTTTTTTAACAATATAATTTTGTTTTACTTTTTACCTACCTACAATTGCAAGCAGTAAAAAACTATAATAAAAATATGTAATAAAATGCATAATTTTTTTTAAATAGGAATCTGAAATTGTCTAAGTATTTTTATACACATTAAAATTATATTTTTCTTTTTATCTCTTTTTAGACGAGAAAAAAAAGAGATAAAACGAAAAATATTATTTACTAATGTGTATAAAAATAGACAATATCAGATACCAATTTAAAATTTTGAGGACATTTTTATTATAATATTTTTTTACTGCTCGTACGTAACTTATTGTTAGGTAGGTAAAATTTTACATAAAGTGAATTTTTTTTTTTACATAAAAAGTAAAACAAAATTATATTGCTAAAAAGAAGTGTAAAAATCAAATAAAAAACATGAGCAACAATTAAGAATTGAACCTGGACATTATTTACTAATGATTTCTTAAATCAACCTTATAGCCATCGTAAACAATAAGTGATGTGGCGAAATTTAACTATGTATTGTATGTCGCAAGTCGCAAATAAAATTATGATATAGATTTCGTCATTTATTTGACTCATAGTGCCTTTCATACCATACTAGTGGGTGCCTGCGGCTTCGCCTGCGTGGTTTGGTTTTTCTAGTTTTACGCATTTCTGGGATAAAAAGCACTCTAAATGTTGACTCGAGATCTCCGTGTAAAATTTCATCAAAATTCATTCTTCAAATTCAGTGGTTTTTGCGTGATACGGTATAACACGCAGACGTACAGTTTTTTTTGTTGTTGAAAATGACTATTTTGGTACTGTATCGATAGTAAAATCCAGCCGATCAATATTTCAAAAAAATGTGTGTGTCCTGTGAAAACCGGTACAACACGAGTTGTAGCAAAATGACCTTTTTCATTGAATGTGAATCAGAGAAAAATACCCAATTTTTCTGTCTAATCCATATTTTGATAGGGCTTATAGTTCCTGAGATAGTATGGTACAACTAGAGCAAAAAAACGGGTTTTGTTAAATAATTTTGTGTAACCAACCAAATACGACATAACATACATCGCCTGCAAAATTTCATTTGCAATGTTAAGATTTGATTTTAATAATATATATTTAGTTCTATTATAATTCACATAACATTTTAAAAGTGTCAACTGATATTGTTTAGTTCTAGAGGTCTATGGAAAGTGTTCAAATATTTTAATAATTGGTTTCTCAACTAGATGTCGTTAATATTACCGCGCCGCGCCGCGTCATTGCCAGTCCTCTAGTGGTGAAAAAGGCAAGGTTTTTATCAAAACTTAGTACTACAAAATGATCAATAGATGTCAAGTTTTGGCATTTTACGTAATATTAAAGCGGGGTGAAGGGGTGAAGTAACGTTACTTTGAAGGTCAAACCCTCAAGGTCATCGGCTCCTTGGATCCCCTTAAAGAAAATAAACTACGTTATAAACTACCACCATTTCGGACACAAGCAAAATGGCCACCGGTAAAAGCGTAGACAGAGAAAACTAGTTTTCTCTGTCTACGGGTAAAAGAATGAAAAATGGCGAAAGAAACCCGGTTACGGCCTTTTTTGTCATTTAGCAATTTTTTTCTTTCACTCGTTTGTTACAATGTATGAGTACATTTATAGGAATAAATAAAATACAGATCCAGGTACATACACAAATCAAGCACTAAACGCGGGAAGTCGATCCAAATAGCGCTATGGTCAAATCCTAAATATGTCGAATATGTAGATGTTAATAAAGCGAGCAGACCAGTCCTCCAAAAATTCGCACTCCTAAATTTCGCTTCCAAACCAATGTTCTAAACCATGTTTAGTTAGATGGATTCCAGGACATTCAGGCCTAGAAGGAAATAAAATGGCAGACGAACTAGCAAGGACTGGTGCTGACAACCCTCAGGCAGGACCGGAACCTTTTTGCGGCATAGCCAAACAACGAGCCTACTATATCCAAAAAACTCAGTGTGACCTTATGGCGAAGGAACTATGGAAATCTGTCCCAGGACAAACACATGCCAAAGCCGTAATATTATTATTATTATTATTATAGGGTGGGATGCCTGCGGGGCACAGGCGGGTGTTCAAGTCGCTATGTGGACTCATTACACCCTATTCCCGTGTGGATACGGTTGTTACTGTGGCCCCGATGACCTCCCACCAGAAAACCTTAAACTCCTTTTGCAGAACTCCGCTATGCGACCAGTGTTCAGGTCACATAGTTCTTCTTCTTCGATCCTGTCTACTTCGAAAGTCTCCCACCTGAGCCTGCTGTAGTGAATGCACTCAGCCAGGAAGTGCTGGCTGGTCTCTGGTTCACCGCATTCAGTGCAGGCGGAGTCTATGCTGTTGTCTATTAGGGACATATGTCGGTTGAGTCTGCAGTGCCCCGTGATGATGCCCATGACTATGCCCAGTCTTTCCCGGCTTAGTGATAGTAGTGTCCGGGTTCTTTTGTGAACCTTTTCTTTAACAAACAACTTTGCTTGTCTGCAGCTGTTACTCCCGGCCCACTCATCCTGTGCTTCGCGTTTCATAAGTTCGTTTATCACTCCCTTAGTAACGGTGGCTGATATCGGGAGCTGAGGTTCTGGTCCTGTAGGTCTAGAGCTGGCGCCTTCTCTTGCGAGCTCGTCCGCTCTTTCATTACCTAATGTTCCTTGATGGCCTGGAACCCATGCTATGGTGACCGTCGTTACCTCTGCTAATTTGTTTAGAGCAAGTTTGCACTCTTTGACCAGCTGTGATACTGTCTCTACCTTGGCTAGTGCTCTAATTGCCGCTTGGCTGTCTGAGTAGATAATTGTGCTTTGCGTCTCTATCCCGGAGTCGGTCAGCATCATTTCTGCGCATACTTTTATTGCTAGAACCTCTGCTTGGAAAACGCTGGCATACGTACCCAATGCTAGGACCACATCTTTAGCCGGATTACTGGGTATGTGTACCCCTGCTCCCGCTAATCCTGTGCTGCTCATTCTGGATCCATCTGTGTAACAGATGAGCTGGGAGTCCGATGTTTCAATTTCCAAGTCTGTTCTTTTGCCTATGTGTATTTTATACTTTTTGTTGAAGATCTTTTGTTTCTTGATTAGGTCGTTGTTTGTCATGATTAGTGACATGTCTCTTCCTAATGCGTTTTCTATCGCAGCATGACCTTGGTCCGTACTCCGTGCCTTCCATTCTTTACAGACAGTGATCCTGTACCATTCCTCTGCTGCTCTTCTTTTGATCTCGGTGTGTACCGGATTTAGCCCTAGAGCCATATCCAGTGCCATAGTCGGTGTGGACGCCATGGCACCCGTGGTCATCAGATTAGCAGCCCTTTGTACTTTCCTTAACTCCCGTAGGTTAGATGTGATGTTGGCTCTATGCCACCATACAATCGCTCCATAGAGTAATCTTGGAAGGATGATAGCTTTGTATATCCACTGGCAGATATTAGGTCTCAATCCCCAGATCTTTCCTACAGCCCTTCTGCATTGAGTGAGGGCCTTTATTGCCTTTTTGCTCTGATTTCTTATGTGCGTGTTAAAGTTCAGAGTTTTATCTAAAGTTACTCCCAGATACTTTATTTCCTCAATGATTTCGAGTGTAGAACCTCTTATTTCGATAGGTTCCAACTTCATTCTATTCCTTTTCCTAGTGAAGAGGATCACTTTTGTCTTGTCGGGGTTGAGGCCAAGACCCTTGTCTTGGCACCAATCCGCTACCATATTCAATCCTTTCTTTGCCGTTGCCCTTACTGTGCTTAGCGCATTTCCAGAAACTAGGATTACTCCATCATCTGAGTAAGCTTGCATGTATATATGCTGTTTGTTGATGGAGCCTACCAGGTCGTCTATAAGGAGGCACCACAAGAGTGGAGGTAAGCATCCTCCCTGTGGGAAACCCCTACTAGCCACCACTGTTTTAGTGTCCGTTCCTAGTGCCGTTGTTATGATACGATTACTTTAGCATGGTGATAGCCCATCTAGCTAATGTCAGCGGTATGTCTACCCTGTTTAAGGCGCCTTCCACTGCACCGAAATGAGCTTTGTCGAATGCGCCCTCAATATCAAAGAAGCAACCCACCGCATATGCTTTATCTCTGCTAATCGCCCTTTCGATCCTTAATACAAGATTGTGTAGAGCTGTTTCCGTAGACTTACCCTCCACGTATGCATGTTGGTTTCCGTGTAATGGGAAGTTGCTTTTTGCAATACGAGATCGTATGTTTCCGTCTATTATCTTCTCTAGAGTTTTCAGAACGAAGGACGAGAGGCTTATGCATCGGAATGATTTAACTTCCTTATAGCACTTCCTCCCTGGTTTTGGTATGAAAACTGCCTTTACCTTTCTCCATCTTGGGACACTGCTTCTTAGTAGTTTGCACAGCATATCCTTTATGTGTTCCCATGCTTTTTGCAGGAGCATGGGGAATATTCCGTCTGGTCCTGCAGCCTTCATGGGGCTAAAAGTTCTTACCGCCCATTCTACCGTGTCTAAAGTTATTGTTTCCTGAGCCATATTCCAGTCTTCCGGTTTATTGACTGGGAAGCAATCTCTTTCTTCGTATTCCACACACCCTGGGAAATGTGATGTCAGCATGGCTTCCATTACTTCTTTGGGGTCGGATGTTACCTTGTCATCGACTTTGATGCTGCCTAGTTGACAGGAACTATCTTTTGAAAGAACCTTCATCAGCCGGGCCGCATCGGAGTATCTAGTTATGCCTTCAAAGAATCCCTTCCAACTGCTTCTCTCTTCTTTCTGTCGCAGTTTGTTGAATTCCCGCCTAGTTGTTCTGTAAGCCTCCCAACTGTAATCATCGTTGTTGGACAGAGCGATCCTTTGAGTTTTCCTGCATTTCTTTCTACGCTTCGTTAGTTCTTTGTTCCACCACGGTTGTCCTTTGCCGTCGCGAATTTCTTTTAGTGGGCAAGCCTCGTTGAAGGCTGCTATGAGTGTGCTCTCTAGTTCCTCTGCTCCCTTATTCAGCGCCTCAGGGGTCGTGAATTCGAGAGTTGTGGGTCGCCAGTTCCTCATCTCTAAGTCGAACTTGTCCCAGTCAGTTTTCCTTTTATTTCTGACCTTGATTCTTTCCCACCTAGCGTCTACACGGAAAGTAATCATTCTTTGGTCTGAGAACACATCTTCTGGATTGACTTTCCATTCCCTAACGTACCTACAGAAGTTCCTGGTCGCATATGTTATGTCTATCACTTCTTTCCTACTTCTCGTAATAAACGTCGGATCATTTCCTAGGTTTAGAATCTCGAGATCGTACCTTAATAAAAAGTCTAAATAACTCTCTCCTTTCTCGTTTGTATCGGTGTTGCCCCACATTTCATTGTGTGAGTTTGCGTCGCATCCTACTATAAACGAAGTTTTCTTACCTTTGTATGTTCTTATGAGTTCTTCCAGCTCGGGGGAGGGCGGCCTGTAGTCCATCTCGCTGGGCGTGTAGCTGGAGATGAGGGCCACCTTCTCTCTATTGCCATCCTCGCGGGTGATAGTCAGTTCGACCGCTACTAGGTCTCTGGAACATATCACGCTTATACTGCCTAATGCCTTAATATTGTTACTAACATATATACACGCTCGCGGGGTCAACTCACCTGTGCGCTGGTATACCAGCTCCCCGCCTAGGCAACCAAGGCCAATGACCCTGTTGCCGCCGATCGTGTATGGTTCTTGAAACAAGCCAATATCAATCTTACTCTCCACAATTGTTTTGCAGAGATTTGACATCGCAATTTTGCAATGGTGCAGATTCAATTGACAGATCTTTAGTGACTTTTGTGTTGGTGTTTTTGTTGTGTGTGTTTTGTGTGCTTGTGTGTGTGTACCCATGTGTGTTACTGTTGTTGTGTTATTGTCAGACGCGGAGACTAGGTCGGGTCCCCAAGAGCAATCCCAGGTACAGGGATTCCCTCATCCATGGGATTACTTTTGGTGGCCCGGTCCACCCCCCGCGTCCGCTCGGTTGTGTGTGTTGTTGTTGTTGTTGGGGCAGCGGTTTCCGCTACCCGCCCCCCCTGCGACTGGGCTGTATTCGCTCCTTTCGGAGCTTTTACAACCGACCCACAGGTAGGACAGGCATCGGCACCCGACTGCCCCGGTGTGTTGCTACCTACTTTGCCGGTCTGCGGTTTCCCGCCCAGCGGCCTAGCTACAACCTTGGTTAGCTCGAAGTGCAGCATTTGGACTGCACCCCATGCTTCCCCGGCTTCTGCGGGGACACCCATCACCAGACGCACCCCCGTGGGGAGTACTTCTTTAGTGATGAGGGTCCACTCACTTGGCTTTAGGTCTGTGCGGCTTTTGTTTTGTTTTTTTAGCCACCAGACAATATTTTCCGGCAGTTTGCCTACGCTACCTGGCAGCCAGACCATAATACGGACCCGGTCTAGTCTCCTGGCCACAATGGGGACGCCATCGTGCGTTCCGAGGTGGCAGGAAAGTAGCCAGTCCCTTGCCTCCTCGGTCTCCGGTGTCACCAGGAAAAATCCTTCGGACACCAGACCCGAGGTGGCAAAGGCCAGCTTCCTATCGTCCTCATCGCGCTCGAGGGCACTCCTCATGATGGCCCGGATCCTGTCCCTGATGACTGCTCCAAGGGCTTCATCCAGCAAGGCCCCATCCCCACGAGTGAAGGCCACGGCGAGATCGGTACTCCGCTTGGCGGAGCAGCGAGCCCCGCCGTCGCTCTCCCCGTGGTTCCGGCGCTTTGCCGGAGGACGCCCCGAAGCCTCATCCGGGTCCGTCTCCTGCCTTAAGCCGTAATAAGTGGTCACAATAAAAACTTCTCCAAAGAACTCGTCGAGCTCAAAAGACAGAAAACTAGTGCCGTGACTAGAATACTAAGAGGACACTGCAAACTTAATAAACATCTGTTTAACCTTAACATGAGCCAGTCCGCGATGTGCAGATTCTGCCAAGAAGAAGAAGAAAGTGCCATGCACATTCTCTGCTCCTGCGGACCACTCATGTACAAAAGAAGTATACACATGGGAAAGCATATTCTGCTTCCAGAGGAGATACAACAGCTCTCTGCCCAGCACATCTGGAAGTTCTTAGAGGCAACCAGTCTGGACAGGGAAATTTAATTAAAGGGCACTACAAAAGATCAGCAATGGTCGAAGCAGTATTTGTAGTATATTGTGATTTAAGATATTAATTTACTGGTAACACCATATTAAAATAAGAGAAGAAGAAATGTAGGGCTAGCAACCCACACACTCCTTTTGTCCGCCGCTTCATTGAAAGTACCATTAAAAGTTATATTATTCACTTCGTATTTTATTTGCACAAGATTACACATCAAATGGCGACGAGGATAAACAAGAATTTCGAAGTTTAAGGTACATTTTTACGGCTGAAACATGGCCAACGATTTTCGAATAGACGCTTTCAAACAAGATGGCGATATCTTGTGTTTTTTGGAAAGAATAGAGCAATATTTTGAAGCGAATGAGACTAAAACGGAAAAGAAATGCTCAATATCTATAATCTATAATATAATAAAAGTGTAAAAAATGTTTGTCTGTACATTGAATATATTTCCAAAAAAATTGTTTAGGGCGATGAAGAATAAGCAATAGAACAAGAATTTCGTAAAATTTTGTCCGTCTGTTTGTATGTTTGTATGTATGTTTGTACACGCTAATCTCAGAAACGGCTGAACCGATTTGGATGCGGTTTTCACTAATATGTGGCGATTTGCTCAACTTAACATTTAGTGTATGTTTCTTTTCAAAATTCCCACGGGAATCCGAGATATACGCAAACGAAGTTGCGAGGGTATATCAACGCACAGCCCAAACCGCTGGGTCTAGAGATTCCAAATGATGTACTAATTGGAACGTCAACGTCAACTGACAGTGTCAACATATCTCTGTGTTTTAATTAATTAAAATAAATACTAAAATAAGTACTAGTGTCGTAATCTTTTTAACCCCCGACGCAAAAAGAGGGGTGTTATAAGTTTGACGTGTGTATTTGTGTATTTGTGTACTTGTGTATTTGTGTATTTGTGTACTTGTGTATTTGTGTATTTGTGTACTTGTGTATCTGTGGATCTGTCTGTGGCATCGTAGCAACCAAACGGATGATCCGATTTTGATGCAGTTTTTTTTGTTTGAAAGGTGACCTGTGCGGGAGTGTTCTTAGCCATGATTCATGAAAATCTGTTCAGCCGTTTGAAGATCACCAGCTTTTTTCTGTTTGATGAAGGGAAATGAGCAACTTCCACTGGTTAGATCGATTTGAAATTTGGTATACTGTTACTGTCATGACATTGCAAGAATATGGTAAACTTGATCTGATGCTGCAGCATCATCTGGAACCTGCAGTATACTCAACTCCTCGTCAAATTACAGCAGATGTATCGTGTTTGGGTTCATTGGAATGGTCTCATTGAATAGTTAATTTTTAGGTATAATTCACTAGCTGGGCTCGCGGCTTCGCTCGTCATCCTTAATGTTTATTGCTTTGCTATCGCGCTGTGTTTTTATCACCGACCCAAAAAGAGGGGTGTTATAAGTTTGACGTGTGTATCTGTATACTTTGGTGCTAGAGGTAACTAGGGTCTGATGATGGAGCTGGGTGGTTGCCATAGGAACTCAGTAATTAAACGACATAACCCCATCTAGTTTGGGCTCGTTTGATCCGTCTTGATGAGTACTTTGGTGCTACATGGTAACCAGGGTCTGAAGATAGAGCTGGAAGGTGGCCATAAGGAACTCGGTAAATAAACGATATAACCCCATCGAGTTTGGGCACGTTTGATCCATCTTGACGAGTACTTTGGTGCCAGATGGTAACCCGGGTCTCATGATGGAGCTGGAAGGTGGCCATAGGAACTTAGTAATTACACGACATAACATAACCCCATCGAGTTTGGGCTCGTTTGATCTGTATTGACGAGTACTTTGATGCAGGATGGTAACCAGGATTTGATGATAAAGCTGGATGACTATCTATGATATTCCGCCGTTGCTGGGTTTGACTTGTGACCATCAAAAACCAAGCGAGCGAAGCGATCGAGGCTCGACCTACTCTTGGTCACACACATTTGTTAAAACAGTTATGGAGCTGATCTGATGATGGAGCTAGAAGATGGTCATGGGTAGGAACTCAGTAATTAAAAGACATAACCCCATCGAGTTTGGGCTCGTTTGATACGTCTTGACGAGTACTTTAAATACCTCTCATACATATTTCGCAATACCTCTCATACATATTTCGTAATAACATTCATACATATTTCACAATACCTTTTAGGTATATATATTTCGCAATACCTCTCGTACATATTTCGCAATACCGCTCATACATATTTCTCAATACTATTCATACATATTTCACGCAATACCATTCATACATATTTGGCAATACCTCTCATACATATTTCGCAATACCATTCATACATATTTCACAATACTCTCATACATATTTCGCAATACCTCTCATACATAATTAAAATACAAATTAAACGGATAGGGATTAGAATAAAATAAGAACGAAACTATAAAAAACTTCAAATAAAACTTAAATTTAAAATTTAAAAAACCCCCGACTACCGCTAAAAAGTAAATAAATAATAATTATGTACCGGATTCGACCTTTTAATTTTATGATATAATATTTATATTAGTTAATAGTAGTTAGTCATAATACCTACTTCCAAAGCGTCATCACGTCGGGGGACCGCTATAGACATTTAAACATAACTGTGTAGGTACTATTAACTAATAGACAGTAGATATCAAATTGTCAGCTAGTAATAAATTTTTACTTAGCGGTCCCCCGACGTGATGACGCTTTGGAAGTAGGTATTATGACTAACTACTATTAACTAATATAAATATTATATCATAAAATTAAAAGGTCGAATAGAGGGTACATAATTATTATTTATTTACTTTTTAGCGGTAGTCGGGGGTTTTTTAAATTTTAAATTTAAGTTTTATTAGAACTTAATTCAAATATAACTAATACAGATGTGAAAGTGTTATATCAGTGTTCAAAAAAGTATTTCCCGTGATAAACTGTGAGTTTTTACAAATACGAATATCTTGACTTAGAACGATTGTTAAAACAAATAAAACAGTAAAAACTATCCATTAATATATTACTGACTAGATCCGAAATTAAATGTGATGAAAAAAATTACAATAATTACGAATTTGACTTGAAAAGTAATCTGCAAGCAGTTTTAAAATTCAAATTATGTAAACAAATGAAACGTCGATAAAACAGTGCTCCTAAATTCATTGTCAAGCAGCGACATCTGGTAACGCATAATCATAACGTAACGTAACCACTCGTTCAATCGTTCACTTTCGCAGCTTTGGATACCAAGACTTTGGGAGGTCCATAATCAAGCTGTCTACACATTATACCAAAGAAACTAGTACATACTTCTCGAAAAAAAACGGATACTATATGTGTTAAATGCACCAAGAAGATAACAGATAAGCAGAAATTAACATGTTCAATATGTAAGAAATCATTCCATAAAGACTGTGCAAACGTATCTTTCGGGCGATTTCGAATTATGACTTCGGAGAATAAAACACATTGGAAATGTGGCGAGTGCTGTAAAAACAGGTCTCAAAAAAAGGCACGACCAAAATCACCCACTATTACCGCTTCGAAACTGCCTACAAAGACGCAAGAGAATATTACAAACAGCACACCAACACAGCCCGAAGAAAATGTCACGTTCAGATAGAAAAAGTATCAAATCAACATACCTACGGAAAACTCATTTAACTCATTATCGGATGATACAGAAGAAGACAGTGAATACCAGGATTCCCCCACTCCCGCGTTAAATAGAAGCTGCCCCGATAAAATATTGATTGACACCAATAAAATTGAAGAATTGGAGAATAAGAACAAAATGTTGAAGGAAAAATTGGAGATAGCAGAGAATGAAATTGATAATATGTTACAAGAAAATTCAACCTTAAAGAAATTGATTACCGATTACGAGTTAAAAATTAAAAGGCTGACTCACATTTGTAAACCCAGCCCCAAAAATACACTGATCAGGGAAAAGAGAAAAAGTTTAAGTCGAGCACTGTTGGATTTCTCTCAAGAGATCAAAGACAAACATAATGATAGTCAAATAATATTGCAACAGGAAAAAGAAATATATGCCGCGCCATCTATGAAATGTGACAGTAACTACTTGGTTGATTGAACCAAACAGCGTTATCTCGCCAAATTAAACCGTGGACCAGCCATCACCACCTGATTCAGCTGTCACCTGTGACAGTGACGGCTGTGACAAGAAAAAAAATTGTATTTACATAATTGGTGATCAACAAGTGAGAGGTCTTGCGGATGAACTAATAAAATCACGATTAGGAAAATGGAATGACAATTATAAAATAAGTAGTGTAGTGAAGCCATACGCATCCAGCTCTCAAGTTTTATCTAGTTGCCAATGTTTGTATAACTGTTTCACTAAGGATGATATATTGATATTGGCGGTAGGGTCAAACGATACAAATCCTTACACAATAATGGCTAATCTATGTAATACACTATGCAATTTATAGGTAGGAAAAATTTTACTGTTGAGTGTCGGAAATAACAATTATGTGAATGTCTCCAAATTAAATCTACAAATTAATTTACTTATGAAAAACTACAATAATTGATGATTAAACGAACTTACCTGGAAGTGAAGTTCTATCATAATTATACGAGCGCCGAGTCCGAAGAGATTAGTATAATGCCTGTTATATACATGTAGTAACGCATACGTACCACCACTCTGCACTTAGTTGAGATTTACCCCCATATTGTTTTTTTTTTTGTGCGGGTAGCCTTGCTTTACCTCTTAGTTCACGCCGCGTCCGTTCCTCATTTAGTTTAGAGTATGGAAGCCTAAACAAATACTTCATTGATGTTTTACCGGTAAAAAGTAGGGGACTATTAGGTCACATCGGGCGGGTGGGATATACTAATCTCTTCGGACTCGGCGCTCGTATAATTATGATAGAACTTCACTTCCAGGTAAGTTCGTTTAATCATCAATTATACTCGCGCCGAGTCCTCTAGATTAGTATAATGCCTGTTATATACATGTAGATATTGAGAGCTTAGTCGGTAATAACAGCAATGAAGAAAAAACAGTCATGATTTTATCGTAAGTATTTAATCTCTAATTTTGTACTTTGACATAACATAAACACAACACCTGCATTTATTTACTGCAATAGAATTTAATTATAAGGAAATGAAAATCAATTAATTATCGCAACAGTGTATACTGTTTGAAAGAGTTAGGGGACAGTGACTTCAACATTATATCCAAGGACATGGATGGTAGGCTTCGCCTTAATTGCGCTCGCCGTATAACTTTCCTGCCACCAGGGTAATGGTTTTGTGAATCTGGCGAGGGCTGGAATGGGATAGAAAGTCATTGCTATTACTTTTAAATGTTACTGTTTTAGAGACAAGAAGGGATCTAAACACGGGATACCACGGCTGCGTCGGCCAGAGAGGTACAACCATAATCCCCCGAGCCTTATCAGAAATAATCTTTCTCAAGGTCTTTAATATTACCGAAAATGGTGGAAAAGCATAAAAATTTAATTGAGACCAGGACACTGTAAACGAATCTACTGCTAGAGCATCGGGGTCCTTGTGCCATGAGATGTAAGTGCTGAACTTTTTGTTAATGCGACTTGCGAATAAATCTTTGTCTGGGTTTCCAAAAGTGGAACATAACCTCTCAAAAGCCCAATCTGAGAGCTCCCATTCAATGTCAGGATGACATCTCCTGGACTCATAGTCAGCAATATAATTGTCACAAGACTTAACATATGATGCGAATACAAATATCCTTTTGCTTTCACACCAATCCCAGATTTCTCTAGGTAATTGGGTGAGGTGCGGATATTGAACTCCACCCATTTTATTAATGTAAGCTATTGCAGTGGAGTTATCCACTCGTAATAAAATCTGGCAATTCGATAAGTCTCTCGCAAAGACTTTAAGAGCCAAGAAAGCAGCTAGGAGCTCTAGATAGTTGATATGCTTTTTGCTTTCAACTAACGACCACTGACCACTGGCCCGCTCTGTCTTGCACGCTGCCCCCCACCCCGTAGTTGAGGCATCCGAAAAAATTTCGATATAGTAGTCATCATATCTGATACGATGTATCGAATGTTGTATATTGACTAGCCACCAATTCATATCAGAATAAAGAGAGGTGGGTATATTCATAAGACGATTATAATCATCGTGATCTTTTTAAATATTTACACCTTTCCATCGCTTTGGTGTGTAACCAGCCATATTCGATGGCTGGACAAGCAGACACCAATGACCCTAATAGTTTTGCAAATAATCTAATTTTACATTGTTTTAATTTTAGGATATGTTCTAACTGTGTTTTGATGCTCTGTCTTTTATCGTCTGGTAAACTGATTGAAAAGTAATGAGAATCTATAATCATGCCTAAAAATTTGCAAGTCGTTGATGGTTGTAAATTGCACTTTTCTTCATTTAAAAGAAAACCAAGAGAAATAAGCAGACTCTTGGTTAAATTTACATTAACTAAGCATTCCTCATAAGTCCTACCAATCAAAAGCCAATCATCTAAGTACAATGTTGAAAGTAAACCGGCAGAACGTAACAGTCTAGCTATTGGTTTAGTTATTTTAGTGAAAACGTATGGTGCAGTGTTATGACCAAATGGTAACACATTAAACTCGTATAATTTGTCTTCATATTTGAAACGTAGATATTTTCTAGATTCTTTATGTATTTTAACTAAGAAATACGCATCTTTAAGATCAATGGTAGTCATATAGCAATCACTAGTTATTAATTTAATGGCAGTTCTCAAATCCTCTAATTTAAAATGATCAGCCTTAATAAATTTGTTCAAATTTTTTAAATTTACTATAATAAATCGTTTTTTACCATTTGGCTTTGGCACCAAAAAAATACTCGAAATAAACTGATCGTCTGTTGGGTTGCACTGTGAAATGGCGCCAATTTTTAATAGATTATCTATTGCCTCCTCGAAGTGAGGCTTCTCAGTTATTGAGTATCATAATGTCGGCGGTGGAGACATTTGAAAAACTGGCTGTGTAAATGTTAACTTATAACCCTCTATCCAAGATAAAACAGTACTATCATTGGTAATACGATACCACTGTTCAATGAAGTGAGATAATCGTCCTCCGTACTTCTCTGTGTTTAATGCCGACGGCGCTGGTAATTCTGATGCGGTGACCTCTTCAATGAGTGCGCGGGCGGCGGTTGGTGATAGTATGGGCTCTGATGTGGTGCTGCAAGATCGCGGCTCCGAAGCGCTTGCGGATTTGGAGGCCCATACGTCCTGCGTGGCTGTTATAGATGCGGTTCTAGAAACCGTCTGTAGCGACTGCGGTCGGGATTCGGGCCGAGGCAAGCTTGCTGGAGAGATGATTAACATTTGATCATCACCTTTGTATTATCATTATACTTTCTTGACACTATGTACTATTTTATTGTTACATTTATTTTGGTCCATTAAATAAATATTGTATTATATCAGCCAGCGTGTATTTCTAAAATATAATCACTTGGATATAAAGCTGGCGTGTCTGAAAATTATTGTTACGCCCTATGCGTATTAAAAAGGTATTCAATAATATGTATTGTTTAAATATCGTACCCGGTAGGGTAGGCTGTAAGAAATCTCTTAAAGAGATAAGCTCACTTTTGTACACTGTATTTATTACTGTAATTGTTTTTAAAATTTATGTGCAATAAAGAATACATAGAATACTTATTATATTCCTAGGAATGCAATAATTGTCAGCATACCAGTTTTATTTTGCGTCGAGACAGCCCCAATGACTGCTCAGGTTGCAAATAAAATATATATATATTATGTCAATACATAATATCGATGGGTTGATAAATACCAAAATATTAATTATTGTAAACATGGTTAGGTTACAATCCCCAACGGAAGGAACGCGAACCAGTTTTATTTTGCGTCGAGACAGCCCCAATGACTGCTCAGGTTGCAAATAGAATATATTATGTCAATACATAATATCAATGAGTTGGTAAGTAAATACCAAAATATTAATTATTGTAAACATGGTTAGGTTACAATCCCCAGCGGAAGGAACGCCAACCAGTTTTATTTTGCGTCGAGACAGCCCCAATGACTGCTCAGGTTGCAAATTAATATATTACGACTAATACGTAATCATAATGAGTAAATACCTACCTGCTCCGTAGTCCTCTAAAGGTCTAACTTCTTCCAAATCAGAAGTAGTGTCAGAGTTATCACTTTGCATATTTAATTTATATTGTAGTTTTCTAATTTTTCTTTTTAGCCGTTCGGTATTTTCTTCTTTAGAACGCTTACGTTTCGGCATATTTAATAAATTTATTGTAATAAAAATAAACGAAGAGAATTTTAGAAGTGAAACGTGTTGAGTGGTTAAGCACTAAAATGCGAATGAGGAACGGACGCGGCGTGAACTAAGAGGTAAAGCAAGGCTACCAGCACAAAAAAAAAAAAAACAATATGGGGGTAAATCTCAACTAAGTGCAGAGTGGTGGTACGTATGCGTTACTACATGTATATAACAGGCATTATACTAATCTAGAGGACTCGGCGCGAGTATAATTGTACTTTTATTGACATTGAACGGATAATGAGTAATTACCAGATTAGGTCTCCTCTTATAAAGAAAATTACCTTGAAATTAAACATTGAAATTGATTATTTGAAATATGTAAATGATTATGTCAGAAATGGATTAAAATTGAGAAATACTTTGCGGGACGTTGATTGTAGTAATAACTAATAATAGTAAAGCTAAATTGATTAACACTAATAAAACTGTTCATAAGAGGGGCACCATACCTTATTATTTTTCTAGGATCACTGTTGACGATGCGAAGAAAGGCGGCTCGTCCTGAAAAATAAATTAAAAAATTAGTTATTTTAGTAGTAGTTTATTATAAATATTATAATAGAAATAATTAATAATATAGTTACCTGTGGCTGTCTCATAAAAAAGTTGAATGTTTGTGATGTTGGTAGCAGTGCGTAATTTTTGTTATGTTTTTACTGTTTTTAATAAAGTGCGGGTCCCAAAGAGGTCGCTGCGGTTGCACCCCTCGCGCCCCCGCCCTTCAGGCGGCGTCCGCGGCGAACGAACCCGAACCGACAGTGCAAAAACGAAGTCCGCGCGCACGCCACGCGTACCTATGCGCGAGCGCTGTGACCGCAGCAGCCTTTTTTCGGGACCGATTTTCAGTTTTCTAATACGCTTTTTCATTCGCACCCACGTCCTCTACATTCGAGTGGTCCATTTCGAGCCAGGATCGTTACCAGCGAGGAAAAAGCAGCCCAAACCTGTGTGGCAGGCATGTCGTTATTCAAAACTCCACCGTGCGGTGTGACAACCCGCGCACAGTCGAAAAGGGAGTTAACGGCTAACAAAAGTATTAAGAAAATGGATACGAAGTCGGAAATGCAGTTTTCTCCTTCAGGCACCGCTGAACAAACTAGATTTGTGACGAAATCAGACCTTTTTCCACACGGCGTCGTCGGTTCAGAACAAAATGGCGGCGTGCACGAACGAACAAGCACGCGCGCCTCGACCTCTGCCGCCCGCCAAAAACAATTGGAATACGAGGCAGCCCACGCTAAAGCGGCGATTGAGCTAGCGGAAGCTCAGGCCGAAGCGGATTTAATTAAAAAGAAAGCTCAAATAGAAAAAAGCTTGTTAGAAAAGAAATTGGCGGCAGATATGGCCGACCTAGGTTATTCTGTTGCATCATCATACCGCAGCAAAGTGGAGGATTGGTTAGAGCGGTCTGTTGCCGCGCCAGGAACCTCCCTCGACGGCGACCCGCCGCCGCCGCGGCCGTGGCCCATCGCGGCGGCCGCGCCTGACGCGCCCGCGCCCGCCGCGCCGGCCGCGGCGGCCGACGCGACCTACCGCGCCATCGCGGACTTATCCACCGTCATCAAGGACGCAGTGAACGCAGCCGCCTCGAATACGAACGACAAACAGCTGTTATCACGATTAGCTACTTCAAAAGACCTGCCACTATACTTCGGAGACCCCATGGAGTGGTTACAACTAAAGGAGGCCTATTATGAGTCGACCCGCCTGTGTAAATACAGTGACCAGGAGAACTTATGGCGCCTTCGCAAGTGCCTCCGAGGCGAAGCTAAAGAGGCGACGTCTTCCTTACTGATGAGTGCCACTTCACCCCAGGAGATTATGGAAACTTTGGAACTTCGATTTGGCAGACCTGAAAACATTATGAGAAAAATTATTGTTCAGTTGAAGAGATTACAGCCGTTGCCACAGGCCTACAACACTGAAATAGTTAATTTCGCAATTAAGATAAAGAATTACGTAACAGCTACTAAGAAAATAGAGGAAAGTGATTATTTACGAAGTCCCGAGTTAGTCACAATAATTGTGTCAAAGTTGCCCACCGCACTGATCAACACCTGGGCTAACTACCTACATGAGAGACGAGACAACGACACCCCTAAGTTGGAATTACTGTCACAATTTTTATACACAGAAGCAAAGAAAGTAGCAGACTCAGGATTGAGTTACATTTACGCGAGTGACAGTAAAATAAAAAAGGATTTTGTACAGAAGAATACATTCAGCCCAGCTGTATTCACAATAGGAGTTGACGCCGCGCCGCACAACTGCACATTCTGCAGAAACCACAGCCACAAGCTGGCGGAGTGTGGTAGATTCAAGCGCGCCCTCCGCAGAGATCGATGGAAACACGTCCGGGTGAATAAGCTATGTTTCAAGTGTCTTGGAGCGCGACACGCTGATGCGTGTACAGCGGACAGCTGCGACGTGGACGGCTGTGGAGGCATGCATCATCGCCTCCTCCACTGGGTGAGGCGCGGAGCGACGACGCCGCCGCCGCGCGAGTCTCCGCCGCACGAGCAACAAGTTGACGCCGAAGTTGTCGCGCACGCGACTCTGTCCCAGTGTCCAGTGTTAAGTGTCCCCAGTGTTCCCACCAAATCGCCTAAAGTGATGTTAAAAGTAGTGCCGGTCACCATCCACGGCCCAAAGCAAAGTGTTGCGACACACGCGCTGTTAGACGACGGCGCGACGGTGACCCTCCTCTCTGCGGATATCGCAGACCTGGCGGGGCTCCATGGTAAGAGCGTTACCATGCGCGCCACTGGTGCATGGGACCACACAATGGTATGTAGAACTGAATTAATTGACTTAGACATTAGTAACAGTGACGGTGATAAATTTAAACTACGTGCTCGTAAAATGACGGAACTTAATTTACCTACGCAATCTATCACTAAGTTAGAAAATTGTAATATCGATAAATTGCCTAATTTCTGTTGCACAAAGGATATAAAGCCTAAATTGTTAATAGGCCAAGATAATTACGATTTAATTGCACCAATAGTTTGTAAAAGATATAAGCAGGGCGGGCCGTTCATTACGCAAACATTGTTAGGGTGGTGTATGCATGGACCTTTTAATAAAATAAATACGCGGGAAAGTAGTAATAATAATATGAGCAGCAGCGCAGTACACGCACTGCATGCGCGCGAGCGGGATCGCCTGCCGCGCGACGTCTCTGACGGCGACCGCGTACACTCAGCGCAAGATAGCACTGCACAGTTACAATTGCCCGATTGTCCATGCACGCACGACTCATTAAAACCTCCATCCTCCGTGGTTATACCTACAGATGTCGATAATGATAATTTACGTAATACTGACGCAGACTTACACGAATTAGTACGCCGTTCGTTCTTATTAGATTCAATAGGTATCTGTAGTACTAGTAAACCACGACAAAACATTGACGAGGTCAATGCCGTCAACCAAATCAACGAATCAGCTGAGTTGATCAACAACTGCTGGTCCGTCCGCCTCCCCTGGAAGGACAATGACCCTTCCACAATGCCAGATTCCTACAATTTAGCATTAAAGAGATTACAGTCGGTTGAACGAAAAATGTCTCACAGTGTTGAATATGAGACACAGTACAGAGAGCGCGTTCAACATTTATTTGATAATGACTACGCACGAAAAATTAGCGTTTTAGAATGTAATGATTTGTCTATTAAGCGCCGTTGGTATCTGCCTCACTTCGGGGTTAGCAACCCGAATAAGAAAAAGCTTAGATTGGTATTCGACGCCGCCGCAAAGTGTAACGATATGTCTCTTAACGATTTTTTACTAAGAGGTCCTGATCTGTTGAACACGCTTTTTGGAATAATGTTTAGATTCAGAGAAAATGAAATAGGTATATTAGGAGACATCAAAGATATGTTTTTACGTATTAAAATTAACCGCGAAGATCAACACGCTTTACGTTTTTTATACAGAGAGAAAAACAGCGACGTCATTCAGCAATGTTGTATGACCTCACTGATTTTCGGAGCTAACTGTTCACCTTTCATTGCGCAAAAAATTAATCAGGATTTGAACGCTTCACGTTTTAGACAGCAAATGCCAGACGCCGTCCATGCAATCCAAACTAATCAATACATGGACGATTATATTGACAGTTTTTCGGATAAAGTTACGGCTTCAAAAATAATTAAAGAAATTTCACATATTCACAAACAGGGTAATTTTGAAATGCGTAATTGGTTAAGTAATGAGCCGACCGTACTTAGTGACATACCTAAAGAGATACTTAATGACAAGGCTATTAGGTTCGATATCGACAAGCAACCCGAGAGGGCACTTGGGCTCCTTTGGTATCCGAGCTCCGATACGCTGTCTTTTGACTTATCATTCACGCGTGTGCCAAACGATGTCTTGCGCCTAGACCGAGTACCTACGAAAAGAGAAGTGTTAAGTATAGTAATGTCCATCTTTGATATCCACGGTTACTTGGCACCATTTACGATCACAGGAAAAATATTACTGCGTGATATTTGGAAAAGTAATTTACAATGGGATACTGTATTGACTAACGATTTATTTGAGTCATTTAAGTGTTGGATGAGACAAGCTAGCGAGATAAATAATATTAAAATCCCACGGTGGTATTTTTCGAATTTTAATAACAGTGAAAACGACACGCTCGACTTACATTTATTTTGTGATGCCTCGCCGAGCGGGATCGCGACGGTAGCATACTGGCGTAAGCAAAGCAGCGATGGACGCGTCACGGTGGCGTTCGTGGCTGGCAAATGCCGAGTCGCGCCTCTCAAACCCGTGTCAGTGCCACGTCTAGAGTTACAAGGAGCCGTGTTGTCGTGCCGATTAGCTAGTAGTATTTTAAAAGAACATCGTTTACAACCAAATTCTATACAATACTGGACCGATTCTACAACTGTTTTACATTGGATTAAGAATCAAAATAGATCATATAAAGTTTTCATAGCTAACAGACTAGGAGAGATAGACGAGGTAAGCACACCCGATCAGTGGCGTTACGTGCCGACCGACTTGAACGTAGCCGACCTCGGTACAAAGAAAAACACGGACTATGTTTTGAACAGCGAATCGGAGTGGTTCACGGGACCGGCATTCTTGCGTCTTCCGCCGTCCAGTTGGCCGCAACACCCTGAAACTAAAAATAAAATTAGTGATGAAATATTAGAGAAAGTAAATATTGTTGTGACAAAAAATAAAGCGTGTAACTTACCAGTCCCGGACCCAACTCGATTCTCTAGTTGGTTAAAGTTATTACGCGCTACCGCTTCTATATTATTATTTATTGAGAAATGTAAAAAAAAACCTATAAAGTATATAGACACTGAACTAATGCACAGAGCGGAGATATTGTTGCTCCGACACTCGCAGGCTCAGTCTTTTCAATGTGAAATCGATTGTCTTAGCACTAACGAAAAGTTAAAACGCGATAGTCGCCTACGTACACTCACGCCCATAATTGACGAAAATAATTTATTGCGTGTAGGTAGTAGAATCGCTAAGGCAAAAAACGTTGATTATGCGACAAAATATCCTATAATATTAGATGGAAAAAATCACATAGCGCGACTCATTGTCATGCGTTATCATGTCAATGCAGCGCACTCATGTAATGAAATGGTAATTAATGAGTTGCGCCAAAAATATTGGCTCATTAAATTGAGACCTACCGTGCGAACTGTTTCTAAGCAGTGTTTAGGGTGCCGTTTTAGGAAAGCCTTGCCATCACCCCCGCGACTTGGGGATTTGCCCGAGTGTAGACTCACTCACCATCAGAGACCGTTCACCATGTGCGGAATTGACCTGTTCGGACCCATAGAGGTTACTGTAGGAAGACAAAGAGTTCCTAGGTACGGCGTTCTATTTACGTGCTTAACGGTGCGAGCTGTGCACATAGAAGTAGTTTGTTCTTTAACAACCGACTCGATGATCATGGCCTTACGCCGAATGGCGGCTCGTCGAGGGTGGCCGCATACCGTGTTTTCCGACAACGGTACTAATTTGCGCGGCGCAGATACCGAATTACGACGAGCTTACCAAGAGGTGCTGAGAGATCAGCCACATTTAATGGCTGAGGCTTCGAATAAAGGAGTAAACTGGAAGTTCATACCACCAGCGAGCCCTCACATGGGCGGGGCGTGGGAACGCTTAGTTAGGAGTATTAAAAGCGCTCTCAGAGTGGTGCTCAAGGAGCGGGCTCCCAGAGAGGAGACTTTGAGCACACTTTTATGCGAGGTAGAGAACATGGTGAACGGTCGTCCCATAACGCACGTCTCGGTTGACCCGCAGGATCCCGAGGCGTTAACGCCGAACCATCTGTTGCTGGGATCCTCGAGCAACCTTCCGCGAGCGGGTGTGTTTGACGATAGCGATCTTTTCCTACGAAAACAATGGCGTGTGGCACAGCGCCTGGCCGACTCATTTTGGTCGAGGTGGATGAAGGAAGTCCTACCCACGTTGGCCCCTCGACCAAAATGGGACGGCGAAGGATCGAAGTTAGGCGTGGGAGACCTTGTGGTTATAATCGATCCGGCAACGCCACGAAACGTGTGGCCTAAAGGTATTGTGCAGAGAATCTATCCCGGGGCAGACGGACGGGTCAGAGTTGTCGACATTAAAACCAAAACAGGAGTAATGAAGCGTCCCGCGACTCGCGTAGCGTTGTTACTTGAGTGTCGGAAACGCGACACTAAGGGGGAGGATGTTGACGATGCGAAGAAAGGCGGCTCGTCCTGAAAAATAAATTAAAAAATTAGTTATTTTAGTAGTAGTTTATTATAAATATTATAATAGAAATAATTAATAATATAGTTACCTGTGGCTGTCTCATAAAAAAGTTGAATGTTTGTGATGTTGGTAGCAGTGCGTAATTTTTGTTATGTTTTTACTGTTTTTAATAAAGTGCGGGTCCCAAAGAGGTCGCTGCGGTTGCACCCCTCGCGCCCCCGCCCTTCAGGCGGCGTCCGCGGCGAACGAACCCGAACCGACAGTGCAAAAACGAAGTCCGCGCGCACGCCACGCGTACCTATGCGCGAGCGCTGTGACCGCAGCAGCCTTTTTTCGGGACCGATTTTCAGTTTTCTAATACGCTTTTTCATTCGCACCCACGTCCTCTACAATCACATTGACAAATAGTATTACTACACCAGCAAAAGACATTGCTGACTGTTTTCGTACCTAAAGATGACAATAACTTTGTAATACTACACCACAACATTCAAGGCTTACTCTCCAAAAAAGAACTTATCGAGTTGACACTAAATGAAATGGCATCTGATGTGTACCCTGATGTTCTGTGTTTCACTGAAACGTTTGTAAGGAATGAAGAAGAAAAAAATATTAGTCTACTTAACTATGAGCTTGCTGCACATTATAGTAGAAACAGGAAAAGAGGTGGTGCATGCATATTGGTTAAAAGGGGTATAGTTTACAGAAAAATTAACATTTTTGATGAAATTTCGACTAACTTTCACTTTGAGTCTTGTGCCATTCTAATTCCATTGTGTAATATTATAATTGTAAGTGTATACCGCAGCTCAACAGCTACAAATAAAAGGCATTTTGAATTGTTTTTAGATAAATTAGAGATATTATTAAATAAATATCTACACAAGCACTATAAACAAAAGATTGTTATTGTAGGCGATATAAACATTAACACTCTAGAAAATAGTTTTGCTACTAAACACCTTTTAGGCATATTAAAAAACTATAATCTAGTGCAGCATATTACTCAACCTACAAGGAATTTATCGTGCATAGACCACATATTTAGCAATGTAAATGGCGCACAGGGTACTGTCCTGCCACTAGCGCTATCAGACCATGATACTGCACAGTTACTCAGTTTTAAAACCAAGAGACAGCCTATTATAGCAAAGACAATTCATATGTTTAAGAGATGCTACTCCGAAGAATACATTTTAATGTTTAAAAAATACCTAAGAAGTCTTTCTTTTACTGAGGTTTACAACGAAACTAATACAAACCAAGCTTTTGATAAATTTCATGACTGGTTTTGTTTATTATATAAATTATGCTTTCCTGTCTGTAAGATTACACTAAATAATAGATCAAATCAACACTGGATTTCAAAAGGGATTAGAAAGAGCTGTGTAACAAATAGATCTCATCGGCTTAACTATTACAAAAATAAGACTTGCACTGATAAAAAGAAATACCAAACCTACTCTAAATTATTTAAAAAATGTATTTTGCATGCAAAAAAATTATCAAATAACAAATATATATTAAAAAATAAAAATACCTGTAAAGCCACTTGGAATATAATACATACAGAGACAAATACCAAATTAGAGAACAGTTATAATATAGAAAATATTGAATATAATAATGATATAATAAATAGCCCCAATAAAATTGCTACCACATTTAATAACCATTTCATTAATTTAACAAATAAATATAATGATAATTTAATTTACGAATCACCTAAAGATATTTTAAGTAATTCTATCTATCTGACTCCCATAGATGAACATGAAATTAAAAAAATAATAAATTGTCTAAATAGCACGAACTCTGAGGGTTATGACCATGTATGTACTAAGGTCCTTAAGGCATGCAATGAGGAGATAGCGTCTATTTTAACTTTTTTGGTGAACTTATCAATGTCTACTGGTATTTTTCCTGACAGATTAAAGGACTCTGTGGTAAAGCCCCTTTACAAAAAGGGTAAAAAAAACAACGTAGATAATTATAGACCAATAACCTTGATCTCCATTTTCTCAAAGATATTTGAAAAAGTCATGCTTAATAAACTTATGCAGTTCTTTGAAAAATATGGAATCCTCAAACAAGATCAATTTAGATTTCAAAGGAAAAAATCAACAACTCATGCAATTTTTAATTTAGTAAATGAAATCTTAAACAGTCTAAATAAAAATAGGTTTACAACTGCCCTTTTTATTGATATGTCACGTGCCTTCGATTTTTGTTCCCACCCTCAACTACTTAAAAAACTGGAACACTATGGAATCCGAGGTCCGGCGTTAAGTTGGTATAAAACTTACTTGTGCAATAGGAAACAAGCCGTGGAAGTTGTAAAACTAGACTCCAAAAATGTTGCACAGAGGTGTCAGTCAGAATTCAGGGAAAATAAATTTGGAGTCCCACAGGGAAGTGTTCTAGGCCCTCTTCTCTTCCTAGTGTACATAAATAATACCCCTGACTTGATAAAGCATCGATGCATCTTATTCGCAGATGACATTTCCCTTGTAATTACAACTGATAAAAATTTGACATTGAAAGAGCATAATATAAATGACATTAATAATACATTGAATATAATTATAAATTGGCTAAATAAAAATAATTTATTAATTAATATTAACAAAACTAATTTTATAAATTTTAATAATATATCTCATGAATCATTAAACATAAATCATAAGGGTATTGTGGCGTCGACCGACTCGCCACTTGGACAGTACTCTTTGCTGGCTGAATTGTGGAGCTACAACTCGACGCGTAACGTGGTTGTCGCTGTCCTGCACGGCCGGATAGCGTGGTCTCGCTCTGTGCGTCGAGAGTCGAAATACAGCGATGGTTCGCGCCGATTTACGAATTCTCTTCCTCGACTGACTTCGCTAGGCGAGCTTTCTGAATTTCTGAATAATGTTTTTGTATTTGCTTAGCTGATTAATCTTTGTAACAATTCAAGTTGTAAATATATAATCATTCAGTGTCATCGTGTTGTGCCTTCATTCCCTTCTGAGTTACAAACATATTACATTCTACGGACAGGCTTTTCCATTAGGAGCTTACATATAAACTACTAATTGGTAGGGTGTTAGCGCTACCGGCACCCTGTCACATTGGTGACCCCGAAGACCCACCTGATCGGTGGAGGACACTTGGAAATTGTGAGTTGCAAGTGATATTTTTCAATATTGAGAAGCCATTTATGAAATTTTCCGATGACGCATTGTTTTTTGTTTTAACGTTTGACGTTTAAAGCGATTTTTACTGTTGGACCAAGCGATTATTTTTATTGAGTAGCAAACAATTTTGAGTTGGCCAGATGACAGACCGGGACAATTTTCGCGATGCTATGACAGAAGATGGCAATCTCGCTCGGACAGAAGTGCAACGCGTTGGTGTACGCGTTACTCCATTTTGGCCTGATGAGCCAGCCTTATGGTTTGCACAATTAGAGAATCAATTTGTTTTATCCCGAATTACGACCGATGAGACAAAATTTTGTTATTTGGTTTCTAATTTGGATTTGGCGCAGGCAAGAGAGGTTAAGGATATTATCACAAATCCACCTGCTACAGATAAATACGGTAAACTGAAAACCGAGCTAATACGCCGTCTCTCAGCTTCTCAAGAAAAACGTGTAAAGCAGCTGATCATACACGAAGAGCTTGGCGATCGCAGACCGTCCCAGTTTCTACGCCACCTGGAAGGCCTTGCTGGACCTGCAGTGCCAAAGGATTTTTTGAAGACGTTGTGGTGTAGTAGACTTCCAGCGAACATACAGACTGTTATCGCATCTCAACATGATCTTTCCTTAGAGAAGTTGGCAGATCTGGCAGACAAGGTGTATGAAATAGCTCCGTGTACTCCTCAAGTCGCTTCAGCATCAGGGTCCTTTTACTCCACTCCACCTGATTCCGCGCCATCGTATGGAGACCTAGTGGCAGAGATTAATCAACTCAAAAATCAAGTGGCATCTCTAACCACTAAAATGAACCAGGCTGGACGCTCACAGTCGCGTGGTCGGTATAACCGTTCTCGTAGCAACTCAAGGCCAAGACAACCACCAGCCAATCATCCACACTGCTTCTATCATTTTACGTATGGAAGCAAGGCGAGGAAGTGCAAGCAGCCATGCAGTTTCCATACGGAAAACACTCAGGGCGGTCGGAAGTAGCGGCCAACGACTGCCCCTCATCAACAGGCCGTCTCTTTGTCACTGACCGTGTCAGTAAAATGCAGTTCCTAGTGGATACTGGGTCAGATTTATGTGTTTTCCCGCGGTCAGCAGTTAGGACGCCCTGCACTAAGACTAGATTTGATCTCGTGGCAGCAAATGGGACCACTATTTCCACCTACGGACCGATACGGCTTCAGCTAGATTTAGGATTGAGACGTAGCTACCCATGAGCTTTCACTATAGCAGACGTTACCAGACCTATTATCGGCGTGGACTTCCTCAGCTATCACAATCTGCTGGTTGACTGCAGAAGCCAACGGGTAATAGACAATACTACCACTTTGACTGTCTCTGCTATCGGGTATCAGGATTCAGAAGGTATCGATTCGGTGAAGGCTGTAGCTGGTGAAACAGAATTCCACGACATATTGCGCGAGTTTCCGGAAATAACGAGACCTGCAGGTATTCTGTCTCCTCCAAAACACAATACACTTCACCACATTCGGACAACTCCAGGCCCACCGGTTTCTTGCAAGCCTCGACGGCTTGATCCGACTCGTCTGAAAGTGGCCAAAAAGGAGTTTGAAGACCTGATTGCCAGTGGTGTCGCAAGGCCCTCAGAAAGTCCGTGGTCGTCAGCCTTGCATCTTGTGAAGAAGACGGATAATGGATGGAGACCCTGTGGTGATTACAGGGCACTTAATTCACGAACAGTTCCTGACCGCTATCCTGTGCGCCACATACACGATTTCTCGCATCAGCTTTCAGGATGCACGATATTCTCCACCATTGATCTGGTTAAAGCCTACCACCAGATTGCTTTGAACCCAGATGACATTCCTAAGACCGCCATCACAACACCATTTGGACTTTTCGAGTTTCCGTATATGAGCTTCGGTCTCAGGAATGCAGCGCAGACTTTCCAGCGCTTTATTGATGAAGTCCTCCTTGGATTAGAGTTTTGTTATGGATACATCGACGATATCCTTGTTTTCTCATCGTCTGTGGAAGAGCACAGGATCCATCTACGGCACCTGTTTAAACGCCTCAAACAATATGGGATAGTCTTAAACACAAGTAAGTGTAAACTGGGAAGAGCAGAAGTAACATTTTTAGGTTACCAGGTTTCAGCAACTGGTACAAAACCTTTAGATACCAAGGTAAAGGCGATCCGAGAGTATGCTCAACCGAAGACCGTCAAAGAATTAAGACGTTTTTTAGGCATGCTCAATTTTTACCGTCGCTTCATTCCTAACGCTGCCTCGCTTCAATCCCCTTTGCACGCTGCTTTATCTGGACCTAAGGTTAAAGGTGCTCATCCCGTAGACATGACCCCTGAGATGCTCCAAGCTTTTACTGACTGCAAAACTGCCTTATCCCAAGCAACCCTTCTTGCACATCCTGATCCTTCCGTTGAACTAGCCATTGTGACTGATGCTTCCGATTGTGCAATTGGTGCTGTTTTACAGCAACGCAAAGACTCTGACTGGCAACCTTTAGCTTTTTATTCGCACAAATTGAATTCAGCTCAAGCCAAATACAGCCCATATGACCGCGAGCTACTAGCTGTTTATGAAGCGATCAGATACTTCCGTCACATGGTCGAAGCCAGACCTTTTGCAATTTTTACTGACCACAAACCGCTAACATTTCCTTTTGCGACAAATAGAGACAAATGTTCACCTAGACAGTTTCGCTACTTAGACTTCATTGCTCAATTTTCGACGGACTTGAGGTACATTCCAGGGAAGCAAAACGTTGTTGCTGATGCATTATCTCGCATCGAAGAGATCACTTCAGCCATCGACTACGACATCCTCGCTAAATCACAAGAGCACGACGCAGAACTGAACGACCTTCTCCTCCGTGGTTCCTCACTGCAACTCAAGAAGATGAGAATAGCGAACTACGACTTACCTGTATATTGCGACGTCTCAGTTCAACCACCTCGTCCATATGTCACTCCAGCTCTGCGAAGACAAGTCTATGATATGCTGCATAACTTACATCATCCTGGAAGTTCCGCTACAGTGCGGCTGGTCACACAACGTTTTGTCTGGCCAGGGATTCGCAAGGATTGTAGAGAGTGGGCTAGGCAATGCTTAAATTGCCAGACATCTAAAATTACCCGTCATACCGTTTCTCCCCTCTCCTCATTCCCATCCCCTTCCTCGAGATTCTCCCATATCCACCTCGATTTCGTAGGACCCCTTAATCCTTCTTCTGATTACAGGTATTGCCTTACGGTCATCGACCGTTTCACTCGGTGGCCTGAGGCTATTCCTCTCAAGGACATCACGGCGGAGGCCTGCGCTTCTGCCCTGGTATCTGGCTGGATTGCCAGATTCGGCTGTCCTACCCAGGTGACTACAGACCGTGGTCGTCAGTTCGAGAGCCAGCTCTTCAAGGCCCTCACTGCGCTGATCGGTGCGCGCCACTTCCGCACCACCGCATATCATCCTGCTGCCAATGGACTCGTCGAGCGCATGCACCGCCAACTCAAGGCGGCTATCATGTGCCATGCTACACCTTCGTGGACCGAGGTACTTCCACTCGTGCTGCTAGGCATGCGCAGCGCCTGGAAGGACGATCTGCGTTCATCTGCTGCTGAACTCGTGTACGGTGAGCCTCTTCGGTTACCTGGACAATTCTTATGTCCCAACGACGACTTTTCTGCCGCCGACATTTCCGAGTACGCAACGCGCCTGCGAAGCTACATGTCCAAGCTGACGCCGAGACCAACTTCGTGGCACAGCAATTCACCATTCTACCTGCCGCGTGACTTGCATACTTCTTCTCACGTTTTTCTTCGTCAAGATCACGTGCGCCGTCCGCTCGAAGCACCTTATGCTGGCCCCTTCAAAGTACTGGAGAGAAAGCCTAAGTACTTCATACTAGATGTCAGAGGAAACAGAATCAGCGTGACGGTCGACAGACTGAAACCAGCATACATCGCGAAAATACCAGATGTACCTTCACGCGAAGATGCTCCAACTACCACTACCACTCCTGCAGCTGTTAACGTTCCAGCAACCAATACCACTCCTGCAACCACTACCGTTCCTGCTACTAGTGAACCAGAGAAGCGGACGCGAAGTGGTAGAAGGGTCAGAATACCATATCGACCGTAGTAACGGTCTGAGCGGGGGAGTACTGTGGCGTCGACCGACTCGCCACTTGGACAGTACTCTTTGCTGGCTGAATTGTGGAGTAGTAGAAGACGGTAGTGCGATGATTGTGCACTTTGGTATAGAAGCATGAAATTTCTACCATGGATAGAGTGTCCCACGGTGATCGTTTTAAGATGTGGAGGGAAGTCAGATTCTTCCTCTGTGAGTGGGGGGAGGGGGGCAAAGGGGGTGAATTCCACGTCTTGATGATTATTTTTTTACTGATCCGTTAATGTTACTAGGGCTTGTATGGTGTCGTTTTCATATAAACCGAATACAAGGAATTCATTTTTAACAATAAAAATGTATGGTCCCATACAAAAAAAATAAAAATACTGCCAAAAAGTAAAAAGTTCCGCTACGTTTTTTTTGTAAGCACGTTATTTTTACTTTCAAATCTTAATTATTATGATATTAAAAAATACTGTGTTATAGCTTATTTAATGTAGTCTACAAATATATATAATTGTAGTATACTTTTCATACAAAAACTATTAAAAAAAAAAAGAAGAACGTGCAAATTCCAGAATATGCGCGCGGTGATTCGGTGAGATGTAGGTACGCGTAGCGACAAATTTTCATAATTACTATAGTCATTTGTTATAAATATTTATAGCAATGCTACTAGCCATTATGCGACGTAGTTTTAATGTAATCAAATGTAAGAAATGTGTTTTTATTGCTTCCACGGAAAAAAACATTTCATAATTTTGACATAGAGAAGGTTACTAATAAAACGTCAGAAATAAAAGTAAAATGATGTTTAACCAGCAGTCACCAGTACAAAAGCAAAGTGCTGTACATTTGAGTGCAGCTTTGTTACATTTGCATCTTCCAGTACACCCTTTTTTTAACGCTGCACCTAATTAACTCAGCACATAAAGTTGCTACTTCAAGTAGCGTTGTCCAGACTGGCTGCCATTCGTTCGAATCTTTAATCCAACCCCAGTTAGATGGTTCAGGAATATCTGGAACTTTTGTTAAAGTTTGCATCCAAATGTAAGCCTGATAAGAAGCGCGTTTTATATATTGCTAGAGTGCCTTTTTGTGGGGGGGTATGTTCTCTATGGCTCGGGATTTTTGGGTAAAGAGTTTTTTTTCTGGCTTCATTTATAGTCAGCATTTCACTAATGCGGTCATACATTAAAACCACAAATCTGCAATGAGTCGTCGCTTATTTGTTGTGGCATTGTTGTCATTTCTTCAAAGGCGCTGTTTACTTCTGGAAAAGATCGCCATGTTTCCCATGCTGTTTTTTCCCTCTACCAACAAAAGTGAACTCCGTATCACACCCTGTGAACGCATGAAAGACGGGAACGTACTCACATTGTGACAAACTCATTGACGCTACCAGGTCGTGTAGCGGAACCTTGAGCCAACACCAAATGCAACCTGTAGTTCAGATAAATATATCTTTCTGAAGAATGCCACAGCCAGTACTAATACATCTGTGTCTACGGTGCGTATTGTCACTCTGCTAAATCCTTTCTTTACTGCACCAGCTAAATGCAAAAACATTCGGGTGTCAGCTTCGCTTCGTCGTGAAAACATGGGGCTATGTCACGTATATCTGAGATATTGATAAAACAGAGAACTTCGATTCAATGTGTCGCGTATATTTCTTTTTCTCCTGCCTGTAAAGAACCAGTTGTTGTGATAAAAATAAAAACAATTCGGTCTTGTTCTCATTATTCACTGAAAGGAAACTCTTCCAGTTCTTAGGCGTCGCATGCGTGGGAAGCCACTCTTTTCCTTGTGCCTTTTTCTCGTAAAGCAGCTTTAAAGCTCAACTCAAACAACTTGCGCCGATAGCTAGATAGATAGATGTTTTCACGATGAAGCTGACTGAATGTTTTTACATTTAGCTGATGCAGTAAAGAAAGGATTTAGCAGAGTGACAATACGCACCGTCTGTAGACACAGATGTATTAGTACTGGCTGTGGCATTCTTCAGAAAGTTATCTTTATCTGAACTATGGGTTGCATTTGGCGTTGCCTCCAGTTTCCGCAAGACCTGGTAGCGTCAATGAGTTTGTCACAATGTGAGTACGTTCCCGTCTTTCATGCGTTCGCAGTAGGGTGTGATACGGAGTTCTTTGCTGGTAGAGGGAAAAAACAGCATGGGAAATATGGCGATCTTTTCCAGAAGTAAACAGCGCCTTTGAAGAAATGATGACAATGCCACAACAAATAAGCGACGACTCATTGAAAGATTTGTGGTTTTAATGTATGACCACAATAGTGAAATGCTGACTGTAAATGAAGCCAGAAAAAAACTCTTTACCCAAAAATCCTGAGCCATAGAGGACAAAAGCGGCACTTCAGCAATATATAAAACGCGCTTCCTATCAGGCTTACATTTGGATGCAATCTTTAACAAAAGTTCCAGATATTCCTGAACCATCTAACTGGGGTTGGATTAAAAATTCGAACGAATGGCAGCCAGTCTGGACAACACTATCCCCACTATCACTATGTTAATTACGTGCAGTGCAGCGTTAAAAAAGGGTGTACTGGAAGATGCAAATGTAACAAAGCTGCACTCAAATGTACAGCACTTTGCTTTTGTACTGGTGACTGCTGGTTAAACGTCATTTTACTTTTATTTCTGATGTTTTATTAGTAACCTTCTCTAAGTCAAAATTATTAAATGTTTTTCTCCGTGGAAGCAATAAAAACGCATTTCTTTCATTTGTTTACATTAAAACTATGTCGCAAAATGGCTAGTAGCATTGCTATAAAATATTAATAACAAATGACTATAGTACATTATGAAAATTTGTCGCTACGCGTACCTACATCTCACCTAATCACCGCGCGCATCTTCTGGAATTTGCACGTTCTTCTTTTTTTTAAAATAGTTTTTGTATGACAAGTATACTACAATTATATATATTTGTAAACTACATTAAATAATCTTTATCACAGTATTTTTTAATATCATAATAATTAAGATTTGAAAGTAAAAATAACGTGCTAACAAAAAAAAAGTAGCGGCACTTTTCACTTTTTGGCAGTATTTTTAATTTTTTTGTATGGGACCATACATTTTTATTGTTAAAAATGAATTCCTTGTATTCGTTTTATATGAAAACGACACCATACAAGCCCTAGTAACATTAACGGATCAGTAAAAAAATAATCATCAAGACGTGGAATTCACCCCCTTTGCCCCCCTCCCCCCACTCACAGAGGAAGAATCTGACTTCCCTCCACATCTTAAAACGATCATTGTGAGACACTCTATCCATGGTAGAAATTTCATGCTTCTATACCAAAGTGCACAATAAGGCTCAAATATGGCACAACCGTCTTCTACTAGAGCTACAACTCGACGCGTAACGTGGTTGTCGCTGTCCTGCACGGCCGGATAGCGTGGTCTCGCTCTGTGCGTCGAGAGTCGAAATACAGCGATGGTTCGCGCCGATTTACGAATTCTCTTCCTCGACTGACTTCGCTAGGCGAGCTTTCTGAATTTCTGAATAATGTTTTTGTATTTGCTTAGCTGATTAATCTTTGTAACAATTCAAGTTGTAAATATATAATCATTCAGTGTCATCGTGTTGTGCCTTCATTCCCTTCTGAGTTACAAACATATTACATTCTACGGACAGGCTTTTCCATTAGGAGCTTACATATAAACTACTAATTGGTAGGGTGTTAGCGCTACCGGCACCCTGCCACAGTATAAAAGTCAATGGTACAAATATAACAAAATTTTTAGGTGTAAATCTTGATCATAATTTAGATTGGAAACATCAAATTGAAACAGTATGCAATAAGATTAATAGATTTACCTATGCCTTGTATAAATTAACTAAAGTAGCATCAAAAGATGCTGCCCAAATTGCATACTTTGCTTACATTGAGTCTATTCTACGATATGGCCTTATCATTTGGGGAAACAGCACTGACATAAATAAAACATTTGTTGCTCAAAAAAAATGTATCAGGGCAGTCTGTGGTGCTGCACCAGATGAACCATGTGCACCTCTGTTCCGGTCTCTAAATATTTTACCTCTGCCTTGTTTGTATATCTTAGAAATCTCAAAATTTGTTAAACAAAACAGTCATTACTTTACAACGGCTACAGATATCTACCCTAGAAACACTAGGCGCGGAGATAGGTTGGTGGCCTCCACTATTCCCAGAAGTACTCGTATCCAAAAAAACTGCTTCTGGATGTGTATTATTGTATACAATCGGCTACCCGAGAGTATTAAGAAACTTAACATTAAGAGGTTCTCAAGTGTATTATATAAATGGCTAATCTCACACACTTTTTATACACTACAAAAATTTTTTGACCACAAACACTGCTTGTACTGTCATACCATTGGAAGTTTATTAGTTATTAAGATTTTAATTTTTCAATTTTTCTTTCTTGTGTAAGGGTTTGTTTGTGTGTCAAATCCCCTTATTAAATTTTATTTTGTTTTTATGTTTTTTTTATGGTTTGACATTTTAATGTAATAAATTTGCATGCCACCATTGTCGGCTGAATGGGATGAGCTTTAAGGTGTAATAAAAACTGTACCTAATATGTATGTACCCCAGTCAAGAGCAAATAAAAAATATTTCTATTTCTAAGAAAGGATTTTTCAAAATCCCACGGGAAAGCGAGATATGCGCAAACGTAGTTGCGAGAGGACGCACAGCCCAAACCGCTGGGTCTAGAGATGCCAAATTTGTATGTAGGGTCCATATAACGGTCGGACCGGACCGGAACGGGTCAGACCTGTCCGGAAGGAACCGCACCGTACCGGGCCGTGCCGGACCCGACCGGTTTTTTTTCTGTAGAAAAATATGCTAATTGGCATGTAGGTTCCATATCAGGACCGGACCGACCAGACCGGCCCGGACTGACCGGACCGACCGGACCGGATGGAACCGTACCGTACCGGGCCGGAATTTGTTTCTGAAGAAAAATATGCTAATTGTTACTAGGCCACGCGGGCGAAGCCGCGGGCAGAAGCTAGTTATTAATAAGTCTTCATGAGGATGTATACAAAATTCTTAAGAATATGTGTTATCCGAAGATGCCCAAGGAGTTGTCATATTTGGAGCTGCAGTATTTGTTGAAACTAAGGTTCGAACAAAGAATTTCATATTTTAGAAAAAGAATTCAATTCGAAAAATTACAACAATTGGAAGGGGAGAGTATAGCCAAATGGTATGCTGGTGTTAGAGAATTTGCTGCGGGATGCAATTTTACGATGACATTAGAAGAACGTGTTAAGGATAAATTCGTTACAGTCTGCGTCCAGGACCAATCCAGGAAAAAATTATGCGAACAAGATGTTTCCACGTCGGTGACATTTTTAGTAGATACAGCACTAAATAAGGAAATGGCTTTGAAGGAGGTACAAGGAGTACATCAAGTAGCTCAGTACGGACATGCCAAGACGAATAAAAGTTCCCACAACACTTTTAAAAAGACTGAGAAGAAACAGGATGGTGAGTCATCGTTATTAAAATGCATTCATTGCGGTAAACCAAACCATAATTTTTCAAAAAAATGGGACACCTAGCTGTTGTATGTAAGAGTAAGGGTCAAACTCATAATGTAGAGCTAAATGAAGATGCTTTCAATAATTCTATTGATATCTTTGCAATAGAGAAAAATGTTAGCTATGTTTTACCAATATCTATTAAATGTTGTATTGATAACAAACCGGTCCAAATGGAACTGGACACCGGTGCTGCAATTTCATGTTTACCTGAAAACATTTATTTATCTAAATTTTCTCACATTAAGTTAGAAAATTCAGATATTGAATTAAAAACTTATAATGGTCATATTTTGAAACCAGTAAGAGAAATAAATTGTAGAATTAAGGTAAAAGATATAGAGGTGAATTGTAATATGGTTATTGTTAAAAATGGTTGTAAAATTTTATTTGGTAGAGATTTAATTCAGAAATTTAATTTGGATATTTCATAACTTTTACAAATTAACTATGTGCAAAGTACAGAAGACAAATTGCAATTATTATTACAGGAATTTGACATATTATTTAAAAGTGAGTTAGGTATTATTAAAGGTGAGGAAATTACATTAGAATTAATTGATAAAAATATAAAACCTATTTTTCACAAACCGAGGCAAGTACCTCATGCTTTTAAAGAACAAGTTGAATCTGAATTAACTAGATTGGAGAAAGAAGGTGTTATTACAAACGCAGAAACATCCCAATGGGGGACACCTTTAGTTCCAGTTTTGAAGGAAAATAATAAAATAAGGTTATGTGCAAATTACAAAATTACTGTGAATAAACATATTAAAGATGTTAACCATCCTTTACCTAGAATTGAGGACATTTTTACTGCATTAGAAGGTGGTACATCATTTTCAAAATTAGATTTAAGAAATGCATTTTATCATTTGTGTTTAAGTAAGGAGAGTAGTGAACTCTTAGCTTGGTCAACACCAAAAGGGATATACCGAGTAAATAGATTGCCATATGGTTGCAAAGCCGGCTAGTGCTATTTTTCAAAACAAACTTGAGAAAGTATTGTTAGGGGCTCGGGGTGTTGTAAATTTCATTGATGACGTCCTAGTCACAGGTACTAATGATGTTGAACATTTAGAAAATTTAAAGGAAGTTTTAAGAAGATTCAAAGAGGCAGGTATTCGTTTAAATAAAAGTAAATGTGTGTGTGTATGCAACCTAAAATAAAATATTTAGGACATTTTATTTCAAAGAGTGGATTATCCAAAGATAAATATGTCAAAGGTTGACTCTGTTGTTAATGCACCTGCGCCTAAGAATGTTTCAGAAGTTCGTTCATGGCTAGGAATGGTAAATTATTACGGTAAATTTATTTACAATTTATCTATAAAACTAAAGCCTTTATATGATCTATTACAGAAAAATTGCAAATTTTATTGGAATAGAGAATGTCAAAAGAGTTTCAATACAATTAAGAAGGATATTATTTCTGATAATGTTTTAATCCATTACAGTAGAGATATGCCTTTACGTTTAGCTTGTGACGCTTCACAAAATGGAATAGGGGCAGTTTTAAGCCACATTTTGCCAGATGGGTCAGACAGATAGGTCAGACTGATAGGTCAGACAGTCATTATATTTGTCATGTTTTGATTATACATTTAAACATGTAAAAGGTATAGAAAATGTTAAAGCAGATTGTATGTCAAGATTGCCGTTACCATCAGCTATTTTGGATAATAACAGGAAGGAATGTGATTACATTAATTTTATTGAAGATCAGAATGTTATAGATTTAAATTTAGTACGTTCAGAAACTAGAAAGGATCCAGTTTTGAGTAGTGTTTATAACATGGTCAGGTATGGATTTCCAAAACATGTGAATAGTGAAGTCTTGAAACCGTTCTTAAATAGAAAGAGTGAACTTTATATTGAAAACGGAGTTATCATGTGGGGTTACAATTACAAAAAAATATGTTACAGGAACTTCATGTTTCACATGAAGGCATTGTTAAAATGAAAAATAATGCTAGATCTTATTTTTGGTTTCCTAATTTAGACAGTACTATTGAAAATTTTGTTAAATCTTGTCAAGTTTGTATGTCTGCTAGACCAGAACCACAGAAATCTAAAGTTATAACATGGCCAAAAGCTAATTTTCCTTATGAAAGAGTACATGCTGATTTTCTAGGGCCTATAATGTGGTAAAATGATATTAATAATAATAAATTGTTACACTAAGTGGCCAGAAGCTTTATAGTAAATAATTTAGAATCTAATACTACTGTGGAAAAATTTAGAGAATGTTTTAGTAGATTTGGTTTGCCTAAAATAGTTGTTACAGATAATGCTGCTACATTTTGTTCTAAGGAATTTTCTGAATTTCTGTCTAAAAATGGGATTCAACATGAAACTTCTCCACCGTTCCATCCTGCAACAAATGGGTTTGCAGCATCGAAATAATATTACTACGTATAGAAATGACAGCGCCTTCAAATTTTGGCGCCGTGTTCGGCCGTGAGGGGCGCGCCCCTCCCTGGCCCCGCCCCCAACCGAGTCATAGAATATGACATTAAGTACTACGCAGGGGCGACACTTTGTTTATACTCTGCCTATTGGACATCCAACTGATTATTTTATTTTATTACAATATTTTATTTTACATAATAGATAAACTTAATAGAAAATAGGTATAATATTAGCATTATAGGTAGGAAGCTACATTACATTTTTGTTCTTAACTTAATATTAGTCAAAAATAAACTGAGATTAAATCAAAACTAACTTTATAGTGAAGCTATTTATATATTGTAGTATTTTGTAATATATGCAATAACCAGGAGACGGTCGCCTGCCAGACAAGAGGAGTTGTGTTGAATTTCAAGAATGGTAACGTACCTTTACTCTGAAACTTGTTTGCCCGAATTTCATTTGTTCGAAAATGGTTGGTCGAAATTTCAAATGCTGTTTCGTTTTCCATCTTTTTGTTTTCTAGAAACTTATTTTTTTACTTAGTTAGTAACTTTAACCACATTTACGTATTTTACCTAGTATATAAAAATATTTTGGAAATATAGTTTAAAAAATCAATATTTAAATTACATATTATTTTTAAAAAAGAATGATTAAAATCGGTCCAAAAGAAGGAGTAATCGGCGGACCTCCAAAAAAAACATAGAACCTCCTCCTTTTTTGAAGTCGGTTAAAAAAAAAGCTACAAAAAATTCAGAAATACCTAAATTATATTATAAAATTGACTGACGCTTAGTACCTACGTATCCCATCTGTACGATTAATTTTTGATAATCTATGATTTTCACATAGAAATGGCGGATGCAATCATGATGCATTAGAAAATAATGAAAAAAAATTGTTTTGGTTGGTTTTACTTAATTTTTTGTATACTTAGCGATGATAAGTTAAGCCGCTATCTTTCTTCCTTACTATTGAACGGTTTTTACAAGTTTTTATTGAACATTTATTATATATGACGGCATTTTCCAATATTTTTTTTGACATAAATCCGAGGACCAATCACGATGAGCGTCGGCAAGTTTATAAACGAGTTGATGTCTATTGGCCTCAACGTATGGGGACATAAATTTTGTTCGCGGTGTCCGTTCTATACGTAGTAATATTATTTCGATGGTTTGCAGAGAATGCTGTAAAAAGTTTTAAAAATGCTATGTACAAGCACATGAGTAAATAAAACCGCGGAACAGAGACTTCACTTCATACAATGTCGCTGCAATGAGTACACGCACACAAGCATGAGGCGCGTGTGTGCGTGACCTCAGAGCGCTCGTCACGTACGAGCGGCAAACCAGTCTAAACCGGTTGCTTCGAGGACAAACATCAGGGCCTTCGATAAAGTAGAAAATTATGACATTTCGTTTATTAAATATTTGATTTGACATATGCACACCTATGAAGTTCTGTCACGGCCACCACAGACAAAAAACTCAATACTAGTAGTGAAGGGAGGGACATGTTTTTTCAAAATAATCAGTGACTGTCAAATATTAAATATCAAAATGGAAAGCAAAGAAAATTCAATTCTAAAACCTATAGCTTGTTCATTTCGGAACGAAGTGTAGTTTTAGTTTTCCATTTGTTTTTATTGAACTTTATTGTGTAATTTGTGTAAGATAGTTTATTTTGATTGTTAGAAATATAAGAAAAAGTGTAAAAATGGTTATAATATTATTAATATTGGTAATAATTTAATTGAATGTATGCATAAATTGTACTTTGATATGCCATGCGAGTGCTTCCCGCTCGATTATCTTAAAAAACTCTATATTAGATTGAGTGGTACTCAATGAAAAGAAATAACAAATTATTGAAAAATAAAAATAAAACATTTAGAATATGTAATTTGTAAGAAAACGAATAAAGAACTTGTAAAAAAAACTGGTCTTTTCGTTTATTTCATTTTATTCTACAGTGCCAACCCTACCAGAATAGGTATAAATTTTGAACGCGCCTTAGAAGTTAAGCCTCTGTTCCGTGGTTTTATTTACTCATGTGGTACAAGTCCTTAAATGATGTTAGAAATAGAAATGTGTCATTTGTAACTTTAATGAACAGATACTTATTTCCAATGAGATTTTATATATTTTATGACAAGAGAAGTAACGTCATACAAAGCATTCGTAGAAAGCCGCAACCACTTTAGAGTGTTAAAGACGTAGCTTTGAAACCGATACATATTCCGAGCATATGCCAAAGTAAAATATGTTTGTCTCTTTTTTTCTAGAGTCAAACTAATTATGTCAAAATGAGACAAAAGCATTACTCCCAGAAAAATGGTCAGAGTTGCCAGCTCATGAATAATTTTCCCATTGAATGAATGTTATGAGTCTTTTTTTTTTTTTTTTAAGTTTTTATACCATAATAATATTATTGTTTCTTAGGTGACAGAAGAATTAAAGATAGGAAGAAATAAATATATAGATGCGTAAATATTGGTACATACATATTATATTTCAAGAATGAATCATGGCGGAATGGAGAAGTTTCCATTTTTTTGTCATTGATGAATCTAACCGATGCAGACCTACTACTATTATCTATTCTGTGCTACTACTAACTTTTAGCAGAGATTTTTTTTTGTTTTCTTCACCCATTCTGGGTAGGCAAAGGGAACTATGCCCATACAGCCAAGTCTTCAGTAGATTTTTTTTATTGTTAAGAAATGAAAATGAAATTTAAATAAAATAAAATAATAAATTTAAATAATTTGAATAAAATACAACATAAAACAAAAAAAACTATTCAAATTCAAATTCAAATTCAAAATATTTTTATTCAAATAGGCCTAATATAAGCTCTTTCGAATCGTCACAATTTTTTCCTACCACCAGTTCAGACGGCAGATTTGTGCTAAGAAGAAGCTGGCAAGAAACTTAGCACTTGCTCTTTTAAAATGGTATTACTAAGATACAAATTACAGTGACAGAAAATATAAAATTAACACAAAATATCTGTTATTTCCGATGAAAAAATAATAATAATGCAAATAATTAAAGATTAATAACACTATAAATGAAGAGAAAAAAAAGCGTATTAATTTACTGGTATACATATATACCTACATTTAAAGGTGTAAAAAATTTAATAAAGGTAGAAAGTGTATATACAATATATGCATATATATATGCGCAATATATTAAGTACCTAGCAGTAGGTAGGCTTGTGTTTGGTGTCTGTGCCGAGTTTATCATTCCAGCTATTTTTATCATTTAGATAATCTTCAATTTTATAATAAGCCTTTCTGCTGAGTGAATATTTAATGTAGGATTTAAACCTTTTTCCTGGTAAATTCAGCACGTTTTCAGGCAGTTTATTATAAAATCGAATACTATTAACAACAAAACTATTTGAGGTCTTGGCGAGCCGGTGCTTAGGTATAACTAATTTATGTTTATTTCTAAGATTTAAATCCGAGTAGTCACTAAACTTTACAAATGTGCTTATATTTTTACGTACATACATTATATTTTCATAAATATATTGAGATGCAACGGTCAGAACATTAATTTCTTTGAAAACTTCCCGTAATGATTCTCTGGAACCCATATTATAAATGGAGCGGATAGCTCTTTTTTGTAAAATAAATATTGCCTCAATATCGGCTGCCTTACCCCACAGCAATATGCCATATGACATGATGCTATGAAAGTAGCTAAAATAAACTAGACGCGCTGTCGCTACATCAGTCATTCGTCTAATTCTCCTGACCGCGTACGCTGCAGAACTGAGTCTGCTGGCAAGTTTTTTTATATGGGGAGCCCATTGCAAGCCTGAATCCAAGGTAATACCAAGAAATATCGTCTCATTTACATATATACAATATTGTACTCAATCGAACATTTGATAATTGCAGAAACAATTTAAATTAAACACCGTTACCACAATGAAAAAGATGAAATTGTTACTTCACTGTCATAGTAATAATATCATTATGTCAAATGTCAGTTAAAAGCCATATCAAAAAGAGGAAAATGATTTGTTTTTTCTTGTCTTGACGTGCGTAGCACTAGCGATTGATTTTAGTATCAATCAATTCTAAGTAAATAATTAATTCTAGTTTGAGCCTGGTTGTAGGTTTACTTCTACTGTGTTACTAATAATGATACATAAAGGCGTATGAGTTCGTCATTGACTAAACTCCTAACATTTGGGAAACTTAAAATCGTTTTTACTGGCAACACTGTTGGCAAAAACAATGCGTAATATATTAATTTCGATTTTAATACTATTTTGGTATAATTTTAACATAATTAAGCATTCTTATTTGTGAAAAGTCATACCACTTGCTTTGTTATTAGTTTGGGATCACGACATACATGTTTTAACAGTGCATTTAACCATTTTTGTGATATTATTGTGAGATACGCATTCACTGAACGTCAAACTACGACTAAGTCGGAAGAAATTCAACTAAGGCTGTGGCCTCAGTCGACGTGGCAGCGGGTATGTGTCAAACATTACGAATCTATAGTAAATAACAGATCACTGCTTATTTCATTACAGAAATTCAATTCATTGCATTACAAATATTTCACCATCGGAAGCTATGTTTAATAGAAAACTTAGATCCAGGGCCCCAATTCTGCTAATTTTTAAATGACTCGATTGAATATCAATTGCATCTTATTAGCAGTTTTACACCTTTTTGGTATTCTGTTATTAATTTTAAGAACAATGGTTTTCCAATGACTTTCCATTGAACTGCCATCGGGATATTTGCTAGTCTGCTCTTCAATCGTGTTACAATTGTACCTCGATAGGTAAAAAATCGGTATTCTGCTCTTATTTGACGTTTGTTTGACATTTGAATCAATGCCCGGACTCTCAATGACAATTTTGCTAATTGAAGAACGATTGAGCAACAACACCTTTTAATGATAAGTTACGATTTATCGTATAACCATTGAAACGTCCACGTAGCTAAAGCTACTTAAAAAAATAACAATTTCTTAATTAAATAACCATTGAAACGTCCACGTAGCTAAAGCTACTTAAAAAATTAACAATTTCTTTTAAATAAAGTAAACTCGTGCAATAGCAATGCGACCACTAGTGCCAAGCTTGCGAAGGCGGAGGTTAGTGCTGAGGCGGAATTTATAAAAACTTTCCGCCTCGGAAAGGCAGAAGTAAGGGAATTGACGGTGGTACTCACGCCTTTTCTCCCCTCCACGGGGAGGAAGGATGCCATATCACCTCATTTGAAGGTTCGTGAAGTGCTACCATTGGCTTATGTGTAGTATACATATATCTCAATGAGTGCTACCTATAATTTTTTTTATAGGACTCTTAGGTACTTAATACTAATAATATGAAACTTATATTACAGATACTTGTTGCCCTGGCATTCTATGCCACGGGCTCATACCAGACGCTGGTAGGCCAGAGTGTCTTCCACAATGTGTCTCAACCCACAGTATCAAGGGCAGTGAGGCAAGTTGCAAGGCGAAATGTTGTGTGGCCCATGCAGTCCCATGACCGAAATAACATTAAGGCACAGTAAGACATCTACTATTTGTGTTTCAAATAAATACCTACCTAAGTGATATTTGTTGTTATAGGTTCTATAAATTTGGGATTCCCGGAGTGTTAGGCTGCATAGACGGCACTCACGTGGCCATCCTCAGACCGGTTGTCCATGAAGAACGGTATTTTAACAGAAAGGGATACCATTCCCTTAATGTTATGATTGTAAGTTACATACTTATTTATACCAATAAGCAATAACATTAACTTTACAAGCTTCATTAATATGTAACTTACCAATTACCCAATCTTTAGATATGTGATGCCGAACTCAATATACTGTGTGTTGATGCACGCAGCCCTGGGTCAGCCCATGACTCCAGCGTATGGCAGAGTCATCCCATTTCTAACCATTTAAAAGAATTGAGTGATGCTGGGGAGGAAGTGTTTTTATTAGGTAATAATATGTATATTGACTTTCATAACAACATAGTTTTGACATAATTTGCAAATGTTAAGTTTATAATTAAAATTTTAAGGTGATAGTGGTTATCCTTTGCGGATGACGATGATGACCCCGATACTGAACACAGTAAAAGGCACACCTGAGCACCACTACTACCAGCTACATGTTACTGCACGTAACACTGTGGAGCGCTGCATTGGAGTATTGAAAGCTCGTTTCAGGTTTTGAATTTCAATAGAAATAATAAATGCACGATAAAATAATAATGATGCAAGGTGATATAATATAATGTTATTTTGTAGATGTCTGCTAGCTGCGCGAGCCTTGCACTATAACCCAGTGACTGCTGGTAAAATAGTCAACGCCTGCTGCGTTTTGCATAATACTGCAAATAAAAAAATATTTATGGTGACACTGACACCGCTTACACCAGACGAAGCCCAAGAAGAGAGGCAACGCCAGCATCAAGTAAGTCTTCACATGGTTCTCCTCTTATTCCCGTGATGCAATCACTGAAGAGAATGAATGGGCAGTTACTGATTCAGATCTGTGTACTGTGTGGTGTGACTGACACAAATCTTTCCATTGTCGAGTCAAAAGAGACCCATGGACTAAAAATTTAATTTTCATTTTTACAGTTTGAAAGAGAAATAGAAAGAGCGTCAGTTCAGGATGAACAAAACCGACGTGTGAACCCTGATCTCCATAGAGGGAGAGTGGCACAAAGAACTCTCATAGAGAGATTGTGGAGGCATCGCAGTAATAATTAATAATTTTTTTATATTTTTTTATTTGTAATAAAAAATTGGCACTATTTTTAAATTAGTTTTTATTAATAATTAAAATTATAAGTTTATCTAAATATCTAAATCTGCGGTGTACCTGAAAAAGAAGAAAGTAGTTTAATAAAAAACAATATAATATATATATAATATATTATATATTAATATGTAATTATTATTATATATATATATTTATATTAGGTAATATTTTAATTACATGTGATTTAACCATTTGTGGTCGATTCTGGATTTTCCAGCGTCACTTTTATTGGCAGATTGAGCCTTGCCACTAAGGCCTCGACCGCTGCCGCCAGTCTGTTTGTGGCTTGAATGCTCATCTCCTCCAAGCTTTCCAGCCTCTCGGTAGCATTACTTAAATGCGAATCTTGATGTTCTGGTTTAAAAAAGATTATTTTATTATACTATAAAAGTATAACACATACAAGTAGACATGGTGTCCATACTAATGGTCGTGGTAGTAACTTACCAGTAATTTGGTGACGACGACGACGACGTTGCCGCGGAGCAGACTGTCGTGAACGCTGCCCAGCCTGAGACTCCGATGCAGCCGGACTGCCTAAAGGCTCGGACTGCTCTTGTACTGTAGGTTGCTCTTGCTCCAAAGAAGCCAGAGAACCTACAGGGTCAGGCACCTGCCCTTGCTCAATCGGGTCCCTCTGAAAGCCTGAGGGTCCGGGCAGGTGTTCTATTATCATCAACTCTGTTTCCAAAAATCTGAAATGATAACACGTCTAAATGGAAGCACTTACATATTTATATATATTATAAGTAATGATTTAAAAATAAATAACTGAAAAAACTAAAATAAAGCAAACCAGAAAGAAACAAACTAATTAATGAATTACGGATGAAAAGAACTTTCAATTTGGAGATATTATATTAATTTGCAATTTTGGAATGCAGCCAAGAGTGAGTGTCTGTCTTCAGCTCGTCGTGAAGTGTCGACAGTGTCCTACATTAAATATTCACTCAGTTTCAAAAAGGCTTATTATAGAATTTTATTCAAGACTAGCGAAACCCGCGCAACTTCGTTTGCGTGTATCCCGCTTTCCCGTAAGAGTTTTGAAATTTTTCTCTTCGTAAGAACCATCCTCGTACTTCAAGGAATATTAAAAAAAAAAACAGCCAAATCGGTCAAGCCGTTTTCATGTGATGTCGTGACAACGGAAAACGGGTTTCATTTTTATATATATAGATTATCTAAATGATAAAAATAGCTGGAATGATAAACTCGGCACAGACACCTACTGCTATGTATATATTATATGCATATATTGTATATACACTTTCTACCTTTAGTTAATTTTTGACACCGTTAAATGTAGGTATATATGTATACCAAATACGCTTTATTTTTATCTTTATTTATAGTGTTATTAATTTTTAATTATATTTTTTTTTTCGTCATCAGAAATTGCAGATATTTTGTGTTAATTTTATATTTTCTGTCACTGTAATTTGTATCTATTAATACCATTTTAAAAGAGCAAGTGCTAAGTTTCTTGCCAGTTTCTTCTTTGCACAAATCTGCTGTCTGAACTGGTGGTAGAAAAAAATGTGACGATTCGAAAGTGCTTATATTAGGCCTATTTGAATAAAAATATTTTGAATTTAAATTTGTCGTTATTGTTTTGCATTGACCAAATTATTTTTTAAAGACCAGTTTAATTGTTAGAGTTGTTTTTTTTTTAAATTGTCATTTGCTATATTACATATTCAATAGATTACCATATGTTATATTTAAAAAAACGAATAGATTATTTTATAATTTTTTTTTTAAATGTGTTAAAATTAATCTAAATAATTATTATCCGCCTTGTTGAAGCCCTAAACATAACTTAATTGAGATGTTTTCAAAATTTATAGTATGTTATTTGGTTATTTGATATTATACCTATTTTTAGAACATTTTAACAACAAAAATTTATCTATATATATATAAAAGAGAAAATCACTGACTGATTCATCACGAAATCTCCGAATCTACAAGTACCAGGAGTCTCAAATTTTGCGTGGGGGTTCCTTTTGGGGCGTAGGTGCTCACTAAGAAAGGATTTTTGGAAATTCATCCCCTAAGGGGGTAAAACGGGGGTGCAAAGTTAGTATGAAACTTTGCCGTTTTTGAAGTTACTCTAATGAAATTCAGCATGAAGGTTCTTTACTGAAAAGCATGAAACATGAGTAAAATATTTTTTTCAAAATTCATCCCTTAGGGGGTTAAACGGGGGTGCAAAGATAGTATGAAACTTTTCCGTTTTTGAAGTTATTCGAATGAATTTCAGCATGAAGGTTCTTTATTGAAAGCAATTGAAAGGCATGAAACACGAGTAAAATATTTTTCTCAAAAATTATTCCTTAAGGGGTTAAACGGGGGCGCAAATTTCGTATGAAACTTTGACGTTTTTGAAGTTATTTAAATGAAATTCAGCATAAAGGTTCTTCATTGAAAGGCATGAAACACGAGTAAAATATTTTTCTCAAAAATCATCCCTTAGGGGGTTAAACGGGGGTGCAAAGTTAGTATGAAACTTTGCCGTTTTTGAAGTTATTCGAATGAAATTCAGCATGAAGGTTCTTTATTGAAAGGCATGCAACACGAGTAAAATATTTTTCTCAAAAATCATCCCTTAGGGGGTTAAACGGGGGTGCAAACTTAGTATGAAACATTGCCGTTTTTGAAGTTATTCGAATGAAATTCAGCATGAAGGTTCTATATTAAAAGGCATGAAACACGAGTAAAATACTTTTCTCAAAAATCATCCCTTAGGTGGTTAAACGGGGGCGCAAATTTCGTATGAAACTTTGCCGTTTTTAAAGTTATTTAAATGAAATTCAGCATTAAGGTTCTTTATTGAAAGGCAAGAAACTTTCTCAAAAATTATCCCTTAGGGGGTTAAACGGGGGTGCAAAGTTAGTATGAAACTTTGCCGTTTTGAAGTTATTCGAATGAAATTCAGAATGAAGGTTCTTTAGGCGATACGAAGTTCGCCGGGTCAGCTAGTTGTAACATAAAAGTATGTCAAAGTATGACACATTGTTATTCATTAGTTCGCAAGTCGCAAGGCATCTAGGTACCGAAAACGGGAATGTCATGCGACAATGCGACTTCTGTTATTACCTACATCTCGAATTACCAAGTGACAATGCATCGCATATTGATGTTTTGTCTACTTATGAATTGTCTATGTCTACTTATTAGCTGGAATCATTAAATCGGCACAGACACCAAACACAAGCCTACCTACTGCTAGGTACTTAATATATTGCGCATATATATATGGATATATTGTATATAAACTTTCTACATTTATTTAATTTTTTACACCTTTAAATGTATATATTATGTATACCATTATATTGATACGCCTTTTATATTATTTGATAATGTAAAAAATTGAAAATTAAATTGGGTTACTTATATAAATATAGGATTAAATTAAATAAAACATTTAAATAATATTGATTACAATAAATAGTAAATCTGTTAACTTGTAGGTATCTGTCCTTGTACTGTAAGTGGGATGGGAGCCTGGTGACCTGTAACACAGGCCTAACAGCCTACCACGGGCACCAGTCTCTTATAAACAACATATTAAATGTATACTATACCTAATACTAAAATATTATTTGTAATTAATCAGTTTAGTTTATAAGAGAGAACAATAAAGAAATTATTATTATTATTATTAACTAGCTGTACCCGCGGCTTCCCCCGCGTGGATACTGCCTTTCCCGTGTGAATTCTATAAATTGCTGTCTTTATCCTTGTCAACATCATAAAAGGAAACCATAAACAAAAATCCAGCTCTCTAGGTTGAGCGCCTGCGATAATACTCTTACAGTCCTATTACTCCCTTTCCCGTGGAAATTCTATAAATTGCCGTTTTTATCTTTGTCAACGTCATAAAGGGAACCTCTATACAAAATTCCAGCTTTCTAGGTTGAGCGCCTGCAATAATAAACTTACAGTCCTATTACTCCCTTTCCCGTGGGAATTCTACAAATTGCCGTCTTTATCTTTGTCAACGTCATAAAGGGAACCTCTATACAAAATTCCAGCTTTCTAGGTTGAGCGCCTGCGATAATGCACTTATAGTTCTATTACTCGCCTGACAAATTTTCAAAAGGAAATGATGGTGTGTAGTGTATGTCAAACTGATAATTTGTTGGTAATTTGTTTTATATTTTTATTAATTTATTGAATTGTTGTGGTTTTGGACATTTTTACTTTTGGTTTTTATAATTATTGTATAATTCTTAATTCATTCATTATACTAATCACTTTAATAAACATTTGCATGCTTGCTGACAGGCTAAATGTATGGATTCTTCTTCTTTTAACATCAATATTTGTACCTATATTTTATGCAAATAAAGAAATTTGATTTGATTTGATTTGATCTAAGTGACAGGCAGGTTGCACGAGCTGCACTGTTGAGCTTATTGGACACATGAGCAGGCACGGAAGCCATGCTATCCCATCATGGTTGGACACGGACGTATGATAGGAGTTAAAGTAAAAGTGTTAAATGAACTGTCTGTTAATTTTAAATAAATAAGTTGTACCTAATAAATATAATATCTTGTATCCTGCAGTATAAATAATAATATTATTCATGTATGAAAGTTAATAGTGAACCTTGAATAAATATGATATAAATGAAAGGAATTGCGATAATTAATATTAAATTAAAGTAACGTTGAATAAAGAGTGGAAAGGAATAATTAATATTAATGATACGAAAATGTATCTTAATAAATAATGAGGATAACAAAATTATTAGGAGAGAAATAATAATGATTGTATGAGTATAAAGAGATAGAGAGATAAATAAAATGATGGTGAATTAAAGATGATAAACAATTAATAAAATGATGATGATGAATAAATAAAAATAATTAAAGTATTAGAAAGAAAGAATATATGGTGAATGTGGATTATTTTTAAGTTCACTGGATATGACACATGAAAAGTATAATATAAAACATGTACTTAAACCATAAGGTGCTACAACAACGTGATACTTTACAAAAAAAAATGTGATTATGTATTTGAAATTACGTTTTTTTTTTTTTTTTTAAAGCTTTTATTTAAGTTGACCTGTATGTATGTATGTAAGGGTGGAATCTTGGAACGAAAATTTGAACCACTTCCCGAAGACCGATTGAGCTGAAATTTTGCTTAAAACTGTAGATCAGATGATGATATGATCATAATGATCAACTTACTGATTAGTCAAGCCGTGAAGGAATATCAAACAAACAAACTCACTTTCTAATTTATAATATTAGTATGCTAGTATGACTAGTATGATTATGGGAAGGAACCCTCACGCGCGAGGTCTACTTGCCCTTGGTCGGTATTTTATTTTTGATGGGTACATAAACCCGTTTAGTTTGTTGCAGGGTGACTGTAGTAAAATCAGGAAATTATATTACATAAATAGACAAATTTATACATATACACATTCAACTCACATAATCATTTATACCTACTTCATCGTACACCTATTTTCACGGGATCCTACATTACTCATGCACACGCATGCAGTTTCTTCTTCCAGTGAATATTTTAATGCCATAAATGATTGTAATTAAAAATATATTTTTCACTTCTCATGCTCAGAAAATGCTCAAATTTGCGCAGGATATAGGCTGCACAAAATCGAATTTTGTGCACAAGGGCAAAAACGTATCTACTCATAAATGTATCTATATTAAGGCAAAGGAAATAAGCCATACAGCCAAACACAACAAAAAGTTCAGAGATAGAATTTGTTATTTTATAATATTTACTTTAATTTATTTGCCTTATGTGTTTTTAAGTCATAAAAGATATTAAAATGTAAATTAAAGTACGGTAGGTTATTTAATTAATTTAAGAAAATTATTTTATTACAAAATTAATTTAATAGTAGGCAGTATAGGTCTGCAGCCCAAGCCTAATTTCAAAGTCGTAAGATTAAAAAAAAAAAAAGCGGCGGGAAATGGGAAACAGGGTCTTGTTTTTCTTGCGTTTATTTATTTATTTCCTCGCAATCGAAGTGAAAAGCAGAGTTTATAACTCGTCCACAAAACCATTTCTATCCTCGACATTACTATCAGCCCTCGCCTTCGGCTCGGGCTGCTAAAAGTCTCGGATAGAAATGATTCGTTTTGTGCACTTGTTGTAAAATCTACTATTCCAGCCACAAGTAATTGAAACAATGTTCAACATACGTAATAAAGATTTTTCGTTCTCATTTCATTAACTTTAAAACAGCTTTGTGCAACTCATCAATAATCTCTAAAAGCCACTAATCACAGTGATTGCCAAACGAAGATTTTTTTATTGTAATTTAAGGTAATTACAATAAAAATATACTATTAGATACAGATATTATACAACCGGAACACAAAAGGGTTCCGATTTTCAAAAATTACCTAAAACTAATCGGTATTTCTTTTTTCAAATGACATGGAGTGGGCATGGAGATACTTCAAGAGTCGGCGAGAACGAAACCATAGCGCGATTCAGGAATGTTACATTTCTGAATAGCGCCATCTGTGTTGATTAATGTGAACTAATGCTGTATGTAAAGTTAATAAATTATACGTACTGTCCGTGGGTCCTTTTAACTAAAACTATTTCACTAATTACTGCTTTATTAATTCCAATACAATAATGATATTATTACAATTAATAATTTTATTGTCTACAGCGGGCGGCGGTTACGTTGTAAATAATGTAAAAAGTACTATTAATACTCGTGAGTTATCAAAAATTGAAAATTAAATTTTATTATGTAAATACATTAGCACTACTTTTGAATAAAACAAAATGATTATTAAATTATTATTTAGAAGTGAATTATTAGTTTTTTTTTTACTAGTGGTTAATCAAAACCGTGAGTGGATATGTCAAATCCTCTGCAAATTCTATAACTAAATAAGGTGGTATTTCGTCAATTCCAAAGCTTTTCTTATTTCTACCGGGCTGATGAACATACTATTTTCAGAGGGACTGACCACTGGCCGGCCGCGCGCACTGCTGCGGCCTGGCGACGGATCGGCCTCTCCGTCCGATGGATGCGAAATAATTATTAAAGGAGTTGGTCACTTGTTTTGGATCCGTATAAAGTTAATTTTTAGTTTAGTATTTACTTTTCTCTAAAACCGGTATTATGCTCCACATAGCTTTAGTGTTGTTATTTGCTAATTTTATTATATTTATGTATTGAAACTTTTTAGAATGTGCTATTATTTGTTTTAAAGTTTTTTCAAATTCTCTATAATGTTGTTTTATGATGGGATTATCAGAATTAATAGTAGGTATTTTTAACAATCTTTTATTTTTGCATGATTTTTTTTTTCCTTTTGTATAAGCCAGTATTTTTTAAATTTAGTTTTTAATTTGATTCTTTTTTTGGGTAGGTAATTATGTTCATTGCATCATGAAATGCCTCGTAATTATTATTTATATTTCTGCATGGGTTTAATATGTCGTCCCAGTATATTGCGTGTAGATGTTGTTTAAATTTTAAAATTGATTTTTTATTGTTTAACCGCAAACTGTTTTGTTAGTATTTACCTGTGGTATTTTTAATTCTATACTAGTAGATGCATGATCGCTGAAGCCGAGTTCTTCTACTTTAGTTTGAAGAATGTATTTTATATCAAAATTAGTGAAAATGTGGTCTATACGAGTTGGTTTATCAATATATATGATTTAGTAATAATGTTAACTGTTTATAAAACGTGGAGTGGACCAAAGTGGAGAATCTTATTATCGGAGGCCAAAATCCACTTTGGGTTCTCGCGCCAACCTAGTAAGTAAGTTTGTAAAACGCGTCCTCGTCTAATCCATTCCAGTAAAGTACAGTCAACAAAGGAATTGACTGACCCCCCTCTGTATATATGATTAAAGATTTCTAAATATTGCGTGAAGGGATTTACTTGAAAATTTGTAATTACATAGCACAATATGAATACTATTGATAAATAAATTTTCAAGTAAATCCCTTCACGCAATATTTAGAAATCTTTAATCATATATACAGAGGGGGGTCAGTCAATTCCTTTGTTGACTGTACTAATATAATAACGTTTTCTTTCACGACTGCCACTGCACACACCTCCAGTACGTATTGAAGCGAACGTAGTAATATACACACACCTTCGCACGCTTGATTGTTTCTCTCATGAAAGATGTTAGGTACCATTTTGTATCCATCAAAATATACACTGGGCGTCAAAAGTAAGTAGTACAGTTTTAAAATTGCAATATCTCCTAAACTACAGAAGCTAGACCTTTCAAATAAAAAAAAGTTAAAAGACAATTTCATTTCATTTAATAAAAACGTCATGCATAATATCATTTTTTAAAGATTGACTGAAAAAAAAACTTAATAAACAAAAACACTCTTTTTTAAACTGTTGGCTTGTACATACTTTTGTTTTTTATTGTTTTCTTTATTTCTGATAAATCAATTGCAATTCAAAAGCAAATGTGTCTTCAGCGAGTAAACGTCACTAATCATGCCTCTTTCACCAGAAGAATGTGCAAGAATCATAACTTTTCTCGAAGTAGGCATCAGTATGCGTCATACTGCAAGAACGGTGGGTGTAACTCTAAGAACGATCCAGCAAGTAAAGCGAAGGTACTAAGAGACTGGAAACCATCTAAGGAGACCAAGTAATGGCAGACCCAGGTGCACTAGTACCGGAGAGACCGCTTAATTGTCTCTACTGTGTTAAGAAATCGTCACCTTAATGCAGTTAAGGTCCAGCAACAGCTTCTTCAGACCCGAAGAGACTACGTTAGTGAGAGTACAGTGAGGAGAAGACCTTGCTGAAGCCAACCTGAAGTCGTTCAGGCCAGCAAATGGCCCCAAACTTGAGACAGGGCATCGAGTAGCAAGACTACGCTACGCCCGTCAACACGTACAATGGGACGAAGAAGAATGGACAAGAGTTTTGTTCACAGATGAGTCTCGGTTTTCTTTATTCACTTCAGATGGAACGCGGAGAGTATACAGGCGACCTGGTGAGCGATACATTCAAGGTTGCGTCTCGGAAAGAGTTCAATACGGCGGGGGCTCTGTACACGTATGGCCTGGCATCTCTTCAGAGGGTCGCACAGAGCTAGTGGTCACAGAAAATGGCAGTCTGACTGGTGAAAGATATGCATTAGAGATCCTTATCGAGTATGCAGGGCCATATTTAGTAAATATGGGTGATGGAGCGATACTAATGCATGATAACGCCCGGCCACACACCGCTCACCTCGTACAAGAGTACATTCAGGAGGTTGGCATCAGCTTGATGGCTTGGCCATCAAGAAGCCCAGATCTTAACCCGATTGAACACACTTGGGATGAGCTTGGGAGGCTAGTCAGAAGACGCAGACCACCCCCCGCCACCCTCAGGGCTCTAAAACAGGCCCTGATAGAAGAATGGGTGAATATTCCCTAACACCGCCTCCGAAACTTAGTGTTCAGCATGCCAAACCGGCTCGAAGATGTCATCAGAGCCCGAGGCGGCAACACAAGTTACTAAAGTGGGAACAAGGCCCAAAACTTAAAAATTAAGTTCTTGATAGTTACTTCAAAATGGTTAGCTTTTTAGTTTTTTCTTAATTTTCAGTGTAAAACTTTACTAATGCTAAATAAAATATTATTTTGAGAAAACTTTGTTAAATTTGCTATAAAATTACTTTTATTTCAAAACTCTAACTTCTATAGTTTAAGAGTAATTGCAATTTTAAAACTGTACTACTTATTTTTGACGCCCAGTGTATTAAGTCTTTTTTGTTTTCTGTTATACACGATTCAGCAATGCAAATTGCTTGATACATTGAGTTTTGATCGAGGAAAACGTCTAGTAAGTCTTTTTTATTACAAACACTTTGCATATTTTGATATAAAATTTTAAGGAGTTTAGAATTTTTTACGAAAGGAATGATTTTGGCGGTAACTATCTTTTTAGGGTTCCGTAGGAACCCTTATAGTTTCGCCATGTCTGTCTGTTGTTTTTTTTTCCGCGCCCACCCCATGTTGTGTGGTAACGTTAGATAGGTCTCTTCAAAACATTGAGGGTGTGCGAAGTTCGTTTTCCAATACAATGATCCGTTTGCGAATTATTTACATTTAACGTGCCAATTTTCGTTTTGCACGGTGGTGGTCCCCCCTCCCCCTCTAACCCCGAAAGACGATGTGTTTAGAAATTTGAAAAAATAATGGTAGTAGTCCATATAGTGAACCTATAAGGAAAACTATAACGGTTAAGTAGGCGCTACTAGTTACCGAATAATAGCCGACGAACTTATGAAGTAAAATTACTTTGACGAAAACGTACAAATGTCGTAGAATATGGTTTTGTACTCATCTGCAAGCAAGAAATGCGTAGCCAATACGGAACCGTATATTGTGCGTGGCCCGACACGTACTTGCCCGGTTTTTTTTGGCAATTTTGATTACTATTTTCTATGTATAGTTGATGTGTCTGTTTGTAATATTGGTGTTTTCGTGTGTTTTATGAGATGTATCGAGTTTCTGATAAATATAATTTTTTTTACCATATAGAATAATTCATTGTTTCTGATTACAGCATAGAATCCTTTCTTGCGAGCTAAAAACATTTCTTCTCTCATTAATTGCCTTTCTTTTATCTTGTCGTTATCTAAATACTAATCTAAAATTGATAGTCCAGTTCCTTGAAAACAGGAATTATAATTTATGATACCTACTAGCTTTTGCCCGCGGCTTCGCTCGCGTTAATTTTATGACATAGGTCTCGTTTGACAACATAACAACTCATAGCGCGACTTGTAGCGCCATTTGTTTGCCGATACAGCGCCCTCTATAGTAGAAAAATTATTTTCCCATTGGAACGACATACTTTCACGGGATAAAAAGTGGTTGGGCTCTGTACTTCTAACAATATGTATGCAAATTTTCATAATGATCGGCTGCTTAGTCAAGCCGTGAAGGAATAACAAACAAACTCACTTTCTCATTCATAATATTAGTAAGGAGTTAGGAAGTAAGGATTTGGCCATTCGTTTACTAATCAACTCAATCACAAGAGGTTTCCATTCTCCTTGTATTAGCAATTCTATAGGTCGACGTGCAGCAAGTCGTGGAACACTCTGTGTATCCGATCATGTAAACTGTATTCTGCTTCTTTATCATTCTATCAGTATCATATCAGTTCACTAAGAAACCCGCGCAACTTCGTTTGCGTTTATCCCGCTTTCCCGTGGGAATTCCAAAAAATGCTTTTATTCCACCCACCCATGTTTCAGGTCTCTACGGTCAAGACAAAACATTTTCATATTTATAGATGATTATTTTTCTATTTTTAAACTTCTCATTACAATCTTTGGAGTGAGCGTTTATGAAATAGGCTAGCCCGACCGGAGAAGTGCCACCCTTTTACAGAATATTGACGTGAAGCAGCAATGCGTTTCGTTCGCTGAGTGAAATATCCGAAATTCTAACTCCTTACTTATACTATTTCTCGCTATATATCCTGTTTTTTCCTGTTATAGGTTGGCAACGGGTCTGGGACCCTAGAATCTATGTACTCCATACATAGTCGACTCCACGGTAATTACCTAACATCAAATGATCCATATTCCTGAGCTTGTTTTCCAACCACTTCCGTAAAAAAAATATATATGGTATTTCATTATCTACAACCATCCCTACAACAACACTACGAAAAAATAGAGCGAGTCGACGTAATGAGATTTCCTCTATGTGAGAAAGAGACAATAACATATGCCTTTCAACCATTGACCAATTTAACTTGAACCCTGTCAAATCATGTAAATTTAATATTTAATTACTTACTGTTTATTATCGATGAATATGATTCAGTCCGCTTTATACATAGTTAGAATTTTAGCTGTTTTCCGAGATCACAAACAGAATAAATAGTACGACGACATTATGAAATCATTTTGTTTGAATATTCACAATTTATAAAAATATTACATGACAGATGACACACTTCACTTCACGGATGTGTCAAAATTAAATGTAATTGAATCAAAAGCACTAAGGAGTATGAGTATTGATATCAACTCCAAGAAAATTACCCACAAAATACATATTTTTCAAGAATTTCAATAAAATAAGAATCACGTCTTCCATCAATTCTCATAAATAATTTTTATGCAAAATTTGAAGTAGATTGGACCAAGGAATCAAGTTGTCCCATAGTAACTTTACCCAACTTTTTCACCCCCATAGAGTTCGACTTTCTTATCGGACGCCTACGTCATTTATTAGGTCCACCTGCCAAGTTTCAGATTTTTACGATGAGCAGTTTAAGCTGTGCGTTGATTCTCAGGCAGTCAGTCAGTCAGTCAGGACAAAGCATTTTATATATATATAGATATAGTACCATTTTCTTGCAATTACCTTCCGGGACTTTCTCTGTTGATAAAACTTTTGAATCTAGGTTATTCATCTCTTTTTGTAAATATTCTCTTTCCTTGATTAATGTTTAATGTTTAGTTGTTCTGTTTCGAGTTTTCTATTTTCGTTTTCTTTCTTTGATAAGTTTGTATCCTTCTTGAATTTCTCCCTCAAATTGTTTACTGCCTCACGTATTTCCATATGTACAGTATTCTGCAACTGAGCTACAATTTTATCATTATTTTCTTGTAGTTTTTGGGAAATCATTTCACTTAAAATAATGAGTGAGTGCCAATTTCGACGGTTTTATTTGGGTTTTCTAGAGAGATATACTGATGTCCCTAGATTTGAAATTGTTTCGTCACCAATCATTTTTCCGTCTTAACGTTTGTTGGAGTCATATATTGAGACTTTTGTTGTGGTTCGTTAAATTGAGCAATGGTTAAATGGCATATGGATATTGTCTCTTTCTCACTTATAGGAAATCTCATTACGTCGACTCGCTCTATTTTTGGTTGTAGTTTGTAGGTATTGAAATACCGATAATACATTTTTTTTACTGATATGGTTGGAAAACAAGCTTAGGAATATGGATCATTTGATCAAAAACTTCGAGGGTGGATTTTTTGTATGACGTAGGCGTCCGATAAGAAAGGATTTTTCGAAATTTTAACTATATGGGGGTAAAAAAGGGGGGCAAACTTACTATGGGACAACTTGATTCCTTGGTTCAATATAATTCAAATTTTGCATAAAAATTGTTTAAGAGAATTGATGGAAGACTTAATAATCGAGTCCGACTCGCAATTGGCCCGTTTTAGAGTGGTAGAGCCTAGCCACTACTGGCAGTACCGGGTGAGAGGGTTCTCACAGAATATGGAAGAGCGGAGATATGCCGTTGTGTTTCGAACAATGAGTGAGAGATCTGAAAGCCTCCAGCTTCCTACTCCCTTTTTTACTTTGCTTCCCCCGTCCTACCTTTTTAGGGTTCCGTAGTAAACTACAAGACACCCTTATAGTTTTGTCATGTCCGTCTCTCTGTCTGGCCGCTTGTCCGTCCGCCGTCTGATCTTCCCCACCCTCGATGTTTTTAAGAGACCTATTTCTAATCACTTCATTTTCAAGTCGTTCTTAGTCGTCGAGGCGCCGTCGGTTATGGCCGAGGCTTTAGTCGTATTAGATATTTTTGGAATAGAAAGAATTGAATTCTGCATTTGGTGAGGTGAGCAGGTGTTTGAAATAGCTTAGTATGGTAAACGATGCCATTAATTCACAGTGAGGAGAAGACTCTCTGTGTTTTATTTTACTAATGCACCATTAAGTCTTACTGGAAAAAGAAATGGCTTTAGATAAACAATATGTTCGTTTATATTGAATCAGCAAATAAACAAAATGTTCATCATTCACTGAGAAGCTCGATGGCGTCGCTGTGTCGCACTCTTATAGTAACACGCAAGTTAAGCAACGAGCGTAGTCAGTGTTTGGATGGGTTTCGTTTTCCGAATAGGTGATCTCTGGTTAGGTTAGGTTAGATAGATCACCTATTTGGTACTTCCCATCAGGTGGGCGATATGCTAGTTTGCCACCGGAGTGGTATAAAACATACCTCTTAAAAAAAATGTTGTGTATAGAAATTGAAACGCGTACCTATTTAATTCACATTTGCCAAAGTTGTTTGCAAAAGTTGTATACTACAGATAACTAAGTGAGAAACTTGTGTAATCGATCCGAATAATAAATAAAATCTGAATATAATCTGTTCACCGGTTCTTGAGATAAGTCCAAAGTTGGGAACTGAAAACTTCATAACTCATACAAAGTATCAAAACTTTACTACAGGTAAAAGCTTAGATGAAAAAATATATGGAGTTGCCAAACACGAATTTCTATAAAAGAAGAGATTATGTAGAGACTAGGCCCTCACAGGCTTCTCTAGTCGAAGTGAGTATGATGATCAATATCTATAAATCTACAAACTACCATCACCACGAAGAAATAAATAAAATCTTTAATGTTTTAAATAGAAAGAAAGAAGTCGTCAGTTTTTGGTCGAAGTAGATAATCGAAGTAAATCTAGTCTGTAAACTAACAGCGTTTTATAAACAAAAGCATATTGGCCATTGGTAGAAATGGTAAAAGAAACCCAGCTGTCGGTCGCCATTTTTGAAACTTACGGCGCGGGCTAGTGTCTAAAATTACGCATTTAAAAATACTAGGTGTAGCATACATATTTTTAATGGCAGAGGAAGTCAAACAAGCGTACAGGCCACCTGATAGTAAAGAATCATCAAAACATTTAAATAATTAAATTTAATATTATAAACATCAGGTAGAACTATGTAGTAAAAATATAAAAAAATACATACAAACAATACAAATAAAATAATGCTTAAAAATCTTTTAAGTTCCTTTGCTAGCGAGATCACCCACCACTGGTGCAGTCATGTTATTGTGTCCGGACTGTGTGTTATGCCCTCAAACCATCTCCAATTGTTTATATTCTCAATGTATGCGGAGAAACGAGGTGAAGTTATCAGGGTAGTAGGTTCATTATTATTTATAGGACAAGAAGTTCACTTCAGTTAGGCAGCATTGTTTGCTGTCGCTGAGTGGATTCTTATAAGATCAACTACGACGACAGCATAATTGATTTTCTTACGGGAGTTGAGAATATTTTTAAAAGTAGACAACTAGACAATCATTTTTCATGCAGACTACGCTACTGCTACGTCCGACTCGCACCTGGCTGGTTTTTTAGGAACGCGCTGTGCGATTAAAGCGGAAATTATAATATGATGAGCGATGAGTCCTTTCCTCATAGAAAAACTCCACCATCGCTTAATTAGTGGCATACATATTTTTTTAAAGAAATTTGTGCATCGGTAACGTAAGTTAACAAAATATAATACGTTTAAGTTTTTTAAAGTTAACGCTTGCAATGCTGGGGTATCACGCGTTGCCAACTGTACTTGTTTTGTTACCTACATCCTTTGGCGGCATATGAAATAGATGAACACATAGCGTCATCGAGCGGAGGCAGTGGGTTCATTACCTTGAATAATTCATGTCGCCGCCGCCCCGCTCGGCACGGGATCATCGCTCGCATTGATCAGAGCAGTTTATTGATGGGTAGTATTTATTCTATCGAACGTGTGTTATTGAGGTCAATCTGCTATCGGAAGGAAACGGAGGGTTTTACTCCCCGGTAGAAATGCAGTTCGCTATAAATAAAATTGTATGTCTTTCTTTATGTTATACGACAGACAACCAGGCAAGCCACCTGATGGAAAGTGTCACCGCCGCCTATGGACATCAGCAACACCAGGGGCATTACCAATGCGTTGCCCACCTCTGACGAGACCTCTAATGTACCACTTAAATAGTCCCGTGTCATACCTAGTCCAAAGGAAACAGAGCGCTCATTCCACATCCGTATAGTGAGTTCACGTTCTTTCGCACCTTCGCGTGGACACCAACAGAGGGTCAACGTAGTCGATGTCTTGTTAAAGGTCACTTAAGCTCCAAAATTATGCGGCGCCCCCGTCAGGGTCCAAAAAATTGAGACTTAATGTTTTACTTAAATTATACTTAATTAAGATCTCTTTAACCGACTGCGTTGTATATTTCGGTTGCAATAAAGACACATTGACTTTAGGACGAAAGAATCCTTTGATTGTATTTTTTTTTTAATAGGCACGGTTTCGTATCGAAGTTACAGTTTTCAATATATTACTGTACATATATAATATATGTACAGATTGCCTATGTATTAATTTCTTTTATCTATGTTATATAACCTCCAATGGGCGTAGTCAACTGTGCACAATTCATTTATTTGAGATGGGTTTATAACGTATGTGTTGGGCATAGTGTGTCGCACGGAACTTTGTTCAACGTTTGTAAAGTATGCCGCTATGACTGCTGCCATAGCGGCAAACTTTACAAACGTTGAACAAAGTTGACACACTATGCCCAACACATACGTTATATACCCATCTCAAATAAATGAATTGTGCACAGTTCACACAGCGCCACCTGGTGCCAAAGTAAGCTAGGCTTCACCTGCTCGTGTTATACCAGACAACGGTTATATTATTCAAATATATACTTACGAGCGAGCAACTTTGAGTGTATCCCGCTTTCCCATGGAAATTTAGGAATGTATTACACATATAAACCCTTCTATTAAAGCACTCCATCTATTTTAAAAAAACGCATCAAAATCCGTTACGTGGTTTTAGAGATCTAAGCATACATAGGGACAGACAGACAGACAGAGTGACTTCATTTTACACTATGTAAAGAAAACACAGTAACTCGAAAACAAACACAAATAACATCGCATAAATGTTCGGTCCCAGCAAGAATCGAACCCACTCTGGTGGCCAGGATCACTGCGAACGCATCACTGGGCTGATCCATTTGCACCACTATGCCACAATAGGCTGGCAGTTCGCTCAATGGACCTCTATCGCCATTCAGCGAGGTAACGCTGCTAGCATTTGGATACCCTGGCACAGGGGCCATGCCTTTTTAATTCTTAGTTTCAGTTTAGTTTTTAGATTATTTTGTTAATTTCAATTTCATGTTTTTTATATAACTAAATTACATTTACGACCTTGGCCGCCTCTTACATTGGCTGACTGTACTCAAACAACATTCTAACACACTGAATAAATAAGAAGAGCCAATTAAAATTACACTATACATTATTCGGATGTACAGGAGCTTCATGCACGAACGAACAGTTCGAAATTTGCGTCTGACAGCTGAACAGAGTTGGAGCAGAATGCAGTTTGCAAATTTTGTTATCGTCAACACTCAGTTACTTACAGTTACAGTATACTTACTTTAATTAATTAATATCCAGGGACAAATCACACAGATTGAGCTAGCCCCAAAGTAAGTTTGAGACTTGTGTTATGGGATATTAACTTACCGATACTTTATAACTAATGAATTAGATAAGCATCTAAGACCCAGGCCAATCAGAAAATCTTCGTTTTTCGTCTTGACTCGAACGGGATTCGAACCCGGGACCTCCTGGATGGCGGTCCGGCGTGGTAACCATTACGCCACGGAGGTCATCGAAAAATGAATTCCGTAGGTGTATAGTCATACTTTGACAGATGACAGATTTCCCTTATTATTATTTAAACAAAAAGAAATTTAGAAAATGTAAACCAGATTTCTCAAAGAGAACATGTTTATTTATTTATCTTCATTGACCTCAATACACCAAGTACGAATACAACAGGCGGACTTTATGCTAAATGCATTCTCTACCAGACAACCTTGTGAGTGCAGAAATTCACGAATGCGGCTTGTTATAATAAAATATTCTAAAATAATTATAAAATAAGTATCTGTTTTTATTAAAAAAATAACGATCTTGCGTGTAGTAATCGAAAGGTGTCCTCTGGTCCCGAAGCCAGTATACTAACCATTCGATGACACCAACATAAAAAGAAAAATATAAAACTGGGCAAGTACGTATCGGGCCACGCATTTACGCATTATTGCAGATGAGTATAATGCCATTTTCTATGACATTTGTAAGTTTTCATCAAAGAAATTTTATTTTATAAGTTCGTCGGCTATTACTAGGTAACTAGTGCCTACTTACCCGTTATAGTTTTCCTTGTAGGTTCACTATATGGACTACTACCATGAATTTTTTCAAATTTCTAAACTCAAGACTTTCGGAGATAGAGGTGGGGGGAGGGGACCATCGTGCGAAACGAAAATTGAGACGTTAAATGTAAATAATTCGCAAACGGATTATTGTATCGGAAAATGATCTTCCCACACCCTCAATGTTATTAAGAGACCTATCTAACGATATACAAAAAGATGAGGTCGGTGCGAAAAAAAAAAACATTCCCACTTTACCTGTAGAGGAGGCACCCAAAAAAAGGCGCCATACCGCGGACGGACAGACGGACGTGGCGAAACTATAAGGGTTCCTTGTAGTGTACTACGGAACCCTAAAAAACAGTCAAGTATCCAATTTCGTAACTGCCCGTGAAGAGTCATCATTTTTAATTTATTACTGCTTGACATCGATTTGAGTACATATTTTAATAAATGCTGGAAAATTATTACTGCGAAACTCCTTGTAAGTAGGTACATTGTTTCGAGGACATTTTCACTGCGAAGACCCAGACATAAATCTTTTAGGGACATAGGGACTTGTCGATTGCTTAATAAAATTGTTACATCGAGCAATAAAATACTTTTTATGTAAGTAACATGTCTCAGTGATAATATTTGTAAATTATATTATTATTTTAGTGTTTTTGGGAAATATATAAATTATAATTGCAAGTTTTTTAAAACTGAAACTAAAAATTAAACTAACTACTATTAATATTTAAAAGACAATAGTAGGTACTAAATAAACACAGATTTCTGTGGCAGGGACAGGACAAACGCCTGCAGCATTATTGAAGTAACTTCCAGTCTTTGGGTCACCTGTTGTTTCACGCAGGCGTTTGGCGGTGTCCCAAAAAGCACAATGCTCTGGGACCCCACTGGTCTAGGGTTTCTACACCAAAAACAATGAAATCAAAAGAAGAGCTCGTCCACAGTTTCGTTTTCGCTCAACCTCGCGAAAGTGTAGAGAAAAAGATTCACCGTACACAGATTTATTAAAAATATGAAATGTATTGATATGCGACAAAAAACGCTCGTACGTGACTAGTTTTCTTATATTTTATATAGTGCATTATTGCACTTACTTTCCGATTTTATTTTATTATAAGGGCATGGATATCAGACTTGCAATGCTGAACCACGCTCTGCAAAAAATGATTGATTTGGATGTTTCAATATTTGTGAATTTCGGTGAGCCACCAAGTAGTAAACCAGTAAATATTCGGAGGAGTATTCATATCTACCCAAAAACGAAACCATAGCGCGATTTAACTTGACTCCAACGGCATCTACACGTCCAATTGATAAACTTACATTTTAAAACCCGTCGCCGCGTCGCCCTCTGCACATGCGTACGGGGAAATGGCGAAACGAGAATAAAAGCTTTATTCGCCGCTTGTTATATTATGAAAGTTGAGACCCATCGCCCTGGACCTTGATTTTATTGAATGAGTTAACGGTTAATTGGAAATACTTTCTTCTTTTTTTTCATTAGCTTTAAAAATGAGTGTCAGAAACTCACTGATTATGACTAAAATGTAGAGTATGTGAAGTTAGGCCTGGTAAAGTAAGAGCGCATAGATCAAGAATCTTGGCTCTACATGAGATCTGATCACTTTTTCATAGATTTTGATTAAGGTAGACTCGTCTTGGCAACATTTTTACATGAAAATGTTTTTGGTGGGATTTATTTTTCTTATTATTTATTAGACTTTCAATCAGTTTATGAAACGCATTTTAATTTCAATTTCACATTAAGTTTTAAATTAACTTTATAAAAGCTATTCAGAAACTCGCTGTTATTGATTAACCGTAAAACGGATATTGTATATACCTACGGAAATGGGTTCTTTGGGACTCTCTACCAGAATCGATGTTTCTTGAAGAATACAATCCAGGGGTCTTTAAATCTAGAGTAAAAAGAAATTCATTTTGATACTGATTCGAAATTACGCAGACGCTATCGTCGTCGTAGACTAGACGGTTTCGTTTTAGGTGTGCGACCCGACGTAGACAAAACAGTTTTGTTTTTATATAAAAGCAGACTTGTCTCTGTGAGAAAAGTCTGTCTTTAAATCTGTCGTGACTTCAATCTGCTCTCAGCCTTAATTTATTTGTCAAATCTGTTGCGTAGTTTTAAAGATCTAAGCGTACACTTATTTGGTCTGAGGCGTACATAGGGACAGATAGACCGACCGACTTCCTTTTATACTACTACGTTAAGATTTTAGGGGAGCACTACGAAAGGATTTTTATTAATCTATATATATAAAATGCTTAGTCCTGACTGAAAAATCTGAAACTTGGCAGGTGGATCGATTATATGACGTAGGCGTCCGATAAGAAAGGATTTTTCGAAATTCGAACTCTAAGGGGGTAAAAAAGGGGGGTAAAGTTACTATGGGACAACTTGATTCCTTGGTCCAATCTACTTCAAATTTTGCATAAAAATTGTTTAAGAGAATTGATGTAGTATTCTGTGATTGATGGAAGACGTGATTGTTATTTTATTGAAATTCTTGATAAAAATGTATTTTGTGGGTAATTTTCTTCGAGCTGATATCAATACTCATACTCCTTAGTGCTTTCGAAATTACATTTCATTTTGACACAACCGTGAAGTGAAGTGTGTCATCTGTCATGTAATATTTTTATAAATTGTGAATAATCAAACAAAATGATTTCTTAATGTCGTCGTGCTATTTATTCTGTTTGTGATCTCGGAAAAACAGCTAAAATTCTAAATATGTATATAGCGGACTGAATTAATAACAGTCAGTAATTAAATATATTAAATTTTATAATATTTGACAGGGTTCAAGTTAAATTGGTCAATGGTTAAATGGCATATTGATATTGTCTCTTTCTCACTTATAGGAAATCTCATTATGTCGACTCGCTCTATTATTTCGTAGTGTTGTTGTAGGAATGTATGGTTGTAGGCTGAGGTCGTAGGTAGGTTGTTGAAATACCGACATTCTTATACATTTTTTTACGGAAGTGGTTGGAAAACAAGCTCAGGAATATGGATCATTTGATATAAGGTGATTACCGTCGACTATTGGAGCACATAGATTCTAGGGTGCCTGACCCGTTGCCGACCTATAACAGGAAAAAACAGGATATAGCGAGAAATAGTATAAGGAAGGAGTTAGATTTTTATTATACCACAAAGGTGGCAAACAAGAATTTCGGATATTTCACTCTCCGAACGCTACGCATTGCTGCTTCACGTCAATATTTTGTAAAAGGGTGGCACTTCACCGGTCGGGCTAGCCTATTTCATAAACGCCCACTCCAAAGATTGTAATGTGAAGTATATAAATAGAAAAATAATCATCTATACATATGAATATGTTTTGTCTTGACCGTAGAGACCTGAAACTTGGGTATTTTCTGAAAGGTGTGGTGTATGATGTAGGCAACCGATAAGAAAGGATTTTTTGAAATCAACACGGAAACACCACGGGAAAGGATCACCACGGGAAAGGATCACCACGGGAAAGCGGGATAAACGCAAACGAAGTTGCGCGAGTTTCTCTAGTATATAATAAAAATCCTTTCTTAAATTCCCACGAGAAAGGGAGTATTAGGACCGTAAGTGTACGATCGCAGGCGCTCAACCTAGAATGCTGAAATTTTGTAAAGAGGTTCCCTTTATAATAATAATAATAATAATAATATTTTTATTTCGACCAACCAGATCACGGGTTAGTAATACATAAATTCCTTATACCTATTGTTAGTTCACAAAAAAAAAAAAAAAAACAATTAAAATAAAACACATGCACAAATTTAAAATTGACTGTTCCTCAGCATGTGAACCATCGAACAATGGTTCACATACTGAAGATCAAATCTACTTGATAATGCGTTCAGGATGCTGTTGGCGCTGGCCCGGGCCCTGCGCGCCAGAGATGCACACCGCTTACGCATTGTAGTATAAAAACAATCTGCTCTTGCGTCGGCGAACATCCCTGACGCGCTACAGAATCGCGGCAGCCCCATCAACACCCTAAACGCATTATTATACTGCACACGCAGAGCGCTGATCTGTTTCTGCGTGTAATCAACCCATAGGCTGCTCGTGTATAAGGAGGTGCAATAGGACTTGAATAACGTCACTTTGACTTCAGCTGATTATGATGTTGACAAGGATAAAGATGGGGTTTTACGAAATTCCCACGGGAAAGGGAGTAATAGGACTGTTAGAATCTGTTAGTGTATTATCGCAGGCACTCAACCAAGAAAGCTGCAATTTTGTATAGAGGTTCCCTTTATAATGTTGACAAGGACAAACACGGGATTTTTTAAAATTCCCACTGGATCAGGAATAATAAGACGATAGATAAGAATAAAATAAGACTACATTGTGTATTTTCGGGGGCGCTCAACCAAGAAAGCTGATATTTCTTATAGAGATTCCCGTCCCTTTGGTCCACTGATCGTTACTGACTACTTGTTTGTAGCAAAAACCTGTTTCTTATGTAAGATACAGAAACGGCGAATGGTGAAGGCGCGGCAAAGGCGACCTTCCAAGCGGCATACGGCATGCCTGTGTCGTGCCTGCGCCGCGTCGCTTCTGTATAACTTACATCGCGGGTCGCTTTCACGATTTCATACATTTGTATGAAATCGTTTTGAAGCGATATCGTGCGTGCGCTGCGCCTTCACTGTATCTTCACCGTTCGCCCTTTATTCGTATAATTCAGGCCTTCTTAATTGTCTAAACCACTGTATTGATCTGAGTGTCTTATTTAATTTTACCTATATATACCCTAAAAGGATTACAGGTTGCAAGAACATAGGTATGTACAATAGGAAACGTCGAAAAAGCTCATGTTAAAGTTTAAACAGTCGACTCAGCAAATGTTACGATCTGAACTCAAGTAAATTACCCCTCAGCAAGGGGTGTTGAGGTACCCATACCTTACATCCACCCCCTGCCACCCCTTTTAAATTGGTTTGATTGATTCTCTGGGCGATTGAAAATACACGTGTCTGATTGATCAACACGACGTAACATTAATTGAACATTTCGTATGTTTCTTATTTATTTAGGAAAGAAACGTAACGAATTATTATTTTTTCATGAATATTCAGACAAGTGACATTCTGAAACACTGCTCGTTCCGACAGTGGATCACAGAGTGGATCAAATATTTTGCCAATTTTAGACAATATTGAGATTAGAGATTGCAACCCTGTATGGTTTTCAACCCGGCCGGGTCCACGCGCTGATGAAATGCCTGGATTTAGAGGATTTCGAGAAAGAGATTGGAAAGGGGTCAGCTTATTTAAGAAGTCGCCCGCAATTAATTACTAATACTATACAGAGTAAAGAGAAAGACCTATTTTTTTTTTTTTTTTATACAACACAGGTGGCAAACAAGCATACGGTCGACCTGATGGTAAGCCGTCACCGTAGCCTATAGACGTTTGCAATACCGGGGGTATCACTCACGCGTTGCCAACCCTCCCAACCCCCCCCATGTGGAGCTCTGGAGACCTTACTCACCGTAGGAACACAACATGGCCGAGACCAATGCTATTTGGCTACGATCTTCTGTAAGGTGGAGGTCCTTCCCCAGACGGGCTGCTCCGATTTGAGCGGATTATCCGCTGTGCCCTACCTCTCTTAAAACCTGCTTGCTTAAAGTCAATTACTAATACTAATGTAACTATTTCAAACAATTTTCTACAAATTGGGGCTTCCTTGCCGCAGTTTCCGTACCTACCGGGCCCGGATGAATGGCCGGGCCCGGTGGATGTCTAAAAGGGCACCGGTTTGCAATCTCTAAATGAGATTTTATATATTTTAACTGAGTGTTTGTGTCTTTTTAGCACTAGACTAGTCTACTAGACATTTCATTTGTAGCATTTGGTTCTACGAAGTTTTTGTTAAACCTCATTTCTCAATCAAATTCATTCAAAATCAAAGTCATTTTTTCAATCAAATTAAACCTTTCCTGTATGTAAATCATCAGAATTAACATTCTAGTCAAATCAAATTAGAGCCACATTTAAGCAACTTAAAAAGCGGTCAAAATCCCTTTGGTGGGTCCATTTAAATCAATTTTACACTAAAAACATTACAGACACTTACATAAATCTGTAAAATAACATAACAATGTTATTGTAAACGGTAAATAACGGTTGTGGTTGTTTTAAGTGGGTACGAAATTGCGAGTGGTCCTTATTTTGTGGTACCTATTATGTTTAAAGCAAAATAATAAAATAGCAAAATTTATAAGTCGTAATTAGCGAAAACCGCGGGATCGGCTCGAGAGGTGCTCGATAGGGGAAATATTTCAGAAAACTTGTGGAATCCGAGCTAATTGCCAACAAACTTCCACTGCGAAGGTTTTGTGTTATTTTCACCCTCAAAATATAAATTTATTATGTAAATAACACTGGTTGATGCCTTTATTCTTCATCTGTTCGTGTGCCTCCCGCAATTAGTGTAAACTACGGGTAGCTGATGTCACTATTTTCAGGTCACCTAACGGTCACTGACTTGTCATGACTATTGCCTATTACAAAATTGTCTTATTTAAAATATTGGTACATCGATGTGAAATAGACGTGAATCGATCACAAATGACTTTATTCCTATGTTTAAGACTTTTATTCACAAACTAGTTTACACAGTATTGTTGAATTTCATTGGAAATATTGTGCCAAAGTGCCAACTACATTGGATCGGAATATAGCCTTACTTTTTCGAGTTCTAATCGAATAGAAATCGTCCAAAATCAAATAGAACTTTGGAAGCATCAAATATTCAACTTTTAACTGACATCAAAATGACATCGAGTCGGACTAGATTCGAAATCGAATTTGTAATCGAATCACATCGCAAAGTTATACAGCAGGTGGCCGTCTGTCTATGGATATTTGAAATTCAAATCATTTGAACCTATATAGGTAAATAATAAGTAATTGGAAGTAGGTACAGTTATTTTTTTCATTACAATATTATGTAGGTACTACCTATACTTATTTTAGGAGCTCAATGGAGTCTTGCCTTGCGTTTACAAATTTTGAAAAATTCATGGTATTTAGTAGTCTTTTATGGTGAACCTACTTACCCGTAATAGTTTGAGCCTAATTACTAACTCTACTGGTACATAAAAGCCGACGAATTACAAAATATAATTTCTTTGATATTATATTTTTATTTTTTATTAATAGGTATAATTCCAGATAATAAAACATACATTTGTTTTACATAATTACATTGACATATTAAATGTAATTTTGGAATCCCAAACGATTGTACACAACACTTATATACTACAAATTTACACATACAAATATTAAAGACTAATTTAAATTTAATTAACAAAAAGAAAGAAATATAAACGTGTATATATAAGAGAACTTTATGTATATAGTGGACGAGAATGACATTGTAGATACTTATCTAGAAGCAAGCAAAGTGTAACAAATACGGAACCATAAACTCGCCCGTTTTTCTGCTTATGAACGCATAGAGATCAATTTCATATTATATAGTGCAAACACATAAATCTGTTGTTATTCTAGTTGTAAATGTATACATATTTTTATAGATGTACTTTTACGTCCAAACTCGGATGCGGAGCCGGAATAATCTGTTCGTAAAATTACTTGTTCACAGCGTGATTTATTTCCATGGGCCCAGCATCATTTTCCCGTCTCTAAAATCTTGGTGACGGCTTGCAGCAAAATATTACTAAATTATAACGCATAAAAGACTTAGTAAACACGAGTGCCGCTCCGAAATAATTGCCACGCAATGATAAAAGTACGTGCGGATAGATTGGTTAGCAGTCTCGAGTCGACTTTACTTTCTCCCGATACCACATCACAACGTTGTAACGTGTTTATGTGGTCCTAAATGTGCTAATCAACGTCGGTCGTCAACGTCTAAATCAACGAAACGTCGACGACTATGGCGACCGCCATAGTCGTCGACGTTTCGTCGGATGTCGTCGTCAGAAGCGGTAGGCGTACGACAGACATCTTGGAAACGTTAACCAATGTACGCATTTTTCGTAATAACATTGTTTTCCCGGCTGCTGGTATTAATTAAATGACAAAAATAGAGAGCGCCATACATAAATAACGGTGTTTTAATTAAAAAAAAAACTTTCATAAAAATGTTGGATAAAAATTCGTGCGTTATTTTCCATTATTACCAGAAAAACTTATAGAATTCAATATAGTACATTTTTGTATTTTATTTAACAGAGTAAAGCTTGCCTACCTTATTTAATTTTGTTATCCCACCCACCCCTATTTAACTAGCTGTTTGCAGCGGTGCCACCTGCTCTAAGTTTTCTTCTAATGATAGCATCTCACCATCGCTCATCTCAACCCTTCAAAAATCCCATTGCAGGGATACACGACGCGACACACCACACTTTCTCTACGTAATCCTTATCTTAGCCTATTCTTTCGCGTCACGACATACCACACTTTAACTATGTAAACCTTATCTTAGCCTATTATGCCACAACACGACACACTATGACTTAATATGACTATGAAATCCTTATCTTACTTAGCCTATTTTGTCGCGACATGACAAACCACACCATAAAACTTCAAAAATTATTCTAACAAATGCTACTGAACTGTCAGTTTCAGAGTGATAAGCGTGTTCAAACAAACTGTCTTTTCAATCTAATAAATAGTATTAATTCTACTTTATTTCGTAACTATTTTTAGGGTCGACGTCGCTTAACTTGCGTGTTCATATTAGAGTGCGACACACAGCGACGCCATCGAGCTCCTCATACTACTTATACCCTTGCTACTTATACACATATTATATTTTATTCATTCTATAATCTCTACGAAATATAAAAATATTTCAATTTCCTGCGAGGGAAAATGTTTTAATATGTTTCGTGTTTGTAATAAAACTTAATATTACCTACTTACCCTGACTTTACATGGTTACAAAGTGTTCGCCCTTTTTTCATTTTCCTTCCCTGGTCCTTGTTTTTTCATTGCTTCATAGGTGACGAAGCATTCAAGATCTTGTAGTCGTGGGTGTCCATGGGTAGCGGGGACTGCTGACCATCAGGTGATCCGCTAGCTCGTTTGTCTTCCTCTACCTTATGTCCTTTCAATACTATCTACTCCGTCTATATTTTTCTGATTAAATTCGTTGTGAGTTCCAAGACAGCTGTAGTTTCTCTCCCGGGACGTCATTATGCTTCATTGCCTTCGTCAATCTGAGGTCCCCGTTGTTGATCCTGACTATGTAGGAGACACAGCATTGGGAATGTGTTCCCTGAAAAACCCTGTTCGAACAAAAAACGAAACAAAATTCTTCATGCTTTTATATATTAGTATCGATAGTAAAAAAAAGTATTTCCCATAAAACATCCAATAGCGATGACACCCTGTATTAATGTCGTTCGGTTTTTACTCAAAAACTTTTGGCAGGGGGGCGTTCCGCCGAGGGTTGAAATATTACGCCCTTAGAAATGTAACCGAGCATTTTGGACATAGCGAATTGTATATTCATGGAATTCGGAACTAGGCTTTTGCTGACAAAAAGTTTTCAAGTCATTTTTGTACTGCAATATACAACTGAAAATATGAATTACTTAGTACTACTCTATATTTCATTTCAATATATTTGGCACAAAACCTCCAAACAAATCATTATCATCTGAGCCACAAGAAGCCCACTGTTGAACATAGGCCTCTTAAAAACGTCTCCAGCATACATATTGTACGTACATCATTGGCCTGCATCCAGCGGCTTCTTGCGACTTTCCTTAGGCCGTCGTTAGATCGAAATCTGGTCATATTATCGTTTGAAAGGATGGCGTACACGCCGTAGACGAAAGGTGGCTCAGCAATGGGTCTGATGAGATTAGAGCTGTTGATGATGATCGTTTGAAAGGTCTTTTTCACAACATTTAGTACAAATCTATAGTCTGAACTGCTGGCACACCTCGGACACTCCATACAACGCGCGAGAAATAATTACCTATTTCTACCACATAGACCAATGTCGTCTGTACATGCGCTACATTGCTGTCGCCGCCGGCAAAATGGCGACCGATGTTGCAGTAGGTACGACTATACATGAAGTAATTTTGCACTAGCGACGTAATTCACTAATGCTTCGGTTCTATTGAAATATAATGCTATTGAATATGATGATGTAATCGGTTGCTTGGTAGCTAAATGAAACAATAAAATTAAATTCTTGTATTAACTATTTTGTTAGATGGCTTCTCATACCTTGGAAGCATTGAACTAATATTACTTGTATTTTAAATTTTCCAAAACTCGTATTTTAAAACGAATTATCGAAAAAGTTCGAAAGACACATTCGTTCACTAAGCGCACAGCCCTGCGACCCGAGGCGAGGGCTCCTCGAGGGCTCCTCGGGTGCGGAAACTCGGTGCGGGGCGGAGAGTGGCCATTCTCCCTCGGGTTATTACGTCTTATTCTATGCTGGTGGTTGGAAAACATTGAGTCGATACGAAACGAAAAAGGTTGGCAAACGAACCAACATAACATGACACTTTACTACAGTATAGCTAATGCTTCCGAAACTGTACAGCCAACCTCTGGAATATTGTAATAGCATCGTTCACAGCCTCTATACATGGAGGAGCTAAGCAGATACCGTGGTATCGGCTTAAACTTACAACAACTTAAACTTACGAGCAAGTCACTGTGATTCCAAACTTTGGCTAAACTTGAAACGTGACGCAAAAACGAACTTCAACTAGCCAATGTAATTAACAGTATCTGACATTAAAGTGTAACGAGAATCTGCCAAACTTATGCCCGTTTACACCAACGCCTCCTAGCTTTAGAAATAGGTAACTTTACTGGAACAATTTGTATGATATTTGATGACATAAGACATAGATTTCTATTTTATTCTACTCTAATTTCCAAGGGATCTTCTTATAAATTTAAGAACTGTGCTCGTGTCGGTATTGTAGCCTTTATTTTCCTCTGTCCTATGTGTCCATATTTCGAGTTAGTATCATATAGTTATAATTCTACGAACTACTAAATAAAGTCCAACTTATTTCATCGATAGAATTCAACGAATTACTAAAATAACCATGAAATACCTACCTTGTATTTCACGGTTAAACTTCTTCCCGGATTTACGTTTCGTTAGGTAGCCCTCTCGCTCTTTCACTACTCTAGTCTAAACACGACGCGAGTACTTGAGTCCGGAGGCCGGTTTCCGGCAAATCTACCGGTCCGACGTAGTTATTTTTAACGTACTGTTAGTTAATTATATTTACTAAGTTACAATAGTAAGTTTTAGGTGATTATTCGAACGGGGTTGCGGAAGTATCGCCAACACGATCTCGTGATAAAAAGTAATTTCTGTGCGTTTCGGCGTTTCTCGTACCTCTACTAATCATAGTATTGATAGTGAAATGTGAAGCAAACTTTGGTTAATGTGCATAGTGATTGGAACTATTAAAAGTGCAATTCTACACTAATATTATAAAGAGGAAAGATTTGATTGTTTGTTTGAATTTAATAGGCTCCGAAACTACTGCAGGACCGATTTTAAAAATTCTTTCACCAGTAGAAAGCTACATTATCAGCAGGGAGTGATATAGGCATATAGCTTTTCCCGAAATTCAATGTGGTTCTCATGGGAACGGGTCCGGAAATTCACGCAGACGATGTCCCGGGCAAAAAAGCTAGTTTTTTATAATGTAAAAAAGAATTTTGTATTATGTTATTAAAATAATCTTCGATACCAAAACACGCGTAGTGACATAAAAAATGAAATCTCAATACACGCTACGAGTACCAAATGTTGGTCCTGCAGAGCCGGATACGAACCGTCCGATATGTTAAGCATAGTTAATATTGCAGCACATTTAGAATTCCAGCTTTACACAAAGCTAAAACAACTCCTAGGGGAACTTGCTCTGGGGTCCCGGCACGGGAACTAACTTGATATCCAGTAAATTACAAGGACGTGCGCCCACTGGGGGGTCGTACGTCTGTTAAGTGTTAAGTGTTCACTTAATTACTTCACTTACTTGATACAAATTGATTAAATTATATTGTTTCATTTTTTTTAAGGTAATGGAATACCTCCTTGTCTCTTTTTAGGGTTCTGTAATAAAAAACGAACAATTATAGTTTCGCCATGTCCATCTGTCTGTCTGTGCATTCGCGGTCTAGCGCCTAGACACTTAATGCTAGAAAGCTGCAATTTTGCATGTCTCCCCTTTTTTTATTAACTAATTGTCCCTATATATTTATTTATTTATTATTATTTATTTAGTGGTAGAAAAAATCTTTAAATATATTTTTTTTTGTGCAATGATTTTTTAATTCGTGCACAACCTGTTGTGTGTGAGGACTAATCTTCTATAGACTAATCGTATAGGCATTTTTGTCATGTTGCTATGTGAGTATTCCGATAGTAACCCGTCTGATGAATCTATCGACAATAGTCCGGACTTCGAAGTAGTTCGAAAGACTTTTAGAAATGGCAAGGAAGCTTTTGCCCAGTGAGACATGAATACTTAAATTTTTTATTTATTAAAAACACTGTTTTGTTTTTAGTGAACATAGGTACTTACTGCCGCGGCGCAACGACCCGAAGTGGATCCAATGCAAGAAGACGCCACGTTTAGCAGTCTTGGACGAGTTCCTCCCAATTTCCAGCTCCAAGAACCAACCTATTTTAGCGCACTAAAATACCAATATTCTATCAGTGTAAAGTTGGTTTTTCTTCATATAAAAACTAGGTTTTCCCACATTGTGACATAGTTAGTAGGCGTAGAATGGAAAAGTTTTAACAAACACTAGCGGAAAGTTGGCTTTAGGTACTCATTTCATTTGAAACACAATTTCAAATCTGTTTTTTTTTTTGGGTTATACGTTTTTTTATGTCACAAAGGTAGCAAACAAGCATACAGCCCGCCTGATGGTAAGCATCACCGTAGTCTATAAACGCTTGCAATACCGGGTGTATCACTCACGCGTTTCCAACCTTCCCAATCCCGCAAAGTGGAGCTCTGGAGACCTTACTCACCGTAGGAACACAACATGGCCGCGACCAATGCTATTTGGCTACGATCTTCTGTAAAGTGGAGGAGACGGGCTGCTCCGATTTGAGCGGATTATCCGCTGTGCCTTACCTCTCTCGTAAAACCATTTTCATAATAAAACACGTAATTTTATTATGCTTTACATACGAAATAAGAAAATGAAAAATTTCCCACTCATAAATTCATATCATTGAATATAATTTAAATATTGAATACTAGCTTTTTTGCCCGCGACTTTGTCCGCGTGAAGTTCCGGACCCGTTCCCGTGGGAACTACATTGAATTTCGGGAAAAGCTGTCCAGTAGTTTCGGAGCCTTTTCATTTCAAACAAACAAACAAATCTTTCCGCTTTAAAATATTAGTATAGATAATAAGAACCTTCAAAACATTCTCTATTGATAAATAAAAATTCCTTCACGGAATATTTATGAAACTTGGATCATATTTACAGCCCTGCTCACCCATTTCATTGGCTGACTAAGAGATACTTGCTGTTCCAGGAAACAACTGGCTTTCCAACATCTTCAATTCAAAACGCTGTGTGTTTTTTTCTAGAATTCATTAATTATTTTACCCGCTGGCACCAACCGTTCTCAGCGTGCCAGAAACACAAGTTTTTTGGCAAATCCATCCGTAATAGGTGTGTGCACTCTAAATGTACGCCTCTTCAATTATTCACTGTGAAAACTATCCTTTTTTTGGCAAAAAAACAGACGTTTTCAATCATCCGACACACATCGTATTACTAATCTGTGATCGAACGAAGCGCATTGCAAATAAATGATTTGATAGATTTATTGCCTCAGTCGATATTTTGTGCTAGTGGTGATATTTCTACGAGATAGCCTATTTTATAAATTCTAACACACATTTATTACACAGCTCCACCTGGTGTCAAAGACGTTTACCTGCTTGTGTTAAAGTCTAACGTATATGTTATAGTAAATTTAAACTTATAATACAACAGTCAGACTCGAAACAAATACAAATGCCATCACATTTATATGTTTGCTCCGAGCTCGAATCGAACTAGGTGCATTCTTGTGCTGAATTAAGTGTCAGTACCAAACCAACACACCACCGTCTACTACAAATGCACTAACACTCCCGATTTTGAATAAGGCAAACCCACCTCCCTAGTTACAACGCCAGAGGTCGTCGATTTAATATTTCATCCCGTATTTAATGAGACTCCCTCGCAGGGACCCTGGGAGGGTAGGGGATTTTAATTTATTACTCTATAAATTTGTTGGTCCGAAAGAATTATTGAGCGCAGTACGTCACGGGCGGCCGATAAGAAACGGTTTGTACCGATAAGCGAACTCATCAATTATATTATTGACCGCGCGTTCGCGAAGCCGCGGGCCCAGTCCCGCCTTTACCATTCCCATGGGAATTTAGAAATTGCAACACAAGCAGATCATGCATCATCACACACGTAGGAACGAAAACTTTTATACCGTTTTACGTTTAATTCTGCCTTTAAACAGACCAGACCACGTATTTGTATTTATTTATTCAATAACAAACAATTTTTGTATTTGAATATTACATGATAAAATTACAAGAATTACGAGTTGATAAATAGACCAGTTAAGGACCCTTATTAGAAATTCCATACCCATGTTTGTGTTGGTTCATAGACCACTTCTGCCCAGTCTCCATAACTAAATAATTTCCACATTGCTAATCATGCTTTACAATGATCTAAGAACCTAAAAATCTTCTAACGAATAACAACATTTCTCTAATAACAGATTTTTTAATTTATTATTAAAAGTTGTAGAGTAGAACATGTTCCACAGCAACCTTCATTTAAATAAAATCACAAATTAATGACGTAGAAGTGTCAGTTTTCGTATTTTTAAAGTTACATATTGCTGTTACAGTCAAATTAAAGAAGAAAATAGAGATAACTTGAGACTTGATAAAGAAATAAAGCGTTTCAGAAAGTGGCTGTAAGTGTATTAAACATCCATATACTGGCCAGTTTCATCATTGGTTAACTAAAGTCTCATTTTACTCCTCGAGTAGAAGGTATGAGTTTTCAAATTAACAAATCCTGAAATCAATCCCAGGATAGTTATTACAGATATAATAAGATACCCCGAGCTTGGTAAAAGATAGTTCAAACTAGTGTGGTCTGGAGATTGCCTGTGGGTGGGGTGGAGAAGCTATCATTCCACCCACAGATAGATCACTTACTGGATAGCAAATAATGGATAATACTTAGTTACATTTTTAACATTAAAAACATTGATTAACTGTGGCGAGTGAGCGGTATAGTGCAGTGGGGTGGTTCCGGGTTCACATCATGATTCTTACTACTACACTAGCTGACCCGGCGAAAATCGTACATCCTCAGCATAGCTTTTTTGCACTTTTTTTTCAATCTTTCTGAGCCATTTTCTTAATATTTTTTTCCGTAAGAACCTTCTAGAGACTATTAGAAAACTACAGAAAAAACAGCCAAATCGGTCTAGCCGTTCTCAAGTGATGGCGTGACAACGTGAAACGCGATTCATTTTTAGGGTTCCGTAGTAAACTATAAGGAACCCTTATAGTTTCGCCATGTCCGTCGGTCCACGGTCTAGCGCCTAGACGCTTAATGCTAGAAAGCTGTAATGGTAACAAAGTGCTGGAACAAAATTTTGAAAAAAAAATTTTTTTGGGTGCCTTCCCTACCTACATGTAAAGTGTTTTTTTTTTCGCGCCTACCCCATGTTGTAGCAATATCGTTAGATAAGTCTCTCCAAAACATTGAGGGTGTAGAAAGATCATTTTTCGATAAAATGATACGTTTCGGAATTATTTACATTTATCGTGTCAATTTTCGTTTTGCACGGTGGTCCCGTCCCCCAATATTTAAAAAAAACATGGTAGTAGTACATAAATTATGCTGAACCTTCAATGAAAACTATAACCGCGTAATAGCCGACGAACTCAGATATTAATATACTAGCCTGCAAATAGTATAGATAGATAGAATAAGCTTTATTTGCAAAACACACAGTGATACAGTAAACAGTAAAAGTAACAAACAAGACATGTGTTTATGCAACAAGGCGGCCTTATTGCTCAAAGCAATCTTTTCAAGGCAACCTTTATTCTATGATCGATGTATCAATTAATGTGGAATATGCATTAAGTACATTTTCTTTATGTTAATCTTTTACCCACTCCTGTAAAATAAAATTTCTTTGATGAAAAATTACAAATGTGATAGAATTTGATATTGAACTCAACTGAAGGCAAGCAAAGCACAGCAAATACGGAACCCTAAATTGTGCGTGGCCCGACACGTTCTTGCCCGTTTTTTTTATCTTACTTCGTTTGACAGTGACATCAATAATTTAATGTGCCATTAACTTTAAAACAGCTTTGTGCAACTCACCAAAAATCAGGTGGCCCGCTGGCTCGTCTATCCTACTCTGTCATAAAATAAATACATCCAAACTTATGAGAAGACGAAGGCAATCATATAAAATCATTTCTCAAACAAAACGGAGTAGAAAATTCACTTCAACGGAAGCATGTCAACTGTAAATCTGTTAACAATTAGTATACCGCAGTTGGTGAATGCTAAACAAAAGTCTATTGTGTATAGTTGGTCTACGGCTAAGAAAGTGAGCGGTCGACTTATTTGTAAATGCATTGATAACAGCTAAAGTGGCTGGGCGAGGAGTGACGTTAAGTACCTAACAGGCCACTTGAAACGGAATTGTAGCCGCAATAAGCTGTTGTGGAAATATACAAAAAAGAGGCTAAATTGAAAACGGTGTAGACGGTGTAGTTCGACATCTTTGGTATGTTGTGTGGATATGTAGGGTAGTGTGAATTCAAATTAGTGTTTTTGAAAAACCTGTGGAAAACGACAAATCGAAAAAAACATGATATTTTAGGAACTATTTCACTGTTTGCTCTCCAGGGCGTAAAATATGCATTTGATGCAAAAAAAAACAGAGCTATGTAACATCACACTTTGCGAATTTAATATCTATTTCCTTTTTTTTATTTTTTTTTCACTTGATTTAAAAAGTATAATTTTTAGGACAAGCCCACTACACACTCCTACCGTTGTGACTCCTGTATAGCCAGGTTTAATAACAGTGACCTCAGATTAACAATAAGCAAGGCCAGGTGAGAAACTACAGCTGTCTTGGAACTCACAACAAATTTAATCAGAAAAGAGTTAGACGGAGAAGGAAGTATTGTAACATATCACTGAACATTAATAAAACAGAATCTGGTGAATATTTTTTTTTATACCATTAAGGTGGCTATTCGTACGCCTGATGGACGCTTGCAACACCGGAAGCATCACTCGCGCGTTCACGACCCTGTATAAAATGGAGCTCTGGAGACCTTCTCAACGTAGGAACACCACATGGCCGATACCAATGCTATTTGGCTACGATTTTCTGTAAGGTGGAGTTTCTTCCTCAGACGGGCTGCTCCGATTTGAGCGGATTATTTGCTGCACCCTACCTCCGAATTCACAGAAACATCCTATCTATAATATAAATAAAATACATTAAAGTAACTGAAAATATATTTTAAAGTCACAGATTTCTCGTTCCAATCGGGAGAGCACTTGACGATTCTATGTAACGTCGACTGGTCACTGATTCGAGTCTGCGGGAGACACATTTTCTATTTTCAGTTAAAAATCGAATTACCGATTTAAAAATCTGAAATATATTGTCAAAATTCTTTGTTTGAGTTTACTTGGAAAATATTGAAGGAGTCGTAACTAGTCCACATACAAAGTACTATATTAATGTTATTATATTTATTTATTTCAAATGTTGCATCCATATTTTTGTTAGTTAAATAATATAACTTACTATCTAGTGATGGAATAAATTATTATGTAATATCAATTAAAATTGAACATTAAAATTATGTAATTAAAATTAGTCATTCACACTATGTAAAAAGACGGATGACATTGTTGTCAATTCTAGGTTAGATTAGATGGTGTCAGTATTTATTACTTGATCTTTCTTTTTCTGTACGTTGATAATGAAGTACAAAGTTTATAAATTTTGATGAACGACCGCGCGCCGAGGCGTGGTCACCACTCCGGACCGCCACCCAGGAGGTCCCGGGTTCGAATCCCGGTCGGGTCATGATGAAAAACGAACTTTTTCTGATTGGCCTCGGGTACTGGATGCTTATCTAAATATGTGTTTGTTATAAAATATAGTATCGTTGAGTTAGTATACCATAACACAAGTTTCGAACTTACTTTGTCCCTGTACATTTATTTATTTATTATTTATAGATGAGAACAGGTAAGCGTGTTTTTTTCCGTCAATTTATTCCGCATTGCGGATCTGTTGCGGCGTCGTCAAACGATAATAGCTCCTCTCAGCTTCATTACACACCGCCTGTTGCGATGCCAATGACGCGAACATTACTCATTCTGCAAAGAATGTTTTACCAAGTATTATCTATATATTATAACGGGACAAGCCCACCACACATTCCCACCACTGTGTCTCCTGTGTAACCAGGATCAACAACGGCGACCTCAGAAGACAATAAGCATGTAGCTTATTGACGTCCCGGGGAAGAAAACTACAGCTGTCTTGGAACTCACAACGAATTTAATCAGAAAGAAGATAGTCGGAGTAGGAAGTATTTAAAGGATTTCCGTCCTTAACAACTACGTGAGAAACAGCAATTTGAAGCAAAAGGCATTATACCCTAGAGAGATGGCAAATCAAGTGAGGCTCGATTTCCGAGCACCACGGTCTATTGTTACATTACTACATATTATATATTACATATTTTAAAGGTAGCCCGTTTCTTTCCCTTCACCTACTCAACCGTACTTTTATACCAACACTGGGAGGTTTTATCGGTTCGACCATGGTTCGACAATTATTTATACTTCGACTAGTGCTCAAACAACACTCAGAGATAGTATATATTTACACTGCAGTTCCAAAATTATTGTTATTTTTGTTTGGCTTCATCCGTGGGTTGAGAGCCTGGAGACCTGTACTACCTCTTTAGATACCGATTTCAGGCTTCAGCTTGTCACACACACCAAATTAAAGTAGCGGCACGCTATGATGGCCGTTTTGACGTTTGTCCACTCATGAAGTTTCGTATTAATTAATAATTACATTAGAAGGAGCAAATTGCTGTTCTTTATTGTCAATAGTGACGCTCAGTTAGTCATACAATTTATCGAATGTATGATTTTAGGACACAAAATTTATTAAATACCTACATTGATTTCTAAACTATATATATTAGGGTCCGCGAACATTTATCTTTTATTTTTATAAGATTATAATTATTGGTACTTATTTACCAAACAACTTGGCATTTGTTTTTCGAAATTCATAGTGTGCGTTATGTGCGTATCAAGTTTTTCATTCAGTTCGTTCAAATTTATTATGTAAACATTTTATATTTTTGTTTTATTAAACCTTTTTAATCAGGTACATACTACTTGCATCAAAAACTTATAGATTTACAGACCGACCAAGTAAAATCTGCCGCAGGCGGTCCCGTGTATGACTGCACCCGCTTGACCTCTAACAGGGAGAAATAGCGAGATGTCGTGAGGCGCATTACATCTACCCCAGACCTAGTATATGACGATCACGACCGTTCTATCAAGAGCGTTACGACCAAGAAGAAGAAAATTTTAATTAATATAATATGTAGGGGACAATTCATACAGATTGAGCAAGCCCCAAAGTAAGTTCGAAACTTGTGTTATGGGATACTAACTCAACGATATTATATTTTATAACAAATACATATACAGACAAATATCCAAGACCCGAGGCCAATCAGAAAAAGTTCGTTTTTCATCATGACCCGACCGGGGATCGAACCCGGTACCTCCTGGGTGGCGGTCTGGCGTGGTAACCATTACGCCACGGAGGTCGTCGTTAATTAAACGGTACAAAAAGTTCATCGTGGATAATCTGACGCTATTTTATTAAAGCCTTTTTGTCGATGGATGACAATCGTTAGGCCAAGTCGGTGAACTTAAGTCGTCTTAAAAACAATCTGCCAATCCGCATTGTAGCAGCGTGGCAGCGTACACTCTACTCCCCTTCGATTGAACGAAGGCCCGTATCCTTGCAGTGGGATGATTATGGGTTGATGATTGATATGAAATCATTTTTGTATCGGAAGAGACCGCCTTCGTAGGTTTTTTTTTTTTCAGGAAAAAAGCAATGGCTACCTCACCCAAAAGGCCGTGGCGTGGGTTCAAATCCCGCGCAAAGCAAGCATTAGTGTGAATGATCGTGTATGTTTAGATGTTTTTATATGTATATTAAGTAGGTACCTATTTCTTTACAAAAAAAAGCATTTATGTACATTTATCAATATTAGTACCCATAGTACAAGTTTGGGACTACTGCAAAATTCGTCTAAAATATTTATATTTATTTATAATCAATTTAACTTAACGAACCATTAAATACTGTAGTTCAAAGCAAGTGCCAAAGTCAACTCTCTGGATCGGAAAGATTTCCCTATTAAAATCGGATTTCAATAAAATACCAGATGACTTTTATTAAACGCATTAAGATCAGAAGTTTGTTAATTCAAAGTTGCAATGGCTCTCCAGTTTCTAACTTTACATTACAAACCATTTTGATATTAATATTTTTAATAAATAACATGAGATGTTTTTTTTTATGACAGAAGAGGACAAACGAGTTAACGGGTCATCTGATGGTAAGCAAATATTGCCAATGGACATCCACGACTCTTGTAGTCGTGGATCTTCGATGCATTACCCAAAGAGGGAAAAAAAGGAAGGGCCGGGGAAGGATAGTGAAAAAGCAGAAGGGGTATAAGGCTCCGGCTCTCTCACTCATTCACCATCACAAAACACAGAGGTTTTTCGTACGATGAGTGTGAGAGCCGGCATATCGCCGCTATTCCACGACGATATTCTGTGAGAGGGTGGAACTGTTCTCGTCGAGCAAGCCCATTGTACCAGTTTGCAGTAGCGGCTAGGCTATACAAACAAAATACATTTCAAAAAACATATTTTTTTTATAAAATTTCTACTCATTTGACAAATATAATTAATATTTTCCTTGAGTGCAATATTTAAGTCGTCTTCTACAAGTCCTTGTTACTTTAAGAGCTACTTTAAAGTTAAAATGGGCCACTCCAAGCCGCTTTAACTTCAGACAAGACCGCGGGCGATAAAAGGTCTTTAAACGTAATATCTTGAGTGGATCACGATCACGGCATAGTCGATATCGGCACTGATAAAATTGAACGGGAGCAGTATTACGAGCAACGGGAGCCGATAAAATTTTAGACTTAAAACATTTTACAATTGAATGACAAAAATAACTGGAGTTTCGCCATTTCTTTTCACAGCGGTCACTTTGCTTTGTTTCCTTTGGTTTGATCTTTACTAATATTTTAAAGAGGAAAGATTGTATTGTGTATTCACATTGATTAGGTGCATACTTTAAGGATCGAATTGAAAAAATATTGCACCATTTCGTATATCTGCCTTCTCAATCCAGTCGCTGAGACCCGCTTGTGGGAGGCCGACCAGACCGATTCACTACCACAAAAAGAAACACAAAACACGCGTCACAAAGCTCGAAGGACCAAAAAGATGTAGGGTTACCTTGTCGCCCTACTCCATTTAAATGATAAAATGGTCTTGATTATAAACCACTTTGTTTATTACTTGATCACAATAAACACGAAATTAATGACAACAAGCACACACGGAGCGCTTGATATCCAAACGTAAACGAATCCTACTAAAATTTTAAAGGCGAAAATTGTGTGTATGTTTGACCCAGCCGTTAGAGCGTGAAGAATCACGCTATAATAGCTGGGCCAGTATTTATTATAATTGGGATGTAGGTAGCTGGTACCTTGCATTGACATATAGTGCCATGTACGTAATATCCCGAAAAGTACGCGAGTCCCGTAGGATTTGGTCAAGTCTGATATAGATGGCGCTGCTGTGCATAAATAAATACACGCAAACGAAGTTGCACGGGTTTCACTAGTTAAATGCAAAGAAAAATGACACCGCGGCGCAATGTACTGTGTAAACTGTACAGGGTAGCTACACTAGCCCAGAGTGAAATCGGCTATATTATGTTTAAAAAAAAATAGGGATTCATACCTAGACCCGTGCGAAGCCGGTTGTGGGGGGCTAGTATTTAATAATAATTGGTCCCAAAGTAAGCTAGACTTAACCTACATGTGTTAAGGGTACCAGACAACGGATCTATTAATGTAAAATATTAAATCATTCATTTTAAACCACTTAGTACGATTACCGCACAATAGATGGCGAAAATCATTTATTTAACTTAAATATTTTACTTTTTTCCCCGTTTTTAGTAGTAATTAAACTTTTTTTATTTTCTTACGTTATTAGATTCGTTTAGATTTGAACAGTAATAATTTTTAGGTGAATTTATTATTAATAACTTTTAAGTTGTTTTATTTTTGGAATTGGGAAGAACCCCTCATATCAGAATTAATAATTAAAATAATTCGACCGCTTAGTACGACCAATAAAGAATAGATGGCGTTATATTCATTACTAGATGTCCCAGCAGCATAGGCTACTTTTATCCCGGAAAAACATCTTAGTCCCACGGAAAAAGATTTTTCCCTTGGTCACAGCTAGTATGAATCGTAAATGTACAATACAATGACTAAAGAACGTGAACATGAACGTTCGTGAACTGTGAAGTCCTACACTCTAACTAAATAAACGTTTTAATTTTCACTTATTCCGTTTTGCCGCGCGGCCGTTTGCATAGGTAACACACTTGGTAATTTCTTCTACCTTTTAATTGCCTTTTCAAAAAAAATATTATTAGTTAAAGTGCGTCACAAACGGCAAAGATAAAAAAATTAAAAGTAAAAAAAAATTATTTAAAAACAAGCTTTTATTTAATTGCGCTAAAAAGAATAAAATAAACTTTTCTTTTAAAATTTTAACTATCAACTTATAACGTCATTACACAATTTATATGACATAAAAGCTTGTCGCGAGATTTAATTACTAACATTTACTCGTAGTACGAATAAATGTTAGTTCGATAATTATGTTTTCATAAACAGTTAAAATTTTAAAAGAAAAGTTTATTTTATTCTTTTTAGCGCAATTAAATAAAAGCTTGTTTTTAAATAATTTTTTTTTACTTTTAATTTATTTTGTACTTTTTAGTTATCACTGGACAGGTTTCGCAGTGTTATCTATTGTCGAGAGGCGGTACTAGTCTAATGAATTTATTTGTTATAACTAGCACCAGCAATTTGAATACCTATATAATTTCCTGATTTTACTACAGTCACCCTGCGACAAACTAAACGGGTTTATGTACCCATCAAAAATAAAATACCGACCAAGGGCAAGTAGAACTCGCGCGTGAGGGTTCCTTCCCATAATCATACTAGTCATACTATCATACTAATATTATAAATGAGAAAGTTTGTTTGTTTGTTATTCCTTCACGGCTTGACTAATCAGTTGATCATTATGAAAATTTGTGTATATATTGTCAGGGGTACAGAGCCCAACATACCTTTTTACCCGTGAAAGTATGTCAATCCAAAGGGAAAATATTTTTTCTACTATATGCTGTATGGGATGCTATCGGCCAACAGATGGCGCCACAAATCGCGCTATGGGTTGTTTTGTTGTCAAACGAGATCTATGTCATAAGATTAACGCGAGCGAAGCCGCGAGGAAAAGCTGGTAATAGATAAAATACATTTTAATTCAAAACCAGTATAAAAAGAGCCATGTACCAATGTAAAATGTACCAAGGGTAGGGTCACATTATATTGGTTGTTTAAAGAAGAAGAAGTAACTACAAATTTACGATTTTCAGATTTATTCCTGTACTTGTACTACATCATCTTGCTTCTTGCCAAATTTCATGATTCTAGGACAACCGGAAGTACCCTATAGGTTTTTGGTCGAAACTGTTTTGTACGAAAAACGGAACACAAACGGCTGTATCGTAATTTTGTTATCATAATATTGTATTGTCATCTGATCTACAGTTTTAAGCAAAATTTCAGCTCAATCGGTCTTCGGGAAGTGGTTCAAATTTACGTTCCAAGATTCCACCCTTACATACATACATACATACAGGTCAAGTTAAATAAAAGCTTTTAAAAATATTATAGTGTCGCAAACGGTTAAGATACGATTATATTACTATACTAGCGCCCCGCCACGCACTTGATAGAATTCGTCGCTGTTTGTGCGTCGACTACGTACTGTCGACGCGCGAACAGCGACCAATTCGCCTCAGCTACCTAAGGATCCGTATTTTTTATTTTATACTATATTACTAGCGAAACCCGCGCGACTTCGTTTGCGTGTATCCCGCTTTCCCGTGGGAATTTTGGAATGTATGATACTTTAAAACCTTCCCCTTGAATCACTCTATCAATTAAAAAAAACCGCATCAAAATCAGTTGCGTAGTTTTAAAGATTTAAGCATACAAAGGGACATAGGGACATAGGGACAGAAAAAGCGACTTTGTTTTATACTATGTAGTGATTTTGCAAATTGTAGTTAGGTACTTGTTGTATAAATCGCAGGGTTTACCCTGACGATCTTAATGGAATACCTTAGTGTCCTCTCACTGCCAGTTGCGTAAAACTAATGCAACTGATCGTACTGACGGCTAAAGGTGCCTTGGCCACAACGAGATGTATACCAGGTTCGGTGGAATCGACATAAAAGTATGTACAAGCTGTCCGGTACTGAGATTTTGCGGCATTGCGATGGTGCACATGCACACCACCACCCTTCAGTCAGTTGCGAGCGAGCGACAGAAGCAGTGGCGTACCATTGACAATTTTTATTTAACAGACGGTTTTTTTTTTATACTACAAAGGTAGCAATCAAGCATACGGTCGGCCTGATGGTAAGCCGTATGCCAATGGTTTTTTGCTTTTTTGAAGGGTGGTGGTGTGCATGTGCACCATCTCAATGCCGCAAAATTTCAGTACCGGACAGCTTGTCCATACTTTTGTCGATGTTCGGTGGTGATTGAAACAGCAATCCGAATTGAAGCCATTTTATTAATCAATTATCTTATTACTAGTTTCTGTCCGCGCCACTTCGCCCGCGTAGCCTACTAACAATTAGCATATTTTTCTTCAGAAACAAATTCCGGTCCGGTCCGGTTCGATCCGGTTCGGCACAGCCCGGTACGGTACGGTTCCATCCGGTCCGATCAGGTGCGATCCGTTCCGGTCCAGTCCGGTCCGATCGGTCCGGTCCTTATAAGGAACCTACATAATTATGCCAAATTTGGAATCTCTAGACTAGCGGTTTGGGTTGTGCGTTGATATACCGTCGCAGCTACATTTGCGTATTCTCGCTTTTCCATGGGAATTTTGAAAAATCCTTTCTTAGTACATACACCCCTAGACGTTGTAAGGAACATATATATTATATATATATTCCAAATTTAGAATGTCTGGACTCAGCGGATCAGTAAAACCCTCGCAACTTCGTTTGCGTATATCTCGCTTTCCCGTGGGAATTTTTAAAAGTCCTTTCTTAGTACACCCCTAGATGTCGTAAGAAACCTACATTCCAAATTTGTAATATCTAGACCCAGCGGTTTGGGCTGTGCGTTGTAGTTAAGTCTTCATACAAACTTTGGCACCCCTTTTCACCCATTTAGAACCGGAATTTCAAAAAATCCGTTCTTAGTGCTCATCTAGAAAACTCCAGAAATAATCTGTCCAAATTTCAAGTCTATTTATCGAGTAGTTTAGGCTGGGTGTTTAACGTAAGTCACGGTATCGATTTACAGATTTAAGAACTTTATACCCCCAATTCTCCTTCTTAGCAATTAATATCAATTCTTCTTAGCAATTATATAAATCTTGAAACAGGTGTTTAGTTGTTTGCTATTTCGCCCATTTAGGGGTGGAATCCCTTCGTAGTGCTCCCCTAGAATACTCAAGGAACATTCTCTCCAAATTTCAAGTCTATAGGTCCAAGGGTTTAGGCTGTGCGTTACCTATGTATTGTTTTATATGTATAGATTTATATAAATACAAAAATATATACCTATGTGTGTATAATATTTACAATCTATTTGTATGTATCCCATGTGTGTAAAGAGCAATGCAGCAGTGGTGCAAATTATCCTTACAAAATTATGATATTTTTTTGATGTCAACTTGACATTACAGACTATTTCGTATTATGATACTGTTTAAAAACCATGTCAACTTGGGATCAACATCGAATTGACATCAAAACGACATCATCTTTTGTAAGCATAATTGCGCCACAGGTGAGTTGTACTAGATTTGAAGAAATGCTGCGTTGCGTTTCATGTTCATTTTGGTAAATTGAACACTTGTAATGTACCTTCGGTTAAAGAATTGTTGAAATCGGTCCAGTAGTCATCATCAAATCTTTCGTCTTCATAATATTAATATAGGATGTTAAGTAAATCCAAGTACGATTCAATTTCCTAGACGTTCGAGAGGCGAAATAACAACGAAATATATCTAAACAGTTGGATATACACTATGTACAGTGGATGGTAAAAATAAGTATCCCAAAGACATTTACAGGCCCGGTAGTCAGCTAGAAAATACTTTATCCTAATGGCCGCGGGTTCGAATCTCGCGCAGAGCAAACATTTGTGTGCATAAACATGTACCTATGTTTGTCATGGCTGAAAATTTTCTTATCCTACAAGGTGACAGGTTTTTGGTCCAATTCCTTAAAAGTGGTTAAACTAGAGATCATTTGCAACAAATTAGCCCAATCAATAGGGGGTCGAAAGTGACCGGTTACCGAGATATTTGTGTTCATAGATTTTTTTCGAAATATTCCGACTTGCCTAGAAAAATCTATTTGTTTCTCCGCACTCAAGTGACGTATTTTTGGAAGCTCATGAACTAGCAACTATTTTTAATCAGGATCTAAATGTTTAATATCCCCGAAATAATAAGGTCTTAAGTGACAAAACTTAAAATATTTTTTTCGCACCTTCTAGAAAAAAATGTATGACACTTGGAGAACAAATTACGTAGATAATCTGCGGAATTTCATGACCTTTCTGAAAAGGTAAAATATATAAATTGGTCATAACGCGTTGCAGGTAGCAGATTTCCAGATCAAAGATACCCTAACGTTCCATTTTTTTTCCTTAAAAGGTACCATTGGCGATACAGGATATGTCGTGAAGCCTCCCCTGGCATCACATGTTAAAGAAAAACAAAATCTATCTTAGCCTGATCTTAGCAGACTATTCTAATCCTCTTCATTCGAAGAGGATTAGAGCGTACTCTGATATACTGCTCCAATGTGGATTAGCAGATGCCAGTGTTTTCAAGCCGCATGAAAGCCAGTGACTTGGCTTAAGGACTGTCAAGGACAACAGTCGGGACCGACGGCTAAACGAAACCCATCCAAACACTGGTTAGGGTCGACGTTGCTTGACTTGTGTGTTTGTTTTAGAGTGCGACAGACAGCTCCTTAACAAAGTTTCATGACGATGTTTACATTACTAGAATCAAAATATTTGTTCTTAATTGAAGCACTATTTCTTATGCTGTGTGTACCACCGTAGAAAGTAAATTTTTGATGTTGAAATAGAAGCACCTTATGTGGGTATACTATACCTTTAGTTTATTGCATTTGGGACATCAGAAAACAGCTGAACATAAATTATTCTGTCTCTCGTATGCTCCTAAGGCAGGCGTAAATAAATTATGTCCAGATGTTGGTCAGCTTCACCGGGAGACCATAATCGTAATTTTGTCATAACCTTCCCCCATTTATGACAGTGTGTTACTTTATTATGGCTTAAAGGAATGTTATTGTTACTACTTTCTGGATTTAAGATCTTTGTGTTGTAAAAAAAATATTTACTTTTAAATCTTTCCGATTCCTGTGTTCTCCATTATTCTTACTGAAATTGTATTATTTCGACCGGGGCAGTACCGTCCCCTGACAGAATATCGACTTGAAATAGCGATGATAATGTCGCTGTGTTTCGTACAACGAGTGAGCGATCCGGAACTGCGCTACTGTGCAAAAATAGATACACGCAATAATAGATATACATAAATATCATATAAGAATACATACTAATATGAATAGACTACATTTACAACTATTACTGCATTGTTTACAAAGGCTGGCTTTAACTTTCTTTTTAGAATTAAATTTGTTAGAAATTGTCCTTAAGGGTACAAGTACAAGTAGCTTTTTCCAGAGACATGTGGCCTGGAGGGATTCAGGAAAAGGACTCAGAAATAAAACAATTGCGGTGACAAGGAGTAGCCAGTGCGAGGGAATTATGGGATCGAAGTTGTCGCTCATGAGTATTGCAGATGTATTGAAACTTGCTTTTTAAGTACTCTGGACTCAGAGGATTTTTGAGAATAAGTATTATGGTGAGTACAGAGCAACCTTTGTTGTCAACGTAAACGTATGGGGAGCCATTTAAGTTATGATCGGAGAGACGATATGTGTGGAAAATTCCTAAACCTATTAAGAAACCGCAATGCTGACATGACTAACTTCGGTAATTAATGTGGTCCAGCTTACAGTTGTGTCGTACGCAAACCGAGAATTTTGACGGTTTGAGCAAAACGTATAACCGAGATTTCAAACACAACAGGCGGCGGCACGGTGTCAAAGTCAATCTTATGATGATCAATGAACGTAAATAAAAAGATATTTTTTATAACTGGAATCAGCAATATAAACCACCTGTGTTCCTTATGGGAATCTAAATAAATATGACATTTTCAATATCGTACAACAAAACAATAAGAAAACACCGCGTAACCCGTACCAGATATATTGCTGCTTCTATGTATTTCGACTGCAATATTTCAAATCTCTACGTCAATTTCTCTGTAGCGGAAATTAAACCATTTAGTATTAGGTACTTGACTTGAATTTCACTCGCATATTTAATGTAGTTTAAACGATTCTATGGCTCGCTAACACAAATATGTACTAAACCAATTAACATTAGTAACAAGTAATAAAATAAAATCGCCTTTATCGTAGGAAACACAGCGTGAAATAGCGTTAATATGCAACGCTACTTCATACATCCTTTTTTACTTTATTTTCACCGTCCTGCCTTTTCCATCACAGGTGGGCCACGCATCCAAGATCTTAAAGGTGACCTTCGTCGCTTGTCCATCTTTGGATTTTATTCTTTGATATTTTTACCTGGGACGGATTGCTAGTCAGAAAAGTTCTCGAATGTACACTTGTTTCACATCAAAAGTTACTGCCAAATTGCAAAAACAACTCCAGTGCGATGCAAATTTGCAGTCTGCGGGTGAAATTAATTAAGCAACTTTAACTAAATTGAGACTCGCCTGGATCGCTAGTTCAGTAAATATAACTTTGTTCAAAGTCAATTTATTTCCACGTTATTAATGTCGGCCATCTCTCGAACAATTTGCGGAGCAGTGAACTGACTGTTATCAACTTGCCGCTGATATCCGCTTAAATCGGAGCAGCCCATCTGGGGAAGGACCTCCACTTTACAGAAGATCGTAGCCAAATAGTTGTGTTCCTGCGGTGAGTAACGTCTCGAGCTCCACTTGTAGGGTGGGCAACGCGTGAGGAGTGATACCCCCGGCAAGCGTCTAAAGGCTACGGTGATGCTTACCATCAGGCGGCCCGTATGTTTGTTTGCTATCTTTGTGGTATAAAAAAGAAGGTATTAAAATTTAAAAACATCCAAATAGTGAGGAGCTCAGCTCGATGGCGTCGCTATATGTTCCACTTTTAAGTAACTTCGAACATAGGCAGAGTTTGGATGGGTTTCGTAATCTCGAGATTCTCCGTGCTTCGGAGCACGTTTAGCCTTCGGTCCCGGCTGTTGTCCATGGCTGACTGTCGTTATGAGATTCGTTTAGGCGGCTTGGAAACACTGTCCTCTGCAGATCCGCATTGGAGCACAGTGGCAGAGCTCGCTCTAATCCCCTTCGATTGAAGGAAGAGCCCTATCCAAGCAGGGATGATCATAAGTTGATATGATCCAAATATTGTCTGCAGTGCTAGCTGCTTAACTTCCGTTACTATTCTGTCCTCAAAACACAGTTCCCAACTAAACCGCTAGTTGACTAGCACCACACGAACAAAGAACTCGTATGAAACCACATTGGGCTAAATGTTTTCCTAGTTTCCCACTGTATAAACTTTTATTCCAGATATTTTACAGAGACAACGTTTTAAATTTTAGAATGTCGAGATAAAATATGCCATCGTATACAATTACGACAACCCAACTGGAGATATGCTAGCGGAAGCACATTGAATGTAATGTAACACTTTATTTGAATTTTATATTACAAAGCCACCTGATATTTTGTGACAATGCATATAGAAAATCTCTTTTAAAAATGTTATTTTCATTATATGATATACTAGCTTCTGTCCCCGGCTTCGCCCGCGTGGCCTACTATCAATTAGCATATTTTTCTTCAGAAACAAATTCCGGTCCGGTCCGGTCCTGTCCGGTCGGTCCGGTCCGGTCGTTCCGGTCCTTATAAGGATCCTACATTTGGAATCTCTAAACCCAACGGTTTGTGCTGTGCACTAATATACCCTGGCAACTACGTTTGCGTATATCTCGCTTTCCCGTTGGAATTTTGAAAAATCCTTTCTTTGTACACACCTAGACGTCGTAAGGAACCTACATTCCAAATTTGGAATCTCTGGATCTAGCAGTTTGGGCTGTGCGTTGATATATGGTTAAGTCTCCATACAAACTTTTCAACACAAACCCCTTTTCACCCCTTTAAGACCGGAATTTCGAAAAATCCCTTCTCTTCGAGAAATCGCACGCAAGAAATATTCTGTCCAAATTTCAAGTCTATTTATCGAGTAGTTTAGGCTGGGCGTTGTCCGTAAGTCACGGTTACGATTTACAGATTTAAGAACTTTCTACCCCCAATTCTCCCTATTAGCAAATAATTATCAGAAAATCTTGAAACAGGTGTTTGTTTGTTTGCTTTGTAGAGTATTTACATCAAGTTTTGTTTGAATCGGGCCACGCGTTTTTGTTTTTCCATACAAACTTTGGCACCCCATTTCGCCCCTTTAGGGGTGGAATTTCGACTAGACGACCTCCGTGGCGTAATGGTTACCACGCCAGACCGCCACCCAGGAGGTCCCGGGTTCGATCCCCGGTCGGGTCATGATGAAAACGAACTTTTTCTGATTGGCCTCGGGTCTTGGATGTTTATCTATATATGTATTTGTTATAAAATATAATATCGTTGAGTTAGTATCCCATAACACAAGTTTCGAACTTACTTTGGGGCTAGCTCAATCTGTATGAATTGTCCCTACCTATATATATATATATATATTTCAAAAAATCCCTTCTAAGTGCTCCCCTAGAATACTCAAGGAACATTCTCTCCAAATTTCAGGTCTATAGGTTCAAGGGTTTAGGCTGTGCGTTACCTGTCAATCACGGTATTGCTATAAATGTATAGATTAACATCTGGGTATAAGATTTAATGGTCATAAAGTGATGTGGTGCTAGAAATTATATGACGTTATGCTCTTTTCTCCGTGGCATAATGTTACCATGCCAGACCACCACCCAGAAGGTCCCGGGTTTGAATCCCGGTCGGGTCATGATGTAAAACGAACACTTTTTCTGATTGGCCGGGCCGGGCGGGTCTTGGATGTTTATCTATATTATGTATTTGTTATAAAATAATAATAATCGTTGAGTTAGTATGCCATAACACAAGTTTTCAACTTACTTTGGGGCTAACTCAATCTATGTGTATTGACCCTATATATATATTTATTATTTAAATGTAAAATTATGACGATATTTAACAAACAGTCTCGCCTGACCGCAGATCAGTACTTCAGTAATGCCGCTGATGCCGTCTCTTCATGCCGTATACTGTCACAACGCCCGCGTGTTTTTAAATGTAGGAAGCTGAGAAAGGGGCCGTTAGTACATAGCTTAAGACGGCCAGGACTATAAACTGTTTAAAACTAGTTAGATACTACACGGCGACTGGTCGGCAGTGAGCTGGCGGCGCATAATATACATGCAATAGTTGCCTCCGCTAGGAACGCTAACTCTTGCGTTACGAGAAATCGCACTGTTCTAAATATAGCTACTCGTCATTGTGAGACTGAGATTTAATTTTTAATTACAATTATTTTAATGAGCGGCTTACACGTCAGTACGGTCTGCGCGCCTCTCGCTCCGTGAGTGATAACTGAAAAGCAGTGTTTTGCTCTCTGAGCAATCAGCACACTGGACTATTACCCATTTCTATTTGTGTACAGCACACACACACACACACACTTTTTATTGCCATGTTACACACAGATATATGTTGCTCTTTGTGTATATTGTGTTTGTTTATTTTTGTAATTTTTTTAATATAATGTGTGCCTAGCTGATGCAAATAGAGAATCTATCTATCTAGACTGACCCTAATGTTATAATAATAACCCTGGCCTTAATAATATTGGTTGAGAAATGTCTATTTGTCATAGTGATTCTGTACATGACAGGCGTCACGTTGGATGCCGCGGGCACATAAAGCCTCGTCCTGACACATGACATGACAGTAAACATGATTTACTAAATAGATGTTTTAAAGAGGAAATATTTGTTTGTTTATTTGTTTGCACTGGCTTCGAAGGAACCGGTTTGAAAACTTCTTTCAGTGTTGGGAACAGTTTGGGAAGCTACACTTTTCCCGGTTGACGTAGACTTTTTATTTATTTTTTATTTATTAAGGCAAAGGCCAAAATGCCATCCGCCTGAACAGATACAATATTAATTAATATTACCTATATATTTTTTTAATTAGGGATCTCTACAAAAACTTCTTTAATGTAATGTAACCCAAGCCAAGGTGTAATCGTGAGAAGCCGGGGCGGTCCGCAAGATAATGATATGAGAAAATTGTACTCTTTAATTATCAAGTTAGTGCTAGTATTTTTGTCAGGGATCCCGAGTATACATACAACGCGGGAAAAAGTACTAAAGATCTTAAAATTATAATTTTTATAGTCAAGGTATGTCTCAGTAATGAAAATGTATTTTAGTAGACCTTAACCAGTATACAGAGAATGTAAAGGCCAAGGGCTTATAAAATGGGAAACCTCATATGTACTTAGGCCGTAAATGCGGAGAGTCGTAAACCTTGTAATTTCTACCCTTCAAGTGGTGTATCTTTGAGTTTCTGAGGGCTAAACGCCTAAACTATTAAGAGTTTCCCCGCTTCTGTGTATCTATGTATAAAGCTACCGACTGACACGAATATTTCACACAGTTAATGCCAAATTATAGGTACACGTTTAACTGAATTCAGCATTAGTCGATTGGCAATATATTTGTTCGTAATAGAAGGGTCAAAATGCAAACAAACGCATTTTTTTTTAAATAGAGATGAACAAATAGTAAATAGTTGGAAACGCCGGGCTACGTACTCTAGTAGTACCCTAGTAATATTCAATAAGGTTAAACACTTCTAGGTGCAGATTCTTTTGAAACAATTAAAATAACAAACAATAACTTATTTTTTTTAATTCTTTATCACTGATGCTGATAAGATGGAACACTGCTAAATGCTAGAATTTGGGCCATTCACGGTGTATTGGCCAAAACCAGTTACAACCTTTTTTGTCATTAAAATTAAATTGCATTCGTGCCACTAGTCATATCCAAAAGGGTTATTAATTTCATTCTAGTATGTGATCTTCTGGCTCCCATTTCCTTTATTAACTCATTTAATTATTACCACAGGAATATAACTTTTAATGCACACGTAACAGAGTACATTAATGGCAAATTACGGAGTCGCATCCGAGCACTTATTACTTTATCACTACATAGTATAAAACAAAGTCGCTTTCTCTGTCCCTATGTCCCTTTGTCCCTTTGTATGCTTAAATCTTTAAAATTACGTAACGGATTTTGATGCGGTTTTCACCAACGGATAGCCTGGTTCATGAGGAAGGTTTATGTATAAAATTTGTCAGGATTTTATGTAAATTGGCTGAAATATAAAGATTATTGTTGGGAGTGTCGGAAAAAATCAACCGCTTGGGAGCTGTCGACGAAAACGCTGGCTAAACCCTTTGAGATATAACAAAACAAAAATTATAGGATATTCCTCTTATTTAGGTCTCCAAAAAAGTCCGCGATAGCATATATTTATCGTATACGGATAACTTACTATAAAATAAAAAGCGATTTCCGAGTAATAATGCGGAAATAGCGCCATCTAGCGTAGAATAGAAAGAACTTGAATTGGAAACCGATTTTGACGAATACAATATTAATCCTTATCCAGTTAACTACGTTAGTTACCTTAAGTATTTCATGTACATTATTATAATCTTTACATCATATTATTTAAATAGATACTTTAGAAGTTATAGCAAAAAATTTACGCGCTTGCCGAAATTAGTTCAAGTTCTTTCTATTCTACGCTATTCAAAAGCATCGCGCTATGGTTACGTTTTCATTAAATTATAAATATCGCGCGAAAATTAAAGCACTTTAAATCTATTACGCTAGGTGGCGCTGTTTAAAAATAAAATTATAGATACTTACATACTTTTAATTTGTTTATGCTTCACAATTTGAATTATTTAAAGTTAATATTAAGGGTGCATTTTATTTGTTTCGTGTTATAATTTTTAATACAATTTATTGTAAATAGATAGATATGGATAGACACTTACATACTCGCTTCAATTTAGTCCTTTGTTTGGGCTTATTTTAACATCTGTCGCATTTTTTAATGGTTTCGTGTTGATTTATGTTATCTTTGAGTTTTTTTTTTATTGACAGATTATAACAATTATTTAAGTTTAATTAGCAATATAAAGTACCTATTTCATGACAATTTAATCATGCCTCGACGAAAGTCTAATATAAGACGCAGTACATCTTCTGCCAAAAGAATTCGTTTGAGTCGAAGCAACGAAAATGATCAAGAGAGGGATGTTCGTTTATCGTTGGACCGTGAAAGGCATGTTTCCCAAAGAGCGCGAGAATCGTCGGTGGATCGCACAGTTCGTTTATCGTTGGATTGTGAAAGGCATGTTTCCCAAAGAGCCCGAGAATCGTCGGTGGATCGCACAGTTCGTTTATCGTTGGACTGTGAAAGGCATGTTTCCCAAAGAGCGCGAGAATCGTCGGTGGATCGCACAGTTCGTTTATCGTTGGACTGTGAAAGGCATGTTTCCCAAAGAGCGCGAGAATCGTCGGTGGATCGCACAGTTCGTTTATCGTTGGATTGTGAAAGGCATGTTTCCCAAAGAGCGCGAGAATCGTCGGTGGATCGCACAGTTCGTTTATCGTTGGACTGTGAAAGGCATGTTTCCCAAAGAGCGCGAGAATCGTCGGTGGATCGCACAGTTCGTTTATCGTTGGACTGTGAAAGGCATGTTTCCCAAAGAGCGCGAGAATCGTCGGTGGATCGCACAGTTCGTTTAGCGTTGGACAATGATAGACATAACGCTCAAAGAGACAGAAACGCCCGAAGATAGACATAACGCTCAAAGAGACAGAAACGCCCGAAGATAGACAACTCCGCTTACGTAACGACCGTATTCGTTGCTGGAATCGACTTAACTACTCAATGTTTTTCACATGGACAATTGTATGTTGCCCTGTCACGTGTAACATCAAAAAAAAATATATGTTTGTTTTTACACGAAATGACGCAGAAGTTGTCAATGTGGTATATAAAGAAATATTTTAGTATGTTAAAAAACAAACTAAAATATTTATTTATATCGGTCATTCTCGACATTAGGCGTTCTTCGCCTAATTACCGTACCCTTTTTTATTTTTCTCTAGTTTGTTTTAAAAGGATTGAAATATGTAACTCATGAAACATGCGAATGTAACAATTAAAATGGCATTCGTTTATTAAAAGCGGTTTCCGAGTTAATGAGACTTAAACATTTCATGGGTACGGTAATTAGATAAATCTATTACTTAATGTAATGGTAATTAGAAAAGATCATTATGTCTATTTAAAATAATAATAAAAATGACATGTCTAACATGTATAGACACAACTGCACGATAAGAGGTATAAATGTTGATGCTAATTGGAAGGAAATGGCTAAAGCAATAAGAACTGCTGCAAAAGAAGTCCTTGGGGAAACACGAGGTGGGCGAAAATTGAAAAGGAAACGTGGTGGTGGAACGAAAGTGTCCAAAAAGCATTAAAAATCAAAAAGAGTGCATTCAAGGAATGGCAGAGTTACGTGACATGATCATAGGAAAACTGAATTGAGGGCGAGGTATAACGAGGCTAGGAGACGGGCAAAGGTGGTGGTTGCGAGTTCCAAATCCGGGGTAGAAGAAAAAGTATATAATGAATTAGATAATGAACTAGGTCAGAAAAAACTATACAGAATGGCTAAACAGCGCAATCAAAGATCGAAAGACATTTGTCACGTAAAATGTGTGAAAGACGAATGCGGTAAAACATTGGTAAAAGATAGTGACATTAGAGACCGATGGACGGGATATTTTGAAAAATTACTTAATGTTGAGAATGATTATGATGGAAAAGAAAACTTAATGACATAGATATAGGCATGATAGCTAAGGTAGATGAATTAGAGGTAAAGAACGCCTTGAGGAAAATGAAGAATGGAAAAGCAGTTGGCCCGGACACAATACCAATAGAAGTCTGGAAGGTTCTAGGGGATTATGGATGCAAGTGGCTCACTTTGTTTCTTAATGAATTGTTGGTTCAGGATGTCATCCCAGAGGAAAGGCAAGACAGTTTCTTGGTACCTATTTTTAAAGGAAAGGGGGATGTCCAGGAGTACAATAGCTACAGGGGGATTAACTTGATGTCACACACATTAAAGCTGTAGGAGAATGGAGGCACAACAAAGTACAAAAGAGCACACAAAAACCTACATATGATATTCGTGGACCTCGAAAAGGCCTACGACCGGGTCCCGCGTCAGTACAACAGAAGGCTTTTCTGTTGATGTAGGTGTGCACCAGGGTTCAACGCTCAGTCCATACTTATTCCTTCGGGTTATGTTGCTGGAGGATGCTGAGGTGGATGGATGTGTGGAGTGACGAGAAGGGACAAAGTCAGGAATGTACACATAAGGGGGAGTTTAAAGGTGGCGCCTGTAACCGATAAGAGAGGTCAGAGACTGAGATGGTTTGGCCATATAATGCGCAGGGTGGACAGTCTGGACAGTCATGTGACCCAGAGGGTGCCAAGAATGAATGTTGATGGATGGAAGGGCAGGGGTAGGTCAAAAAAGAGATGGAGTGATGGCGTGAGAAATTACATGAAAGTAGCTGGAGTAACTGAGGAAATGGAAGGAGTTTGGAACTAAATCGGAGCAGCAAAAGTTCAATAATTTCATACAACGGTAGTTAGAAATAGATGGTAATTGGTATACGGTAATTAGAAAACGCCGATTTTTCATAAAATTTTCGAAAACCTACAGAGTATTGAAATACTGCATTACAACACTGTACTGACACCAAAGCACTGTCTCTATTTATATAAGCAATTAGAGTCTACCTTAACCAATCTAGTATAAAATTAAGTACACGGTAATTAGAAAAGTTTTGAACGAAGGATACGGTAATTATATACTAACGTGCTTCATTGACTTATACACTAACGTAAAAGACCTGCACCTGCTGCAAGACCGCGGCAGAAACTGAGGGCTTGAGACGTGTACAAGTAGTTATGTGCCAAATATCGTAATTAGGAATGTGCACCCTCGAAAAGAAAACGTCACGGCAATTATAACTTTAGTTCGGACATGCGGTTACTCAATGATAATTATTTACAGACTGATTTTATTGAGTGGATATTTTTTCATGTGATACCCGTTGCCTAATACTCATTAAAATGTTGAATGGAAAAAATAAAATCCGTACATCATAAAAGTTACAAGCAAGTTTTAACCACATTTTGGGGTGCGGACAGGGCACGGTGCTTAGAGAACAGAGGTTTGTGAAATTAATTTAGCCAGATAACTATGTAATCGGGGCCTATGTTTTTGTTACCAGCTAGACATGGATGCTAACTAACATAAAAAAATATTTCCCTTTTTGAATTTGATAATAATACGAATATACAAGCCCGGACGCACAAAATCTAGCTAATCGAAGAATGGCCGATATATGTAAGTATACGACTGTTTAACACAGGCAGATAGTTATAACCCGTGCGAAGCCGGGCCGGGCCGCTAGTTACCAATAAATTGCTTCATATGAAGATATGTGGGGGACTTTATTATGGGTATTACTTACTTTTATAGCAGACAAACATATTAACCAATTGTACCTAAATTATAGTTAAAGTAGAGTACAATTTACATTTGTATTGAAACAGTTCAGTACACAGTACCTAATGAAAAATAGAACTCTGATGAAAGAAATGGAAACTATAAGAGAAAAAATAGTGGAACATCTTTTTTGACGACCTCCGTGACGTAATGGTTACCACGCCAGACCGCCACCCAGGAGGTCCCGGGTTCGATCCCCGGTCGGGTCATGATGAAAAACGAACTTTTTCTGATTGGCCTTGGGTCTTGGATGTTTATCTATATGTGTATTTGTTATAAAATATAATATCGTTGAGTTAGTATCCCATAACACAAGTTTCGAACTTACTTTGGGGCTAGCTCAATCTGTATGAATTGTCCCTATATATTTATTATCTTATAAGACACGACGAGTTTATCAGAAACATCTTAGAAGGAAAGATAGAGGGTAGGGGAGGGGATGGAGGGGAAGGCCGAGAAGAAGTTACATGGACCAAGTCAAGGAAAAGGCAGGCGTCGTGTCTTATAGAGAGGTGAAGGAGCTGGCAAATGAGAGAGGAAAATGGAGACCACTACACCGACAAGAGCTCGGCTCTGAAATGTAAAGAAGAAAAACAGTGCAATATCGAGAGTTCGCGATACTATCCTTTTTAATAGAGGTAATTTATTCAAGGTCCTCGACACGGACCAGGGGCGAGTGACCCTCTAACCATAGTATCATCATATCAGCCACAAGAAGTCCACTGCTGGACATAGGCCTCCCGTGTCCTGTACGTCTGGTTGGCACATAGTATCATTCATTACGTAGTACTATTTATTATTTTGTGGTATCATCATCAACATCATCTTAGCCACAAAATTTTGACATTGCTTAACTTACGTGCTCATTGTAAAGTGCGACTCACAGCGACACCATCCTCTATTTCTAGCGAAACCCGCGCAACTTCGTTTGCGTGTATCACGCTTTCCCGTGGGTATTTTTTAATTTTTCTCTCCGTAAGAACCATCCTCGTAATTCAAGGAATATTCTAAAAAAAGAATTAGCGAAATCGGTTTAGCCGTTCTCGAGAGCAACACATTTCGTAGCAACACATTTAGCGATTAATTTTTAGGGTTCCGTAGTAAACTATAAGGAACCCTTATAGTTTCGCCACGTCCGTCTGTCCGTCCGCGGTCTAGCGCCTAGACGCTTGATGCTAGAAAGCTGTAATTTGGTATGTATACACATATTAACAATGTAAACAAAGTGCTGGTTTTTTTAGGGTCCTTCCCCTTGATGTAAAATTGAAATGATTTTTTTTTCGCGCCCACCCTATGTTTTGAGGTATCGTTAGATAGGTCTCTTCAAAACATTGAGGGTGTGGGAAGGTCATTTTTCGATAAAATAATCCGTTTCGGTATTATTTACATTTATCGTGTCAATTTTCGTTTTGCACGGTGGTCCCCCCCCCCCTCTATCTCCGAAAGTCTTATGTTTAGAAATTTGAAAAAAATCATGGTAGTTCCATATGCTGAATAGCAGACGAACTTATAAAACAAAATTTCTTTGATGGAAACATACAAATGTGATGGAATTTGATATTGGATTCAACTGAAGGCAAGCAAAGCGCAGCAACTAAGGAACCCTACATTGTGCGTGGCCAGACACGTACTTGCCCGGTTTTTATTATTTTTTTGATAAATTATCGAAATTCTTTACCCAATTCAAAAAAGAATCTTTCACACTTGAAACATTACAGACACTTACATCAACCTGCATAAACATTATAGTGTTATTGTAAACGTTAATATAAAAGATGTGGTTGTGTACCTATTAATAGTAATAGGTACGAAGTGGCCCTTACAGCATGTACAAGGATATTTAAGAACGTGAGTGACAGTTGTGCGAGGGCGTTACTGTGGCACATTTTCATACATTTTGTCAGAGGCGAACTGTCGAAAAGTGACATACAATTTAAACGGGAGTTGTAGTTCTAATTTCGGCCACGTTCATTGTAGAACTGTATATTGTTTTGACTATATAAGTTGATCCAGATATTAATTTGCAGTTCCCCATATTGGAACTCTGGTCACGAGTCGTCAATTACGTCGACATGTGTTACTGAAATCGGTAGTGATTAATTTCAGTTCTTTACAAACTGTATAAAATAAACACAACATAAAAGTTGGCAGGATTGCTTTCAACTTCATGGGGTTCCGTACCTTAATAAAATTACATACGTCTAAATGCTTTAACCTTTTGTAAAGACAGCCAATGAAATAGGTGAGCGGGGCCGTAAAAATGATATTTAAGTTTTCTAAATGTGACATACAGCGACGCAATCGAGCTCCTCGTTCTTTTGATATAAACACGCAAGTCAAGCGACGTCGACCCTAGCCAGCGTTTGGATGGATTTCGTTATCTCGAGCTTCTCCGCGCTTCGGAGGGCACGTTAAGCCGTGTCGGTCCGATGGATGATAGTCGTTAAGCCAAGTCGGTGGCATTAGAGCGGTTTGAAAACACCGGCCTCTGCCAATCCGCAATCGAGCAGCGTGGCAGAGTACGCTCTAGTCCCCTTCGATCGAAGGGAGACCCGTATCCCAGCCAGGATCATTATGGGTTGATTATGTTGAAATGTTGCGTGAAGGGATTTACTTGAATTTTGATTTTTCAATACTATTCATAATGTAATATGTAATTACAAAGATTCATAACGATGCTTAATTATTAGCATAAAAGTCGTTGTTCTTAGTTCTATAACCTGGTCACCTCTTTCATTCCAGTTAAATGTACCATTTGTAGGGGAGTCAAGTTCAAAAAAGAGGTACAATAAAATAACATATTTATATCATCGCTAAATATGTAGTATTCCTTTACGTCGTTGATTTATATGTATATATTTATCCCTTATTCGTCTTAGGACAGATTCTATGTATTTAATTTGCTACCTATGTATTATATTTCATAGTATATATACATATATATATATATATATTATATTAATAAATATTTACTACATTAACCCAGAAATATTTTAATTTGCCGCAATCGTGAATTTCAGCACTTCCCAATGGTTGTCTGGTAGAGAATGCAATTAGCATCAAGTCCGCCTATTGTATCAGCACTTAGTGTATTGTGGTCAATAAAATTATATAAATAAATAAATAACATTGAAATTTTAACTATTGCTAAGCTAGATCAAAACTAAAACATAATATTAAAAATTAAAAGGCCGTCCCTGTGGCAGCGTACCCAAAATGCTAGCAGCGTTAGCTAGCTGAATGAAAAATATGCTTTAGTTTTATTAATTTTCTAGATTGATATCTTCCCCTCATGCAGTATAGATGAAAAATGTATACTACACTGAGGGGGTGTTTTAGCCCCTCCATCGATGTTGGGGGTGATTACGCCTGCATTGCTATTTGAATGACTAACGAGGCCCAATTTATGTCTTGTTTTAGTAACTAGCGGGACTACGTTCGTTGGCTATATACCTATATACTAGATAGATAGATAGGCAGCTCGGTGGTGTGTTGATAGTGATTCCACTTACAGCACCAGGCTCGTGTTCAATTTCCGCTCTGGGCAAATATTTATGTAATGGTGTTTGTGTCTCGAGTCTGGGTGTTTTCAATGTATTACAAGTATATATTTATAATAATATATCCGTTGACTGGTACCCATGACATAAGGTTATACCTAACTTACCAACCTGAGACATGAAGATTGGAAGGTGTGATTTTGTATGACATAACAGGCATCCGACCAAAAAGGATTTTTAGAAATTCCCACAGGAAAACAGGTACAGGAGGATATGTCGGCCAGCAGTGGGACAATGTTATTAATAATAACAAAGTTCATTATTCAACAACGGTACCCTAAAACGAAGGAGCGGAACGAAATCGCAATGTAAGAATCGAAACGTGCTGGAACTTATATCGACCTAAGATTTATTATCTCGAGATTCCAGGCTCCTTCACAAACATTAATAACATATTCTATTGAAACATACTATAAATAGAACACATAACATAATACACCTACATTAACAGTCTACTAGAACTTCTTCCTAGAATTACCCCGCCATTTTTGTAACTATCTCGTCTGATAAGCTATGAAACTATTCATCACGCCTACGCGACGCCTACGCCATGTGTGAAGGATCTATTAACTATAAAAAAATCTACATTCTATTATAGTATAATAATATTGCAAATAAACATTTGAATTGAATTGAATTGAAAATAAAATGTTGTTTGCTTACAACGCAACATCACAAAATGTAGTAAAAAAACTACATACTAAGTTTTATTTTATTCTTTCGGAAAACTTACAGCTATGAGTTACAGTATAGATAAATATGTTAAAAACTATGAGCCATCAAAAAATACATGGAGATAGTGGTAGTTATCGATTGCTCTTTGATAGTAATACTGTGTATTATAATATCTGTGATATTAATATGTCTATGGAGACCCGCTTCGACTGAGGTATTAGAAATAAGTGACCTAAAGCTCTTCTTCACTGGGTCGACCTTAGAGCGGACAAAGACGGACTGCTCGAGCTGTTAGCCATCGACACGGACTTTGCAGTCATAGTCAACAGCATGAAGCTTTGACCGCACGACCGCTCGAAGCAGTTCAATTTTGGCAGTGTTTTGCAGTTAAATTCAATGATGATGCTTGAACTAATTTCTAATAAAACGATTTGTGATCGATTGATGTATATTTCATATTTATTTTTAAAATCAGACGTTTGTTTGGAACTTTCGTGCCATATTATGAAACGGAATATTTAGGAATTAACATTTAAGCATATATACAGGTTAATTACAAGTACCGGTTAGCTTATCTATTAAATAAATCAATGTGTTATTGACCACTAAATATCGATTCATTAATGAATCACATGTCTGATGGGCGTGAAACAAATAGAAAAATTTCTTTATGTAGTTTTTATTGAGACTAGGTACTTTAAGCACATCGCCACGGTGTTCCAGTGAGACAGAGCTCTAAAAGATCATTTTCATGCCTTTATGGAAGGCAAGGTCAATAATTTCCACAATGTGCACGCCACATTCCTACTCTCGTTTCAGTAAGAACGCTGTACGTGACAATGAATTAATGTGTATTGAACTTAGAGAATTTATATTTAAATATAAGATGTCTAGATTAAAAGTGCCTTTACAAATTAAATACCTATTATTTTAGCAAAGAAAAAGAAATTATGACAGAGGAGAACAAAATAATGAGCTATCAAGTCACCAGATAGTAAGCAATCACCGCTTCCCATGGACATCCATGACCACAAGATCTTGGATGCGTTGCCCACCTATGAAGTAATGAATAAGAAGGGGCGGGAGAAGAAAAGTGAAGAAAAGAGTTGAAAAAAGGGGTATCAGCCTTCCGGTTCTCTCACTCATCGTACAAAACACAGCGGCATATTCACGTCGATATTTTACGAGAGGGTGATACTGCCCCGGTCAAATCAGCTTATTTACGAGCCACTACCAGTTCATAACAGTGGTAAAGGCTCTAGCACTCTAGTAATATGGATTGAGTCTGTAAAATATTAGATTTTAAGAGATTTAGGGCACAGTGAATAATTCGCTCAAATCGGAGCAGCCTGTCTGGGGAAGGACGTCCACCTTACAGAAGATCGTAGCCAAATAGCATTAGTCTCCACTGCTGGGTTGGGAGGGTTGGCAACGCGTAAGTGATACCCCCGGTATTGCAAGCGTCTACAGGCTACGGTGATGATTACCATCAGGCGGGCCGTATAATTGTTTGCCACCTTTGTTGAATAAAAAAAAGATAAGGTATATGACTGTTTGTTACATTCCTTCGTAGTATTGGGGTAATCCTGAATATTATCTACTGACTGTACGTGCCAACAAGTTAAGAGGTGTGCGCTAACTGTCTCTCCGTGAGTCACGAACGCTCCACGATCCGCCATGGCTTCGCGTGGCTGTGAAATAAAAATATCCCACTTAACACTTATTATGTTCCATTATTATCAAATACATTATTATAAATGTTCCATTATTATTAAAACGAAAAATAATGAATATAATATGTCTTCTCCCATGTTTGACATATGCATGTCAAACGTGGACATTTACAAATAAAATTAAGAGCAAAATAACTACATGCCAACATGGAATGGAACGCAGCATGCTAAATATAAAAAAGATACAAAAAATATAGACACACAAAGATAAGGTCAAAAACAAAAACTTTAGATGCTCTTAGTTATGCTCAAAAACAGAAGTGGAAATGGGCTGGACATGTGGCACGTCTCCGAGATGCACGTTGGACCAAAAGAGTCACCTCGTGGAAGGGGCCTCAGGGCAAACGTCACCGAGGCAGACCCTATACACGGTGGGAGGACGATGTTCGGAGGATTGCGGGACCGGAATGGCAGCGGATCGCTAGGGACCGTCAAAGATGGACGTCTTTGGAAGAGGCCTTCACCTGAGGGGGGTTCCTTATAAAACAAGAAAATTTAAATAAATTATATTGTAAACTGTTATGGAAATAAAAGGCTTTTTTATTTTTTTTTATTTATTATTATCAAATACTAACGAAACCCGCGCCACTTCGTTTGCGTGTATCCCGCTTTCCCGTGGGAATTGCGGAATGTATTGTACTAAACCTGCCTCTTGAATCACACTATTCATTTTAAGAAAACCGCATCAATATCCGTTGCGTATTTTTAAAGATCTAAGCATAACAAACAGACTTCATTTTAAACTATGTAAAGAAGATGGCAGTTTTGATTATAATTTATTTGATTGGCTTTCTCGAAGATAGAAATCTGTAGGACATTTCTCGCATCCAAAATATGGTTAAAATCCAGTATCGATTGAATTTCGATCTCGCTAATCATAGACGGTATGCTCATAAAATTTTTTAGGGTTCAAGTAAACTACAAGGAACCCTTCTAGTTAAGCCATGTCCGTCTGTCTGTCTGACTGTCCGCGGTCTAGCGCCTAGACGCTTGATGCTGGAGAGCTGTAATTTGGTATGTATACACATATGAACAATGTTAACAAAGTGCTGGAAGAAAATTTCGAAAAATATTTTTTTTTTTGGGGTGCCTCCCCTACATGTAAAGTGGAAATGATATTTTTTTCGCGCCTACCCCATGTTGTGGGTTGTGGGGTATCGTTAGATAAGTCTTTTCAAAACATTGAGGGTGGGGGAAGATCATTTTTCGATACAATGATTTGTTTCGGAATAATTTACATTTATCGTGTCAATTTTCGTTTTGCGCGGTGGTCCCCTCCCCTCTATCTTCGAAAGTCTTACGTGTAAAAATTTTACGGTTAAGTAGTCTCTACTAGTTAGTTACCGAGTAATAGCCGACGAACTTATAAAATAAAATTTCTTTGATGAAAACTTACAAATGTGATAGAATTTGATATTTGACTCAACTGAAGGCAAGCAAAGCACTGTAAATACGGAACCCAACATTGTGCGTGGCCCGACACGAACTTGCCCGGTTTTTTTTGTGACATAAAATTTGACAACAAGCTGAATTGGTATTCTCGTAACACATTTTTGAGATCATATTGAGACAAAGTGTAATATGCGTATTCTAATATCTTTTTGTAATTTTTTTCACTATCCCCAAAAAAGTCATACCGTCCGTTACTTTCGACGTGAAAGAAAGACAAACAAAAACACTTTCGCATTTATGATATTAGTACGGATTATTTACATTCAAGTTAAAATTTATTCATACATACGTACGACACATAAAAAGAAGTTACTTGTTTGGAAATTCTCTCCAGAAAAATATTAATTTACGAAACAGCGCTACGTCAATTGCGAGTGACGCATTACGTCATTTTCTTAATAGAAAAAAAAACTGTAAAGTGAATTAAGTTGGCTGAGGAAAATGGTTGACAACGTAAACATTTTGGTGCGTCTTCATTCATAACTCATAATGGAAATGACGAACGCAGTTTACACGAAACTGTGCGTAAATGCAAAATACATTGTCTGCATCCAAGGGAGATATTTAAAAGTGAAACCCACGCAGCATTCACTTGCGTGCATCTTGTTTTCCCGCAAGCAAAGCACAGTAAATACGGAACCCTACATTGTGCGTGGCCCGACACGTACTTGCCCGGTTTTTTTTAATGACAGATGAGCACAAACGGTCTAGCGGGTCTCCTGATCGTGAGCAACCATCAATATCTTGTAGTCGCGGATGTCCATGGGCAGTCACTGCCCATGGACATCCGCGACTACAAGATCTTGGATGCGTTGTCCACCTATGAAGGAATGAAAACGGAAAAACGGGGGAAGGAAAGTGACAAACGGAGTAGGAAGCGGGCCGTGTACCTTCTGTCTCTCTCACTCATCGTACGTCATCATAATTATCTCCGCTACTTCAACGTTGATATTCTGTGAGACTGTCCCCGGTCGAACCACTTATTCCATTTTCAAAACCAAAAACTCGTAACCGGTTATGAAAGAAGAATTTTTTGCTGTTTCGTAACTACCACCTCATTTACTACTACCAGTTCATAGTTAAGTAGTGGTCTAAGCACAGCACCACTCTAAATCTAATATGATTGACAGGATTGACAATAATTTGTGTAATACCTGCCCGATATTTTAAATCCATGTTAAGTTAAATAAGGATCAATTAGGAAACAGCGCGTTAGGTCACGACCGCAAAGTCAGGAGACAAAAGTTGTTGCCGCGTGTAGCTTGCTGTCAAAATCAACAAAAGTAAAGACCGGTTATTCCCGCTTCGCAACCCTTTGTTAAAAGCTATAAGGAATCACTGTTCCGTCAAAAATCCCATTGAGACTGACAAACAATGGTCAAAGCTTACGTATAATGTTAAAGCTTTAGAATATAGAAATAACGAGAAGTGTTATTATGAAATTAAAAGGCTGCCAAACGATCGAAATTGGTCCGGTAGCTGACGCTCCCACTTTTAGGGCCTTATTCGTGCGCAAACAATCAAACATTGTCTACTACCGGACGGTTCCATCGCGGTAATTACTATCTACATAGTATTACCGTGGTTCTATGGTCCGCTACCTCACCAAGTTTCATCGACCGGCAGCACATTTATCTATGCCAAAAGGGTCGTGCCTGGTCGTGATTATAGTTTGCTAAATATATACAAACCTAAAACGATTTCTTTGACTTATTAATTTATCAATAGTATTCATTCTTATCAACCCATAATCAACCCACTTCAGAGGTACGGGTCTCTCAATCGAAGGGGATAAAAGCGTACTCTGCCACGATGCTCCAACTCCAATGTAGGCTAGTTCTTTTATCACCTCGTTTTTTCGTGGTCCTCCTCTGTCATAAAAAAATATAAATAAGGGAGTGCAAGTGGAGTAAATTATAGTGACGGTTATTCTGAGTTTAAAGTAAACTCTTGTCACGGTCTGACGGCATACACTGAAATGTCAACAATACTCGTGCATACAACGCAACGGTATTTCTAAAATACGCTTCAAGTGAATATAACCTCCACGGAAATAAGCCTTGAGAGATTAAATCAGGCCTCTGGCTTTACAGGGGCAACTTTGCGATTGAGATTTTGTGCAAAGTGCTTGATACATGATGAAGCTAAATGTTTGAAACTCTGTTAACGCACGGAAAAGTGAATTTAGGTATTTTTTACTTGGTTATTGATCCATCGCGTCCACGAGGAAAAGATGTTTACAATTTATATGGTCTTTAGTGTTACGACAGGCCTGGTGGTCGTCAGCAAATCAACCAAAGAGTATTCTCTCTCTAAATTGTACTCGTTTTGAATTTATTGAAAGAAAAAGCGTAAGTACTACTCCATCAATGAATATCTTTCTGACAAAACCTTGACATAATAATTTCATTTAATAATTTATTGGGTGATTTTTATTTTTTAATATTTAATTTAATGTATTTAATTTATGTTTGTTTTGTATAAATTACCTTTTATTATTAAACTTTGCACGCTGTAAAATGTAGTCGAAACTTAAAACTGTATTAAACACCTGATTGATGTACAGTCGCCTCGAGGATAGCAGGACCATCTTTAGGATGATTTTTGGTTGCAACATCCAACATCCTAGTGGACACATGTGGCTCTAATAAACAAAAACCGTGTTTGGTAACAAAGAAAAGGACGGAGCTGACAAAAGATCCGCTTACAAGATGTGCAAACGATTTTTTTCTAAAATGGTCCTCCTATCTTCGAGGCCACCGTACCTACCTACATTTGCAAATAAATGAATTGAATTGAAATTGAATTGAATTGAAATGTCTTCTAGCCGCCTGAAGACGACTGTCATCCGTTGACCGACGGCTTAACGTGCCCTCCGAAGCACGGAGAAGCTTGAGATAATGAGACCCATCCAAACACTGGCTAGGGTCGACGTTGCTTGACTTGCGTGTTCATATTAGAGTGCGACACACAGCGACGCCAAAGTCTTGAAATTTATTTAAGCCATTGTTGCAAACCGTTTTGTAGAATTTACGTTCCGTTTGTGTGTTTCCTGTTTCAAATGTGGCAATCTATCTTTTTGGTAAATTTTGGAAAATTGAAATAGACGCCTCAGACGTTTCATATGCATTCAAAATTTCAAAGTACGACAGATTGCTGTATTTGTTCCCAACTCACGATTTAAATTGATATTTAGCTATCGAATATTTCCGTGTTTGTAACTATACAAAACAAATTACGGTTTTATTCAGAATTACAAGACACATTACAATGACAACATCATTTGAATATCTAATTTTTATCAATAATCACAGATTTCCAACTTTGAAACTAGTCGATTTTGGATTTGCTAAGCTGTGTGTACTCAAAGTTTTAAAACTAGCACCCGAGGCTTCTGTCTCCGGAAATATCTCGTAACATACAGCAAAAGTATTACTTCTTGAAGCTGTTTCTGCTTTTCAGATTAGCCTAGGTTTTTTTTATGTTATACGACAGAGAAACAGGCAAGCGGGCCACCTGATGGAAAGTGGTCACCGCCGTCTATGGACATCAGCAACACCAGGGGCATTACCAATGCATTCCCCACCCCTGACGAGACCTCTAATGTACCTCTTAAATAGTCCCATGCAGTCCCATGTCATAGTCCGAATGAAACACAAAGGCTGGGAGCTCATTCCACATCCGTACCTATATTGCGAGCGGGAAACGTTCTTTTCTATTTTAGGAAATAATACATAAAAAATATTCACGACATACCTGGTGGTCGAGTGGTTAGAATTGGTCACTTACTCAAAATAGGGGAGGAGCTCAATGGTGTCACTGTGTGTCGCACTCTAAAACGAACACGCAAGTAATACAACGTCGACTCTAGCCCGTGTTTGGATGGGTTTCATTATCTCGAGCTCCTCCGTGCTTCGAAGGGTACTTTAAGCCGTCGGTCAACGGATGACAGTCGTCTTCAGGCGGCTAGAAAACAATTCAATTTCAATTCAATTTCAATTCAATTCATTTATTTGCAAATGTAGGTAGGTACATCAATCAGGTGTTAATACAGTTTTAAGTTTCGACTACATTTTACAGCGTGCAAAGTTATTATTAAATAAAAGTTAATTTATACAAAACAACATAAATTAAATAATAAAAAATTTAAATCAAACAATAAATTATTAAATGAAATTAGTATGTCAAGGTTTTGTCAAAAAGATATTCATTGATGGAGTAGTACGCATTTTCTTTCAATAAATTCAAGACATGTCCTTTAAAACGAGTACAATTTTGAGAGAGAATACTCTTTGGTAGATTATTATACAGTTTAGGAGCCATAAACATGAAATTACTATGTAAATGCTCAGACCTACAAGGTGGATAGCAAATCTTCGCTGAATTACGACTACTGTTGTGTCTTGTGTAGAGATGCAAATTCTGTTTTACAAATAATACACTTTCTAATATGTAAAGACAGGGGACTGTCTGTTTCTTCAACTAGCATATCGCCCTAACACATTTCTTTTGCGCTCGAAATACTACTTCTCTTAGTGTAGAATTCCCCCAGAACATAATCCCAAACCTGAACGAGGCCGATGCATACGCATGATGGGCAGTCATTACTGTTGATTTGTTAACAACTTTTCCGAGCATATAAAGGGCATATGTGAACTTATACAGCTTATTACATACTGTTTCCACGTGAAACTGCCAAGTGAGATCATTGTCTATGTGAATGCCGAGAAATTTAGAAACATTTACCTCTGAAACTTTGGAGCCAAGGTCAAAACAGGCCGCTGCCATTCCGCATTGGAGCTGCGTGTATCATGCGAAGAACGCTGTAACAGTGGGATGATAATGGATTGTGAGAAAGAGACAGTGATACTCCTCCCTTCCATAACCACTTGACGTATGATATTTTACCAGTTTGCAACACAAACAATAAATTTCCAAGACCTCATCAAGCTTGCAAATCAAACACAGGCTTATTTGCAAAGTGAATAATACCCTCTCTCGATACCCGTTATTCCCTTATAATAAAGGCTATGCCCCCACAATTTATGAGGCCTTACCGGTCGACACAGCAAGATGCAATTAAGTGCAAATGTGGAGCTTAATTTGAATTGAAATTGAGGAGTTTCCATTGGCAATATTCAGATTATATGAATAGCTTAATTATGTTTTTCATATACTTAATCGAATAATTCAGAGATAAGGCACAAGCACTCTCCCTTATCATTTTAAGTTTGTATACTTAATTAAACGTTGAAATGGCATTTAAGATCAAAAATGGAAACAAACAAATGTCATGCCAAACATAATCAGGAGTTTGAAACAATTTGTGAAAATTAAAAGTAAAAAAAATATATTTAAAGACATAAAAGCTTGTCGCGAGATTTAATTACTAACATTTACTCGTAGTACGAATAAATGTTAGTTCGATAATTATGTTTTCTTATACAGGTAAATCTCGCGACAAGCTTTTATGTCATATAAATTGTGTAATGACGTTATAAGTCGATAGTTAAAATTTTAAAAGAAAAGTTTATTTTATCCTTTTTAGCGCAATTAAATAAAAGCTTGTTTATTCATGCCATTTGGAAAAATAAAGGATTTTTTATTTTTATTTATTTGACATAATAATGTCAGTCTCAACTGTAATACTGAACAATAGTTATTTGTTATGCAAGGCTGCAAAGTAGTTTTTTGGCGCGAGTACTTATATTGAAACCATTGATTCTAGGATTGAAACACGAGCGAATCGAGTGGTTCAAATATAGAATCCTGAGCGTAGCGAGGGTTTCAAAGGTACGAGACGCAGAATAACTTTGCTGCCGAGCGAAACACACAACTTTTCACCCCACTACAGCAAGAAAAACGCAAATAATATATTATACATATCTCATACTTCATAGCATACAACTTCGTTTACGTGTTGCTTTCCTGTAGGAATTTCCGGACAAAACACTCTTCTTCTTCATTTAAAATGCTTTGTCCTGAGTAGTCCTCACTGACTGACTGAGAATCAACGCACAGCCCAAACCGCTGATCGCAGAGACCTGGAAACTGGAACTTGAAATCGGTCGCCGGACGTAGGCGACCGATAAGAAACGAGGATATGAGACAATGTGATTCGTTTTTTTATACCATCAGGCGGCCGTATGATTGTTTGCCACCACAGATATCAGACTGTGTTCTGTGTTTGCAACCTTAGTGGTATAAAAAAAGGTAGGTCAAGTCACTGTAGCATATAGATAATTGTTTTATGTATTTTTAACCCTAGTTAAAAATTACGCTGCTTCGGATGCCCGTAGTTCATAGCTAGGGTGTCTAATAAAATTGCAGACGGAAGGTCGTTCACAGCGAAAAAACTTTGAACGATACAGTGGCATCTAGCGGAGGGCGGGACACATCACAGCATTGAAAAGCATTGAAAACACAGCATTGAAAACTGCACTTATATGGTTTGCATTCATACGAATATTTGCATTGCATTACTGAAATTTTAATAGCTATTAGAACATTTCTCTCGACAACTGACGTAATGCGTAGTATTTTTTTTATCCAGATTTGCATTTTGTTTAACAATAATTCTCAAGGGGAGTGCAGTTAGGGTTTCATTTCTGAATAGTTTATTCTTATTTGTTGAGTTCCTAATATTCAAAATTAAAAAAAATTAAACCATGCGCTAAAAATATTTTTTTGGTGCACGGTTCTTTGGTACAAAGTAGATAATTATAGGATTATTTGTGATGGGTTAAGGCTATTATATTAATCCGAAAAAGACCACGTGGGCGAAGCCGCGGGCAAATACTAGTCTTTTTATATAAACTGCTTGTCCTGAACGACTGACTTGGTGTCTGACTGACTGAGAATGAACGCATAGCCCAAACCGCTGATCGCAGAGACCTGATACAAGTTGTACCTAAATGACAAGAAAAAGTGCCTGTGAAGGTCTAATTTCTGAAAGAAACGATTTCATTTCATTTCGTTCCATAATACAAGTCTCGAACTTACTTTGGGGCTAGCTCAATCTGTGTGATTTGTCCCCATATATAATGTATTTATTATTACCTATTTATTTATCTACGTTACATACTACCATTTTACTTAAAGCAAAGACTCGAATAAAACCTTCGGGACACTATATACAGTTACCGCAACATTTACACTTTCGCGGAGAACTAAATACCCCAAGGCCATTAATAGCCGACACATTCTCTTCGCCGCAGCATTTGTACAACCCTGAGACGCTCTGTATCTTACACGGGGAAGAGCATTAATCTCCCTAAAGGGTAGCAACTAGACGGAATAGTCTGCGGATCTGTCGGCCGATTTAGCACTACCGCGAACATCAATTTAGAATGTTCAATCTCTCAAAATGGACAGTTGAGTGGCTATCAATGGTCACTTTATCTCGAGGGCCGCGGGTTCGAATCCCATGCAAGGAAAACATTTGTGTGAATAAACATGTCTGTTTGCCATGGTTTGGGTGTTTTCTATTGTGTATTTATTTATCAACAATCTAATAACTATTCAGAAAGCTTTGCATTGTTTGCGACTAGATGGCGTTGCGATTCGTCCAAGAATATTATTATTAAAAGGGTCAAAGTCTTTACTCGGCATTAAAGCCGGTATTGAGCTGTACTTCCTTATTACTTACTTATTGTCATATTATTAAAACACATTTTAATTAATAGACTGGTAGAGCCTTCTATGGGGAGCCTTCAGAATCGGTTGGAATGGAAGTTTGACAGACAGGTTATATTTTTTTTTTTCTTGTTTCGGTGGTAGCCCCCAAATCGAATCCGTCACGTATAACAAAGTTTGTAAGATGTTCAAGCAACAAAATACGGATTCTTCCTCGTACGTGTAAATATGCCTTTTTTGTCTACATTACATTAAATTTTAATAGCCTTATCAATATGCTATAATGTAAGTATTATTATGTTACCGAAAAAGTATGAATCCGACACTTATGAATGTATAAAACGTTTGAAAGATTATTTAATAAAGAAATTGCTAAATGTATAAAATTCAGATATCATATTAGAAAATATATACTTAAGTTACTAAATAAAATAAATGATTCTTGAAAATGAAATATTTATTCAAAAACTAGGCCCTCACAGGCACTTTTTCTTGTCGAAGTGTATAAATAATATTGATATGTAGAAATAAATCTACTATTTCCTCTTTCACCATTTTCTGAAACACCAAAATAAATGGCCATTATTGATAAAAGAAATGGCGAAAGAACCAGACGTATTTTTTTGGGTTCCGTACCTACCTCAAAATAAAAAATGGAAGCCTTTTTAGGGTTCCGTTATAAGTCAAAACAGCGCTAAGCGAGTAAAAAAACCAAAGCAAACAAATAAAAAGAAAATGTTTGACAATGTTGCTTCATCAAAAAGTATTATGGGAGACCTAAATTTCCGTTCCCCATTTTAAGAATCGACGCAGCCATTACTCTGGCGAGTGCTATTTAATAGTGCAGTGCAGGCCCTCGATTTACAGCTGATATGAAATGTACCAGACGCCAAGGGACTGATTACATTCGTGACGTAAATTAGTAGGTATTTTTGTGCGTTTACAGTCATTCTAAACGGAAACTGTATACGCACAAAAATACCAACGAGAAAGTGGTTTCTGAAAAATAAAATAAAAATAAAATCATTTATTTTGCAAGTAGATTTACAAGAAATACTTTTACACGTCAATTTTTTTTCTCACTAGCACTTCAGACGTGAATGGCCTGTTGAGAAGAAGTGCCGCAAGAAACTCAACTATAGCCTTTTTTTAAAGCCATTTTAACTTTTTTTTTTAACTACTCATACATTTAAAAAAAAATATTTAATAAGAAAAGCAAATTATAGTGACCACAAATTTTTATCTTTAAAATAATCTTCCACTTTATAATAACCCTTTTTCATCAAGCAACTTTTAATCGTGGATTTAAATTGATGTAGAGGCAAATCTATAAAACTTTGTGGCAGTCTATTGAACATTTATATGCTTATACCTATGAATTTATGAAACAATTACCAGTCTTATGAAGTCTGAGGCTTGGTACGGCAAGCTTATGCTTTTTCTGGTGTTTAGGCTATGACAGTCTGAATTTTTAAGAAAAGCACCATAGTTTTTGCGTACATACATAATACAATCAAAAATGTATTGGGACAAGCGAGTTTGCGAAACGCATTTATACTTTAATTCCACATTAATATTAACGTCTTAATATTATAATTTTAATATGGAACCCTAAAAAAGAGCGTGAGCTTTTTTAGGGTTCCATATTAAAATATTAAGTTATACATAGTTATATAGTTTATATAACTATGTATAACTATAATATATTATTATAGTTTTTTTTATGAAAGAGGACAAACAAGCTAGCAGGTCACGTCATGGTAAGCAATCACCGCTGCCCATGGACATCCACGACTAGAAGATCTTGTATGTGTTGCCCACCTATGAAGGAATGGAAAAGGAAGGATGGGGGAAAGTGCAGGGAAGCAGGAGGGTTTCCGGCTCTCTCACTCCTCATACAAAACACAGTGGCATTTCACTGCTATTTCACGTCGCGGTCGATGTTTTTAAGTAATAATAAATATAGACAAGCTAATCTAAGCTAATTTAAGAGAGGTATGGCACAGCAGCGGGTAATCCGCTCAAATCAGAGCAGCTCGTCTGGGGAAGGACCTCCACCTTACAGAAGATCGTAGTCAAATAGCATTGGTCTCGGCCATACCTTGTTCCTATGGTGGGTAAGGTCTCCACAGAGCTCCACTTGAGGGGGGGGTTGGCAACGTGTGACCGCGTGAGTGATACCCCCGGTATTGCAAGCGTCTATTAGGCTACAGTGATGCTTACCATAAGGCGGGCCGTATGCTTGTTTGCCACCTCTAAGACTATTTTTTAACAGATCGTTTCTTGATGCTAAGAAACTTAATCTAAACAAATAACATTATTCTAAATGCTTAGCACCGAAATGACAATCAGAAAAAAATCGCCGTGTCGTGACTTATGAGTCACGACACGGCGATTTTTTTCTGATTGGCCTGGGCCTTGGATGTTTATCTATACATATAAAATATAGTATCGTGTAGTTAGTATCTCATAACACAAGTCTCGAACTTACTTTGGGCCTAGCTCAATCTGTGTAATTTGTCCCTATATATTTATTTATTTATATGCTACCAAGACCATGTTGTAACTTGTAGTCCCCAGTCTTAACATATACGCCTGATTCAACGTAAGACCGACTACAAAATACACAGAGTAAATTAATTTGATGTTGCCTTTTCATCAAACCAAATTGCGTACGTACGGGAAAGACGAGCAAAGAAGTATGAACGCTAATGTAATAACTTTAAATGTCATTGTTGTCCTGTTAAACATTATATTTGATTAGCTTGTATGTACAGTACAGATATTCTGTTTCACTAAGAGCATTTGGCTGTGAATGTTGTAACGTTCACATGCACATTATCGTAGTGTAACCTTAAAGCATTGTAAATATGTATACGTATTTGTCGTTATTGATAATATTTAATTTCATTTTGTCAACGCGCCTCGGTTCTACATTTTTTTTAAAATCTTTTTTTTTTGCCACGTTTTTTTTAATTTTTTTATTATAAAATATTACAAGATACAATTTCCATTTTTGGCCCACGTGTTCGTGCACAGCGTGCGCAGCGATGTGCACGCTTTGTGTAACAAGCTGTGTTCCGCATTCACTGCGTGCATGGCGTTGACAGCGTTGAGCTATGTTGAGCAAGCCACGCGTGTATCACTGACGTCACTTGATGGTTAACGTGTCCGTGGGTTGCAGTGGACACAATCACGTACATCCTCTTGCAAAGCAAAGCTTAACACACGTGCTTAGCCTCTTCGTGCGCAGCAGTGGGACAGCGCCTATCACTCACGCACACGTATACAATGTGCATGTACACACCTTACAACATTCAGAGCCGAATGCTCTACGTGAAATGGAATGTTCTGTAATTTCGAACACGTTCGTTCGTACGGGACAACGTGGAAAATGGCTCTGTTTACACGCCGCACGGCAGTTGGACCAGTTTAAACGCCAGTAACTAAAGGCTAAATAAACCCTTCCACTTGGATCCACTGCTCGGTCCCCCAATGGATTCGACACTTTTTACCATTTAAATCTCACAGAGTAGATCAAAGAATTACAATTATTTTATATGCCACTTGAATCCACTGTTCATTAGGGTTTAACCTCCCCCCCCCCCCATTGGTACAGCCTATAGCCACATTACACGCCACGGACAGCGCCTATCACTCACGCACACGTAAACAATGTGCATGTACACACCTTACAACATTCAGAGCCGAATGCTCTACGTGAAATGGAATGTTCTGTAATTTCGAACACGTTCGTTCGTACGGGACAACGTGGAAAATGGCTCTGTTTACACGCCGCACGGCAGTTGGACCAGTTTAAACGCCAGTAACTAAAGGCTAAATAAACCCTTCCACTTGGATCCACTGCTCGGTCCCCCAATGGATTCGACACTTTTTACCATTTAAATCTCACAGAGTAGATCAAAGAATTACAATTATTTTATATGCCACTTGAATCCACTGTTCATTAGGGTTTAACCTCCCCCCCCCCCCCATTGGTACAGCCTATAGCCACATTAATTTGTATTGTATTAATAAACTTGAGTTATAAACAAGTGTCATATGAAACATAACAAATTTTATTTAATATTTTGTATATATACTCCTCAGTTACTGTATCATAATATCCTATCAAACAAAACAATACGAATAAATGACAGAAAACAAGCAAGACAGAAACAAAAAGCGGGTGGCCATTTTTCGTCCGCCTTTCTTCTTGAAATGAGGCTGCAGCTGACAATGGAGCGGACGTTAGCGTCGCACACATGAATTATTACGAGTCCATAATATAAAGGTGCTGCCAGACGACTGAACTTCGTCCTGTAGCGGTCCACGCAACGTGACCCAACCGTCCTGCAGCGGTGCTAAGCTACTCTTGATATACCAATTCTGAGCCATAGGCATTGGATTGTTTGTTACTCTTGCTTGGGGACTATACTAAACTAAATGAAATCGGATTGTACACTAACAAATTAGTTAGTAAAGTATAAAGTTTCAAGAGAACGAATTTGAATTATGCTTTTAATTTTAAATTATAATTATACAGAATTGATATTAAAATAGCAATTTCAGTGTAGCAGTAACCACATACTCCCGCCACTTGGGGAAGCGGTATGTCGGGGTCCTCCTCTAATGCCACTTAGGGCATACCGACTAAAACTCTTGCTCACTACCACCTTATCCGCCTAGATGGGCGGGGCCACGGGAACTAAGATACTTCCGTGACCCCGCCGGCGAGTGTAGCAGTAACCTAGCTGGTTCGATTGTGTGGCGCAAGAATAGGGGGGGCAACCATGAAAGTGTCCATCCGAAATCCGAAACAACGAAATACGAAGTCCTGTCAAAAAGGACATTACTAGTTAGAATAAGATTCAAAACTGTTTAGAATTCAACGAAACGTCCGTATTTTCGGTATTTTGTTTTATGGAATGGACCTCTACCGGACGGTTCGATGGTGCGCTTCCAGTCCGGTAGTTCGCACGGTCCGGAAGTTCCATCGTCTAGTATCACTATAAAATGTCGTTCGCCTGATTAACCATTGGGGGCCGAGCAGAAACGCTACCAGGTATCTTGTTTTTTTTTTTCGATTTTTCTTAATCTGACGACCTTCGTGGCGTAATGGTTACCATGCCGGTCCGCCATCCAGAAGGCCCCGGGTTCGAATCCCGGTCTGGCCATGATGAAAAACGAACTATGTATTTGTTATAAAATATTATAGTGTCGTAGAGTTTGTATCCCATAACACACAAGTCTCGAACTTACTTTGGGCTAGCTCAATCTGTGTGATTTGTCTATATCACGCACATATTTTGTTTTTGGTCTCGTCTTAATCAAACCATTGCCGATCTATACGTGAGTATGTATATAGGTAGGTAGCTACTAAATCTATATTATTTTTTTAAAGGTCTTGCACTCTCATACAAAATATAATATCAAATTCTCTTTTTTTTATGCCACATTGTTGGCAAACAAGCATACGGCCTGCCTGATGGTAAGCATCACCGTAGCCGATAGACGCTTCCAATACCGGGGGTATTCACGCGTTGCCAACCTCCCAACCCCTTCTACCCTCTATCTTTCCTTTTATGATGTTTCTGATAAACTAGTCGTGCCTTATAAGATATTCCACTAGTTTTCCTGTCTAGTTCTCCTATTACTAGGACGATGTGTTTCGCCAATGACACAAAAGGCATTCCGGCTAGTGCACAATGTCTACCATTTAGTTCCTAATAGCATTAGTGGCGCTCAAGCGCTGTCAGCATTCGAAGTGAGCTAAATTGGTATACTGCACTCACGAGGCATGTGACGTCACGAGTGTCGTCACATGCACCGTACGCCGACATTGTGATGTGGACTAAAGCTGGCTACACACGCAATGATATATCGTGGCGGCTTTAGACTGTGCAAATAAATCGGACGTTCCTATACTTCCTAGTGTCCACACCTTCGATGCCGCCGTCAATCATCAGTTCTCTGCAGAAGTTTACGCAAGAAGTAATGAATAAATAAATTCTTTAGGTACAATTCACACAGCGCCATCTGGTCCCAAAGTAAGCTAGGCTTAACCGGCTTGTGTTATCACTCATTCCACTTGAATCCATTATTTGATCCATCAATGGATCCTAGGCGACTTATTTTTCCACTTGAATCCAAAATTCTTTAGGGTTATAACTCAATTAATGGGTGTCAGACAATGGATAAATTATTTTAAATACTTAAAATTATAAAGAAAACACCCAAACTCATGAACAAATACAAATACCATAGCACAAAGGTCTGCCCCGAGCGAAAATCGAACCCGCACCCTTCGTTGTGCAGCGGGCTGCAGATAAATCGAAAGATCCTAGTGTCTCCCACCTCCGATATTATCTATCGTCAGTTCTCTGCAGAAGTTTACGCATGAATCAAATCAAATCAAAATTTTTTTTTTCATTAATATTTTGACCGGCCATCCTGACTTCAGGTTGGCCTGTCAACTAGCTTGTATCTAACTAACAAATCGGTTTGCACATATAAATCGCTACGATGATTAGGTATATCAAAGATTCACAACGTCAGACAACGTTATATTTATTACTAGCGAAACTTCGAAATGAAATGAAATGAAATCGTTTATTTCAGAAATTAGACCTTCACTGTGAAGGTTGTAAATGACAAGAAAAAGTGCCTGTGAAGGCTTCACAGGCACTTTTTCTTGACATTTACAACTTGTATAAAAAAAGAAAATAAACTAGGTACGTTACATACTACCACCATTTCGTACACAAGCAAAATGGCAACCGGTAAAAAGAAATGGCGAAAGAAAACCGGTTACGGCCTTTTTTGTCATTTTGTACTTTTGTTCTCTCTCCTTTTTTTTCCACTCATTAGTTACAATGTAGGTATAGGTACATTAAAAATGTATAAGAAGAATACGCGGAATGTTAAACACAATGGTGTGGAATGAACACGTCTTAAATCTACAATAAAATAAAGTCAGTACTGACAAGAGTGAGCAGACCAGTCCCCCCAGGCAGCACCCGTTTGCGTGTATCCCGCTTTCCCGTGGGATTTTTTTGCCCGAGGCTACGCTCGCGTGTTTCGAGTTCTGTGTACCGATTTTTAGCTTCCTACCTTGAAATCTCATCTAAAATTTCGGGGTTGGTTTGATGGAGATGCACGATTTTTTTGTTAGTCACAAAATTTGTGACCAACAAAAAAAATCGTGCATCATTATTACACACATCATTATCATTAAGTATACACTATTTAATAGTCCGCATACCAATTTTTGGCTTGCTACCTTGAAAATTGCAGAATGCTCTAAACTTCCACCCCCCATTTTAGGGAAGTGGGGGTTAGAAAGAGACAAAAAGTAGCCTATGTCACTCTCCATCACTTCAACTATCTCCACTTAAAAAATCACGTCCGTGAAAGACGGAAAAACAAACAGACACACACACATTCACATTAAAATTTATAATATTAGTATGGATATGGATGTCATGTTTATAAACCTATGTGTACATTTAGAAAAATAAAAATTATTAATCGATAAAAAAAAAAAACAATTTGAGCTGTGATGAACGGAGTTACAACATTCGTTTCCGAACGTAGCAAACTAGTGTCAAACTGACTGACAGACAGGAATTGACAGGATACGAAGATGACAAACAGCGTAGCTTCTTTGGGTAGGTTCTAAAATTAAGTTGTAATAATTGACTTATATTTGAAGTTACTCTATAAAACTAAATTTTGAAGGTTTACCCAATTTTACCCAACACGCAAGAATAAAAATAAAACTGAATTACTTACAAAGAATGTGAAAAGACATTACTTAATCAAGCTACTTGGATTTTGGAAATGTTGTTTGCGCTAGCTTATACCTTCTTGTCTGCCATTCTCGGAGCGGCCACATCAGCAGCCAGCCTGCCCCCTGTCTGTTATTGGTCATTTGTCACGAAAGGGCTGACACCTAGGGGGAACTGCTTGATCAAGCCCGCAAGCTCTGCTTTATCCGTGTTCTTAACTCGTATTCCTTTTGGGAGTTTTATATTGATTACCCCATCCATAGTCCAGCATGATCTGATCCCAAAGTGTAGCCGAGCCGAAGTGAATACAGCCTGTCGTGATCCCGTCAGGAACTCATTAACAGTGCACGACATGCCCTTGAATAACAACTTCCTACGCCATATTGTACTTTTCAGCTCCACAGTCCTGAAGCGAACCAACACAGGTCGGATGTGCCCATTCTTGTGCTCACCATGTCGATGACATACCTTAAATTCTCCCCATCAGCCTCACAGACCCCACCGATCAGCTGCACCTTTCTTGTATTGCGTGTTTCTAAGGAATCCCCACTCCGGTTTTATTGGGCAATTTGTTGCTGGAAAAGTGAAAGTATACTATGTACAAATCCTTGAATGCCTTGAAATCCAGGCTATCCTTATCTATCCATATCAGGAGCGGCCAGGGTCATCTCCTTTGTCATGGCTAAAGATGCTGTAGAATTTGATGAATCCAAAATCAGTATTGACAGGATTAATGTTAAACTTAGTAAGTGTTGAATCTATTGGTATGGCATATGGATGTCAGGTAATTTTTTTATTTAAATTTCCAGTAAAATGATAAAGACTTTAATAATATATTCTATACTTATTTTTTGGAGTAGCTGCTCATATATATTTTTTTATTCAATAGATATAATATGCTTTATTTGCAATACACATACAAAAAGTTGAACACAAAGGATAACTTAAAAACTAGTGTAGGTATATGCAACAAGGCGGCCTTATTGCTGGAAGCAATCTTATCAAGGCGACCTTAGGGTAGACCAAATCAGTCAAGAAAATACTATAATGTCGTCTCTGTGAAGCCATCTTTTAATGATATACGTTAGGACCAATGCAGACACGCAAATTTTTGTTTTTACAAGCGATTAAATTGTTGATCTCCGCGACTAATGTAGCGTGTCTGCTAGAGTCCTCATGTCTGTACCTATTTATTGTTTTTTTAAGCAAATAAGTGGTGTAATATTTTGTCTTTTATGCAGTTCTCATCACTGGTCTAGTTATCTGGCGACGATAGCTACCTTCATTTCATGGGTATATCATCAGACAATCCTCAAGTGACACTGAAGTTCAAGACATCGAAGCCCGATGGCTTACTATTCGTTTACGCCAGTAAATCACAGACCACCAGCTATGCTGTCACCGTAATAGTACAGAGCCATAGCCTTTTCCTAAAAATAAAGCCCTGCTGGTTAGAGAGGATACCCCGGCGCTTCCCCAAGTAACGGGGCATGCAGTAATGCATTTTTCTAACTATAAACAAAAAAAAATAAGAAATGCTGTTACTGGCACAATTTCTAAAATTTACAATCGGGACAAGCCCACCACACATTCCCACCGCTGTGTCTCCTGTATAGCTGTATATCAACAACGGCGACCTTAGAATGACAATAAGCAATGAAGCTCATTGTCACGTGTCCGGGTTGAAATTACAGCTGTCTTGGAACTCGCAACGTTAATCAGAAAGAAATAAGACGGGAGTGTAATTTGAAACAAAAGGCATTATGCAATTTTTTTTATTATACTAAAGTATATGATGGGCACTACTACATTTGGGCACTAGAGGGTGCTATAGCCTAGTAAGATGGCATATCAAATGTATTTTTATTAAACACTGGTTGACAGGAGAACTCATCTTCGACCAGTGCTATAGATCATTTTGTTTGTCCTTCTCACTATAGTCTGAGAAGATCTGATCTCTAATAAGTCTTATTATGTTTTCAGGACAACTTCGGTTGACTCTCAGTGGCACGTCGTCACAGTAACACACAGCAGTAGTTCACTTAAGATGGTCATCGATGGCTTTGATTATTATAGGTAAGTGTTGCATGCCACGCGGCCGAAACGTACTATCCGGCAAGACTATGTTTTGTTTCTTATAGGAATGATTAGTGGAACGGTTCTATACCGGCTTCTGAGAACTACATATTGTAGTTCCCGACTTCGCTCGCCTAATTTCTGCAGTGTCACCAACGCCACCCGCCGTATACTTTACTTTTTAAAAGCTTTTATTTAACTTGACCTGTATGTATGTATGTATGTATGTATGTATGTAAGGGTGGAATCTTGGAACGTAAATTTGAACCACTTCCCGAAGACCGATTGAGCTGAAATTTTGCTTAAAACTGTAGATCAGATGACAATACAATATTATGATAACAAAATTACGATACAGCCGTTTGTGTTCCGTTTTTCGTACAAAACCATTCCGACCAAAAACCTATAGGGTACTTCCGGTGGTCCTAGAATCATGAAATTTGGCAAGAAGGAAGATGATACAATACAATATAATACAAAACACTTTATTGCACCAAAACAAAACATTAATACATGAAACTTAGAAACTAAACAGTACAATAGGCGGTCTTATCGCTAAGCGATTTCTTCCAGACAACCTCAATGAAAATGGACAAAGAAATTTTAAACGGGTTGCGTGGCACAACATAAAGTGAGACTAAAAATAATAATAATATTAATTTTAAAAAATAATTAAATAACAAAAAACAATTCACAAGCTAGAACCACAGGGGTGCATCCGCAGCACTCTCACTACCTACTGCGCATGCATCCGTGCAGCCCCCAAACTAGTCCCCAACTAGTCTACTTAAATAATTATACTTACTAAATAATATAATAAATACACTATACATATATTAAATATAAAATAAATATATACATATAAAGATAACGGATTACAACATTTAAAGCTAATTAATGCCTACCATCACACTCAAGCAAATACAGATTTTTTACGGCTTTTTTAAAACTAATAACGCTTTGAGCTTGCCGCACAGATAAAGGTAGGGAATTCCACAAATGGACTGCTTGGACAGTGAAAGAATCGCCGTGATGTAGCACAAGTACAGGAATAAATCTGAAAATTGTAAATTTGTAGTTACTTCTTCTTCTTTAAACAACCAATATTATGTGACCCTACCCTTGGTACATTTTACATTGGTACATGGCTCTTTTTATACCGGTTTTGAATTAAAATGTATTTTATCTATTACTAGCTTTTCCTCGCGGCTTCGCTCGCGTTAATTTTATGACATAGATCTCGTTTGACAACAAAACAACCCATAGCGCGACTTGTGGCGCCATCTGTTGGCCGATAGCATCCCATACAGCGCCATCTATAGTAGAAAAAATATTTTCCCTTTGGATTGACATACTTTCACGGGTAAAAAGGTAGCCTACGTTGGGTTCTGTACCCCTGACAATATACAGGGTGTTTGGTAGAGGATTGAACATGGGATAATGGCAGAAAGGTGAGATGGTCTGCTACATGCTGAGCGAAAAAAAACTGACCTAGGGCCCATAGTTTTTTTTTAATGATTTTTTTTAAATTTTCACCACACTTTCTTCCTTCGTGAATTTGAAGTACTATAACTTTTTTTTTATTGGATCAATCGGCCAGTTTATTTTTTTATTCTTATATTAACTGTATGTAGCTTACTTTTAAATTGATATTTGTCGGTTAGAGTTACCACAAAAAATGATATGAGTCCTCAAACATCAAAAAGACGAAAAGTACATGCCGAGCGTTCAACTTTGGACTGCTGTTAAAAAAAAACTAAAAGTGGTACTGCAGTTCTAATTCTAGGAAAACAGCTCTAGTTCATGCCCTTTGGAATGGTATTCAATTTACATAGTATTTTTTTTTCTAAGTAGTCTTTTTCGTACATTCTACATGAAACTGACCATTAATGACAAAAATTCTTTAAAGAAAATAAATCAAAATAATGTTACGAAACATAGAGCGGGATGGTTACACAAGGCAGGTAGAAACGTTAACGTTTCTCTTAATCAATATTAGCATCCATTCTTCCTTTTTCACTCTTCATAGGTGGGCAATGCATCCAAGACCTTGTAGTGGTGAAGAGTGGTAAGTGGTAAGCAATCATCGCTGTCTATTGACATCTACGATTTTTTAATGACACGAAGAAGACAAACTAGCTAGAAAGTCACCTGATGGTAAGCAATCACCGCTAGTTCATTCATAGTAGTGGCTACGCTCTACCACTCTTCACCACTACAAGGTCTTGGATGCATTGCCCACCGATGAAGAGTGAAAAAGGAAGAACGGATGCTGATAATGATGAACCGTAACCATCCCGATCTATGTTTCGTAACATTATTTCGATTTATTTTCTTTAAAGGATTTTTGTCAGAAATGGTCAGTTTCATGTAGAATGTACGAAAAAGACTACTTAGAAAAAAAAAACTATATAAATTGAATACCATTCCAAAGGGCATGAACTAGAGCTGTTTTCCTAGAATTAGAACTGCAGTACCACTTATAGTTTTTTTTTAACAGCAGTCCAAAGTTGAACGCTCGGCATGTACTTTTCGTCTTTTTGATGTTTGAGGACTCATATCATTTTTTGTGGTAACTCTAACCGACAAATATCAATTTAAAAGTAAGCTACATACAGTTAATATAAGAATAAAAAAATAAACTGGACGATTGATCCAATAAAAAAAAAGTTATAGTACTTCAAATTCACGAAGGAAGAAAGTTTGATGAAAATTTAAAAAAATCATTTAAAAAAAACTATGGGCCCTAGGTCAATTTTTTTTCGCTCAGCATGTAGCAGACCATCTCACCTTTCTGCCATTATCCCATGTTCAATCCTCTACCAAACACCCTGTATATACAAATTTTCATAATGATCAACTGATTAGTCAAGCCGTAAAGGAATATCAAACAAACATTCTCATTTATATTTATATATTAGTATGACTAGTATGATTATGGGAAGGAACCCTCATGCACAAGTTCTACTTGCCCTTGGTCGGTATTTTATTTTTGAAATTACATAGGTATTCAATTGCTGGTGCTAGTTATAATAAATTAATTAATTAGACTAGTACCGCCTCTCGACAATAGATGGCACTGCGAAACCTGTCCAGTGATAACTAAAAAGTAAAAAATAAATAAAAAATAAAAAATATATATTTAAAAACAAGCTTTTATTTAATTGCGCTAAAAAGAATAAAATAAACTTTTCTTTTAAAACTTTAACTATCAACTTATAACGTCATTACACAATTTATATGACATAAAAGCTGTCGCGAGATTTACCTGTAAAAGAAAACATAATTATCAAACTAACATTTACTCGTATACGAGTAAATGTTAGTAATTAAATCTCGCGACAAGCTTTTATGTCATATAAATTGTGTAATGACGTTATAAGTTGATAGTTAAAGTTTTAAAAGAAAAGTTTATTTTATTCTTTTTAGCGCAATTAAATAAAAGCTTGTTTTTAAATATATATTTTTTATTTTTTACTCTAATGTCACTAATTTTCTTTATTATAACATGTAATTTGTTTTACCCAATGAAAATAAATATGAAAAAAATTAAATTAAAAAAAAACAACAACAAATCAATCAAAAAAACTAGTATTTAACGCTTGTGAAGTTATTTCTGTTTGATGAATAGAATGACAAAGAAATCCGTTCAAAATATCATAATAACTTCCCGATACGGTGGAAAGAGAAATTCTGATTTGATGCGTGCTAGGGAAAGGGAAGTGCAATATCCTTCCACGCGCTTTTGACAATATCATAACCCAATGTTTTATCATTATCATCATCTCAGCCACAAGAAGTAAATGTAAATTATTATACCAGAAATCTTTTGGACATGACAAACATTTGTTTTTGGTAACAGCACTGACAGAGCACCAGAACCAGGGTATGCAAAGTGCCTTTCCAGGGCTGCATAGCTGATGCTGCCTTCAACGGAAGAATTCTGCACCTTCTGGAGCCGTTCTCAAATAGCAGCTACTACCTCCATGGGTGGAGTTTCGCCAGGTAATTGGTTTTATGGTAAACTAGCAGCCGCCGCGGCTTCGCACGGGTTTAACTAAGGTTTTACCTTCCCCACCAGTAGTTTCTGAGTTTATTCGTTACGAGATTACATAAAAACATTCAAAAGTTAATCCTGTATAAATTTTTTGATAGTCTCATTTTCCTTAATCATACAATATTTGAGGGTCTATTCTCGTAATAAAAACAATCCTGTTCTCAATCTCAAGTGCTCAACGAGAGTTCATATACAAAATAAAATGAGCGAGAAAGGGCGTGAGTTTGAAACTAGATTTCAACTGTTTTTATTACGAAAATAAACCGGATATTTAGGGCCGGTGTCGCAAAGTCACGATAAGGTCCAGATTGCCTTTTTGTTATAAATTTATCTGAAAGATAATCAATCTGGTATTTATCATTCTCAGAAACCAGCCCTAAGTAATATAGTAATGATTTTACTGATTTTAATATCTATCTATCTTTGACATTGTAGACAAAAGTCTTGTAACCAATAAAAAATAAAAATTGTAGGTGCTCCATTCCGCCTACATTATTACCGGGACCTGAAACAGAGCCGCCTGTATTGCGAGTTACACCAGAAAAAGGTAAGTGACTGCCATCAGACAGAATATGGTTCGCAACGCAATGCCACAAAATCTCAGTACCGGACTTGTCTGTACTAAAGTACAGACAAGTCCGGTACTGAGATTTGTACTAATGTACTGACTGAGATTGTCGATGGTCACTGCACGTAGGACACCAAACCTAAATGCAATATCTCATCATCATCACCTGACTAGGAATAAGCCTCCTTTCGTCCACGCCATCCTTCTCTATCCCGAGCCATCCCAATCCTTTCTTAATTAAAATAATTAATAGATGTATTATCCTCGGCGTAGCTTTGTTGCACTTTTCGTTTCAATCTTTCCGAGCAATTTTCTTAATATTTTTTTTCGTAAGAACCTTCTACAGAGTAGAAAACGAAAAATCAGCCGAATCGGTCTAGCCGTTCTCAAGTATATTTTCGATGATCCCGTGGTATAGAACTTATAAATTATTTACAATTATTCTCCGGGGATACATTTTGATCAAGATTCAGCGTATTCAGTGTGTGTACGTATACACATTTTAAAATTTATTAACATTACCCACCAACAGATGGCGCTGTTACATTCCTGAATCGCGCTATGGTTTCGTGTTTGTCGGCCCTATATTATTTCCACGTCCGTTATGGCCGTCACTTAATAATGAATAGAATTGACTAGTTTGCAAATTTTTGAAAATCGGAACCCTTTTGTGTTCCGAGTATCTAAAGGTGTCACATTCACAATCTAATAGGTCTAGACATGGGCGTTTTCCGTTTTTTTTAGAAACCGATATGTAACCGATATGGCGATTTCATATCGATATCGAAAACCGTTTTCAGATATCGATATCAATACCTAGTCCGACTTGTTAAGAGTCCCTATAAGCCAGAAGGCCAGAAAACCGAAAATACTACTTTTTTCAAGGCTAATTTCTCAATAACTATAAGATTACTGGTAATTTACTTAACACACAGTCATACATCACTTATTTATCTAGTAAGCTGACAATTTTTCGTTTTGATTATCATTCAATATTAATTAGAAAAACAAAAAAATCAAACATACGTTTTAACATTTTAACGAAACACGAGGTTTTCCAAGTCCTTTTTTAGCTAACTGGTAGTGAATATCAATCTCAAAAAAATTATACGTACTGGTCGTATAGTTTATTAGTAGGTGGACAAAAAATTATTTTTAAAATTTTTGAATCAATACTCAAAAAAAATTAAATTCCTCGCTGAATAACTCCAAGAAAATCGTGCGCGAAAACGTCATTTTACTCGTCAAAATACAATTATTTTGTCAACAACTTATAAACGTTATGAAACTTGAGGTGTTTATCTAACCAATACAAATTTTTAAAATTTATTTTACTACACCTTTTTTTTGTAATAAATATTCTAAAAAAAATGCTTATAATTCGGTGCGGTGGTAATAAATAAATAATAACCCATAGAAATGGTGCAATGTATATTATTAGGATCAAAACTGTTTGTTTCCGCTACACCGTACCACTACGATGTTTCGGACGCTCGCACGCACACTACTCTGATAAATATCTAAATTAGCGCATCGAAACTTGAAGGGGCTCTTAACATACGGGTTTTCAGAGGTATCACAGCTAAACTAACAACAAACGTTACGCATTTTATCGTGTTATGGTTAATATGGCGCCAAAACGAATACAACATTTTTATAACATAATTTAAACCTTATCGCTAATACACATAATGGTGAAATCCAATCAAGCATTGGCGAACGGCCGCAAGATATTCGCTCCATCCCTTTTACTCCACGATAAGTACGCTTGTCACGAAAGAGATAAAGCGAATATGAATATGGCGCATATCGTTCGTTCATTCGTTGGTTTGCGTTTTGTTGTTAGTTTTTCGCAAGTTTTTCGTTAACAGAGTTTCGGGTAGTCGCAGCTGTGGTCGCAGCGTAGTTTTTGACGTTTGCGCTTCGGATATCGGATATGTGAAAACGGCATATCGATAAGGTATGTTATCGTACTCAAAACCGTTTTTAGTTACGTTTTGATATATCGAACTCATGCCTATAGGTCCGTTTTGACATTTGAGGAAGAACCTAGAATGCAATGTAACTCGAAACGAAGCAAAAGCAACAATAGGTAATAATTCAGTTCGAGTTACGTACGATGACCGGTATGAACAATACTTATGGCGAACGAACGACTGCTTACCTAGTTCCTCGATTTATTAACAAACTACCCTCTGAATTGCGTACTTTCCAATAAATGTAAATTAAAACGTCATTTTTTAAATAATATGTTACCGTAGACTAATAGTTTTTAACATTTTTCACAAACCTCATTGGTTTCTTAAATGTTATTTTTTTTTGTAGCCGTTTATTTTGTAATACTGTTTTAATAGATAAATAAATGAAAAAAAAAAAAAAATACATACATTTATGTGCGCGTTAAATAATTATCATAGAATATATTATGATTATGAGTGTTCTTCTCGTGCTAAATTTATAGGGCTAAGTTTAAGTGGCTACCAGAAATGTAATCTGGTATTACTTATAATAAATTCAAAATTGTTGCTAAATTGTGTTTTTATGTAGTATTGTAGAAATGAAGCTAATAATTTTTTTATTGAATGCCATAAAAATATGTAAAGGCCGTTTAAACTAATTTCAAACCAGATATTTTATATTATCGCTAAACAGATGTTATCAATATTTTATTTTATGACTTTCATTTTCAAAAACTAACAGTCAATCTTTTTTTTTTACAGACAAAGACGTGGAGCCAGACGTTGCAAGCTACATATATACTTTTGACAACGCAACCACTCAGATTGAGCGAATGAACATCTTCGTGCAGCCAGTCAACGTTCAAGCAGAGGTACGAAACTTATGTCACATTTCAAGCTATGATTACTAAATTTATAGTACCTAGTGAACCTACGCGCCAAAATTTGGGCTCACAGTTTATACAACAATTGAAAATCGATTGTCGTTATGCACTGAGATAAGTATGAGTTTCAAACTCCGTTTTATGACTACGCGAGTCAGCCGTAAAGCCTAAAGAAGGCGTGTATATGAAACCATATTATATTAGTTTGAAACCAACACAAAAATGTTAAACATGTTTTATAAAACAGAACATTACATGCAGTAAACGAAAAAAACATAGAAGAGTAACTTCAAACAAAATCTCTTTGATAGACGGCCCCACGACGTTTGTTTTCTTTGAACAGTTAGTTTGTTTTCTATTAACAATGTAATTGTGGAGAGAATAAATAAAAATAAATAAATAAATAAAACATCACTAAGTAATGATTGGGTAGGTTGTCAACGCTCGTCGCTAATTGGCTAAGCAACGCATAGTAACAATGACATCATTGGCGCTGGAAATGAACGTATGTGACATTTTTAAGAGGCGGTAAAAATTTACAAAGTGGACGAGTAATTTTTATTATGTACTTTTATTTCTTTTGCGTATGATGTGTATGCATGATAACAAAAAGTTCACGTTTATTTATCACTCCTTTGCAAAAAACGGGGGGTTATGATTTTTCTGCATTAGTGGTATAATAAATAATTTAATACAATAAAGTTTTTAATAGCCAAACTATGTTACACGCACTTAATAAAGAGTCTGGGTTAGAAAAAAAAGTTAATTTCAAAATCCAAAAGTTCAAAATAATAATCCGTTTTAGAGCACGCTAAAAATCACAGAAATCTAAAAAATTTTGCTAATTTATTTATAAGAGCCCGAATTGTTTATATAAAATGTGTTTAGCAAAGGTTATTGAGACGTTGAATCCAATTATAGAAGATGAGTTAGAAGTTTATCGAAACTCAGTGCTAGGGAATGTAAAGTAAATCTGCAAATTTTTTAAGTTTAAAAAATAATGTATGCTTTGCGATTTCTTATTAATTTTGTAAATTCCAGATATGCAATATACAAATAATTATTAATGGACTGAGGCTGCCTCGAACAATAAGGATGGATTTTTTTTAAGCAGTTCCAAATAAAACCATTTGTCTTCAAGAAGAAGGGTCTCGCCCGACCGGTATATGCGATGAATATGGTCACCCGCAAAGTTCTGAACATATAGAACGCTTCAACTGGAGTGAGGTTTATATCAGCGATTTATATTGCCAAATATGTGATGGTGAGTTATTCACTGATATTTAATAAAATAATATTATTGTCGCGAACGAGCTAGAATGTTCTCGACGTCTCGCGTCGCCACCTAGAATCACTTATATCTATTTATAGCTCGAGAAAAATAAGTGATCATTCAAAACAAGCGTGACAAACAAGTCAGTAGTACAAGCGAGCTTCTTGAGCTTTTGCTTGGGGACCATTGGTTTTCCTGTCTTTCCAAGCGAACTGCTCTCGTCCATTGTTCTCTCTGACTCGGTTCTTGTGGAAATCTATCAAAGGAGCTGAGTGTTTTAATGTAGCAAAAAAGAAAACACCAACATATTTTACTTCAAACTTTAAACGTTCAATATTAATTTACTAAGTCCATCGGGCATAACACCATCCCCATAGAAAAAAAAATATCCATGTTTCTAATTAATATAAAAATAATGTAGTGGTTTACAGGGTACTTACACGTAAAAACTAATTCTAGTATTTTTATTATGTAGATCAGATCGATTGATGCACCATTTCACCGCGCAACAAGGCATAATTTACGCTTTTAAAACTTGTCAAAAATGCGAACAACGACATATGCCGTCACAGCCGAACTAAACTACTTCGTGTCACAATTTTTAAGACCCGCCTACCGTGTCACAATCCGCGTTGGGTCATTTTCGGGCGCTAGGAATACTTCTATGTTCTTTTCGTTCACTGATTACATGTTATCTGTTTTTTTAGAGATTTGAAACTTTAGTAAACGGAACTGGCGAACTCAGGAAGAAATTGCACGAGATGCTTGAATCAGACTTGGCGCAACACACCGCTGACTTGGCTGACAAGCTCTACGCAAATAATAGGTAATAACTTCAGAGTACTTTAGACGAAACATTTCTTTTCACCATTCATGCCTACTGTTGGTCGACCTCTTCTTTTTTCGGACACAATTGCTTATGTATTTATCGAAAGCCCGGTGGTTTTTGGTAGTGATCCTACCTTCTCTTATCTCCTATGTATTGTAAGTAAATATACAATAATATATCCGTTGTGTGATACCCAAACACAAGCAGGATAAGCCTAGCTTATTTCGATGTAAATTGTGTAGAATTGATTATTTATGTAAACTAACTAAAAAAACTTATCGGCTATAAAATATTAACTAATGATTTTGTCAATAGACTTTCCAAAGTTGGCAACGAGGTACCATCAGTGACTAAGCTGAACAGCGCGGCCATGAATGACCTGAGCGATGCAGCACATGACACTAGCAATGCAACAGTACATAATGCCAGAGCAAAAGATTCCGTAGCAGACGCTACAGCAGCATAACAAACAATACACAATAATGGAAGACAGCCTTCAGAGAGAGATGGAGATCGCCGAGGAGTTACCATCTCGCAGAACTTCACCAATGTGGCGACTCAACTTGCAATGATGTTGAGAAATCGGGTAAGATTCACATAATGTAGCAAATGTCAAAATCCGAAATTTGTTGTATGTTGTATGCGAACGAAGTCTGAAAGTTAAACGTCAAAGAACCACGCTCGACCAAAGAACCGAACCCTTTGATTGGCATTTTTTATAATATAATTTCTCAAATGAGCCGTTTTGTATGTACGAATTCGGCAATGTACCAGAGAGACCACGCCTACATTGGGTATCTATTAGTTTCTTTTATCTGTGGTTATAATCAAATATTATGTCTTTCTATCCACAGGCTGACAATCTGCGAGCTCTTGCTGAAAGAGAGAACAACAACATTAGGACACAAGATGCCTACTCTGCTGCATCGGCATATTCTTCAATCGTACAACGATCCCACTCTAAAACCAGCCGGAAGGCAACAGAGATGCCTGAGCTCAGGGTTGCCATCTGATCGGATAAATCTTTCCTCGTGAAAATATTTGAGGTTAAAGAAAGGTCCAGTTAAAACCATCCGGTCTTTCACTATTAAAAAAATCCAATTAATTAGAAATGGATAAAAGCGGCTGTTTAAAAGAAAATCTAAAAAGCTATATTGGCAATCAAGTATAAGGCACGCACGAAAAGCGGTGAGCATTCATCGCAGCCCATAGATGTTCTCTATAGCATTCTTGTGGTTCAGAACTTCGTTTGTGCGGAGCGTGGCCGGCTTTTATGTGCGCCGCTAGCCAATAATACTCGTAATTTCAATGAATGAAAAACTACAAGTGGTATTGGTGCCATGATCTCATAAGACTAAGTAAATGAAAGACTGTTGTGATTAAATAAATGTAAATTGATTACAAGTTCTTTTTTTAATATAAAATTTCCTAGAAATACTTACCATATAACTATAGACAGAAAAATCATTTTTCCCTTAATTACTTGGGTAGCAAATTTGGCAATATTATTACGAATAAGGGGTAAGACCGGATGCTTATTTAATAAAAAAACGTTTTTTTTTCTTCTCTAAAATCGTTGTTAGTCATATATTTTTGATTAATACGGTTAAAATCGCATTATGCTCCTTGGACTTAAGGTTCCCGTTAATAGCGACGATTTTAGAGAGTAGTCCGGTCTTTGTCTGCGTAGGTCCGATCTATGCCTAGCTTTTTCAAAAGTTTGACTCCATTTTAAATACATAGACAATAATAATAAATTAGCTAGAAGTACAAAAAAATATATATATCTGCTAGTATTTTTAATTCTAAACAATTCTGTTAATTTTCTATTACGATCATTGATATAGAACAGCGAAAGAGCGGGACTCCTAACACAGGTATCTTCACACTTAGAAGGAGTTCCCAGCCACAAGTAATTGAAACAATGTTCAAGATACGTAATAAAGATTTTTCATTCTCATTTCATTAACTTTAAAACAGCTTTGTGCAACTCATCAATAAACTCTAAAAGCTACTAATCAGAGTGATTGCTAAGCGAAGAAAAAAAAACTACCTACCTATAATTTTATTAGGAACACCGCGTAACAATAAAAATTAACTAGTAAATAGATTACTGATACTATACAATCGGAACATGGTTCCGATTTTCAAAAATTGCAACGAAAAATTCTTCTTCTTTCTTCTTGGATGTCTTCTTTTTTTCAACGGACATGGAGTGTGCATGGAAATACTATAAGGGGCGACGAAAACGAAACCATAGCGCGATTCAGGAAAATGTAACAGCGCCATCTATGTAGATTAATGTGAACTAATGCTGTATATAATGTTAAAAATAATCTAAATCCAACCTACATATATTGCAAAATCATAGGCGAGTTGATAAATAGGCGATTTACAACTTACAAGAGTTACCAGTTGATAAATAGACCAGTTGATACATAGGCGAGTTACAAATGCACCGATATGATACTAACTCATTATACGAGTGTACTGTTTGGATGGTTCCGTGGGTCCTTTTAACTAATACTATTTCACTATTTACTGCTTTATTAATTCCAGTACAATAATGAAATAAGTAATTATAATAATAATATCTGTATGTTCCATTTTATTCGGTTATTTTTCGGTTATTTATAACGGTTGTGTTTCTTTTTTTTTAATTATAGTGAGAGAAATGCATTACTGCATGCCCCGCCGCTTGGAGCAGCGTCGGGGGTATGTCGGGCTCTCCCTCTTATGCCACTTAGGGTATACCGACTAAACTCTCACTACCACCTTATCCGCCTAAATGGGCGGGGCCACGGGAACTAAGATACTTGCGTGACGTCGTCGGTTGTGTTCCTACGGTGAGTAAGGTCTCCAGAGCTCCACTTGGGGGGGTTTGGTAGGGTTGGCAACGCGTGAGTGACCAATATAGTACCCCCGGTATTGCAAGCGTCTAAAGGCTACGGTGATGCTTACCATCAGACGGCCCGTATGTTTGTTTGCTATCTTTGTGGCTTAAAAAAAAAGGTAGGAAATTTTAAAAACATCCAAATAGTGAGGAGCTCAGCTCGATGGCGTCGCTATATGTTCCACTTTAAGACGACACGCAAGTTCTTCGACCTAGGCAGAGTTTAGATGGGTTTCGTAATCTCGAGATTCTCCGTGCTTCGGAGCACGTTAAGCCTTCGGTCCCGGCTGTTGTCGATGGCTGACTGTCGTTATGGGATTCGTTTAGGCGGCTTGGAAACACTGGCCTCTGCAAATCCGCATTGGAGCACCGTGGCAGAGCTCGCTCTAATCCCCTTCGATTGAAGGGAGAGCCCTATCCAAGCAGGGATGATCATAGGTTGATATTTGTCTGCAGTGCTAGCTGCTTAACTTCCGTTATTATTCTGTCCTCAAAATACAGTTCCCAACTAAACCGCTAGTTGACTAGCACCACACGAACAAAGAACTCGTATGAAACCACATTGGGCTAAATGTTTTCCTAGTTTCCCACTGTATAAATTTTTATTCTAAATATTTTACAGAGACAACGTTTTAAATTTTAGAATGTCGAGATAAATAAAATATGACAACGTATTATGTGGGCGCAGACCCATAGCGCCATCTGTTATCTTAGATTGGAACTAATGTACTGATGTTTTGAACGAGAATTTATCGTGTTTTGTTTTAATTGTCCGTGTAAGCCATAGATTTTAGTCATGATTAATATGTAAACTATTCTCAATTATTTGTGAATTTTAAAAGCAATTAAAAGTAATTATGTTACAATTACATCTAGAATTACTAACAAAACAAGTTTTTATTGTTATTACGATTAGTAAATGCAGGAAATGATCAAATTATTAATATAATAATCTTATTGAATTAAACAGATTGTAATTGATATTCTAAAAATAATAATTAATTGTGTCATGAAGACTGACTATTGATTATATTTTTGCTATGATATTATTATTATCTAAATAAAAGTAACTTCAGTGGTTGTCATAGAACGACGCAGCGAGACGCCGCGGGAGAGGTCCAACCAATCACAGGCACAGAATTCATAATAGTACTAACGTATCACAGGGCAGTATGGTTTGGTCTCTAGTTTATTATTTTGGCCGATTTATTGGTTAGAAAAAGTATTAAATTAGTATTATAAAATTAATTAGAACAGTGTTTCACTATGTGATTGTTAATTTAATTTGTTAATGTTCTAGTGATGTTTTCTTTTAAAATTTTATAATTGTTTCAAAATTTCGCATATTTATGAAATTATACTGTATATCAACAGAAATAGGAATACCTACCTAATTGTTCTGACACTTAGGTACGTGAGAAAAAAAAGGGGTTCGCGTTCGCGGTATAATTGCGTGGGTTGTTGTTTGTTTACGTTTAACTTCGGGTTTTTTGGGCGGCATTATTGTGAGAATTTGTATTAAATAGGCACCTACTACAAGAAGAAGCTTTTGAGTTTTTTTAAAGATGTACCATGGAGATGCGCCGACATATACAATTACGACAGACAACCCAACTGGAGATATGCTAGCGGAAGCTCATTGGATGTAATGTTTAACACTTTTTATTTTATTGTTAAACACTTTTCACTTTATATAAATTTTATATTTATTACAAAGCCACCTGATATTTTGTGAAAATGCAAATAGAAAATCTCTTTTAAAAATGTTATTTTCATTATATGATGTCTATTAACACCTGGGTATAAGATTTAAACGGCCTTAAAGTGATGTGGTGCTAGTATGTTTAATAAGGGTGCTAGAACTTAATTGACATTAAGCTCCTTTCTCCGTGGCATAATGGTTACCATGCCAGACCGCCACTCAGGAGGTCCCGGGTTCGAATCCCGCTTGGGGCATGATGAAAAACGAACTTTTTCTGGTTGGCCTTGTGTCTTGGATGGATCTTGGATGTTTATCTATATTATGTATTTGTTATAAAATATAATATCGTTGAGTTAGTATCCCTTAACACAAGTTTCCAACTTCTTTGGGGTTGTTTAAGTGTTGTGTGTGTCGCTATATATTTATTTATTATTTAAATGCAAAATTATCACGATACTTAGCAAACACTGTCGCCTGACCACAGATCAGTACTTCAGTAGTGCCGCTGATGCTGTCTCTTCATGCCGTATGCTGTCACAACACAACGCCTTTTAAATGTAGGAAGCTGAGAAAGTGGCGGTTAGTACATAGCATCCGCCATTGTTTGAAACTAGTTAGACAGTACACTGCGACTGGTCGGCAGTGAGCTTGCGGCGCGTAATATAGGTACATGCAATTGGTGCCTTTTTTTTGGCTTATAGTCAGGAAAATGCATTACTGCATGTCCCGCCGCTGGGGAAGCGACGGGGGTCTGTCGGGCCACTTGTCCTTTAATGCCACTTGGGTATGCCGACTAAAAACCTGACTGACTGCCACCTCACCCGCCTAGATGGGCGGGGCCACGGGAACTAAGATACATCCGTGACCCCGCCGGCGGTTGTCCGAAGACCCACCCGTTGGGCTACGGCACGGTTGGCGGCGAGAGGCGCCGCAACACTCGGGGACTTCCGTTCCAATGGGCGGCGGTTGTGTATGTTTCTTTTAAAATTCGTACGGGAACGGGAATAACGGGACTGAACGTGTAAATCACTGACTACTGAAGGGATTATAATGAAATTCGGTTCACGAGTAGAATTTAATCTGGAGTAACACATAGGATATTTTTATCCCGAAATTCCCACAGGAACGGGAATAATGAGACTGAACGTGTAAATCACTGACTACTGAAGGGATTATAATGAAATTTGGTTCACGAGTAGAATTTAATTTAGAGTAACACATATTGTATTTTTTATCCCGAAATTCCCACAGGAACGGGAATAATAACACTGAACGTTTACACGTTTGTGTATAGTCAGTGATTTACATCACTGACTATATACTGAAGGAGTTGTAATGAAATTTGGTACACGAGTAGAATTTAATCGGGAGTAAAACATAGGGTATTTTTATCTAGAAATTCCCACAGGAACGGGAATAATGGGACTGAACGTGTAAATCACTGAATCATTACGTGTTCTGAAACTGCAAGTGCTAGAAGTTTCCAATGTTTCATGTAGGTTCCTTTCGTTATTTTGCGAAATTCCCAAGGGAACGGTAATAATGGCACTGGAGGGCTACTACGAAACGTTAATCCGATATTTCGGCCGAAGTATCGGAAGAATTTTAACCGTGAAATACAAGGTATTTCATGGTTATTTTAGTAATTTCTTGAATTCTATCCATGAAATACCTTGTACTTTATGGTTATTTTAGTAGTTCATTGAATTATAATCATGAAATAACTTGTATTTCACGGTTAAAATTCTTCCGATACTTCGGCCAAAGTATCGGATTTACGTTTCGTAGTAGCCCTCCTGCACGTGTATTACCCGGGACGCTCAATCTAGATAGCTGAAAGATTCTATCATTTATATAATTCAAAGTCCTGACTGACTGACTGACTTAACTATATATCAACGCACAGCCCAAACCGGTGGGTCTAGAGTTTCCAAATTTGGCATGTAGGTTCCTTACGACGTCTTGGGATGTACTAAGAAAGGATTTTTCAAAATTCCCACGGGAAAGCGAGATATACGCAAAGAAAGTGGCGAGAGGACGCACAGCCCAAACCGCTGGGTCTAGATAGATGCCAAATTTGTCATGTAGGGTCCTTATAAGGACCGGACCGACCGGACCGGATGGAACCGTACCGTACCGGGCCGTGCAGGACCGGAATTTGTTTCTGAAGAAAAATATGCTAATTGTTACTAGGTCACGCGGGCGAAGCCGCGGGCGGAAGCTAGTTTAAAATAAACGCCGAATCCATGTTTTTCCCAATTCCTTGCTTCTTGATTATATTATGTACTACTATTAATATTGGGCAGACCTAGTGACCTGTGTTATAGGTTTTTTTGATACCTAGTACAGGCGCCAGTTCTCCATCAAACACGTGTATATTTAGGGTAGGGGTAGGGTAGGGGTAGAGTAGGGTAGTGCCTCTAAGGCAAAACAAAGTTTGCCGGGTCCAGCTAGTTACTTACATAATTTTCGGCTTAAAATCTGTTGTGCTGTCCTCACTTGTATGTCCATTTCTTGTTTGTAGTGTCCGTCCGGGAAAAAAAATATGGCGCTGGATGTCGAGAGTGGTCGAGACGTACAATGGTAGGTACTGATAGCGACATCTAGCGCTAAACCAGAATATTGGTACCAACTTATAAGCAACATTGCGCGCTGTTCGAGGCCTTGCTAAATAGTAGTGCAATAGTTAAAAGCCGACAGATGGCGCCTTGGTACCCATCTGTCGTGCTCCAAATTCCTTTATTAGGTACTAAATTTTTTCATGTTTGTCCGTCCATAGGTTGTTCATTTTATTGTTTAGACGCATGCCTAGCCTTCACGAACCCCCCGTCCTTCCCGGTGAATGACCCAACAGTAGGGCCTTACATATTCAATTTTTTTAAAATATCTATATATATTAATTTTAATAGAAAGAGAGGTACGGCACAGCGGATAATCCGCTCAAATCGGACCAGCCCGTCTGGGGAAGGACCTCCACCTTACAGAAGATCGTAGCCAAATAGCATTGGTCTCGGCCATGTTGTGTTCCTACGGTGAGTAAGGTCTCCAGAGCTCCACTTGGGGGGGTTGGGAGGGTTGGCAACGCGTGAGTGATACCCCCGGTATTGCTTACGTCTATAGGCTACGGTGAAGGCTTACCATCAGGCCGACCGTATGCTTGTTTGCCACCTGTGTGGTATAAAAATTTTTTTATTTAAATATTCTCACCATAGATTTATTATAACTTACTAGCGTAAGAAGATTGGCAATGCAAAAGAGATAGATCATAGCATACGCGTTTGTTAGAGCGAGATAGATAGACGAGACCATTTTTCCTATACACGCTATGGGCTTGTATCGCCCTAACGTCAGTCATGTTAAAACAAATCCCACTTATTTTTACAAAATTTATGGTTTATAAGTGTAGTTTTGGTGTTAATTCGACGTGATTAAATATGGTTACCTGTGCAGTGCCTGGATGTAACTCTAACTAAAAGGAAAATCTACAAAATTATATATCTTGCTTGCATAAATGTACATTCCACGCACTCTAGTGTATTTTGTTTTTGGTCTCGCCTCAATCAAACAAAGCCGATCTATTGGTACGCTAGTATATACTAAATCTATGATTCTCAGGGTGGCATCACAGTGCGTCTGCTGCCCTGTGATGACAGTAGGTATACACTGTATGTGAAGGGGATATGTGAAAAAAAGAAGGGTCCTTAGAAACCAAATATCTTCTAAACTACTAAAATTTAGACCTAGATTTTTGGATATGTATTAATTCATCATATAATCGAAATTTTGGAAAGAGCCAAAACACGATTGTGACACATTTCCTCGATAGAAAAAAAATCCGAAGTAACCTCTGTTTTTTCTTCAGAACTCTTGTAACTTCTAAACGGTAAATAGTAGAAATTTTAAACTTCATATAAAGAAAGACATTAATGTTTTCTAGAGACTGTAAAGACAAATTTTTAAAAACTCAATTAATGAATTTTAAATAAGCCTAAATGTGTTTTGGCGCTTACGACGTTAAAAATTCGCCGTGTTCACGGTGTCCCATCTCTGTCTCTCGCAAGAGGGATTGATATATGCGTCGCACGGGTGGGGCGGGTTCAGTCGGCCGCTTACTCTTGTCTGGGACGGATCTACGTTCGTCGAGATCTCGCGCGCAACCCATCGAAATAATATTACTACGTATAGAAATGACAGCGCCTTCAAATTTTGGCGCCGCGTTCGGCCGTGCGGGGCGCGCCCCTCCCTGGCCCCGCCCCCAACCGAGTCATAGAATATGACATTACTACGCAGGGGCGACACTTTGTTTATATTCTGCCTATTGGACATCTAACTGATTATTTTATTTTATTACAATATTTTATTTTACTTAATAGAATAAACTTAATAGAAAATAGGTATAATATTAGCTTTATAGGTAGGAAGCTACATTACATTTTTGTTCTTAACTTAATATTAGTCAAAAATAAACTGAGATTAAATCAAAACTTTATAATGAAGCTATTTATATATTGAAGTATTTTGTAATATGTATATGCAATAACTAGGAGACGGTCGCCTGCCAGACAAGACAACTCCTCTTGTTGAATGGTAACGTATCTTTACTCCGAAACTTGTTTGCCCGAATTTCATTTGTTCGAAAATGGTTGGTCGAAATTTAAAATGCTGTTTCGTTTTCCATCTTTTTGTTTTCTAGAAACTATTTTTTTTACTTAGTAACTTTATCCACATTTACGTATTTTTTACCTACTATATAAAAATATTTTGGAAATATAGTTTAAAAAATCAATATTTAAATTACATATTATTTTAAAAAAAGAATTATGAAAATCGGTCCAAAATTGAAGGAGTAATCGGCGGACCTCCAAAAAAAAACAATGAAACATAGAACCTCCTCCTTTTTTGAAGTCGGTTAAAAAAAAGGCAAAAAATGAATATAGACATTAAGCAATGTGGTTTGTTTATAGACGAACAATATCCGTTTTTAGGGGCCACGCCTGATGGAATAGTTTTAACGCATAATATGCTTGTAGAAATTAAGTGCCCCATAGCACCGTTCAAGATTGGGATTGATAGGGCTATAGCACTAAACAAAATGCATTTTTGGAAAGAAGACAAAAATAGTGGAAAAATATACATTAATAAAAAATCTGATTGGTTCTTTCAAGCACAGGGGCAAATGCATATTAGTAAATTTCCAAAATGTTTATTAGCTGTGTGGTATGGGGAAAATAAACTAAAAACAGAAATACTCCATAAAGATGATCAGTTTTGGAAGACGAAAATGGAACCAAAATTATTATCTTTTTATTATGATTGCTTGCTACCAGAGCTTGTAGATCCTCGGCATACAAGAAATATGGCAATTCGTGAGCCAAGTTATGTCATTCGTAAAGGTAAAGAAAATAAAAATGTTGACACAAATGAGACAAATGCGGGTTGTAATAATGAGAAGATTATTGCCTTAAAGAAATTTTAAAACTATAACTTTTAAAATTTCTCTAATGCTTTATTATTAGTTCTTGTATAATTAAAACGATTTAAAAAGTACGTGATTTGCATCTAATTAGAATTTATTATTAATTAATTATATTCTAGACAACATTTTCGTATATTTCAAAATTGGCTCAGCCTGTAGTGTGGTACTGCATATGCACACTAATGCACAGTCTTCAGAAGAAGCCACAGAAAATTTTCATAACATAACTTTGAATAAGTATTTGAATGAAACGATGAACATTCCTTATTTTAACAGCTTTAGTATGTAATCCCATTGTTTTATCATTTTACTAAAATATTCCTTGCAATGACATTAGCTCTTAGACTATAAAGTAAAACGCAGTGTGTGTAATGTTTTATTCGATTGCAAAAAGTATTTTGTTTGTCTGTAAAACTATTTAAAATTTAATATGTACTTATGTAAGTAATTATTTTGCTTATTTATCAATATATTTAGTTATAGACCAAATATCGACTGTCTTGTATTTCATAACTAATACTAAAATAAATAGACACAGGTATTCATTTACTATATTAGTTAAGATAAACTTAAATAGCTACTAAACAAACAATAACAAGTGAACAGCGAAACGTATCGTATTTCCGACGAAAGTATTTTCAAAACTTCGCGGGAAAACGGCGGTCCGGCCGGCACGCGCGCGCGAGTGCAGCGCCGCCGTGGCGGCACTCGCGCAACTTTTGGCTAGGCCCCGCCCCTTTCGTTTCAATTATTTTACGGCATAGCGTCTGAAATCGATGTTTTCTATTTTTTTTTATAATTGCCTGTAAAACCTAATTAAATAATGGGATTGAATTGAATTTCGGATATGTCATTAATTATACAATAACCTATAAGGCCAAAGTAAAAAAAAACATTTTTTTCATTTGTTTCACTAATATAAAGCCTAAAACTTGTTATATCAACATATATACTTTTATATTTCAATAACCTTGTTGCGACAAAACACTTAAATATGGTTACCTGTGCAGTGCCTGGATGTAACTCTAACTAAAAGGAAAATCTACAAAATTATATATCTTGCTTGCATACATGTACATTCCACGCACTCTAGTGTATTTTGTTTTTGGTCTCGCCTCTGTGGCGACACCTATCGCCATACAGAAGAACTACAGAGTGAAGAAAAAGTTCACAATGCGAACACATGACGTCATATACGACGACACTTAGAAATCCTGAATCGCGCTATCGAAGTTTCTACGATATGGAGATATATATACAACCTCCGACACATACATTGTCGGAGCCGCGGTTCCCCAGGCATAACAACCAGCCTGGCCGGAAGATCTTCCCTTTGTGGCGGTCGAGCACATCGCCATCGCTCCCGCTACAGTGGTGACCCCAACGTGATTGGAAGCAGCCTTCTCCATCATATCTCCTCATCAGCTCTGACGTCATCACATTCTTCACTCCTCAACTTGAAGCCTCATCATCAGCAGTCTCACAGCACTCCAGCTACGGGGAAAATCAGGTTCATCGCAGCCGACTCACCGAGCTACCTGTTCCTGCGCCCCTTATCCCGACTCACTGGGATAACCCTCATCCCGACTCACTGGGATATTCCTCATCCAGACTCACTTGGATAATCCTCATCCCGACTCACTGGGATATTCCTCATCCAGACTCACTTGGATATTCTGCATCCCGACTCACTGGGACATGCATCATCCCGACTCACTGGGACATCACTCATCCCGATTCACTGGGATACATCAAGCACGCACGCTCACGCCCGACTCACTGGGACACTTGGAGCACGCACACTCAAGCCCGACTCACTGGGCAAGCTAACGAGAAGCACAGACTGCTGATCATCATCTCATCGGACCTTCGATCCTGGAGGGGAGTACTGTGGCGACACCTATCGCCATACAGAAGAACTACAGAGTGAAGAAAAAGTTCACAATGCGAACACATGACGTCATATACGACGACACTTAGAAATCCTGAATCGCGCTATCGAAGTTTCTACGATATGGAGATATATATACAACCTCCGACACATACATTGTCGGAGCCGCGGTTCCCCAGGCATAACACCCAGCCTGGCCGGAAGATCTTCCCTTTGTGGCGGTCGAGCACATCGCCATCGCTCCCGCTACACCTCAATCAAACAAAGCCGATCTATTGGTACGCTAGTATATACTAAATCTATGATTCTCAGGGTGGCATCACAGTGCGTCTGCTGCCCTGTGATGACAGTAGGTATACACTGTATGTGAAATCGATGTTTTCTATTTTTTTTGATAATTGCCTGTAAAACCTAATTAAATAATGGGATTGAATTGAATTTCGGATATGTCATTAATTATACAATAACCTATAAGGCCAAAGTAAAAAAAAACATTTTTTTCATTTGTTTCACTAATATAAAGCCTAAAACTTGTTATATCAACATATATACTTTTATATTTCAATAACCTTGTTGCGACAAAACACTTAAATATGGTTACCTGTGCAGTGCCTGGATGTAACTCTAACTAAAAGGAAAATCTACAAAATTATATATCTTGCTTGCATACATGTACATTCCACGCACTCTAGTGTATTTTGTTTTTGGTCTCGCCTCAATCAAACAAAGCCGATCTATTGGTACGCTAGTATATACTAAATCTATGATTCTCAGGGTGGCATCACAGTGCGTCTGCTGCCCTGTGATGACAGTAGGTATACACTGTATGTGAAATCGATGTTTTCTATTTTTTTTGATAATTGCCTGTAAAACCTAATTAAATAATGGGATTGAATTGAATTTCGGATATGTCATTAATTATACAATAACCTATAAGGCCAAAGTAAAAAAAAACATTTTTTTCATTTGTTTCACTAATATAAAGCCTAAAACTTGTTATATCAACATATATACTTTTATATTTCAATAACCTTGTTGCGACAAAACACAATATGGTTACCTGTGCAGTGCCTGGATGTAACTCTAACTAAAAGGAAAATCTACAAAATTATATATCTTGCTTGCATACATGTACATTCCACGCACTCTAGTGTATTTTGTTTTTGGTCTCGCCTCAATCAAACAAAGCCGATCTATTGGTACGCTAGTATATACTAAATCTATGATTCTCAGGGTGGCATCACAGTGCGTCTGCTGCCCTGTGATGACAGTAGGTATACACTGTATGTGAAATCGATGTTTTCTATTTTTTTTGATAATTGCCTGTAAAACCTAATTAAATAATGGGATTGAATTGAATTTCGGATATGTCATTAATTATACAATAACCTATAAGGCCAAAGTAAAAAAAAACATTTTTTTCATTTGTTTCACTAATATAAAGCCTAAAACTTGTTATATCAACATATATACTTTTATATTTCAATAACCTTGTTGCGACAAAACACTACATATATTTAAAGTACTTACTATAACTGTACTGTTGGCAACGCGTGAGTGAAATCCCGGTATTGCAAGCGTCTAATAGGCTACTGGTATAAAAAAAACATAATTTCCTTATTTTGAACTTATTTACTGAGACTTGGTTGACACATTGACACATCTAGATTTTTTTAATGTAGGGAGCTGAGAAAGAGGCGACCGGTACTACACGGCCTACGGCGGCCTTGATTATAAATCCGCCTGTTCCAGACACAATACTAATTAGTTACTAATATAAACAATATTGTTTTCATTTGGTAAAACTATTTAATACTGTTACTATTGCCACAGATTACTTAATATTTACTTGCTATTGCATTACTGCACATAAAATGATGTATTTTATTTCTTAACCTACTTTATACACAAAATTTATTCATTACATTTTAATTATTATTGACATCAATTTATATGGCAACTATAGTATATTGTTCATGAGGAAAAAACATGATAGGTCCCCTAAATTATTATTGAAGTAGGTATACATATTTTTGTTCAATAAAAAACATACAAGAAGTACAGTTTTCAAAAAATATTTTGATAATGTAAAGAGTTATGATGACAATATTACAAAAAGTAGGTATAAAATGGACTTCAGGGTGGAAAGTTACAAAGTCTGTGAGTTGACGTCCTTCACGATGTCAATGAACTTGCTTAAAGAGGAAAGATTTTATAATTTGTTTTTTTTTTCATTGATTAGGCTCCGAAACTAATGGACCGATTAGAAAAATCTTTCATCGTTTGGAAGGGTGACATGAATTCCTTATATAAAAATAAAAAAAACTATCTTTGAAATCCGTGCGAAGCCGGGTCGATCCGATAGTTTATCAAGATACGAGAAAAAACATTACATTTTTAAAAAAAATTAATATATAATATCGTGTCCCACGGCTGGGCAAAGACATCTAATACGGATTTTTTATTTTGTATGTAATGATCCTCTGAAATAATCGAAGTGACAAATGTAAACTTTCCATCCTGTTAAAAAATTTGAATTTTTGTTATTTAAGTACACCTTACAATAAATAGTTCTTTTTGACATTTTGGGCCGGACTACATCGATACGTAGATGTTTCAAACGTAATAAATCTCCAAGTCTCTGGCTCAATGTACACAACACTGAATTTTAAGAACGTACCCATGAAATATTGTTGGTCATTTTTTAAAGAAAGAGTGAATTTTTGAAACAGGAATCGATTTGTGATCGTTTTTGAGAGCCTTCAATTTTGAGATTACAGAGTGTATATTTGAGAGCGGAATAGGTTTTTGATCATTTTTGAGAGCTTTCTATTTTGAGAAAGATTGAATTTTGATCGCATTGAACTTTGAGGGGAAAACCGAAGAGCAATGGCGTGACACCATACGGTGAGAGGAACATCCCTATTTCGTTTAAGTCCGGTCCGTCCCTACATCCTAAAGGCGTCTCCACACGCTTGTCAAACAACGGCAAACAACGAACACAAACAACAAATACGAACGTGTGGACTTTTTTTGTTTGTGTTTGCCAGTGTTCGGCGTCGGTGTCGGTTTTTATGCACAAATCAAGGGGTGTTCGACCAACATGTTTGCGATGTATCCACACGCTTGTGAAGCAGTCCGCCATGTTTGCCAAACCGGCATTATACGGCATGTTCGCCAAGCGTGTGGATGCCGCGTTTGTGTTGGATGATTGTAGGTGATTGTGATCGGTGTTTGGCATAATGGTGTTTGTTGTTTATGGCAAACACCAAGCGTGTGGAGGCCGCTTAACATTTACAGTAAAATAGACGGAATTTTATTTACTACAATGTATGTCGATTTTATTATATTTTAAAATAGTTACATACATTAATCATAATCATAAATTAGACTTCTTTTAATTTTTTTAGCTTTTTAGGGTTCCGTAGTAAACTACTAGGAACCCTTATAGTTTCGCCATGTCCGTCTGTCTGTCTGTCCGTCCGCGGTCTAGCGCCTAGACGCTTAATGCTAGAAAGCTATAATTTGGTATGTATGCACATATTAACAATGCTAACAAATTGATGGAACAAAATTTAAAAAAATTTTTTTTTTTGGGGTGGCTCCCCCTTCTTGTAAAGTAGAAATGAAATGACATTTTTTTTCGTATATATCTTATCTTATCGATATGTCGTAAATATCTTATCAGAAATTTAAATGTATCTTAAAACTGCAGTTCTCGAAAAAGTCCTGATAAATTCAATTTTATACTGATTTTAATGCTAGTTCGATAGCAAGAATTATTTATCAAGTTAATAAGTCTCGAATTAATTACCCTGATATTCATTTACATAAAAGTTTTACCTTAAATTTACGAAAGGTAACAAGTGTAAGTTTCTAATTTGCCCATATTTACACAATATACAAATACAAAGATAGAATAAATGCCTGTTAGTATTATGGTGAATACAGAAGTGTCTGAGCTGCTTAATTTAAATTAATCTGCTGTTGCTTTAGAGACTCTTCAATTGCTAACTGAATAGGATCTATCTCGTTAAAAGCAAGGTCATTATTGTTAAGCATATAACTGTCTTCACTCGTCATAAACGGCTCAGGTCGTAATGACGACTGTGGCCTACAAATAGCTCGAGGTCGACTACTCGTTGAAGGTTGAGGATCGAAGCTGAAGCCCCGAAAACTTGAAAATGATGGCAACGGCTCCGGTTGGTAATAATGCCTGTTAGATAAGTCGGTAATAGACGTCGACGCAGACCCTTGAGTTGGCGGACGTGGGTTCCTACGCACACGCTGGTCTAGTGGTGGAGCGCGTAACAGTTCCTGAATACTGTTTGGTGGAGGACGTCTAGCGCCAGAGGCACGACTCATTGTCCTGTAGAAATCGCTTCCATTAGAACTCTCTCCGTCGTCTCGGCTACGCCCAGCACTAAAGTCTATTGCGCGAAATCCTCTGACAGGGTCTGGACTATACGGTCGACTAAATCCACCATACTCGTTGAAATGCCCCCTGCTAGTACTCGGGCCTTCAAAATTATAGTCCAATGTAGATCTTCCTGGATGGGCGATGTCATTATTTCTTGACATCCTTCTGATACCAGAAGAACTTGGTCCAAATACATCATGATGAAAAGTGGGAGTAGAACCATCATAGTTGCTCATAGTAGAAGAACGGTCACGGTATCTTTCGCCAATATAGTTACCGAAGCTGTCATAACCGCTATAGTTTCTGGATACAAAGCCAAAGCTTCGTGAGGAACTTGCACTATCGTAATAGTTTGATGCACATGCTGACGCATTGTCATCGTAATAGTTTGATGCGCCTGCTGACGCATTGTCATCGTAATAGTTTGATGCGCCTGCTGACGCATTGTCATCGTAATAAGTATTACGAGAGCTGCTGGGTCGATCAATAATATTAAGAGTATTCATTTCATCCATGGTATTGGAGTAGCTGGCACTGCAGCGACAGTTGCTTGCTCTGTTCATTTCGTCAAAGTTAAGACTATTGAAAGTACCTCTATTACCACTGTCAAAAGGATCCACAAAATTATCGTTACACACTGTGTCATCGCTCTTAATAACATTCATGTCATCCACGTTGATTTCCAAGCTAGGACTCCCAATATCACGACGAATGGTCACTCCAATAGCAAGGTTAGGGCTTGCAGGACTCATATCACAAACAGTATTGGTAATGGCGTTATCATTGTTTTCTGTGCTAGTGTCACTGATGGTATGAATAATTGATAGATTTCCTTCTTCATTTGGTGATTTTCTAAAATCACTACTACCTGCATTATCGTTACGCATTTGACGCGTGACATCAGTACTATCATCAGTTTTAAACCCATTAGAATCTGTAGTATTATAAGAGTAAGTACGACTTCTAGAAGAAGTACTAGAACTATTATTATCTTTAGACATATCGTTGTTGTCTAGGCTTTGTTCATTATTCGTAAAGCTGGCTTTATCATTACTTTTCTTAGTATCGTTGGATCTCTTATTATTTACGATGCTATCATTAGAAGTAGAGGTTAAATCAATGAAGGATTCAACATCGCTCTCTTTTTTAGATGTATTATCTTTATGACCGGAGGTGCTTTGTTCCACATTGTGTAAGACGCTATCATTAGTAGCATTGGCACTATCGCTTGAACCAGTGGTTTCATCGCCGACATCATCACTTGATGCAGTTGATGGGATCGATTTATTCGTCCGTCGTAAATAATTGACCTCAAAATTCTCTCTCTCTGTAACAAAATAAATAAATGTTTAGTTTTAAAAATACTAAGTTAGCAAGTTTTTTTTTTGTTAATATCAAATTATTTGTGGGTATAAATAAATTCTACACACAATGTGACTTCACGAAGCGCAACGTAGTTCCAAAGTATGTCTAAGTGGTTAGTCTAACGTGTTTATAAAACATAGAAAACAAACAGGCTCCAGAAAAGACACCAATACCATCACATAAAGTGCAAACATTATATCTACACTAATAGTGGAACGATTTGTATTTTGTATGTGTGTGTGTGTGTGTGTTTGGGTGGGTGTGTGGGTGGTGAAACTCAAAAACTACTAACCCGACCGATTTCAAAAATTTTTTTACCCTTGGGAAACTACGCTATCCCCAAGACAATGACATTAGGGATACCTATATGCCGGGCGGGACGGGGTGCTAGTTAATTATAAATTATGATAATGTCCAAATCCACTCCACTCCACTCAATTCTTCGTAAGTAAATAAAATTAATTGTAGACATAAGATGTTTATCCTCGAAAAAACAGAATATGTGAACAAAACAAACTAATTAAGTATAATCTATACTAATATTATAAATGTGAAAGTGTGTGTGTCTGTCTGTATGTCTGTTGTTTGTCCGTCCTTCACGGCAAAATGGAGGAACGAATTGACGTGATTTTTTAAGTAAAGATAGTTGAAGGGATGGAGAGTGACATAGGCTACTTTTTGTCTCTTTCTAAACCCCCACTTCCCTAAAATGGGGGGTAGAAGTTTATATGGAGCATTCCCCAATTTTCAAGGTAGTAAGCTAAAAATTGGTACGCGGACTATTTGTGACTAACAAAAAAATCGGGCATAATTTTTTTTGGAAATCAACCCCCTACCCCTTAGAAGAAGGGGTGATATTTTATATGGGACTTTTCGCAGGTTTCAAGGTAGGAAGCTAAAAATAGGGACACAAACTCTTTGTTTTCAACGAAAAATACCTGCCTTATTTTTTTTTGGAAATCTCCCAGCCCCTATAATAGGTGATGGAAATTTGTGTGATACTCTCCGCAAAATTAGTACAGGTTCTATGATACAAACGAATAATAAAATAAAACAATTCTAAAACATTAAATCTAACCATAATTCAATCAGCTTTTGAGAAAAAAATCAACTTTCGAAACACAAAAAAGTGTTACTCATGGATTCGGATAGATGGCGCTATTAGGTTTATAAAATTTCTGAAACACGCTAACGTCTATTTGTACTTAAATGCGGGCGACCGACGGCCCGCGCTTCACATTATAGTGCAAGACTAAGTGCATACGTACGGCACCTATTACTATGTTATGTATTTGACTAATTGATGTGTACCCTCACACAAGCTTCAATTAAAACTAGGTCCCAGTCATGCTTATGCGAAATTTGGATGCCCTGAGAAGCCCAAGATTATGTAATGGGACATGTTCGTGTCACACAACTTGGCCGCAATATCATTAGCGCCACTATCCTAACCGGCGTAGGAAAGGGTGAAAATGTAATGATCCCACGAATCCCAATAATTTCCACAGATCTCCCGTTCCAGTTTAAAAGGCTACAATTTCCTCTTAAGCTTAGTTTCGCTATGACAATTAACAAAGCGCAAGGACAGACATTAAAGGTTGATGGAACTTAGAAAAGCCGTGCTTTTCCCATAGACAATTGTATGTTGCATGTTCGCGCGTGTCCAATGCCTAGAATCTTTACATTCTATCCCCAAATGGAAAGACATATAATATCGTCTACAGTAGCGTATTAAAATAATATTCTGTTCTGTTCCTTTTGGTAATCATACCATCATACTTCATACTAATATATAAATGAGAAAGTGAGTTTGTTTGTTATTCCTTCACGGCTTGACTAAGCAGCTGATCATTATGAAAATTTGTATACACATTGTCAGGGTTACAGAGCCCAACACAAGCTAACTTTTACGCGGGCGAAGCCGCGGGTAACAGCTAGTAAATCAATAAACACCTGAACAAAGTGTCAAAAGCGACTGACATTTGGTAATTAAGTAGATACTTATATCAAGACAAAATCTCAGCGCATGAAGAAGGACTTGCGACATGACGTTTTATCACCGAAATACTGGTTGAAAACAGATCAAAATCATGTTCTATGATAAATCTACTGAATGTGGCACAGCCACGATAGATGAGGGCGTTATGCCTGTAGTTAATCGAAGCTGAAGGGACAAACAGCACTGGGCGCAACCGCAGGCCCGACGTATTAGTTCTAAATGATATCATGCTTAGAAGCTCCGCACAATCAACATTACCAGTATTACCACTGACAACGTTTGCCAAATAACATGCATCCCCCGCGCTGGCCCTCACAGCGTAGGGGAGCGTCCCCAAGGTGGCGGATAGGGGAATGGTCGGTAGTACAGCCTAGCTACACTAACCGGCTAAGTCCGATGGACTCGCTGACCAACGACGGGTGTGGTCCTCCAGCATTTCGGGGGTTGTGCGGCGGGTTGACACCTCGCCCACGTAAAACCAATGTTGCTGGTGAAGCGTATCCCGTTAGCGCTTCACTAGCTTGCACAACATCGTCAAAAAAAAAAAAAATAATAACATGCATCACTGATTTCTCGTCTTATGTGAAGTGGCAAAAAATGAAATTTTCTTACAGCGTAAGTCGTAATCATGGGTACTAAGATATCTTAGGAATCTCCTTTGCACGTTTTCATTGCGTGTTATATAAATTTGGTATTGTGGGTTCCACACCTGTGACGCGTACTCCAGATGACTACGTACAAAAGCAGAGTATAGAATTTTTAATGATATTTATTAAATCCTTGGACATTCTAATTATAAACCCGAGAGCTTTCGATGCTTTTGATATTATTCTATCTATGTGTCTGTCAAATAACAATTTACTATCTAAAATGACGCATAGATCGCGAATATGGTCTACTCTGGTTATGTTACTACCAAGTATCTTATAGTCGAAGTTAATGACATTCAATTTACGAGTGAAGGAAAGGATAAGGAAAAGCATTTACTGACATTCATATCTAATTTGTATAAAATACAATAGAATTCGAACCTTGATAAATCATTTTGTAATTTATATACATCTGTTGGATCAGGAATACTTAATTATATCTTCATGTCGTCAGCAAAAAGCAGGATTTGATGTCCATAATAAATATGGTGAATAAAAGGGGGCCTAAAATCGAGCCCTGCGGTACTCCTGAAGGTATTTTGGTTGGACTGGATGTGTAGCTATTCTGTGTTCATGTTCATTGAAGCGAAGAATTTCATGACATGATTTTCATGAATAAGGCATGAAAATCCTGTTGACTCCAAAAGGGCAAAGTTCCTGAAGGTGAACGGCTTCTCGTGAATTGTTATAGTTAACCATAAAATAACAAAATCATTATGAAAGACGATTCAACAAGTGTCATCTTTCGCGAAAAAACTGCACGATCAACAAACACACACATTCGCATCGCAGCGTTTTGCTTTACGAATTCGCCAAAATATTTCGTAGCTCTGTGTACAAAAGCTTATTGTTGTATTCAAGGATGCGCGTAAGCGTCGCGTTTCGTGCTACATTGAGCTATTTGTTTGTTAAACCTCACAATAAAATTATTGCAACTCCGCGATGGACAATGATACGCGACAAAAACACGCAACGAATTTTTGACAAAGTCCAAAGTTGACAAAACAGTTTGAATTTGGCAGAAAAAATATTTAAAACTTTCGCAAATTACCCAAACTGACACGAACTGTCAAAACTTTTACATATCTGCCACACCTATCCTATCCCATGAAAAGCTCTGCGCAACTCGTGGAGTCCCGGAAGAAGCTGTCGATGCAAGAAGTACATCAAAATCGAGGTCAGTGCAATGCGCAGCTGCAGCCCGGGAGTGCCCTAGGGTACCTAATTACCTATAGGCGTTATTGATTTTATCTAGACTGCATAAAGGACGGAAAATTGCGATATAACAAAGACTGAAACAAAATGAAACTTATTTTTTTTTTTAATTAACGACTCTTTTTTATATTTTTAGCATTATTTTTACTAAATAATTAATTTGAATTAGTTAATATAATTTTGAGATTGATTAATTAAATAATTAAAATACATTCGCTTTGGTAACGCATTACCAATCATACAAATACTTGTAAATGTAAACCAATTTAAACATAACAAAGAAATAAGAAATTACAGTAAGGTATATCTCATAAAAATAAAATTGAGATTCGATATTGAATAACTCGAGTTAGTTACTCGAGAACAATCTCGCAATTGCAAAAACAAGGTATTGAACAACAAAAAAGTTTAAAAATAACTTACCCAGGGTCTCCTTCGCGTCCTCCGTCAGGTTGGGCCAGCCGGGGTACATTTTGCCGCGCAAATCCTTCCACAAATCTTCTCTTGTCTTCTTACGTCTCCTACTTCTCTTTTTCTTTCAGGCTAGTGGCCCTGCTTTCATTGGTTTGTTAGATTCTTTGTCTCCAGAGCATCAAACTGCAACATCCTGATACCTAGGAAACTAGACGCGAACTGAGAGTTACGCTGGAAAATCTAGGCTTTGAGTGTTGCGCGCGCCGGCCAAGGTAAGACCGCGTTTACAATGGTTGAAATTTTGAATGTTTTTTTTTTCAAACTGAGTATACCAAATAATTATTAATGTAATTGACATAATCGTTATTATGACTTCAATATGACACCATGTGACATGATTCTAATAAGAGCTTTTGTTAGTACCTAATCGATACATCCACAGAACAGGGCAATCGAAATCATAATCAACCAAGGATCTCAAGAGAATTGAGTTAGCTATTTTCTCCGCACATTACGAAGGTGAATTTTGAAAAATAAAAAGAAACTCAACTTATTGACATCCCGTGGAAAAAACTACGGTACCAGTCTTGAAACTAACAAAGAGTTTAATACGAAAAATGTTGTAACGAAGAACGTCTTAGACGCCGCTTTATTCTTATGGGTATTTGCAAGTGTGAAATGACTACTTACGTACTTCTGAAAGTCTGTAAGATTTCTATCATGATTTACATTTAAGCTGGTTTAAAGTCTTTTCTAGCAAGATTTTGATTTGAGCTGGTTTTAAAATTTGTTTGATAATGAGACTGCGTTTTAGGAAAAAGATTTAGAAAATACCAACTTGGCTCTACGGTCCTTCTTTATTGATAGGAATGTTATTTTTTAAATAAAATGTAATGTGTTGATTTAACTTTTTTAAGATTGTTTTTTTAATAGTTTTAAACGTTTCAACTAACCATTTTTATTTTTTGTTTAGATATTAATGTTGTTAAGTTTTTATGTATTAACATGTACTTACATAAATAATTTATATTCAAATTATTATTTAATATTATTAAAGAATAATATAAATATTTTTTTGTATAAAGTAATTTTGGAGTACTTATGCACTAACCCTCACTTCGTCGCCCAGATATTAGCTCCATTGATTTATGCAACACGGATGCACCCCCCCGGTGCGTGAGCTGCAGGTGGGCGATGGGGTGACTGGTGAAGGGGGGCAAGGGGGTGTCCGTTGCTGGGCGCATGTGATGCTTACCATCTTACCGTATGCTTGTTTGCCAACAATGTGGGATAGAAAAAAATAAAAAAAGAGAAAATAAAGATTCAAACAAGTTTCTCACTCACTTATTTGATACTAGCTTTTGCCCGCGGCTTCGCTCGCTTTAAATTCGGGATAACACGGTTCCCCTTGCTTCTCTACCTTGAAAACTGCGAAAAGTCCAATATAAAATTTCATCGCCTCTTTTAAAGTGTTGGGGGCAGATTTCCAAAAAAAATGAGGCACGATTTTTTTGTTAGTCACAAATAGTCCGCATACCAATTTTTAGCTTTCTGCCTTGATAATTGCGGAATGCTCCATACGAACTTCTACCCCCTATTTTAGGGAAGTAGGGGGTTAGGAAGAGACAAAAAGTATCCTATATCACTCTCCATCCTTTCAACTATCTTCACATAAAAAATCACGTCAATTCGTCGCTCTGTTTTGCCGTGAAAGACGGACAAACAAACAGACACACACACTTTCCCATTTATAATATTAGTAGGTATGGATTATGTTTGAGCGAGAGTGCAAGCAAGATCTTTTAAAAAATATATAAGTATTAGTAGTAAGTACAAACTGACAAGCGGTTTGTTTTGTTTGTTTGCGTGGTAAAGGTGTTGACTAATGGTTAGCCAGCAGTAAATGGGTAGCCAGCTTTCTGTCCAACAGAAGCATAATTGCCAAAGTTGACGGCAGCTGCTCGGACCGCATGGACATTAATGCTGGCGTGCCACAAGGCTCCGTTCCGTTCTGTCACCGACCCTCTTTCTGCTGCATATCAATGATATGTTGTCTGTAGATAATATTCATTGTTATGCAGATTGTTATACCTATTACACGGGCCGGCCTAACATCCCTCGTTCCGTAGTGGAGGAGAACCGCGAACGACTTGTGTCTGAAATCGAAGACACCATTGCTAGGGTGAACGATTGGGGACGACGTAACTTAGTCCAATTTAACCCCACCAAGACACAAGTCTGTGCGTTCACCGCGAAGAAATCCCCATTTTCAGTGGCCCCACAATTCCAAGGGACACCCTCAATAACTACCGGCAGCTTAGGGATCCTTGGAGTCGAGATCTCAAGCAACGTTCAGTTTCGCAGTCACATAGAAGACAAGGTCAAGTTGGCGTCGAGAAAGCTCGGTGTGCTAAATAGGGCGAAGCGGTACTTCAATCCGGGGCAGAGATTTGTACTGTATAAATCTCAAGTCCGACGCCACATGGAGTACTGCTCCCACCTATGAGCCGGAGCGCCGGCGTACCAACTTGGACCTCTTGACTCATTCACAATCCTCATAGCTCAAAGACGTGCTATGAGGATTGTCGACGATCCCAAGCTAACAAGCGGTATCAAGCCCCTCAGTCTGCGGAGAGACTTCGCCTCCCTGTGCGTGTTCTACCGCTAGTATAATGGGTTTTGTTCCGAGGAATTGTTTGACTTGATGCCTACGGCCACTTTCTACCATCGAACTGCTCGTCACCGGCGGGGAATCCAACCTCACACACTAGAACCAAAATGGTCGCGTACTGCGCGGTTTCAGAGGAGTTTCCTCCCGCGAACGCTGAGGCTGTGGAATGAGATCCCCGTCGAGGTCTTTCCTTTGGATTATAACATGGGGTTCAAAAGGGGTATTTTCACAACCATACCATATTTTAAGTTGGGTGTATGGTAAAGTGAATTTCGGCCAGATGGACCGTTGACGTGAATAAGATGGCGGGTAATGGCTGGATGCGGAAGGCGGAGGACTGGGTGTGGTGGCGAGTCTTGGGAATGGCAAATGTTTACCAGTGGATCAGGCTGTTGATGGAGATGATTATGATCGATTTTAAAGTGCATCTAAACTTGGCATTGGATTGGATTTCAACGCTTTTTGAGGCGAACAATTAGCCGATATGAACTTGGACCCTTTTAACAGGTATGTTTTGGGTGGGATACCTACTTTTTTTCAAGAAAACCAACCTATTTTTTTCTTATTGTGCCACGCCAGCGCCCATTGTTAACCTTAGAAGTCATCATTTTGCTTTTCACAGCAACATTTTTTTTTTTTAATCGCTCCGTGAGTTCTTTGCCTTAATGTTATAATATATTGTAAACAAAGTATGTCTTTCCAATGGGAAAGTATTTTTTCTACTATAGAGGGCATTGTATGGGATAGGCCAACAGATGGCGCCACAAGTCGCGCTATGGGTTGTTTTATGGCAGCTGATACCTTGGATTAACACATAGGGTACTTTTTATCCCGATAAGTACGCGATTCCCGTAGGATTTGATCAAAACACTGGTAAAAATGGGGCGTAATGATACCATCTTTGCATACAATTAAAAACGTGTGGAAAAAAATATATTACCTCTGGCACAGTAATTGAAACGACTTAAAGAAACAAAAAAATACTACCAACACAACATAATATGTTTATATATATATATATAAAGAAATGCTGTTAAAAAATTCTTTCCTTTTTGTTTAATAGTAGTTTTAATAAGATTCACTAGATGGCGCGGCGTAGTAAAACACGAAAATGAATTTAAATTATTATTATTGCAAAAAGTGTAAAATACATCTACAAAAAAAAAATAAGCAAAAAAAGCACCAGCACCAACCGGAATTGAACACAGAAATAGTTGTTGGTTCGATGGTGGATAGTAAGTTCGATGTAAGCACTGAGCCACAGATCCGTCAATTACCTACGGGCCGTGTCGGACCGGACCGAACCGGACCGGAATTTGTTTCTGAAGAAAAATATGCTAATTGTTAGTAGGCCACGCGGGCGAAACCGCGGGCAGAAGCTAGTACCTATTATTTATTTTTTAAATTAGGAATCTCTACAAAAAATCCTACAATGTAATGTAACCCAAGCCAAGGTGTAATCGTGAGAAGTCGGGGCGGTCCGCTAGTTAAAGATATAAGAAAATTGTACTCTTATGGTAGGGTCGATTTGACCGCGAAAGTATATTTTTTTTATACCACTAATGTAGGTCCTTCCCCAGACGGACTGCTCCGATTTGAGCGGATTATCCGCTGTGCCCTACCTCTCTTAAAATCACCTTCGGAAAGAAAATAAACTTGAAGCAACCCGGTTTCGCGAGGGAGAAATTTAAAATAAATGCCGAATTCCCTCTCGATTCGCATGTTTTTCCCAATTCCTTGTTTCCTGGTTATATTATGTAGGTACCACTATTAATATTGGGCAGACCTAGTGACTTGTGTTATAGGTTTTTTTGATACCTAGTACAGGCGCCAGTTCTCCATCAAACACGTGTATATTTTATTTTTTGTCATTTGTTTGTGATCGTTCAATATCCGCTGAGATTAGTAGTGTCACTCGTGACCGCGAGTACCAACAGTGAAAAGTGCTTACGCATCACAACAAAGTCGTCGCGTCGCGAACGACCGAACCGCGATGACCTAGAATAAAACTTCGTGCAAGGTATGTAGTTTACATACAATATATAACTCTGTTAAGGCGACGTTCTCGATACCTTAACAATGAGTACTCCAACCAAATCAATCTCAATAAAAACTGATACAGAGCGATTATTATACGATAATTATAAGGCAGAAAGGGATGAACGTCTGAAACAGGCGAGCCTTATCGAAGACCTGAGGAGTCAAATCGCAAACCTACAGCAGCAGCTACAAAGTGCTCTGGAGCCTAAGCCGGCGACAGTCCCAGAGGCGCCAGTTCATGCCGTATATGATACTGACGAGGAAGAACTGGCAAGAGAAACAGAATGGATAAGAACAAAATCCCGTAAAAAAAGGAGAATGAACTCATCACCCTCTGCCTCGCCGCCAGAAAAGGAAAACACAAACCCGGAAAAGGTAAAGAAAGTTCCCCCGCCGCCTCCCATCATAGTGGATGGCATAAAAAATTACCAAGATTTCTATGACTTTTTGTCAAGAGATCAATCAGCTGGCACATTCACTATAAAGATGCTGAACGGTGACAGCGTCAAAATAAACGCCTGTAATGAGGAGTCGTACAGAGCTGTGGTACATATACTAACCAACAACAATTGCCTTTGGCATTCGTACGAAAATAAGCAGGAAAGACCAATTAGGGTAATGGTAAAAAAATTACCCTTTACATGCAAGCCAGAGAGAATTGTAGAAGATCTTAAGTCTAAGGGCCTACAAATTGAAAATGCCGTGAACAAGTTAAGTTGGAAAAGTAAAGAGCCACTAAACATGTTCATGCTAACCTTCAGCAATAAGGAGGAAATCAATAAGATTTATGAAATTAAATCAATATTAGGATGCATAGTTGATATACAACCACTCAAATCGCCAAAACTCATTCCTCAATGCAAGAGATGTCAGGCTTACGGACACACCCATATGTATTGCTCTAAAGAGCCAAGGTGTGTAAAATGCACCGGTCGTCATCTGACCAAAGATTGCACAAAACCTCTACAAGAAAAACCAAAGTGTGTACACTGCGGGGAAGCTCATCCAGCTAACTACAGAGGTTGCATGGTAGCCAAAGAGATGCAGAAACTAAGAAATAAGTCTGCCAAGAAACAGTCTACCCACAGTAAAACAGCTCCTATCACACTGCAAAAATCCAGTGAAAAGATAAATACAATCGTAAGTAAAAATGTGTCTTACGCCCAGACTGCTGCAAAAAATTCAATGAGTTCTCAACGCCAGCAAACTAATTCAAACGAGAACAAGCTAGACGAAATACTAAAGCTCGTGTCGTCATTTGATGCCCGCTTGAAAAAAATTGAAAACAGCACGAAAGGTGCTACTCCTATTGCCAAAAAATGATTGACCACCTTAAGATCATGGCCTGGAACTGTAACGGACTACTGAACCACCAGAACGAATTGCAAGTAGTCCTAGATATAGAAAACATTGATGTGTGCTTAGTGTCAGAAACACATTTCACAAAAGAATCCCACGTCACATTCAAAGGCTATAAAGTCTATCAAGCATTACACCCAGCAAATAAAGGAAGAGGTGGCAGTGCTATCATTGTTAAAGAAAAAATCCAACACCAGGAAGATATCAAACATGAAACACCAGAGGTTCAATGTATAGCAGTCCGCTTGAACACAAAACAGTATTCCTTAACTGTGGCAGCTATATACTGTCCACCTCGTTATACTATTCATAAAGACGAATATATCAATATATTACAAACACTTGGTGAAAGATTCATATTAGGAGGCGACTTCAATGCTAAGAACACGCATTGGGGTTCCAGACTAACGACATCAAAAGGAAGAGAACTTATGCATGCCATAACAGAAATGAAATGTGACGTGGCGTCAACAGGATCTCCTACATACTGGCCAACGGACCCAACAAGAGTCCCTGACCTTATAGACTTTTTTATTTATATAAATTTATCGTCTAATTATTTAAGAACTGAACAGAGCTTTGACATGAACTCTGATCACTCAGCTATATACCTAGAGATAAGTGAGAAAGTATTAACTAAGGAAACTAATCCACGTTTAGTCAATAAATATACTGACTGGGAGAGTTTTAAATTAGATTTAGATAATCACATTGACCTCAGGGTACCGTTAAAAACTCCGGAGCAGTTAAATACAGATTTGGAGAAATTTGTTACTCTAATACAACAAACAGGTTGGAAAAATACTCCTAGCATTAGAAAGAGAACCTCAAAAAACATCTACCCAAGAGAAATCAAAGATTTAATAACAGTAAAAAGAAGGCAGAGAAATGTATGGCACCAAACTAGATCTCCAGAAGATAAAAGGAAGTTAAACAATCTAACCAAACAGCTGAAAAGACTAATTCAAAACTATATTGACGAGTCTACTAATACTTATCTCCAAAGATTAAGCAATGATCGTAGCACAGATTACTCACTCTGGAAAGCTACCAAGTGTATGAAAAGACCAATCAATCATATACCGCCTATCAAAACTGAACAAGGGTTGTGGGCTGTTAGCAACGAACAAAAAGCTACATTATTCGCAAAACATTTAGAGAGCATATTCCAACCAAACGAAAGCGAAAACAATAGCGAATTGGTTAACGATATCTTTATAAATGAAAACAGCGATAAAACCAATGAGCAAACAAACATCAGACTGGTGACTCCAAGGGAAGTCCGACGTGAAATTCGTCAACACATTAACCCAAAAAAATCACCAGGTTTTGATCTCATATCTGGCGAAATACTACATAACCTCCCGAGAAAGGCATTAGTAAAATTAACAAACATTATAAACGCAGCATTAAGGCTAAAATATGTACCTGACTTGTGGAAAGTCGCTGAAGTAATCATGATAGCGAAACCGGGAAAATCGCTGAATGAGGTTACGTCATACAGACCAATCTCCTTGTTGCCTATTATGTCAAAATTGTTTGAAAAACTGTTATTAAAAAGACTGAAACCCATAATAGAGGCGAAAAACCTGATCCCAGAGCATCAATTTGGTTTCAGAGAAAAACACTCAACAATAGACCAAGTGCACAGAATTACGAATGTAATCGAAAAAACTCTCGAAGATAAAAAAGTGTGCTCTACTGTCTTCCTAGATGTAGCACAAGCTTTTGACAAGGTATGGCACGAAGGACTCATTAAAAAACTTAAGAGAATGCTACCCACACAATACATAGATATAATAAAATCATATATATCGGAAAGAGTATTTAGAGTAAGGCAAGAAAATGCATATTCAGAAATTAAGAAGATAAAAGCCGGAGTACCGCAGGGCAGTGTATTAGGTCCGGTCCTGTACCTATTGTACACCAGTGATATTCCGGAATTAGATAATAACACTCTTGCAACCTTTGCTGACGACACCGCTATAATGGCAGTTGGAAGCACTCATAAGGAAGCAGCAGAGAAAGTTCAAATAGCTGTTACTAGAGTTCACGACTGGACAAAAACATGGAGAATCAAACTCAATGAATCTAAATCAGTTCACGTCAACTTTACAAATAAACACGATCAATATTGCCCAGTGTACATTAATCAAAAGCGTATACCTTACGAAAACACAGCCAAGTATTTGGGTATGACGCTCGACGCGAAGCTCCGCTGGAAAGCTCACGTCAAAAAGAAAAGATGTGAACTTGATATACGGTTCAATAAGATGAATTGGTTACTAGGAAGACACTCCACCCTGTCAGTTCGAAACAAAATACTACTGTACAAACAAGTCCTAATGCCAGTATGGACTTATGGCATACAGCTGTGGGGCTGTACCAAAAAGAGCAACACTAAAATAATTCAGAGATTCCAAAATAAAGTACTGAGGGCTATTGTGAATGCGCCATGGTACATAAGAAACGACCATCTACACCGGGACCTTAACATACCAATGGTCAACAATGTCATCCAAAAAAATGCAGAAGCACATGAGAATAGATTGCTTCATCATGTGAACGTAGAGGCGATCCAGCTCCTCGACAATACGGACATAGTGAGACGACTTAAAAGAACTAAACCATTTGAATTAGTGTAGTGATTAATGACAATATTTATGTGTTAATATAGTGTAAACAAAGACACATGAACAAAGTGACTTCCCCTTAATAGAGACAGTAAGAAAAGTGCCGATGGACACATTCTTATATTACAATTTTATAAAACTAGGTCAATGTAAAATTACTCATTAGTCTATGTTTAGGCTAGATTGTAATTATATTAGCGTATTTAATAATACAATATTAGTATGCTACAAACAACAAAAAAAAAAAAAAAAAAAATTGTTTGTGAAGAAGAAATAAATAAACGTTTCTTATTATTGTTATTGATTATTTCCCCCTTTCCCTTCATTCCGTCTTCCCTTTTACATTTCTCCTCTTTCTTTTTTTTATTTCTCTTTTCCTGGGGTAGGGGTAGGGGTAGTGGTAGGGTAGGCGTAGTAGTGCCTCTAAGGCAAAACAAAGTTTGCCGGGTCCAGCTAGTTACTTACATAATTTTCGGCTTAAAATCTGTTGCGCTGTCCTCACTTGTATGTCCATTTCTTGTTTGTAGTGTCCGTCCGGGAAAAAAAATATGGCGCTGGATGTCGAGAGTGGTCGAGACGTACAATGGTAGGTACTGATAGCGACATCTAGCGCTAAAGCAGAATATTGGTACCAACTTATAAGCATGAATGTCCGCGAGCAACATTGCTCGCTGCTCGAGGCCTTGCTAAATAGTAGTGCAATAGTTAAAAGCCGACAGATGGCGCCTTGGTACCCATCTGTCGTGCTCCAAATTCCTTTGTTACTAATTTTTTTCATGTTCGTCCGTCCATATGTTGTTCATTTCATTAGACGCAGGCCTAGCCTTCACGAACCCCCCGTCCTTCCCGGTGAATGACCCAACAGCAGGGCCTTACATATTCTATTTTGTAAAATCAGCGTAAATAATTCGTGTAGTGCTGAAAATTGACACAGTTATACCTTATAGAGTCCAGAACAACATTCTAAAAGTCATGGAGGGTGGGGGCTCCGCTAACTGAGTAGGTGGGGGGGCGGGGGGGGTCAAAGGCCCCATTTGTCAGATTTTTGCTCATATCTGGAATGTCTGTACAATTAGCATTACATAAAATTTCCTACCGATTTAATCATTTTAGTTTAACTCTACAATCAATACTTTAGAAGCTACAGGCTGTTCAAATTGACAAAGAGATTAAAAAGTTCTTTTTTAAATAAAAACTGGACAAGTGCGTTTCTGGCCAAGATAAATAGCGGTACGCCACAAATATAAACTGCAATTTATATTATAATGCACATCTATTATTCACTAACGCACGTCGTACCTATTAACTCTTTATTTTTAGGGTTCCGTACCGCAAAAGGAAAAACAGAACCCTTATAAGATCACTTTGTTGTCCGTCTGTCTGTCTGTCTGTCAAGACCCTTTTTCTCGGGAATACGTGGAGGTATCAAGTTGAAATTTGAACCATATACTCAGGTCTACGGTCCCATGAAGTTGTGAAAAAATCAAATTTCTAAGTTTACGTAAAAAAAAGATACAAAAACGCATATTTGAACGTTCTGAAGGAAATCAAAATGGGGGGCTACTATGAAATCGAAAATACGAACTGACGTTTCGTTGAATTCCTACCAGTTTTGAACCTTATTCTAAAGTAGTAATGTCTTTTTTGACAGCACTACGTGTTTCGTTTGTTTCGGATGGAGACTTTCATAGTTAGCCCTCCCTTGTTTTTACTTTTCAATGACTTGACGTTTGATGTGTCAAATTATGACAGTAAATGGTCATATTCAAGTCATAAAAAAATGCATCTTTTTCTCTATAACAACTTCATGTTACATTTATTATTAATAATAATAATAATAATAACTCTTTATTAAGCCATAAAAACTTAAAAATAACAAAGTGGTACATACAAGCGATACAGGTTTGTATCAAGATTGTGTTATATTAATATTTAAGTCCCCTGTTCCAACCGGCGACAACTCATCTCTGAACTAGACGTTAGTCTGTATCTCAGAGACTGTTGTAGCCGGATGGTAGTGGACTAACAGTTTGTAGCGCGTATGACTAATATGGCAATTAAGTATTTATATAATTATGATCAAAGTTTCCCAAACTAGACTAGTCTGTTATTTTGGGAAACCTTTAGTAGTTTAAAGAAGGACAAAAGGAATTAGGTCCAAGATAGGTACTTACTTAACTATAACTAAATTAGTTTGCAGGGTACAAAAGATGGGGTGTGTAATTTATGTATGTGCTCAATGTGTGTGTGGCGCGCGCGCCAGTGTGTGTGTGTGTGTGTGTGTGTGTGTGTGTGTGTCTGTGTATTTGTATGCGTGCATGGTAGACAGTTAAAGAAGTAGGTTTTCGGTCTCAGTGTAATTTAATGTGCGTAGAAAATTTTGAAGAAGTACTTTGCAGACGAATTTTGTGCATGAATAAATATTATTTTCTTTGTTTAATTTATTATAAAGTTTTGAGCCTAATACACGAAAGTTACGTTTTGCAAGTGAGGTTCTATGCTGCTGTATTGTGCAAACCTTATAGCGAAGATTTCGTCGTCGGTTAGAGTTGAGGTTTGGGTCAAACTTTAGTAGGGTGTGTTTTTTAAGTACTGTTTGTAGCACAAAGAGCTGTCTCACTGATAACACTTCTACGTCCGTATAAAGTTGGGAGGTTGGGTACCGGTATGGCTTACGAGTCATCACTTTAAGTACAGCCCTCTGTGCCCTTTCCAATGGTAACAGGTTGGTTTTTGCTGCTGATCCCCAGACCCCGACACCATACATCAGGACGGACTGACACAGCGCGAAATAGGTACTCTTTAGTGTATCAAAATTCGCAACACTTCTGAGATTTTTAAAAATAAATATCAGTTTCCGGACTCGAGAAGTTAGAGATTTAATTTGTAGAAACCAGTTTAATTTGTGATCTAGAATAATTCCGAGATATTTAACATTTGTAACTTGGGTGATCACAGTGCAAGTGCAGTTTGGGGTGGGGTTTTGGCATATGTGGGCTTTGATAACAAAATTGTTAGAGGAAGGAAGTGTCGTCGATTTAAGTCCAAATGGCAAATAATTTGTCTTTGATAAATTAAGTGTGAGTAGGTTATCAGATAACCAAGACATAACAACTGCTAAGGCTGACTCTGCATGGATTTGGGCTTCTTTCCATGAGCGGCCGGATACAAATAAAGCGGTGTCATCAGCATATGTGAATATGTGACAGTAAGGAATAATTAATTTGCACAAATCATTGATATATATGATAAATAGTGTAGGGCCAAGGACACTTCCCTGCGGGACTCCAGTTGTTATGAATTCCTCCTCACTGGTGTATTCTTCAATTTTTACTTTTTGTGTCCGATTAGATAAGTAACTTCTGAAAAGCTCCAGGGCTACACCACGAATACCAATAGCCTCCAACTTTAGAAGGAGTTTGGGGATAGAGACCGTGTCGAAAGCTTTTGAAAGATCTAGGAATAATCCAAGACCCTTCCTCCGTTTTTCCAAACAGTCAACTATGTCATCAACCAGTGCAGACACAGCATCTTCCGTAGATTTGCCTTCTCTAAATCCAAACTGGTTATTCGAAATTATATTGTTAACATTTAGATACTTGAATTAATAATTTTTTCACTGCAATTTTTTCACGAGCACTGAAATCGGACGATAGTTGGTGACATCGTCTCTATCACCACCCTTATAAATTGGGTGAATGATGGCTTTTTTGAAGGCATTTGGGAAAACTCCAGTGGTGAGAGATAGTTGAAATATATGTGCCAGTAGTGGGACAAAAATTTCACGTGATGATTGTAGAATACGAGAAGGGATCCCGTCCCAGCCAATAGCACAATCTCTTCTTAAATTAGTTAGGAGGGCATTGATTTCATCATTAGAGACATCAAAAAGGGCAAAGGAGTTTACAGGAGGTGAAGCTAAGGGTGAGAAAGATAGAAAAGTACTCTTTTTGCTATGTCGTATTTTATCAGCTAGTTTTCTCCCAACATTTACGAAGTAGTTATTAACCTCATTCACAGAATTGGCAGGGTCAGGTGTAGACTTGAGGAGGACTTTAGAGCTAACGCGTGAGGGTGCAATATTTGTGATTTCTTTGATTGTCTTCCACTTAGATTTGGCATCATTTTTCGCACTCATTAGAGCATTCCGGTAATATTCATTCTTCAATTTTTTCAAAAGTTTATTTATATAGTTTCTGTATCTTGAATAAATTATCGCAAGAGTGACATTATTAGGTTCTTTTTTTGATTTTTTATGCATTCGGTCACGATTTCGTATGCAGCGTAGAAGTCCTGGTGTAATCCAGGGCTTAAGATTTCTCTGACTACGGGGGGGTGTGTATTTAGCAGTATTTTTGTTTATTATGTCACTTATTGTTGACACTAACAGATCTGTGGCAGTATTCGCGTTTTGTGATTGTATGATTTGCAAGAAATCAAAGGAAGCAAGGTCCGTTTTTATTTGCTCATAGTTTATATTAGTACGTGATATTGATTTTGCTGATTTTTCTAGTGTCATCTGAAGCGAAAGCAACGTCGGACAGTGGTCGGTTATAAAAGATTCGATAACTATTGCAGTGGATTTTTTTCCAGATTTTAATAAAGTATGATCAAGACATTTTTTCTGTCGTGTGGGATATGTATAAGTCGGAAGCAAACCGTGTGATGCCATAAGATTGAGGTAAGTGTCTGAGCGGTTATCGCTGTTATTTATATGTATATCTATATTGATATCTCCTATTAAGCTAACTGTTTTATAGGATTTTAGTGTTAATAATAGATCATTGATAGAATTTAAAAATATATCTGTGTGTTTATATGATGGTGATCTATAGACAGCAATTAGCACGATCTCTGTTCCGAGTTTGCAAACAAGACAGTCGGCCTCCTTTACTATTGTTGGTTCAAAAACACTACAATCTAAGGTATTTCGAACGTACATAACGACGCCGGCATTTTGATTGCCATCATCTACAGTCTGATATGGTATAAAGTTATATAATTTTGGGAGATATGGCGTGACTGATAACCAACATTCTGTAAAGATGACAATATCACATTGTACGTTTATAGTCGATAAAAGTGTTTGAAACTGGTCAAAGTTTCGATTTATGCTACAAATATTCAAATGAATTATATTCAGAGATTTTTTATTATATATATATTTGAAACATTGGTCCGGTGCACATAAATAGCTTTGTGATACATTAAGCGCCTCCAACTTATTGAAAAGTGAGTTGATATTTGTCATATTATCATTAATAATAATTTTATTTTAATTTGATTTTTTAAACAGAGCTGGGTGTGCGCGTTGTACCACAAAAAGAAGGCAAATAGGTCTCTCTTACAATCGTGATTATAAAGATACGTAAAAAAGTTTTGTGTTGGGTGTGAAATATTAAGTGTGTGTGTTATATACGTATGTGATGAGGGTGTGTGTGATAAGTGTGACGTTTGTGAATTATGTATCAAGTAGTGTTTATGTACCCAGTAAAAACTATTAGACACAGAAATCTGTAAACAACTGACGGCTAAGAAAATACAAAAACAGATTCTGAAGAGAATTTTCAAAATAAAAATCTCTAATAAATAAAGCAAATGTTTTGGAAGGCCATGTAGTCATATTTTTGTTAGTAATGAGTTCAGCGTGGCTTCAGAGTCTACGCGTGTTGCCCTCGATTGGTCATCCTTCTTCATGTAAATATTTTCGTTTCGGGTCCAGCAAAACTTATAATTTTGTATTATCTTTGTGACTATCAAGAAAAAAATTATTTAAAGCTACAAATTGATATAGGGTCCATTTACCGTCAGAATGCAGAATACGTTAATATGTCCATTAACTTAGATTACTTACCTAAATCTGCAGATTTTCTGATACGGTCCGTTAAAGTATAAAATTTTAATTAACAAATCTCCTGTAGCACTTTACCTTTTATAGTTTGCGTAATAACGAATTCAATTGTGGAAGACAGTGACACTTGAAAACATTTTTATAATTTACGCTAGGTCGACGGAGCCCCGCCTCCTATTTATGGGTGAAGGGTCACAAGGTAAACCTAACGAACGTACAGTTACACATTCCGTTTTGTCGCAGTTTGTTAATTCTAGTTCTAACTAGGAAAACGCGTTTCTCCGAATTGCGTTTAAACTAGCACTAGAGAACAACGAAACTACGCCAAAACGGAATGTGTGACAGTAGGTTCGTTAGGTTTATCTTGTGACCCCACGCCCAAAAATAGGATTATTAGAATGTTTTATTCAAACTAGAACCTGTTTTAAGGAATTTACCGTATGCCTGGTCGTTAGTCTATAGATTACCTAGGAAGTCTGTATATTATCTAGTTGATGTAAGAAGTGAATCATTTTTTTTCAACCTTACACGCTAGAACCAAAATGGTCGCGTACTACGTAGTTCCCGCGAACGCTGAAGTGCTGAAGCTGTGGAATGAGATCCCCGCCGAGGTCTTTTCTTTAGACTTTATTATGGAGTGATATATGCGCGAGTGATACTCCCGATGTTGCAAACGTCCATAGGCTACGGTAACTGCTTACCATCAGGCGGGCCGTAAGCTTGTTTGCCACCTTAGTGGTATAAAAAAAGGTGATTTCTACGTACGGAACCCTCGGTGGGCGAGTCCGACTCGCACTTGTCCGGTTTTATTTTTAAATAGCTTCCATTCCATTTATCTAAATGAAACAGCATTTTATTTGACATAATCATCTATTTATTTATTATGTACAACATCGTTCCTGTCACTTTTCGCCCATTTATATACGCAAGAGTCCAGTTTTTTTTAATACCACAAAGGTGGCAAACAAGCATACGTACACCGTAGCCTATAGACACTTGCAATACCGGGGGTATCACTCACGAGTTGCCAACTCTCCCAAGTGGAGCTCTGGAGACCTTACTCACCGTAGCAACACAACATGGCCGAGACCAGTGCCATTCGGTAACGATCTTTTGTAAGGTGAAGGGTGGTGGCGGTCCTTCCCCAGACGGGCTGCTCCGATTATCCACTGTGTCCTACCCTACCTCTCTATAAACAGTCCAGTCTTTAAAGTTCTATTGGAGGTACAGTTAGAAATGTCTCTGGTTTATGATTTTCCGACCATTCCTTGACCATTTTTGTTGCAACTGAAGACACAGACAGAGGAAGCCGTTCTCGCAATGTGTGGCTGTCTTTTATACCTCTATTGAATGATTCTAGTGCATTATTTGTCACTGGAGAGCTTTCGGCTGAGCTAAGATACCGATTTGGATTGAATGAGATCATTTTTCAGTTAATTTGTTCTGCTTTTAGAAATAATGCAATAAAAAAATTTTTTTGCTATAATAAACCAATAAATTTTCTGAGCATCTTCTCTTAAAAATTAAGACAATATGATAAGCAAGTTTTGAGGTACTTGTTAGGATATATGCTACGCGGTTAGTTATTTTGCTACGATAATAAGTATTATCTACGCGCGCTAATAGTTGTTTTGTTATACATTTAGTTTATTTGCAGTAAATTGATTTAGTAAAAAGTATTTATATGATGAGATTAAATTGATGGGGGATTATTTATTTGATGTGCAATTAAATATATCCCATTTTTATCATCCACCATCGTCTTTGTTTCCTTCTGCAGTCAGTATTTCTGGTGAGATTGTAATATTTTTGTACCTAAAGGTATTAATTTGTCATGCATTAGAGGAAAATATCTGCAGTAGTTGTTTTGTTATACATTTAGTTTATTTGAAGTAAAATGATTTATTTCAAGTAAAAAGTATTTAAATTATGAGATTAAATTGATGGGGGATTATTTATTTGGTGTGCAATTAAAAATATCCCATTTTTATCATCCACCATCGTCTTTGTTTCCTTCTTTTTCTGATTTTTAGGGTTCCGTAGCCAAATGGCAAAAAACGGAACCCTTATGGATTCGTCATGTCTGTCTATCCGTCCGAATGTCACAGTCACTTTTTTCCGAAACTAAAAGAACTATACTGTTGAAACTTGGTAAGTAGATGTATTCTGTGAACCGCATTAAGATTTTCACACAAAAATAGAAAAAAAAAACAATAAATTCTGGAGGTTTCCCATACTTAGAACTGAAAGTCTAAAATATTTTTTTCATCAAACTTATACGTGTGGATCTATGGATAGGTCTTCGAAAATGATATTGAGGTTTCTAAAATATTTTTTTCTAAACTGAATAGTTTGAGTGATAAAATGAGTGTCCCCCCCCCCCTTTAACTTCTAAAATAAGAGAATGATAAAACTAAAAAAAAATACGATGTACTACCATGCAAACTTCCAACGAAAATTGGTGTGAACGAGACCTAGTCAGTAGTTTTTTTTTCATACGTCATAAATCGTAAACCGCAATTGCTGCTACGGAACCCTTAATGGGCGAGTCCGACTCGCACTTGGCGCTTTTATTTATAAGTGTTGTCAAATTATTTAAATTTCAATAAATAATTATCCGCCTTTTTTTAATTATAGGGGTAGGTAATTTTATTTATTGTTTCAATTTTTTTTTTCTTTTTATCTTTTTTTTAGCTCAGAAGTTTTTAGGCAACTATATTTAAAATTAATTTTTTGAAAGAAAAATTACACTTCCCCCCCAGGTGGGATTCGAACCCACGATCCCTGCATATCCGGCCGAGTGCTCTCATTCTTTTTCGTTTCATTTCACTTTCCTTTTTTTTAAATAAAAATAAGTCAAACCGGCATATACTGGCACGTTCGCCAAGCGTGTGGATGCCGCGTTTGTGTTGGATGATTGTAGGTGATTGTGATCGGTGTTTGGCATAATGGTGTTTGTTGTTTATGGCAAACACCAAGCGTGTGGAGGCCGCTTAACATTTACAGTAAAATAGACGGAATTTTATTTACTACAATGTGGTCGATTTTATTAAATATTAAAGTAACTAAATACATTAATCATAATCATATTTAAATACCTATTTATTATAAATATAGCTAATGCATTAATTCCAAAAATTTCGCTTGATTTGATACCTGGATTATTAATTGTAGGTTTTATTTCGCTCGTTTTTAACTAACTCTGTGTGTAGTTTAGAAAACCCACAGATACCTACCTAATCAAACGAAGCGAATATAATAATGGAGCAATGGAGTAATATTAATTTGAGACACCCGAAAATATATATATATTATATGTATGTATATATATTATACATATAGGGACAAATCACACAAATTGAGTTAGCCCCACTATATTACATACAACAAACTCACTAGACTATATTTTACAACAAATACATAATGTTTTACCTAATTACCTATATAAACATCCAACACTCAGGCCAATCAGAAAAAGTTCGTTTTTCATCATGACACGACCCGGGCTTCGAACTCAAGACCTCCTGGGTGGCGGTTCGGTGTGGTAACCATTACGCCACGGAGGCCGTCCGTCATAAAACAGGGTGATCCAAGATTTGATCCACATTGATAACACTTGTTTTCTCTATACATTTATTTTATTATCTTTTGTCCAAAAATTAAGTGAACTTTGTTAATGGAGGAGGGTGAGACATTTAAGTTTTTATTATTCCATCCTCACATGTTTTGACACTGATTTTATTTATTTATAATAATGACATTTAGTTATAAGCGACATTTTAGTGATTATAAATGATAGAGAACCCAGTTACTACATGTAATATTATAATTAAATTATTTTAAGGTAATTAGTGTATAAAATTACGTTTTCCTGTTTCTTTAATAATGATATGTTGTAAATATCTCATCAGAAATTTAAATGTATCATAAAACTGCAGTTTTCGAAAAAGTCCTGATAAATTCAATATTTTACTGATTTTAATGCTAGTTCGATAGCAAGAATTATTTATCAAGTTAATAAGTCTCGAATTAATTACCCTGATTTACATAATACCCATTTACATAAAAGTTTTACCTTAAATTTACGAAAGGTAACAAGTGTAAGTTTCTAATTTGCCCATATTTACACAATATACAAATACAAAGATAGAATAAATGCCTGTTATTACACATTATACCCCTATTATGGTGAATACAGAAGTGTCTGAGCTGCTTAATTTAAATTAATCTGCTGTTGCTTTAGAGACTCTTCAATTGCTAACTGAATAGGATCTATCTCGTTAAAAGCAAGGTCATTATTGTTAAGCATATAACTGTCTTCACTCGTCATAAACGGCTCAGGTCGTAATGACGACTGTGGCCTACAAATAGCTCGAGGTCGACTACTCGTTGAAGGTTGAGGATCGAAGCTGAAGCCCCGAAAACTTGAAAATGATGGCAACGGCTCCGGTTGGTAATAATGCCTGTTAGATAAGTCGGTAATAGACGTCGACGCAGACCCTTGAGTTGGCGGACGTGGGTTCCTACGCACACGCTGGTCTAGTGGTGGAGCGCGTAACAGTTCCTGAATACTGTTTGGTGGAGGACGTCTAGCGCCAGAGGCACGACTCATTGTCCTGTAGAAATCGCTTCCATTAGAACTCTCTCCGTCGTCTCGGCTACGCCCAGCACTAAAGTCTATTGCGCGAAATCCTCCAACGGCATCTGGACTATACGGTCGACTAAATCCACCATACTCGTTAGATGCCCCCTGCTAGTACTCGGGCCTTCAAAATTATAGTCCAATGTAGATCTTCCTGATGGGCGATGTCATTATTTCTTGACATCCTTCTGATACCAGAAGAACTGGGTCCATATACGTCGTGATGAAAAGTGGGAGTAGAACCATCATAGTTGCTCATGGTGGAAGAACGGTCACCGTGTCTTTCACCAATAAAGTTACCGAAGCTGTCGTAACCGCAGTAGTTTCTGGATAGAAAACCAAAGCTTTATGAGGAACTTGCACTATCGTAATAGTTTGATGCGCCTGCTGACGCATTGTCATCGTAATAAGTATTACGAGAGCTGCTGGGTCGATCGACAATATTAACAGTGTTCATTTTATCCGTGGTATTGGAGTAGCTGGCACCGCAGCGACAGTTGCTTGCTCTGTTAATTTCGTCAAAGTTAAGACTATTGAAATTACCTCTATTAGCACTGTCAAAAGGATCCACAAAATTAGCGTTACACACTGTGCCATCGCTCTTAATAACAGTCATGTCATCCATACATGATTTCCAAGCTAGGATTCATATCACAAACAGTACTGGTAACGTTATCATCGTTTTCTGTGCTAGTGTCACTGATGGTATAAATAATTGATAAATTTCCTTCATCATTCGGTGATTTTCTATCACTACTACCTGCATTATCGTTACGTATTTGACGCGTGACATCAGTACTATCATCAGTTTTAGACCCATTAGTATCGTCTTCGGCACTGGATGTGGAAGTCTGTGATGTGGAAGATGTGGAAGTCGTGGAGGAATCAGTAGTATTAGAAGAGTCAGTACTACTTCCACTAGAAGAAGTACTAGAACTATTATTAGCTTTAGACATATCGTTGTTGTCTAGGCTTTGTTCATTATTCGTGAAGCTGGCTTTATCATTACTTTTCTTAGTATCGTTGGAGCTCTTATTATTTACGATGCTATCATTAGAAGTAGAGGTTAAATCAATGAAGGATTCAACATCGCTCTCTTTTTTAGATGTGCCATTTGTATCTTTATGACCGGAGGTGCTTTGTCCCACATTGGGTACAACGCTATCATTAGTTGCATTGGCACTATCGCTTGAACCAGTGGTTTCATCGCCGACATCACCACTTGTTGCAGTTGATGGGATCGATTTATTCGTCCGTCGTAAATAATTGATCTCAAAATTCTCTCTCTCTGTAACAAAATAAATAAATGTTTAGTTTTAAAACTACAAAGTGAACAAATGTTTTTTTGTTAATACCGAATTATTTGTGGGTATAAATAAATTCTACACACAATGTGACTTCACGTAGCGCAACGTAGTTCCAAAGTGTGTCTAAGTTGTTAGTCTAACGTGTTTATAAAACAGAAAAAAACATAGCAAACAGGCTCCAGAAAAGACACAAATACCATCACATATAGTGTCTACACAAAGGGGGAACGCTGCCAGTATCTTCGGAACCTTGCCTAAAGGGACTCCTTTTAATAATATATTTTAGTTATTTTATTATATTTTTTAAGATTTTTAGTTTTAGGTTCATTATAATTTGTTTATAATAATATGTTTAGTTTAGTTTTAGTTTTATAAGTTCTAGATATCTACACTAATATTTATATAACATTTATATTGTGTGTGTGTGTGTGTGTGTGTTTGGGTGGGTGTGTGCGTGGTGAAACTCAAAAACTACTAACCCGACCAATTTCAAAAATTCTTTTACCGTTGTTGGGAAGCTACGTTATCCCCAAGATAATGACATATATAAATAAATATATATATAAATATAAATATATATATATATATATACATATATATAGCTATGTATATATATATATATATATATATATACATAGCTATATTTTATTTTTCAAAAATTAGGGATCCCTATAGTGATGACGCGAATAGTTGTTATGACGAATAGTCGAATACCGATTACTCGCCATTATTATTCGACATAAAAAAGGTATACATATGTAATACAACATACGTTTTTGTTATCAATTAATATTACACTTGTAGTAGTCTCTTGAACTTACCTATCATTTAAATGTTATGTAATAAAAAGAAATCTAAAATAATGACTATTATCATGGCAACCCTTTTCTTGTACGTAACATATTTTACGGGGAATAACCTCATTTTGTGTAAGGGAATTCCCGTCAAATTGGTTTCACTTGCGCTTTTGTTTAGTTTGTCCTCTGCTGGCTGAGCATGTTTGATATGACGTCGATCGGTGTTTTAATTTTCGTAACGGGAATAAGCAGGTTACACACAGCGCAGGTAATGTAAAGATGTATATTATAGCACGATACATCTCGATACATCTCGATACATCTTTCTATTGAAATCGTCAGGAGACCACACACAACAGCCTACAATGTATATTTTTACATTTTCGTATCTTATGATACAAAGCTATACGAAAATATACATTTACATTTCGATACATCTTAGTACATTTCCGTATATTACTTTACATCTCGCTTCGTACAGGATGTTCAAAAAATTCTGTGATTAAACCAATCGTCCGTCCGTCACTAGGCTACTCTTGACACCAATACTCAGCGATTGGTATTGACAATTTGTCATTTCGTACTCTTCAGTTACTACACTAGCGTTAATTGATATGAAATTGCGTGGTCATTAATGAACTAAATTAAATCTAACTAGACAACATCTATACATACATGGTCGGTACTGGTCGGTACCCTCGACACTACAGCTACTTATTGGCTTGAAATTGACCAATATCGGAGATTTTACCAATAGCTAACTTTAACTTTTTAAGTGAAGCTTCAAGACAATTCTTCAGAATTATCGAAATCTATTATAGATAATAGTGTGCTTAGCACTCCCAACCTATTGTTTTAAGCTCACAATACCGTAGAGCGCACCATCGGTGTATTTTCGTTTTGTTTTTGGCACATGTGGCAATGCGCGCATTAAAATCACAATCCGAATCATCTTCTGATGAACTGTCTAGTGAATCTAATAGCAAGTAACTCGACGGGTCCATAGTATTATAACATTAAAAATAAGAACAGCCTGTATACCTAACACCTTAGCAGCTGAAAAGTGTGTCAAGCGGGACGTATGCCATTGGAATGAAGGGAAATATACATTACCTTACCTGTTGTGTGTGTGACACATTAATATAATGTAAAGCTATACATCCCGGGATGTAATGTATAAGCTGCTGTGTGTGAACCCCTTCAATGCTTATGTAGAATATAAAAATTTCCGCGCAACCAACTCGATCCCAGTCGTACAGAAAAAAAATATTTTCTGCACCACAATCTACCTCTTTTAAACTTTGAATATTAATTAAAAAGCCTTATTAACTTCTACATGACTGATTTTTGTTAACTTTTATATTTTTATTGATGATAATATTATACTAGCTGTTACCCGCGGCTCCGCCCGCGTGGTCAAGCGAAAATGCCAATAATTTCGTTACCGTGGGAATTAAAAAAAAAACGACTTTATCCTTGTCAACATCATAAAGGGAATGTCTTTAAAAAAATTCAGCGTTTCAGGTTAAGCGTTTCCGGTAATACACGTGTAGTCTAATTATTCCGAATCCTGTGGGATATTTAAAAAATCCTATCTTTATCCTTGTCTAGGTACCTACTTTATAAAGGGAAGCTTAATACAAAATCTAGGAGTTCTAGATTGAGCGCCCACGATAATACACGTGCAGTCCTATTTTTCTCGTTCCCGTGGGAATTAAAAAAATCCCGTCTTTATCCTTGTCTACATTATAAAAAAATCTCTATACAAAATCTCAGCTTTCTAGATTGGACGCCCCCGATAATACACGTGTAGTCTTATTATTCCTGTTCCCGTAGGATTTTTAAAAACCCTGTCTTTGTTATTGTCCACTTCTTAAAGGGATCATCAATACAAAATTCTAGTGTTCTAGGTTGAGCGCCCACAATAACACACGCGCAGTCCTATTTGTCCCGTTCCCGTGGGAATAAAAAAAATCCCGTCTTCATCCTTGTCAACATCATAAAAGGAACCTCTATACAAAATTTCAGCTTTCTAGGTTGAGCGCCTGCGATAATACACTTGCAGGCCTGTTACTCCCTTTCCCGTGGGAATTTCGTAAAACTCCATTTTTATCCTTGTCAACATAATAAAGGGAACCTCTATACAAAATTTCAGCTTTCTAGGTTGTAGGTCCCTTACAGTCCTATTACTCCCTTTCCCAAGGAAATTAAATAAAATCCTTTCTTACTGAGCACCTACGCCCCAAAAGTGACGTGAAGCAGCAATGCGTTTCGTTCGGTAAGTGAGAGATCCGGAAGCCCAACTCCTTCCCTATCCCCTCTTTCCCCCTCCTTCTTTCCCTTCCTGGTAGCGCCCCTGGTGTTACTGATGTCCATAGGCGGCGGTGACCGCTTTCCATCAGGTGGCCCGCTTGCTTGTTTGTCTACTGTATGACATTTAAAAAAAAATAATTACAAATCTTCATATTGGGAATAGGTGAGATCTATGAAAAGATTCTCCACCTCTGCTCCATAATCTCTAACAGATTTTTGTCCTTGTCTAATATTTAATAAAGAATTTAATAAAACGTGTGGCGATTTTTTGGGCAGCAAATGTTTTTTCAGATCCGAAATTAAACTGTTTACGTCTACATAATGTTGTTTTAATAATAATTTAGCGTTCTCTGTTAATCTAGTATTTAAAATGAAATTAATTAAAAACTGTTGTGAATTATTATTTAAAGTGCTGCTATAAAACTCTGTATTATTTATTAATTCTCTGATCTCTTTCTCATTATTATTAGTTAAAACCGGTAAAAGGGCAATTGCAGTCTCCAAATCAAAATTATCGCTCATTTTTACTTATTAAAAAAAAACTTATTGATCTCAAATGACAAAAAAATATGTCTAACCCAAAATAATCTATTTTTTTTAATTGACCAAAAAAAATGTTGTACTAAAAGGATACTTTTTGTCTTGTATTTTTACGTTGTTCCGCTGTGATACCTCTCGTCGCTGCTGCTTCTCTGCTGGGCTAGCTGAGGCTTGAAAATCCTTGAAGTCCGTGCAACGAATTGGGCTTGGCTATACCCTGGACACCATCCTGGACTCGTACGCTTCTTTTTTCTTTCTTCGTATTGTAATATCTTCTAACATCATTTATTTTCTTCATTTTCTCACATAACATTATACTTCTTTCTTCAGTTCTCACTTAAGTATATCTTCATTTTCCATTCTTGAATACTTCTTACTTGATATTCTTCTTAATAATTTTTACATATTTAAATCTTCAGTTTTCAAAACTTCATAATTTTTCAACTTAATAATATAATTTCTTCCTAATTATATTTTCTTATATTTATTCTTCTTATTTAAATTTTCTATAGGTAATCTTCACAATTAATTACTTCTTCAAAATACATTTTTTCCTATTATTTTAAATTTTAATCTATCTATGTAATAGAACAAGAATTAAAAAAAATATTGACCGTCTGTTTGTATGTATGTTTTTACACGCTAATCTCAGAAACGGCTGAACCGATTTGGATGCGATTTGCTCAACTTAACATTTAGTGTATGTTTCTTTTCAAAATTCCTACGGGAACGGGAATAACGGGACTGAACGTGTAAATCACTGACTACTGAAGGGATTATAATGAAATTTGGTTCACGAAAAGAATTTAATCTGGAGTAACACATAGGGTATTTTTTTCACGAAATTCCCACAGGAACGGGAATAATGGGACTGAACGTGTAAATCACTGAATCATTACGTGTTCTGAAACTGCAAATGCTAGAAGTTTCCAATGTTTCATGGAGGGTCCTTTCGTTATTTTGCGAAGTTCCCATGGAACCGGGAATAATAGGATTGTAAGTGTATTATCGCAGGCGCTCAACCTAGAAAGCTGAAATTTTGTATAGAGGTTCCCTTTATGATGTTGACAAGGATAAAGATGGGGTTTTACGAAATTCCTACGGGAAGGGAGTAATAGGACTGTAAGTGTATTATCGCAGGCGCTCAACCTAGAAAGCTGAAATTTTGTATAGAGGTTCTCTTTATGATGGAGGGATGTTATAGAATTCCCGCGGGAACGGGAGTAATAGGACCGTACGTGTCATCTCGTGTATAATTGCAGGCGCCAGAGTACGCATGAATACGCCACAGTACGCAAGAGTAAGTAGAGTACGCCAGAGTACGCAACAGTACGCTAGAGTACGCCACAGTACGCAAGAATACGTATGATTACGCCACAGTACGCAAGACTACGCCAGAGTACACAAGAGTACACCACAGTACGCAGCAGTACGCCAGAGTACGCAAGAGTACGCCAAAGTAAGCCACAGTACGCAAGAATACGCATGTATACGCCATAGTACGGAAGAGTACGCGAGAGTACGAGTCTAAATCTATGTATATAAAAGGAGAAGCTGACTGAATAACTGACTGACATATTATCAACGCACAACCCAAACAGCTTTAATTCCCACGGGAACGGGACCAATAGGACTGCACGTGTGTGAGCGCTCAACCTAGAACACTAGGATTTTGTATTGAGGTTTCCTTTAGAAAGTAGACAAGGAAAAAGACGGGGTTTTTAAAATTCCCACAGGATCATGTCTGTGTATTATCGGGGGCGCTCAACCAAGAAAGCTGAGATTTTGTATTGAGGATCCTTTTATGAAGTAGACAATAACAAAGACAGGATTTTTTAAAATTCCTACGGGAACAGGAATCATAAGACTACACGTGTATTATCGGGGGCGCTACACCTAGAAAGCTGAGATTTTGTATAGAGGTTCCTTTTGTGATGTAGACAAGGATAATGACGGGATGTTTTAATTTCCACGGGAACGGTATCCCGGATTGCACGTGTGTTATTGTGGGCGCTCAACCCAGAACGCCTAGATTTTGTATTAAGCTTCCCTTTATAAAGTAGACAAGGACAAAGACGGGATTTTTTAAAATTCCCACAGGATTCGAAGTAATGAGTGTATTATAGAAAGCAGATTTTTTTTTTATAGAGATTCCCTTTATGATCTTAACAAGGATAAAGTCGGGTTTCTTAAAATTCCCACGGGAACGAACTTATTGGCAGTTTTTCTTGACCACGCGGGACGAGTCGCGGGTAATAGCTAGTTATTAATAAATGGGCGGGCCGGCGCATCGCTGTGCCGACGGCAGGGTCGCCATGTAATGAATTGTGTTTCGCTGGGCACAAGTGACAGGCTCGATTGATGAGTAAATGCTGTTTATTCATAATTGATACATAACTTATTTTACTTACACTACATACACTTCAAAGGTATGAAAATCCTGTTGACTCCAAAAGGGCAAAGTTCCTGAAGGTGAACAGCTTCTCGTGAATTGTTATTGATTTATTTTATGTCTGTACATAGAGTTAACCATAAAATAACAAAATCATTATGAAAGACGATTCAACAAGTGTCATCTTTCGCGAAAAAACTGCACGATCAACACACAAATTCGCATCGCAGCGTTTTGCTTTGCGTATTCGCCAAAATATTTCGTAGCTCTGTGTACAAAAGCTTATTGTTGTAAACAAGGACGCGCGTAAGCGTCGCGTTTCGTGCTACATTGAGCTCTTTGTTTGTTAAACCTCACAATAAAATTATTGCAACAGAAGGCAGTTTTTTTTTTAAACTTTCGCAAATTAGCCAAACTGACACGAACTGTCAAAACTTTTGCATATCTGCCACACCTATCCTATCCGACATGAAAAACACTACGCAACTCGTGGAGTCCTGGAAGAAGCTGTCGATGCAAGAAGTACATCAAAATCGAGGTCAGTGCAATGCGCAGCTGCAGCCCGGGAGTGCCCTAGGGTACCTATAGGCGTTATTGATTTTGTCTAGACTGCATAAAGGACGGAAAATTGCGATATTACAAAGACTGAAACAAAATGAAACTTTTTTTTTTAATTAACGACTCTTTTTTTATATTTTTAGCATTATTTTAACTAAATAATTAATTTGAATTTTTAGAATAGAATAGATTATTATGATTTTGAGATTAATTAATTAAATAATTAAAATACATTCGCTTTGGTAACGCATCACCAATCATACAAATACTTGCAAATGTAAACCAATTTAAACATAACAAAGAAAAAAGAAATTACAGTAAGGTATATCTCATAAATAATAAAATTGAGATTCGATATTGAATACTCGAGAACAATCTCGCAATTGCAAAAACAAGGTATTGAAGACAATAAAAAAGTTTAAAAATAACTTACCCAGGCTCTCCTTTTCGTCCTCTGTCAGGGTGGGCCAGCCGGGGTACAATTTTTCGCTTAAATCGTTCCACAAATCTTCTCTTGTCTTCTTACGTTTCCTTAACCTCTTTTTCTTTCGGGCTGGTGACCCTACTTGCATTGGTTTGTTAGATTCATCGTCTTCAGGAGCACCAAACTGTGACATCCTGATACCTAGGAAACTAGACGCGAACTGAGAGTTACGCTGGAAAATCTAGGCTTTGAGTGTTGCGCGCGCCGGCCAAGGTAAGACCGCGTTTACAATGGTTGAAATTTTGAATGTTTTTTTTTTCAAACTGAGTATGCCAAATAATTATTAATGTAATTGACATAATCATTATTTTGACTTCAATATTACACCATGTAACATGATTTTAATAAGAGCTTTTGTTAGTACCTAATCGATACATCCACAGAACATAAAGGCAATCGAAATCATAATCAACCAAGGATCTCAAGAGAATTGAGTTAGCTATTTTCTCCGCACATTACGAAGGTGAATTTTGAAGAATAAAAAGAAACTCAACTTATTGACATCCCGTGGATAAAACTACGGTACCAGTCTTGAAACTAACAAAGAGTTTAATATGAAGAATGTCTTAGACGCCGCTTTATTCTTATGGGTATTTGCAAGTGTGACATGACTACTTACGTACTTCTGAAAGTCTGCTACTTTTCCTGTAAGATTTCTATCATGATTTACATTTAAGCTGGTTTAAAGTCTTTTCTAGCAAGATTTTGATTTGAGCTGGTTTTAAAATTTGTTTGATAATGAGACTGCGTTTTAGGAAAAAGATTTAGAAAATACCAACTTGGCTCTACGGTCCTTCTTTAGTGATAGGAATGTAATTTTTTAAATAAAATGTAATGTGTTGATTTAACTTTTTTAAGATTGTTTTTTTTAATAGTTGTAACGTTTCAACTAACCATTTTTATTTTTTGTTTAGATATTAATTTTGTTAAGTTTTTATGTATTAACATGTACTTACATTAAATAATTTATATTCAAAGTAATTTTGGAGTACTTATGCACTAACCCTCAGTTCGTCGCCCAGATATTAGCTCCATTGATTTATGCAGGCACAGACAGGGATGCAACCCCCCCCCCCCCCCCCCCTCGCGCCCCCCGGTGCCTGAGCTGCAGCTGGGCGGTGGGGCAGGGGGTGCCCGTTGTGATGTCATGTGATGCTTACTTGGGCCGTATGCTTGTTTGCCAACAATGTGGCATAAAAAAAAAGAGAAAATAAAGTTAGTGTATGGATTATGTTTGAGCCAGAGTACAAGCAAGATCTTTTAAAAAATATATATATTTCAAACTGACTGGCGGTTTGTTTTGTTTGTTTGCAGTCGCAAAGGTGCTGCCTACTGAGATTAGGCGAAATAAATAAATATAGGGACAAATCACACAAGTTGAGCAAGCCCAAAGTAGTTCGAGACTTGTTTTATGGGATACTAACTCTACGACACTATTTTTATAACAAATACATAAAGTTCGTTTTTCATCATGACGTTCTAAGTATAGGAAACCCCTAAATTTATTGTATTTTTTTTTCCATTTTTGTGTAAAAATCTTAATGCGGTTCACAGAATACATCTACTTACCAAGTTTCAACAGTATTATAGTTCTTATAGTTTCGGAAAAAAGTAGCTGTGACATACGGACGGACAGACAGACAGACAGACATGACGAATCTATACGGGTTCCGTTTTTTGCCATTTGGCTACGGAACCCTAAAAAGTGTCGAATCCATTGGGATCGAGCAGTGGATCCAAGTAGAAGAGTTTAGCCTTTAGTTACTGGCACTCATTTTGGGAAACACTTATTAAGCCCGGATGAGTTAAAGGAGTTCACCCCTAAGCAAATCCTGCGGTTCATCACAGCTGCAGGGTTTAGCGGTGAGCTCTAACAAATCATGTGGCGATCACAATAGACCAGTCATGGTCGCAGTGCTACTTAAGCCGCACAAAACATAAATAAAAAAAAATAAAAAAAAATACTGGCGTTTAAAGTGGTCCAACTGACGTGCGGCGTGTAAATTTTCCACGTTGTGCCGTACGAACGAACGCGTTCGAAATTACAGTCCCTTAGGTTAGGGTGAAGCATCATATTGTAACGTTTACATATTGTTTAAACTGTCGCAAAGTGAAGAGCCCTTGTTAGAATTTCAATTTAATCTGCAGTCTCTACAGTTTTTAGGGTTCCGTAGCCAAATGGCAAATAATGGAACCCTTATGGATTCGTCATGTCTGTCTGTCCGTATGTCACAGCCACTTTTTTCCGAGTATAAGAACTATACTGTTGACATTTAGAGTAGACTCAAATTTTTTTTTAATCAAACCCATACGTGTGGGGCGTATCTATGGATAGGTTTTCGAACATGATATTGAGGTTTCCAAAATCATTTTTTTCTAAACTGAATAATAATTTGCGCGAGAGTCACTTCCAAAGTGATAAAATGAGTGTCCCCCCCCCCCCCCCCCCCCTTGTAACTTTTAAAATAAGAGAATGATAAAACTAAAAAAAATATGTGTGAATACCATACAAACTTTGAAAAATATATAGGTACATTATAATTTGTCAGATACTCTGGAGGGCTACTACGAAACGTAAATGCGATACTTCGGCCGAAGTATCGGAAGAATTTCAACCATGACGACATACAAGGTATTTCATGGTTATTTTAGTAATTCCTTGAATTCTATCCATGAAAAACCTTGTACTTTATGATTATTTTAGTAGATCGTTGAATTATAACCGTGAAATAATTTGTAATTCATGGTTAAAATTCTTCCGATACTTCGGCCGAAGTATCGTATTTACGGTTTGTAGTAACCCTCCTGGACCACGCGGTCGAAGACGTGGATAACAGTAGTAAATAAATATAAATGCAAATAAATTGAGCTAGCCCCAAAGCACAGAACAAATAATAGTTCTACGTACCCGAAGGAAATTTGAGACTTGTGTTATGGGATACACTCAATGATACTATATTTAATACAATAGATAACAAAATATCTAAGACCCAGGCCAATCAGAAAAGGTTCGCTTTTCATCATGACCCGACAGGGATTCGAAACCGGGACCTCCTTGGTGGCGGTCTTGCACGGAACCATTACGCCACGGAGGTCGTCAAAAAAAAGTAAAGAATAGATATACTTTTGTTCTAAAGTATCCGACACACGAAAAGGTGAGATGGGTAATGCGGTCATTAATTTCCCACTAAATTGGGCTGTGCAAGAATTCAGCCCGAGCTCGTCTCACGGGACCCCATTACCTTCCTACATTTACACACCTTATATTACCTTGCCTTACACCACGAAATCCACGTGGAATCAGTTAAAGTAGCTAAGTATCTCCTCTCATCCTCTCACACTACGGACTCTTGTTATTATTAGAAAGTGTCTAATCCGAAAAGTATTTCTTTATGCCATAATCAGTGAGTTTCTGACACTCATTTTTAAAATTAATGAAATTATATTGTAAAGAAGAAAGTATTTCCAATTAACCGTGATTCATTCAATAAAATCGAGGTCCAGGGCGATGGGTTTCAACTTTCATAATGTAACAAGCGACGAATAAAGCTTTTATTCTCGTCTCGCCATTCCCTCGTACGCATGTGCGGAGGGCGACGCGTCGACGGATTTTATAATGTAATAAGCGGCGAGGCGATTAAAGCTTTATTCCCGGAAAATATATTTCATAGTTGTAATATATCATTGATTTCCGCCATTCCCCCGTACGCATGTGCAGAGGGCGACGCGGCGACGGCTTTTATAATGTAACAAGCGGCGAATAAAGCTTTATTCTCGCCATTGCCCCGCACGCAAAAAGGGTTCGCATAAGTTTATCAATTGGGCGTGTAGATGGCGTTGGAGTCAAGTTAAATCACGCTATGGTTTCGTTTTTGGGTAGATACAATACTCCTGCGAATATTTACTGGTTTACTGTTCGGTGTTAGCCACCAAAATGAACAAATATTGAAACATCCAAATCAATTTTTGCAGAGCGTGGTTCAGTACTGCAAGTCTGATATCCATGCTCTTATTGCCTCTTATAATTAAAAAAAATCTTGAAGTGTAATAACGGCAATGGCCATTCGACCTTCTGTGGTAAACTGGCCATTGTTTAAAGAAATGGGAAATGGTATAAGAAAACCAGTTACGTACCGACGGACTTTTTTGTCGCATATCAATATTATCAATACATTTCATATTTTTTAATAAAAATAAAATAAATAATTTATAATTTTATTTAATTAAATATTTTTATGTTAACTCGAAAGCGGAATCCGCGGTATTCTGTAAAACTCGTGTGCGCCGGTAACCGTGGCGACGAGATGAACGAACTGTAACTGTCACAAAGTGAGTTATCAAATTGACATTAGCTGTAGTTTAGTTTTTTTTCTTCAAGTTTTGGCTTCTGCATTCTTGTTTGTTGCAATTGTATTTATTGTTGTTTCATTCACTGTTTTACCTTAATAATCTAGACGTTTTATAGACAGATATATGTGAAATTAGTTATTTATATTTAAGGTTTTCACAATAAAATACAATATGATGATTAAGATCGATTCTCGATTGCTAAGTATTGCAACCTGTTACTAGTCAAAAGTCATTCAATCCGAAAGTCACTTCATTTCGAAAGCGCTCCTGAATGTGACATCAATGTTTAAGTGCATAAATAACTGAAAATCAATTTAATTTTAACTTTTTAATTATTTAATCATATTTTTACTTAGAGCATTAAACCAGACCGGAGGCGACACTCATAGGCGTACCCCTCTGCCAAAGGTACATACGAGAGCGGCGGTCATACCCGTTATATAAAAGTAGTTGCCGCGATGCGATTGTGTGCGTGTAGTTTATGATTGTGTGCGATAATAATGAATATGAAATATTTAAAAAGTATTAATCTCAATTATTATGCGCAGTATTAATTCTTAAAATTTAGGACTTATTTAAAAACACGTGGAGTTAGAGACTTCTTTGGAGATAGTGACAAAATTCTTTGGAGTTAGTGACATATAATCTTAAAATGCTGCCCCTATCCCTACAATAGCACTGAAAATCGAGTTGGGCCTTAGTGCTTAACACGTTCGCGGACGCTTGGTCTGATTTTGTAACCCTACTTTGACACCTCATTTTTGTATGAAATGCTTGAGCCGTTCCGTCGATTTTTAATAGTTATTATGTATTTAAAAATGAACGCACCGTCTATAGCCTTCGCCTGCTATAGACGTTCTGTTGCTGACAATAGTAATTGATGTACATAAATAGGACGCGCCGTCTATAGCATTCGCCTGCTATAGACGGTCCGTCGCTGATAATAATCAATTTTGTACATAAATTAGACGCGCCGTCTATAGCCTTCGCCTGCTATAGACGTTCCGTCGCTGATAATAGTAATTTTTGTACATAAATAGAACGCGCCGTCTATACCCTTCGCCTTCTATAGACGTCCCGTCGCTGATAATAGACATTTATTACATAAAAAGGATGCACCGGTTACAGCCTTCGCCGCCTGTAGACGTTCTGTCGCCGATAACAGTGATTAATCTTTATAAATAGGACACGCCGGCTATAACTATCATGTTTTTAGTCGGTATTTTACTTGTGGCAGGTATTAGGTACTCAAATAATAATCTAAATAACGAATGTCTGATGGCTAACCTTCGAAATTCGTTATTTAGGTTTCGCCTTACTGAAGACGTCCCATAAGAGCTTATCAAAATCTGAACAAACGAGAACAATAACAAGGACTTATGTTCGCTTATTCGGGTGACTACTAATAATAATACGCAAACATTATAAGTTTTATTAATTTTAATGAATGACATGAAAATAAATTGTTTTCCTATATTAATTATTCAACAAAAAAGCCATTCTAATCACAGCTTTAACATTTTCTTCTATTAATAATTCTCTCAATCAAAATTGCACTTTTAAAACTACTAATACTAAAACTCTGTGACTAAAACAGTTAGATCCTTACATCTAGTAAAGAAAATTTTTTGTTCTTTGAACCACAGCAGAAGTTACATATTAGTAATGTTTACGTCTATCATCATCAGCATCATCTCAGCCACAAGAAGTCCACTGCTGGACATAGGCCTCCCCCAAACGCCTCCAATGCGACCTGCTGACAGCGGCCTGCATCCAGCGGCTTTCTGCAACTTTTCTTAGGTCGTCTGACCAACTTGCAGGCGGGCGTCCTACGCTGCGCTTTCCGGTACGTGGTCGCCATTCCAGAACCCTTTTGCCCCATCGGCCATCAGTTCTGCGCGCTATGTGCCCTGCCCACTGCCATTTCAGCTTGCTGATCCGTTTGGCTATGTCGGTTACTTTGGTTCTGCTACGGATCTCCTCATTTCTGATTCGATCTCGTAGAGAAGCATAGCTCTCTCCATGGCTCGCTGAGTGACCGTCAGCCTTCTTATGAGGCCCATAGTGAGGGACCACGTCTCGGATCCATAGGTCAACACATATTGCTCGAAATTTCTTCGTTTCAAGCACTGAGGAATTTTGGACGAGAAGATATGCCGTAATTTTCCGAAAGCTGCCCAGACGAGTCGGATTCGTCGATTGACCTCTTTCTCGAAGTTGGACCTACCTAATTGGATAGTTTGTCCAAGGTATACGTACTCGTCAACAACTTCGAGGATCGAGCTCCCATCTGAGACCGGGGCGGGTGCGACATGGACATTGGACATGATTTTCGTCTTGTCCATGTTCATTTCTAGACCCACCTGTTGGGAAACTCGATTGAGGCCTTCGAGCATCTAAGATCCTCCAGCGACTCCGCCATGACCACGATATCGTCGGCAAATCAACGGTGAGTGATATACTCGCCGTTGACGTTGATGCCAAATACTTTCCAATCCAGAAGCTTGAAGGCATCTTCCAGAGCGGTCGTGAACAGTTTCGGAGATATGACATCTCCCTGTCTGACGCCTCTGTGCAATGTCAATACCCGTAATGTCAAGACCTCTACGTGCGTCTTTGGTAATCGTGATATCGTAATAAATGCGTCTCTTCCTGTAAGTGACCATAATTTAACTAGACTTTACTAGAACATTACTATGTAGCATAATATTAGATATATCCTACGTGAAAACCGACATAAAAACGAAATTATAAGGTAATTATAGACGTTATTATGTTCACAAATCGATTCAAAAGCACTATGTTCTACTTTGATCTTAAAATTAATAAAATTTACATCATATTTACTCAGGAAAATGTATTTTTTTTTCTACTTACGTTGATCACAAGTCGCACACGCAAGACTGTTACTACGTTTCCACTCAGCGGCGCACTTGCTGCGCGACTGAACAAATCGCCATACAATCAGCGCTGCTATTGCAGGTGCGTCAGTATGAGTGCGCACTTATATCAAGGGATTGGCCAGAGTGTAGTCACTTGTTCAAAGGTATAAAAATACATGTTATGTGACACCAGGAAATTTGAAGAATTCCAAATGGGGGCACTGAATACTGAATTTTACTGTAGCAGTGTGAAAATTCATCTACTAATGCAGTTGCGTCTCTATTGCGAAGAAGAACATCGAATGCTATAACCGGCGCGTCATTCTGCGAAAGTTACTATCGACTGCAATAGCCGGTGCGTCCGCGAACGTGTTAATATCTCGAGAACGGAAGCCCTCACGGGTTGGTCCAAAAGGCTAAAAGTGTTCGTAAGTGACCCCCCAACTCGATGGGACCAAGAAAAGGGGAAAATTAAAAAAAAAATAAAAAAAAATTGTTAAAAAGAAAAAAATTCTCAAAAAAAATTTTTTTTCATGTTTTCTTGGCGTCTTATAGTGCCCCTAAAGCCTATATATAACTCCAACTCTACCAACTTGCCCCTAACGCGATTCTCTGACCAAAAATACATAGACTTGGTGACTAAACTCCATGGATTTCGTTATTTGTTAGGATTTAGTTACTTATTGACCTAACTTCACAGGATTTAGTGACTTGTGGAATTGGTAAAAACCTACTTAACGTCATTTTATTGAAAAACGAATTAGGCCAATCTATAGAGAAAAATACGGAGAATTTTTTGGTATGGCTATCTTAATATTGATAAAAATGGAGTTAGTGACTTTTAGAACTAAGCCATCCAATTTTAAACTTCGAGTTTCATAATCAAAAATCTTTGTTTAATAATTAAACTTAAAAATTAAATAGCAATATTGCAGCCTTCTCAGCTTCCAACCTGTTTCTTAGTGGAATATATATTAACCCAGCTCCACTAAATCTACATCCGTAAAAACTCCGCATTGATTGATGCGGATGTGAATGCGGATGCAGATGTCTGAATTAATGCGAATATTCCGCATTTACGGATGCGGATGCGAATATTCGTAACACCCCTGCTACCCATCAATAAACTGCTCTGATCAGTGCGAGCGATGATCCCGTACCGAGCGGGGCGGCGGCGGCGACATGAATTATTCAAGGTAATGAACCCACTGCCTCCGCTCGATGACGCTATGTGTTCATCTATTTCATATGCCGCCAAAGGATGTAGGTAACAAACAAGTACAGCTTTATATTGTACTTTTAAGTCAAAGTCAAATATTTTTATGATGACTTCCGTGGCGTAATGGTTACCATGCCGGTCCGCCACCCAGGAGGTCCCGGGTTCGAATCCCGGTCGGGTCACACACACTATTGTTCTCCGTCCGTTTTTTTTTACCTATACCTTAATCTAAATATATAAAATTCAAAGTCCTGACTGACTGACTGACTGACTTAATTATATATCAACGCACAGCCCAAACCGGTGGGTCTAGAAATTCCAAATTTGGACTGTAGGTTCCTTACGACGTCTAGGGGTGTACTAAGAAAGGATTTTTCAAAATTCCTACGGGAAACCGAGATATACGCAAACGAAGTTGCGAGGGTATATCAACGTACAGCCCAAACCGCTGGATCTAGAGATTCCAAATTTGGCATGTAGGTTCCTTACGACGTCTAGGGATGTACTAAGAAAGAATTTTTCAAAATTCCCACGGGAAAGCGAGATATACGCATACGAAGTTGCGAGGGGACGCACAGCCCAAACCGATTCTAGTATAGAGATTCCAAATTTGGCATGCAGGGTCCTTATAAGATCCGAACCGACCGGACCGGGCCAGACCGGATATGGACCGGACCTGATCGGACCGGATGAAACCGTACCGGGCCGTGCCGGACCGGAATTTGTTTCTGAAGTAAGATATGCTAATTGTTACTAGGCCACGCGGGCGAAGCCGCGGGCGGAAGCTAGTGGTTTAAAAAACAATTGAAAATCGATTGTCGTTATGCGCCGAGTAATAGTATTGTATGAGTTTCGTGTTGGCGACTAGGTGTTAGGCCTGTTTCTGTCATAACTAGCAAACAACTGATATATTATTCTAAATATATATTTATAACACATACAAAACACCCAGAAATAAGAACAAACACTAATGCCACTACGTAAATGTTTCATCCGAGAATCGAACCCGCGCTCTAGGATCACTACCAACGTACTACAGGGCTGTTATACTCAGTATCAAAGAAATCCTTACTTCCTTACTAATATTATAAATGAGAAAGTGAGTTTGTTTGTTTGTTTGTTATTGCTTCACGGCTTGACTAAGCAGCCGATCATTATGAAAATTTGCATACATATTGTCAGGGGTACAGAGCCCAACATAAGCTCAAAACACGGAGGATCGAAATTAAGTAATTATTTATTAATGGTGAAATGCTCGAAACCATTTGTAAAGTTATCACCACCCCAGAGTTCAACTTTAGGGGTGGAAGGGTTAGCAACGCGTGAGTGATAGCGGTTTTGCAAGCGTCTATAGGCTACGGTGATGCTTACCATCAGGCGGGATTGTAGCATAAAAAAAAATGTCATGCAAACAAGTAAATAGCAGTTGAATAGTTCACACTAGTTCAGACAATCAATAAGCACTTACAAGCTATAACTTAGAATCTGTCACACAGAAAAAATATTGTAAAATTTAGTTACGGTCTCTAACTATTATAAGATGTAATTAAATAAATACTTTCTCCCCGTTCCGCTCGCGATTTTGAGGAGTAAACTAGAAATAAAAATTTATTGAACATTTATGTAATTAAATCCTAATTTAATTACAAGACGATGTAGTCTTACGTAAACTCACATCAATATTTTAGAATGTTTATATTTTGCATAAAAGTTGCAGTCTTTAATTTTTGTTCCGCTTGTGAAATATAACACATATACAAGTTTAAATTTACCCACACAGAACTTCCACGTTTGGGAGAGGCCTACGTCTGGCAGTGGACTTCTTGTAGCTGAGATGATGATGATGAACTTCCACGCGAGCAGAGTCGCGGGTACAGCTAGTAATATACAAAACTGACATAGAAATTGAAAGGTAAACAAACAGTAAAGTAAGAAACTATACATTTTCCCCCAGCTTAAATATTCGGTTAAAATTAATCTTTATTTCTTATTCAGAACACTACAGTGTCACTTACATAAGATACAATAGTAATAAACTTAAGAGAGGTAGGGCACAGCGGATAATCCGCTCAAACCGGTGCAGCACGTCTGGGGAAGGACTTCCACCTTACAGAGTATTGCAAGCGTTACCTTTGTGACATAAAAAAACTTAAATGTAATAAATGTTAACTTCCGTTACCAATGCACAATATTCATTAAAAAAAATTAAAAAAATATGTAGGTTTAAATATTTAAAAAAAATTAAGCGATGGCGGAGTTTTTCTATGGGGAAAGGACTCATCGCTTATCATATTATAATTTTCGCTTTAATCGCACAGCGCGTTCCCAAAAAACCAGCCAGGTGCGAGTCAGACGTAGCAGTAGCGTAGTCTGCATGAAAAATGATTGTCTAGTTGTTTACTTTAAAAAATATTCTCAACTCCCGTAAGAAAATCAATTATGCTGTCGTCGTAGTTGATCTTATAAGAATCCACTCAGCGATAGCAAACAATGCTGCCTGACTGAAGTGAACTTCTTGTCCTATAAATAATAATGAACCTACTACCCTGATAACTTCACCTCGTTTCCCCGCGTACATTGAGGATATAATATAAACAATTGGAGATCTAGATAGCAAAGGAAGTTAAAAGATTTTTAAGTATTTTTTTATTTGTATTGTTTGTATGTATTTTTTATGTTTTTACTACATAGTTCTACCTGATGTTTATAATATTAAAAATTATTTAAATGTTTTGATGATTCTTTACTATCAGGTGACCTGTAAGCTTGTTTGACTTCCTCTGCCATTAAAAATATGTATGTACACCTAGTATTTTTATTAATAACAAAATGCATAATTTTAGACACTTGCCCGCGCCGTAAGTTTCTAAAATGGCGACCGACAGTTGGGTTTCTTTTACCATTTCTACCAATGGCCAATATGCTTTTGTTTATAAAATGCTGTTAGTTTACAGACTAGATTTATTTCGATTATCTACTTCGACTAGAAACCAACGACTTCTTTCTTTCATTTAAAACATTAAAGATTTTATCTATCTATTTCTTCGTTGTGGGTTTTGGCCTCCGATAATAAGATTCTCCACTTTGGTCCACTCCACGTTTTATAAACAGTTAACATTATTACTAAATCATATATGTATATTGATAAACCAACTCGTATAGACCACATTTTTACTAATTTTGATACAAAATACATTCTTCAAACTAAAGTAGAAACAACTCGGCTTCAGCGATCATGCATCTACTAGCATAGAATTAATAAATTAAAAGTAAAAAAAATATATTTAAAAACAAGCTTTTATTTAATTGCGCTAAAAAGAATAAAATAAACTTTTCTTTTAAAACTTTAACTATCAACTTAGAACGTCATTACACAATTTATATGACATAAAAGCTTGTCGCGAGATTTATATATTTATTAAGTACGATTAAATGTTAGTTCGATAATTATGTTTTCATATACAGGTAAATCTCGCGACAAGCTTTTATGTCATATAAATTGTGTAATGACGTTCTAAGTTGATAGTTAAAGTTTTAAAAGAAAAGTTTATTTTATTCTTTTTAGCGCAATTAAATAAAAGCTTGTTTTTAAATATATTTTTTTTACTTTTAATTTATTTTTTACTTTTTAGTTATCACTGAACAGGTTTCGCAGTGCCATCTATTGTCGAGAGGCGGTACTAGTCTAATGAGTTTATTTGTTATAACTAGCATCAGGAATTTGAATACCTATATAATTTCCTAATTTTACTACAGTCACAGTGCGACAAACTAAACGGGTTTATGTACCCATCAAAAATAAAATACCGACCAAGGGCAAGTAGAACTCGCGCATGAGGGTTCCTTCCCATAATCATACTAGTCATACTATCATACTGATATTATAAATGAGAAAGTGAGTTTGTTTGTTTGTTATTCCTTCACGGCTTGACTAATCAGTTGATCATTATGAAAATTTGTATACATATATATTATCAGGGGTATAGAGCCCAACATAGGCTACCTTTTTACCCGTGAATGTATGTCAGTCAATCCAAAGGGAAAATATTTTTTCTACTATAAAGGGCGCTGTATGGGATGCTATCGGCCAACAGATGGCGCCACAAGTCGCGCTATGGGTAGTTTTGTTGTCAAACGAGATCTATGTCATAAAATTAACGCGAGCGAAGCCGCGAGGAAAAGCTAGTAATAGATAAAATACATTTTAATGCTAAACCGGTATAAAAAGAGCCATGTACCAATGTAAAATGTACCAAGAGTAGGGTCACATTATATTGGTTGTTTAAAGAAGAAGAAGTAACTACAAATTTACGATTTTCAGATTTATTCCTGTACTTGTGCTACATCATCTTGCTTCTTGCCAAATTTCATGATTCTAGGACAACCGGAAGTACCCTATAGGTTTTTGGTCGGAACGGTTTTGAACGAAAAACGGAACACAAACGGCTGTATCGTAATTTTGTTATCATAATATTGTATTGTCATCTGTTCTACAGTTTTAAGAAAAATTTCAGCTCAATCGGTCTTCGGGAAGTGGTTCAAATTTTCGTTCCAAGATTCCACTCTTACATACATACACACATACATACATACATACATACAGGTCAAGTTAAATAAAAGCTTTTAAAAATACCACAGGTAAATACTATCAAAACAGTTTGAAGTTAAACAATAAAAAATCAATTTTAAAATTTAAACAACATCTACACGCAATAAACTGGGACGACATATTAAACCCATGCAGAAATATAAATAATAATTACGAGGCATTTCATAATACAATGAACATAATTACCTACCCAAAAAAAGAATCAAATTAAAAACTAAATTTAAAAAATACTGGCTTACAAAAGGAAAAAAAATCATGCAAAAATAAAAGATTGTTAAAAATACTTACTATTAATTCTGATAATCCCATCATAAAACAACATTAAAAAGAATTTGAAAAACTTTAAAACAAATAATAGCACATTCTAAAAAGTTGCAATACATAAATATACTTAATAAAATTTGCAAATAACAACACTAAAGCTATATGGAGCATAATACCGGTTTTAGAGAAAAGTAAATACTAAACTAAAAATTAACTTTATACGGATCCAAAACAAGTGACCAACTCCTTTAATAATTATTTCGCATCCATCGGACGGAGAGGCCGATCCGTCGCCAGGCCGCAGCAGTGCGCGCGGCCGGCCAGTGGTCAGTCCCTCTGAAAATAGTATGTTCATCAGCCCGGTAGAAATAAGAAAAGCTTTGGAATTGACGAAATACCACCTTATTTAGTTATAGAATTTGGAGAGGATTTGACATATCCACTCACGGTTTTGATTAACCACTAGTAAAAAAAAAACTAATAATTCACTTCTAAATAATAATTTAATAATCATTTTGTTTTATTCAAAAGTAGTGCTAATGTATTTACATAATAAAATTTAATTTTCAATTTTTGATAACTCACGAGTATTAATAGTACTTTTTACATTATTTACAACGTAACCGCCGCCCGCTGTAGACAATAAAATTATTAATTGTAATAATATCATTATTGTATTGGAATTAATAAAGCAGTAATTAGTGAAATAGTTTTAGTTAAAAGGACCCACGGACAGTACGTATAATTTATTAACTTTACATACAGCATTAGTTCACATTAATCAACACAGATGGCGCTATTCAGAAATGTAACATTCCTGAATCGCGCTATGGTTTCGTTCCGCCGACTCTTGAAGTATCTCCATGCCCACTCCATGTCGTTGAAATTACACTCACGATTTTTAATATCGAATTTTTGAAAATCGGAACCCTTTTTTGTTCCGGTGGTATAGTATCTAATAGAATATTTTTATTGTAATTACCTTAATTAAATTACAATAATAAAAAAAACTTCGTTTGGCAATCACTGTGATTAGTAGCTTTTAGAGATTATTGATGACTTGCACAAAGCTGTTTTAAAGTTAATGAAATGACAATGAAAAATCTTTATTATGTATCTTTGACATTGTATTGTTTCAATTACTTGTGGCTGGGAACTCCTTTTAAGTATGAACTAGTATGAAGATATGTACCTGTGTTGTGTTAGGAGCATGGACTTAATATAATAAACAGGACTGAGCTCTGTAAGCAAAAAACGAGCCGAGCGAGATGCAGTTATGACGGGCTCTGTGTCTCTTTTTAACTGGGTGACCATATATTTTGCTTGCCCTGGATATCATATTTTACTTGTGGGTAGTTTTTGTAATTAAAAAAAAAACAAATTGAGCATTGCAAAAATTTCTTTATAGATAATAAATCAATTATTAATTTGTTGCAATGCAATTTTATAACGATAAACTTGTTTCATACAAAACCAAAGATACTTTATTTTCGCAGTGCCGTACGCCGTACAATGCTAAAAAGAAACTCGCACTCGACACCTCAAATCTAAATAAAATATTTATAAATTTGATGGCACTACTTTGGATTTCAATAATTGCCGTGAATTTCCGTAGTAAATATCCTCGGATTTGAAATGACGGCTGCTGTACTGTGCAGCCGTCATTTTTCTTCGTTTTCTTCGTTATTTTTTGCGTTTTCTTCGTCAACAGAATAAAATCGAGCCATTTTTTATATAGGTACCTCCTAATTTTTAGGGAAGCTATAAAAAAAATGTTAAAATTGGTAGGTACATTAAGTACATGGTATACATTGATGATGGTCATCCTAGTTCCCGTTTGTTGTTTTTGACTTACCAATGGAAAGAATGGTATAATTTTTCAACCACCATATGACGGACTTGGACAACCACGAACACAACATTTTGTAACCATTTTCGATCCACTTTTAATTAAAAGTTTCCAAAATAGCCAGATTTTACAACTTGTGGAGTGAATTGATAAATTGAATTAGCCGCCATGCCACTTTTGGAAGGGCTACCAACACAACCGAACAAATAACTTCGATAACTTCAGAAAGAAATAACTTGTTTTTTTCTTGTTGGCAACAATGGAGAACGAGACACAGTGCATGGCTTGTAACTATCTCGCTCGGCTCGGTTTCTCTCTGTTTTCACAAATTGAACCTTATTGAGAACTATTAATGTATTATGCCCATACAGCCAAGCTTCAGTAGAATTTTTCTATTGATAAATAAATAAATAAATAAAATAAAATAAACCTTTAATTGTTCTCAATAATAATAAAATTACAATCACATAATAAGGATTAGACTTATTCGAGTTCTTTTTAATTTGAGTTTGAGTAGAGTTATTATTAATTACATTATAGTATTATTTAAATTATTTAATTAAATTGTACGAAGTAGTAATAATTTATTATTGATTATTCTATCTCTTTTTAATGAAATTATATTATTACTCAATAATTTTTTCGATTAAATTAATTACATGCAATATGTTTATCTATAGATTAAATAATATATTTATTCCTTATTTGAGAACCCCTTTTAAAGGGTAAAGGCCTCCTCCATTTGTGCCCACTTTTTTCGGTCCTTTGCTATGTCGTGCCATCCGTCTCCCGCTACTATCTTGATGTCGTCGATCCATCTTCTATGTGGTCTTCCTCGTTGGCGCGTGCCTTTTGGTCCTTCCCATAGAGTAATCTCTTTTGTCCATCGTCCATCTGTTGTTCGCGCCAGATGTCCTGCCCACTTCCATTTCAGCTTCAGAGCGTGTTTCTGAAAATCTATAAGTTTGGTTCTCTTTCTTATTTGACTGTGGCGAATTTTATGTATTTTTCTGATTTTTAAAATTGATCTTTCTATTGCTGACTGGAATATTTTTATCTTTGCCTTTATTTGTTTATTATATGTCCAGGTTTGTGATCCATAGGTGAGACAAGGAAGGATTGCACTGTCTACTACTTTCTTTTTTAGTGACAGAGGCATGTTATCATTCTTCAGTATTTCTTTATGTGCCCAGTATTTCTTCCATGTTAATGATATTCGCCTATTTATCTCATTTAGGTTATTATTTGGATGAAATGAAACCTCTTTGCCTAGGTAGACGTATGAATCCACGTACTCTAGTTCGTTTCCCGCAATTTTTATGGGTGGCTTTGACGAGTTTGTCATTATTTTAGTTTTCTCTAAATTCATTTCCAAACCGACTGCATAGCTTCTTTCATGAAGGGTATGTATCATATTCTGCAGTTGAGAGCTAGATTCGGAGAACAAAACTATGTCGTCGGCAAAACGTAAATGGCTTAGGTATTTTTCGTTTATCCTGATACCATAGCAATCCCATTCCAATTCTTGAAAGATCATTTCTAGTACGGCAATGAATAGTTTTGGCGATAAAGGGTCTCCTTGTTTTACGCCTCTTTTAATTTTTATTTCCGGTCCGCTTGTCTCTAGGATAATCTTGCTTGTGCTTCTCATGTAGATGTTTTTAATTATTTGAATGTATGTTTGGGGAATGTCAATTTCATCCAGTGATTTCCAGATAGCTAGATGTGAAATTGAGTCGAAGGCTTTCTGGTAGTCTACGAAGGCCAAGTAGAGTGGCTTTCGAAATTCTTTATATTTTTCCAGTATGTTTTCTACTACATGAATATGATCTATTGTTGAGTACCCTTTACGGAAGCCTGCCTGTTCAACGGGTTGTTTTTCATCAATTGTAGGAGCAATTCTTTTGAGTATGCATGTTGCAAACAGTTTATAGAGACTAGGTAATAAGCTTATAGGTCTGTAGTTTTTAATATCACTTGGGTCGCCTTTTTTATATAACGGTGTTATATTTGATTTTGTCCATTGTTCAGGAACAGTTTTTTCGCATTTTATTAGGTTGAATAAGTGTGTAATAGTTGGTTCTATGATTGTGCTTGCATATTTTATTGCTTCATTAGGGATTCCGTCAGGACCTGTACTTTTTTCTGATTTTAGTTTCTGTATTGCAATTTCGACTTCCTGTTTGGTCCAGTTTTTTATTTCCTCTTGTTGGTAGTAAATATTGTTGTATTCTTTCTCTTCGCTGGAGTAGGAGTCTCTTAAATCATAAAGTTCTTTGTAAAAGGATGTCGCTATTTCTAGTATATTTTTTCTGTCATTTTCTTGAGTAGGCTTGTTCTTTAAGTGTGGGATCCACGACTTATGTGTGTTGAGTTCTTTGAAGGCTCTCTTGCACCTTTCTCTATTAAGTGTTTTTCAATAATTTTTTGCCTGTAATTTTGATAATCTTTCTTGATACTTTTATTTGTTTCCTTGTATGCTAAACCTAGTTGTTTTTTCTCTTCGATCGTTTTTGGATGTTTCTTTTGCAGATTGTGTCGGGTTTTTATAAGTTTTAGTGTTTTCTCCGAAAAAATATTGCTGCCACTAGTCTTAATATTTACTTCCTTTTTCATGCTATCGTTTATACACTTTTCTAGTCTGTTGTAGAAGGTTTGTAAAGAGCAGGTGTCGACATCGTTACTCAGGTGATTCATGTTTTGTTGTAATTTCTCCAGGTAGTTTATAATTTCTATATCGTTTTTAAAAGTACATTTTGAGGTTTTGTACTTTTTCCGGCTTTTTCTCTGTTTTTCCTGGGATATTTTTGCTCTAACAAGTCTGTGGTCTGACGGGTACATTATATTAATTACTTGTATATCCTGGAATATCTTAGAGCAATTTGTGATGATAGAATCGATTTCGTTCTTGGTCTTTTGATCTGGCGATAACCATGTCCATTTTTGACACCATTTCCTGTTGGACCAACTATGGCACAACCAGATAATTTGTCATTTTTTAGTTCCCATAGGCACACCTAAGTACATTCGAGCACGACATTGTTTAAGAGGCATGTTTTGGGGTGACTCAGAAATAATTTTGGGGTGAGTTAGGAATGGTTTTGGGGTAAGTTAGGAATGCTTTTGGGGTGAGTTGGGAATGGTTTTGGAGTGAGTTAGGAATGCTTTTGGGGTGAGTCATGCATGGTTTTGGGATGAGTTAGGAATAATTTGTCATTTTTTAGATCCCATAAAAGGATACCTAATTCATCCTAAAACATTAAACATTATTACCATCTGAAAACGATCCAAAAACCATTCGAAAATCATTCAAAAACCATCTGAAAACTATCTGAAAACCATTAAAAAATCATCCGGAAACCATCTGAAAACTATGTGAAAACCATTCGAAAACCATCCAAAAACCATCTGAAAATCATTCGGAAACCATCTGAAAACCATCCAAAAACCATTCGAAAATCATCCAAAAACCATCTGAAAACCATTAAAAAACCATCCAAAAACCATCTGAAATACATCTAAAAACCATCCAAAAACCATCTCAAAACCATCCAAAAACCATCCAAAAACCATCTCGAAACCATCTGAAAACCACCCAAAAACCATCTGAAAACCATCCAAAAACCATCTGAAAACCATCCAAAAACCATCTCGAAAACCATCTGAAAACCATCCAAAAACCATCTCGAAAACCATCTGAAAACCACCAAAAAACCATCCAAAAACCATCTGAAAATCATCCGGAAACCATCCCGAAACCATCCAAAAACCATCTGAAAACCATCCAAAAACCATCCCGAAACCATCTGAAAACCACCCAAAAACCATCCAAAAACCATCTGAAAACCATTACGAACAGCGAAAAAAAAATAGTTGGTCCAACAGGAATACTTATTTTGGATAGCACAACTAAGCACAACTTAGTTGTGCGAACAGGAATTTTTTTTGCGAATTGTTCCTGTTGGACCAACTAGTTGTGCGAAATAGTTGGTCCAACAGGAAATTGTGATTTTTGACTTGTTCTTTTCTTAAAATAGGAATTCATTATTTTCATGCGATTTTCCTGTGCATATTGAACGAGCATCTCTCCTCTGGGGCTTCTTTTTCCAGTGCCGAATTTGCCTACAATGTTTAGTTCTTCTGATTTTGCTTGTCCTACTTGTGCGTTGAAATCTCCCATTATTATAATGTTTTTAAAGCTCAGTGTTTGCGCTTTGTTTAATGTTCGGTAGAACGCGTGTATTTCGCTATCTTCAGAGTTTTCCGTAGGTGCATAGACTTGTATAATAGATAGAATACAATCTTCGATCTCGATATTTAAAAGTGCCACTCGATCAGAGAGACCTATAAAGCTCCTTATACATGCTTTATATTTCTTTTTTAAAATGAACCCTACACCATATCTACCTTTGGTTTTGCCATTGTAACATAATATGAAGTCGTTATATTCATCTATGCTATAGCCTTCTCTGCGTACTTCGGATAAGTCCTATGATGTCATACTTGATGGCTTGGATTGCATTTGTGAGCTCTATCAATCTTTTATAATTTGCCAGAGTTCTGACGTTATATGTACCGATGTATAGAGTGCTCGTTTCTCTGACTGTACTTGCATTTAATTCGATTTCATGTGGAGGGTTGTAGTCAAGAGAAGGGGTTTCCTTCTCCCCCACGGTGACCAGCCGTATTGGGTATTGAGGTGGAGGGGCCTGCGCTGATTGCTATTTCTTCTGTGAAGGTGATTGTATCTGTGTTGCGTCGACTGTTTTCTCGATATCTTTTCTTGGTTTCATGAATGCAGTGATGTGGGTTTTGTTTTTCTTAGCAATATGAGTCTCGGTTTGGCTTTTGTTCTTATCTGGAGATGTTGATAGCTGTCGTTTCTTTGTTTGTTGTGTATAATTTTTATCATTAAGTATTATCAATTTATCGTATTTTATTATCGCTCTAGTGCCCTCTGCCTTGTATTTTTGTATTTCCGACTGTAGTTCTTTTCTTTTCTCGAGTATTTTTGTGGGATAGGTAAAGAAAAAGCACGAGTATGTAATAGCCCACATCAAAGAGGATAGTAATAACCACATCACATTCCGAACGCTATACGTCCCTGCAATACACCACTTTTTGAGCAACTGTATTAATAATATATTTTTAATTAATTACAATCTTACAATCATATTTATAAGGGATTAAAATATTCCCTGAAAGAAGAAATTACATGCGTGTGCATGAGTAATTTAAGATCCTAGTGAAAATGGGTGTACGATTAAGTATATATGATTATATGTTGTGTTAAATGTGTATATGTCTATTTATGTAATATAATACCAATTCAAATTTAAATATATGAGCTCAGACCAAATAAGAAGTCAAGACGGAGCGCTGCGAACAATGATGTGAAGCAGGCAAAACTACCTACGCCTCGCCCTGTCCATATACGCTCCTAACGCACACATTTATAACCAAACTACGCCACTACGCCTCGCCGATTAGTTTGAGCTAATTCGTCATTGACGTATGACATCCAAACAATTTAATTCATTAATAATCAAAAATGCCGAATTGTGTGGTGAAAGGCTGCAAAAACCATTCCTCAAAGAATAAAAAGCAAGATCACATCACATTTCATACGTAAGTAAACATAAAAATACATATTTTTAACAAATCAATTTCATTAATTATTACGACAGCTTGGCATACAAAATCTCCACAAGTGTTGCCGCTAGTAAGCGTCACAACAGTCCCAGTTTATTGGGGTAGTTATTAATGTGACGCGAAACGTAACGTCACTTTCTTTTACTTATTTCTATTTTTACTGTTAGTTTTCATAAAATTATTGTAAGTGTAAATAGGCGTTAATTTTTTTTGGTTTTTCCATGTTTTATCATCACTTCAAAAATATTTATTTTTAACATCGAAATAATATTACTACGTATAGAAATGACAGCGCCTTCAAATTTTGGCGCCGCGTTCGGCCGTGCGGGGCGCGCCCCTCCCTGGCCCCGCCCCCAACCGAGTCATAGAATATGACATTACTACGCAGGGGCGACACTTTGTTTATATTCTGCCTATTGGACATCTAACTGATTATTTTATTTTATTACAATATTTTCTTTTACTTAATAGAATAAACTTAATAGAAAATAGGTATTAGCTTTATAGGTAGGAAGCTACATTACATTTTTGTTCTTAACTTAATATTAGTCAAAAATAAACAGAGATTAAATCAAAACTTTATAATGAAGCTATTTATATATTGAAGTATTTTGTAATATATGCAATAACTAGGAGACGGTCGCCTGCCAGACAAGAGGAGTTGTGTTGAAAGGTAACGTATCTTTACTCCGAAACTTGTTTGCCCGAATTTCATTTGTTCGAAAATGGTTGGTCGAAATTTAAAATGCTGTTTCGTTTTCCATCTTTTTGTTTTCTAGAAACGATTTTTTTTACTTAGTAACTTTATCCACATTTACGTATTTTTTTACCTACTATATAAAAATATTTTGGAAATATAGTTTAAAAAATCAATATTTAAATTACATATTATTTAAAAAAAAGGAATTATGAAAATCGGTCCAAAATTGAAGGAGTAATCGGCGGACCTCCAAAAAAAAAACAATGAAACATAGAACCTCCTCCTTTTTTGAAGTCGGTAAAAAAAAAAGCTAAAATAAAATCAGAAATACCTAAATTATATTATAAAATTGACTCACGCTTAGTACCTACGTATCCCATCTGTACGATAAATTTTTGATAATCTATGATTTTCACATAGAAATGGCGGATGCAATCATGATGCAATAGAAAATAATGTAAAAAAATTGTTTTGGTTGGTTTTACTTAATTTTTTGTATACTTAGCGATGATAAGTCACGCCGCTCTTTCTTCCTTACTGTTGAACTGTTTTTACACGTTTTTATCGAACATGACGGCATTTTTCAATGTTTTTTTTTGTCATAAGTCCGAAGACCGATCGCGATGAGCGTAGACAAGTGACTAAACGAGTTGATGTCTATTGGCCTCAACGTATGGGGACAAAAATTTTGTTCGCGGTGTCCGTTCTATACGTAGTAATATTATTTCGATGATTTTTAAGATTCCCGAACCGAAATAAAGATATTAATTATATTTCTAAATTGGAAACAATTTCTAAAATGGTGGACAGTAAAAGGCAATATTTCAAAAAATTGACCCAACTTATAGGCCATTAAAACCAATGTTTGATATTACTATTGTTTTATTTTATTCCCCTATCTCGTCTGAATACTCAAAACATCTCATAAAAGTGAGGTATCCAATTTAAAAAATTGCAAACTTTTTTACCTTTAAAAAATAAAATAAAATAAAAAATATAATTAATAATTTAATAATAATAATTTTTTACTGCACGGCAACACTCCCTAAATGCACACATGTTTACAAAACCGGCTTCACATCATTGTTCGCACGCAGCGCTCCGTCTTGACTTCTTATTTGGTCTGAGTATAATGAGGTCATTTATAATTTATATATCATTTATATTACTATTCAAGAGGTCATCGTATCTTTATAATTTTTAGTTTTTAGCCAACTCTCTAGTTTTCTTGCAGGTATAGTAAGGTGTAGGATAAGTTGGTTTACTTTATTATAAACTAGCTACAGGACACGCTTAGTTTGGGATACATGGTGCGTTTGGTGTAAATTACTGACAATATTTAGGCGCTCTCTGTCAAAGTAAAGATGAAAGAGATAGCTTGAGACTTTGTGGAATAAAAATTTAAATGCGTTTCAGGAACTGGCTGTAAAAACAATAAGGTAGGTTTTCGTTACAACGCCATCTATTGGATTCGTGTGGTACCAATTTATATTTTATTACTGAACAGGTGCCACATGTTGTAGATGGTACAACGAAAGAAGAGTTTGTTTTGGTAAAATTGTATTGGCACTTAGCACCGTGTAATTTTATTAAAAAGTAAGAAGATGAAAATGACATTTATAGTTTCGTCAAAACTCGATAGATGGCGTTAAAACATACTTTGCATTAATTTCGGGTGTTTCAGGCAGATTTTGCGTGACCCTGAATGTTTCATTGTTACCCAGCTTAGACTATAGAAAACCAGATGACCCGATTAGAAGATCCAGTCCCAAGAGTCCCAACGGACCCAATTTCTGCTAATCTGCTTTCAATTTCGATTTCCTGCGCCGCGCCCCTTCGTGACTGCTTCACTTCAACGTTAAGCACGTTGGCCACTTTCCAAATTCTTGTTTTTTGTGCTGATACAAGAAATGTTAAATTGTTGTAAAACATTACCTAGACATTCGGAATAAAAATAATGTCAAGGGGTCCATTGAACACACTGCTACGACTTTTTTTACTATTACATGAAAGTAAAATGTTGACGGGGAATAAAACTGACAATCCACGCCGCCAGAGGCGCTGCTCACGACTGTTTTCTATCACAATATTTAAAAAAATATATAATTTTAACAAATCTTATTAGCAAGACATAAAGCCAAATTATAGATTTAAATTTTTACAATAAATAAGTAGATAGCAAGAGTAAACAAAACAAAACGAGAAAATCCATACAAAAATGTGTCGTTTTATCGTAAAATATTTAAGTGTGTCATAAAATACCTACCGTGTTGTGAGAAATGGTAGTCACCACTTTCCTAAGGATGATAGACTGAGAAAGCTATCATAGCTCAGGTAGGGTTACCATACCAGGGCTTTAAATCGAAAAGTCGGTTGTAAGCAATAAAAAAAACCTGATTTCTGTAAAAAAAAAAACGGTCTTTTGTTGACAATAAAACTCAATAAATTTGTAATTAGGTTTTATTGTTTTGAATTATATTTTTACACATGGGGTAAGTACGGACGATTTTTTTATGAGTTGATAAGGGTTTGGGAATAATTATTTTTTCACTGTTCTATATTAATGATCGTAATAGAAAATTAACAGAATTGTTTAGAATTAAAAATACTAGCAGATATAAATATTTTTTTGTACTTCTAGCTAATTTATTATTACTGTCTATGTGTTTAAAATGGAGTCATACTTTTGAAAAAGCTAGGCATAGATCGGACCTACGCAGACAAAGACCGGACTACTCTCTCAAATCGCCGCTATTAACGGGAACCTCAAGTCCAAGGAGCATAATGCGATTTTAACCGTATTAATCAAAAATATATGACTAACAACGATTTTAGAGAAGAAAAAAAAAACGTTTTTTTATTAAATAAGCATCCGGTCTTACCCCTTATTCGTAATAATATTGCCAAATTTGCTACCCAAGTAAATAAGGGAAAAATGATTTTTCTGTCTATAGTTATATGGTAAGTATTTCTAGGAAATTTTATATTAAAAAAAGAACTTGTAATCAATTTACATTTATTTAATCACAACAGTCTTTCATTTACTTAGTCTTATGAGATCATGGCACCAATACCACTTGTAGTTTTTCATTCATTGAAATTACGAGTATTATTGGCTAGCGGCGCACATATAAGCCGGCCACGCTCCGCACAAACGAAGTTCTGAACCACAAGAATGCTATAGAGAACATCTATGGGCTGCGATGAATGCTCACCGCTTTTCGTGCGTGCCTTATGCTTGATTGCCAATATAGCTTTTTAGATTTTCTTTTAAACAGCCGCTTTTATCCATTTCTAATTAATTGGATTTTTTTAATAGTGAAAGACCGGATGGTTTTAACTGGACCTTTCTTTAACCTCAAATATTTTCACGAGGAAAGATTTATCCGATCAGATGGCAACCCTGAGCTCAGGCATCTCTGTTGCCTTCCGGCTGGTTTTAGAGTGGGATCGTTGTACGATTGAAGAATATGCCGATGCAGCAGAGTAGGCATCTTGTGTCCTAATGTTGTTGTTCTCTCTTTCAGCAAGAGCTCGCAGATTGTCAGCCTGTGGATAGAAAGACATAATATTTGATTATAACCACAGATAAAAGAAACTAATAGATACCCAATGTAGGCGTGGTCTCTCTGGTACATTGCCGAATTCGTACATAACAAAACGTCTCATTTGAGAAATTATATTATAAAAAATGCCAATCAAAGGGTTCGGTTCTTTGGTCGAGCGTGGTTCTTTGACGTTTAACTTTCAGACTTCGTTCGCATACAACATACAACAAATTTCGGATTTTGACATTTGCTACATTATGTGAATCTTACCCGATTTCTCAACATCATTGCAAGTTGAGTCGCCACATTGGTGAAGTTCTGCGAGATGGTAACTCCTCGGCGATCTCCATCTCTCTCTGAAGGCTGTCTTCCATTATTGTGTATTGTTTGTTATGCTGCTGTAGCGTCTGCTACTGAATCTTTTGCTCTGGCATTATGTACTGTTGCATTGCTAGTGTCATGTGCTGCATCGCTCAGGTCATTCATGGCCGCGCTGTTCAGCTTAGTCACTGATGGTACCTCGTTGCCAACTTTGGAAAGTCTATTGACAAAATGTTTAGTTAATATTTACCACACAACGGATATATTATTGTAAGTAATATTTACTTACAATACATAGGACATTCGCAGAGTGGAAAACAAACACAAACGCCATCACAATTGTTTGCCCCGGGTGGGGATCGAAGCCGCGCTTTCTGGTGCCAAAGGATCTGATCTGATCTGGTAGGATCACTACCAAAAACCACCGGGCTGTCGATAAATACATATAAGCAATTGTGACCGAAAAAAGAAGAGGTCGACCAACAGTAGGCATGAATGATGAAAAGAAATGTTTCGTCTAAAGTACTCTGAAGTTATTACCTATTATTTGCGTAGAGCTTGTCAGCCAAGTCAGCGGTGTGTTGCGCCAAGTCTGATTCAAGCATCTCGTGCAATTTCTTCCTGAGTTCGCCAGTTCCGTTTACTAAGTTTCAAATCTCTAAAAAAAACAGATAACATGTAATGTTCTGTTTTATAAAACATGTTTAACATTTTTGTGTTGGTTTCAAACTAATATAATATGGTTTCATATACACGCCTTCTTTAATGGATCATAATGATTGATCTGTACTGGTCGCCAATACGGCTGACTCGCGTAATCATAAAAAGGAGTTTGAAACTCATACTTATCTCAGTGCATAACGACAATCGATTTTCAATTGTTGTATTAACTGTGAGCCCAAATTTTGGCGCGTAGGTACTATAAATTCAGACCTCGTCAACATTTTTAGTAATCATAGCTTGAAATGTATATGACATAAGTTTCGTACCTCTGCTTGAACGTTGACTGGTTGCACGAAGATGTTCATTCGCTCAATCTGAGTGGTTGCGTTGTCAAAAGTATATAATATGTAGCTTGCAACGTCTGGCTCCATGTTTGTCTGTTAAAAAAAAAAGATTGACTGTTAGTTTTTGAAAATGAAAGTCATAAAATAAAATATTAGTAACATCTGTTTAGCGATAATATAAAATATTTGGTTTGAAATTAACTTAAACGGCCTTTACATATTTTTATGGCATGCAATAAAAAATAAATTTGCTTCATTTCTACAATACTACATAAAAACACAATTTGGTGACCATTTATGCGTTTTGGCAACAATTTTGAATTTATTGTAAGTAATATGAGTACATTTCTGTTAGCCACTTAAACTTAGCCCTATAAATTAAGCGCGAGAAGAACACTCGTAATATATTCTATGATAATTATTTAACGCGCACAGAAATGTATGTTTTAATTATTATCTATTGTTCCTTTCGCTTCGTTTCAATTCAAGTTACATTACATTCTAGGTTATTCCTCAAATGTCAAAACGGACACACAGGTCACATTCACAATTTAATAGAGATTGTGAATGTGACACCTTTAGATACTTTCTAATCGGAACACAAAAGGGTTCCGATTTTCAAAAATTTTTTAAACTAGTCAATTTTTTTTTTTTTTTTTTAATGGACTAATCAGTTCGGGTGTACTGACACCCTTTACTGAGACACCGGACTGTTGCGGGAGCGTAGGGCTCTCACCGCCAAAAGCGACGGCCATAACGGACGTGGAAATGATATAGGGCCGACAAACACGAAACCATAGCGCGATTCAGGAATGTAACAGCGCCATCTGTTGGTGGGTAATGTTAATAAATTTATATATGTGTACGTACGTACAAACACTGAATACGCTGAATCTTGATCAAAATGTATTCCCGGAGAATAATTGTTAATAATTTATAAGTTCTATACCACGGGATCATCGAAAATATACTTGAGAACGGCTAGACCGATTTGGTTGATTTTACGTTTTCTACTCAGCTACGCCGAGGATAATACATCTATTAATTAATTTAATTAAGAAAGGATGGGATGGCTCCGGATAGAGAAGGATGGCGTGGACGAAAGGAGGCTTATTCCCAGTCAGGTGATGATGATGAGATATTGCATTTAGGTTTGGTGTTCTATGTGCAGTGACCATCGACATAAAGTACAGACAAGACCGGTACTGAGATTTTGCGGCATTGCGAACCATACTCTCAGTACCGGACAGCTTGTCTATACTTTATGTCGATGGCAGTCACTTACCTTTTTCTGGTGTACATCGCACTACAGGCGGCTCTGTTTCAGGTCCCGGTAATAATGTAGGCGGAATGGAGCACCTACAATTTTTATTTTTTATTGGTTACAAGAAGGTTACAAGACTTTTGTCTACAATGTCAAAGATAGATAGATATTAAAATCAGTAAAATCATTACTATATTACTTAGGGCTGGTTTCTGAGAATGATAAATACCAGATTGATTATCTTTCAGATAAATTTATAACAAAAAGGCAATCTAGACCTTATCGTGACTGCGACACCGGCCCCGAATATCCGGTCTATTTTCGTAATTATTATATTTATTAGTAAAAAAAAGTAAAAAACAGTTGAAATCTAGTTTCAAACTCACGCCCTTTCTCGCTCATTTTATTTCGTATATGAACGAGATAGCACTAGAGATTGAGAACAGAATTGTTTTTATTACGAGAATAGACCCTCTAATATTGTAAAATAAATAAAATTAAATAAAATCATTTATTTTGTAAGTAGATTTACAAGAAATACTTTTACACGTCAAAATATTTTTTTTTTCCTATTAGCACTTCAGACGTGAATGGCCTGTTGAGAAGAAGTGCCGCAAGAAACTCAACTATAGCCTTTTTTTTAAAGCCATTTTAACATTTGTTTTGTTTTTTAATTACCTATACATTTTTTAAAAAAATTAATAAGAAAAAGCAGAGGAGCAAAATTATAGTGAACACAATTTTTTATCTTAAAAATAATCTTTCACTTTATAATAACTCTTTTTCATCAAGCAACCTTTAATCGTGGATTTAAATTTATGTAGAGGCAAATCTATAAGACTTTGTGGCAGTCTATTGAACATTTTTATGCTTATACCTATGAAACAATTACCAGTCTTATGAAGTCTGAGGCTTGGTACGGCAAGCTTATGCTTATTTTGGTGTTTAGGCTATGACAGTCTGAATTTTTAAGAAAAGCACCATAGTTTTAGCGTAAATACATAATACAATCAAAAATGTATTGGGACGCCACGGTTAGGATGATAATCTCCTTAAATAATTCCTTAAGCGAGTCGCGTGGTCTAAGGTTGTATATAGAACGAATGGCCCTTTTTTGAAGTACAAAGACAACATTACGCTTTGAAAATCGCTGAAATACACTAATCTTGCCGTTCCAACATCAGTAAGCTGCCTAATTTTCCTAACTGCATACGCAGCTGAACTAAGTCTTCCTGCCAGAGCCGTAATATGTGGGCCCCATTGCAGTTTTGAATGCACGGTAATCCCAAGAAAAGTAGTAGAACTAATTAGATCTATGGATTCGTCATTCACACTAATGCTACTATTGACCGGCCTTACGTTAGGCATACTAAATTTAATACATTTGGGCTTTTTTGAATTCAATAAAAGGTTATTGGTAGTGATCCAGTGAAGGACACGAGAAAGAGTATTGTTTACATCGTCAGATAAGTTTTTATGCCTGTCAGCATTGAAAATCGAAGAAGTGTCGTCAGTATGATGGCTGTATGATAAAGGAAAATGAGACTATCAAAAAAATGTCTGAGAAAGTGCTAATTTTATATTGTGTATGAACGAGATAGCGATCTAGTACAGAATTGTTTTTATTACGAGAATAGACCCTCAAATATTGTATGATTAAGGAAATGGAGACTATCAAAAAAATTATACGGGATTAACTTTTGAATGTTTTTATGTAATCTCGTACCGAATATACTCGGAAACTACTGGTGGGGAAGGTTTTTACCTTAGTAAAACCCGTGCGAAGCCAGGGCTAGCTAGGGGCTGGGCAAGGCTGCTAGTTTACAATAAAACCAATTACCTGGTGAAACTCCACCCATGGAGGTAGTAGCTGCTATTTGAGAACGGCTCCAGAAGGTGCAGAATTCTTCCGTTGAGGGTAGCATCAGCTATGCCGCCCTGGAAAGGCGCTTTGCATACCCTGATTCTAGTGCTGTGTCAGTGCTGTAACCAAAAACAAATGTTTGTTATGTCCAAAAGATTTCTGGTATAATAATTTACATTTACTTCTTGTGGCTGAGATGATGATAATGATAAAACATTGGGTTATGATATTACCAAAAGCGCGTGGGAGGATATTGCACTTCCCTTTCCCTAGCACGCATCAAATCGGAATTTCTCTTTCCACCATATCGGGAAGTTATTATGATATTTTGAACGGATTTCTTTGTCATTCTATTCATCAAACAGAAATAACTTCACAAGCGTTAAATACCAGTCTTTTTTTTTGTTTTTTTTTTGTTTTTATTTTTTAATTTTTCATATTTATTTTAATTGGTTAAAAAAAATGCATGTTATAATAAAGAAAATTAGTGACATTAGAGTAAAAAAGAAAAGTATATGGGGGGTTGCGTTGGTAATACTGCAGAAATAAGGCGAGCGAAGTAGAGAATTACAATATGTATTTCTCAGAAGCCGGTATAGAACCGTTCCACTAATCCTTCCTATAAGAAACAAAACATAGTCTTGCCGGCTAGTACGTTTCGGCCGCGTGGCATGCAACACTTACCTATAATAATCAAAGCCATCGATGACCATCTTGAGTGCACTACTGCTGTGTGTTACTGTGACGACGTGCCACTGAGAGTCAACCGAAGTTCTCCTGAAAACATAATAAAGATTTATTAGAGACTAGATCTTCTTAGACTATAGTGAGAAGGACAAACAAAAAGATATAAAGCACTGGTCGAAGAAGAGTTCTCCTATCAACCACAGTGTATAATAAAAATACATTTAATATGCCATCTTACTAGGCTATAGCGCCCTCTAGTGCACAAATGTAGTAGTGCCCATCGTATACTTTGGTATAATAAAAAATTTTGTATAATGCCTTTTGTTTGAAATTACTACTCCCGTCTTATTTCTTTCTGATTAACGTTGTGAGTTCCAAGACAGCTGTAATTTCAACCCGGGGACGTCAATGAGCCTTATTGTCAATCTGAGGTCGTCGTTGTTGATACACAGCTATACAAGGAGACACAGCGGTGGGAATGTGTGGTGGGCTTGTCCCGATTGTAAATTAGAAATTGTGCCAGTAAGAGCATTTACTTATTTATTTTTTGTTTATAGTGAGAAAAATGCATTACTGCATGCCCCGTTACTTGGGGAAGCGCCGGGGTATCCTCTCTAACCAGGACTTTATTTTTCGGAAAAGGCTATACATCTGTACTATTACTGTGATTGTCTTTACCTTTGATCAAGGACGGCGACGTGATGTCAGCGTTGCTGGTGGTCTGTGAACTACTGGCGTAAACGAATAATAAGCCATCCGGCTTCGATGTCTTGAACAGCGTCAATTGAGGATTGTCTGATGATATATCCATGAAACGAAGGTAGCTATCGTCGCCAGAAAAAGACAACATATTACACCACTTATTTGCTTAAAAAAGAATAAATAGATACAGACATGAGGACTCGAGTAGACACGCTACGTTTAGTCGGAGGTCGAGTAAAGCATATTCTATCTATTGAATAAAAAAAATATACATGCAGCTACTACAAAAAATAAATATTGAATATATTAAGCACATTATCATTGGACTGGAAATTAAAATAAAAAAATTACCTGACATCCATACGCCATACCAATAGATTGAACACTTTCACTAAGTTCAAAATTAATCCTGGCAATTTGTTCCGTCTGATACAGCTGTCGAAACCTCTATCTGTTAACCTAGATATTCCTTTATTGTTACCATCAAAGTTCATAGTATCGAGAGCAGTTATTTCTTTTATGGGAGATGTTGATACTGCTCTTAGTATTTCCCCATTGACCATAAGAGAACAGTTATAGTATCGTGCTGCATCTATCTTTTACTGTCGTTGTATATCTTTGATGTGCCTATTATCACAAGGTCATCATCCCTTGATCCAAACGCCACCTGGTAATAAGAAAAGTATTATTTTTTGTAATAAATAAAAAATAATTTTTAATCATTTATTTTGCAAGTAGATTTACAAGAAGTACTTTTGAACGTCAATATTTTTTATTCCACTACCACTTCAGACGTGAATGGCCTGTTGAGATTTATACCACATTACAATAAGATGCGTCTCTCAGTCTGGCTACATGTCCATGTAGTGAACCTATTACTATATTTTTTCTTTCAAAACATTAGTTTCGGAAATCCAGCCCCCCTCTATCTCCACCACCACAGGGTGCAAAACGAAAATTGACACGATAGATGTAAATAATTCCGAAACGGATTAACAATAATCCGGTTCGGAATTATTTACATCAAAAAATTATCTTCCCCACCCTCAATGTTTTTAAGAGACCTATTACTAATCACTTCCTTTTAAAGTCGTTCTTAGTCGTCAAGTCGCCGTCGCTTATGGCCGAGGCTTTAGTAGTATATACATATATTTTTGGAATGCTAATTAAGTGAAGTACCTGTTAGGAATATCCTTTCGATCATCAGTCATCACAACAATAGAGATAGCACAATTCCAACAAACACTGCAAGACACAATAGCACACTTCAACAATAAGATCTGCAGCGGGCAGCTTCCACCACACCAGCTTCGGCTCGAACTATTATAACTCTCTCTGCAAACTTCAATACATTCCAATCCTTCATGATGTCCATGACAACTAATATGCGGCGACACCTGGAATTACTTTTCCAGCAGCAGGATGATGATGGAAATGCGCATCAGACTGAAGAATCTCCTCATGGTGTTCCAGAGTTGAGCCAAGAAGATGCGTCTAGTGTTGTTGTCAATATGGTAAAGGAAAAGTTCAAATTTCAAATTTTTTCTTCAACGGACATCAAGCGGTGTCATAGGATGACCCGAGGCTCAGGCAATAAATAAGCCACAACCCATTCTCGTGAAGTTCCAGGACACCAGGGAAGGTTTGGTTTGCTAAGACCACTTTGAAGAATAAGGGCAGCGAAATCACCCTCTCAGAGTTCCTGACTAAGGCCCGTCACGACTCATTTTAGCTGGCTCGGCAACACTTTGGTGTAAGTGCTGGATCGCTGATGGCTGCGTTATTGTGGTCGGGAATAAAGCGACACTGCATCTTTTCAGTCGCTGATGTAAACCGGCTGCTGGAGGCCGCGCCCAGTGAGGTGTGTCCCTCCGAGGCAGCCGCCATGGCGGCGTCCTCTCCAAGCGGTGCGGCTGCTAAGCCCCCAGCGCCGCGTCCTAAACGCGTCATTAGGAACTAGATTGGTTGGTGAGTGCATTGCAAATGTTTATCTGGCGGTGTCACTCACTTCCTCTAATTTTTTAACTTCTACGCCAACACCATTTCCTCTTGGACCAACGCACAACTAAATACTATCGGGTACCTCCTTTCACAAATTTTATTAAAAGAATTTCTTTTACACCCTACCTCAAAGACTAATAATTTTACACATTTTACACCCTGCCTTTTCGTTCATAGGTAATAAATAATCATACTTAAACTACATAACCCTATGTTTACGTTACGTTAACATTCAGACTTTGACACTTTTATTCATACGTCGTCTTTTGTATTACTTTTGGCAACCACTCCGCATTTTTAATTTATTTTGGCAACAATAAAATATTTTGTAGCAGCTTTTTTTATACTTTTGCAGCTTGCTAAGGCAGCTTGATCAGTACAAAGTTTAGACAGTCGTACTAATTAATTTGTGACATAAATTTTCAAAAATTTTAAATTGCGAAACAGGTATGTTAACTTGTGTCATTACAACATACCACGGTCACCACGGACATTTAGAAGCGGACGATAACGAAACCATAGCGCGATTCAGGAATGTAACAGCGCCATCTGTGTTCAGTAAAGTGAACTAATGCTGTGTGTGTGTGTAATGTTAATAAATTATACGTACTGCTGGGATGGCTCCGTGGATCCTTTTAACTAAAACTATTTCACTATTTACTGCTTTATTAATTCCAATACAATAATGACATAATTATAATTAATAATTTTATTGTCTACGGGCGGCGGTTACGTTATGTATGACTCAACTCGCGCTAGGAATGCAATAGGTTTTTATAAAATTAGGCGAGCTGAGAGCATGCATGAACTAAAAGTGAAGTATTAATATAATGCGATAATAAAATAATTATAACAATACACACACTGAATAAGCTGATCAAAATGTATCCCCGCACAATGAATACACTGGTCGTTCCCCCTCCCCGCCTATCTCCGAAAGTCTTGTGTTTAGAAATTTGAAAAAAATCATGGTAGTAGTCCATATGGTGAACCTTCAACGAAAACTATAACGGTTAAGTAGGCTCTACTAGGTACCGAGTAATAGCCGACGAACTTATAAAATAAATTTATTTGATGAAAACTTACAAATGTGATAGAATTTGATATTGAACTCAACTGCAGGCAAGCAAAGCACAGCAAATACGAAACCCTACATTGTGCGTGGCCCAACACGTACTTGCCCGGCTTTTTTATGTGTAATATTACGTATCTCCTGAACTGGCAGACAGCTACGGCCGCGTAGAGGAAGTAGATGGCGTAGAGGTGACGTCATGCTACGACGTAGTCTAGGTCTACGAAGAAACATGATTATGGAAATATCAGAGGAGCTCGATGAGTGTCGCACTCTATATAATTGTTTAGATGGGTTACCTTATCTCCAGCTTCTCCGTGCTTCGGAGGGCACCTTTAAACCGTCGATCCCGGCTGTTGTCGATGGATGACTGTCGTTAAGTCATGTTGGTGGGCTCCAGGCGGCTTGAAAACACTGGCCTCGCTAATTCGCATTGGAGAAGCATGGCAGATTACACTCTAATCCCCTTCGATTGAAGGGAGACCCGTATCCCTGCAGTGGTATGATTATGGATTGATACGGTAACAGTAACGTGTGTCATGGCATTTACGAGCGTTTGTAAGAGCTTTATAAAATACCTTCCGACAAGAATTTACTTGGAATTGATTCCAACTAACTTAGCACAATGAAAATAGATAGGAATCTAACCGATTGCGTATTCCAATGCAAAGATACAAAATAACGAGCTAATGTTGGCCACGGGAAATTCCGGCCCGATTAGATGCAATGGCACAGTTTCTGAAACGCATTAAATTTTAATTCCCCATTAAGTCTCAAGCTGTCAAACTAAAGAAGAAAAGAACAGATTTTTCTTATTTAGTTTGACAGTGACTATAATTTAAACCATCATAAACTTTAAAAATGCATTTAAAAAACTGACTTAGTTTTAATGTGGTTGTAAGCATAGATCTAGCATGTATACGCGTTTTGCCGTTGTAACTGTTGTAAGTCAACATTAAGTGTTTTTTCACACGGGCCACAATCACCTATCAACCAAGCCACATCAGAACCATGAGCTAGCCCCAAAGTAAGTTCGAAACTTATGTTATGGGATACTAAACTTACGATACTAAGTATGTTTTATAACATACTAGCTGACCCGTGCCCACTTCGTTGGGCATAATGTTAATAATCCTTTTTTAGTACAGGCGTTCGTAAGAAACGCTTTCATTCGACCGTTTTTTCTCCGATTTACTTTGCAAAACCGACCACCACGTAAAAGCCTTTTTATTTTTCGGTTTTTTATATAACCTATGACACTCAGCAATAATGTGGCTTTCTATTGGTGAAAGAATTTTTAAAATCGGTTCAGTAGATCCCGAGATTACCCCTGACAATTTAACAAATATACAAACACACAAACTTTACTTCTTTATAATATTAGTATAGATACATATTTAGATAAACATCCAAGATCCAAGCCAATCAGAAAAAGTTCGTTTTTCACCATGACCCTACCGGGATTAGAAACCGGGACTTCCTGGGTGACGGTCTGGCATGGTAACCATGAATAGTAGTATTCACATGGACTACTTTGTCGTTACAGTAAGGGCGATTACATACTAGCGTTGACGCGCTTCTAAGCTCGTATTAGCGCGCGAGTCTCGACAGACACATCCCCGGTAGAGAGCACCGGGTCGAGCGAACACGCCCAAATATTCCCGTTTAAGCGCGTCCGGTTTTTGAAGCGTGTATAGTAATGACCGTAACTATCAAGTAGGTAGGCTCTTCAGATAGAAACCCTATGTCTTACTTTACTCTTTGGATATAGTCTTTCACATGTCAGTCAAATGTCGTTGTTCAATTTTCAAATCAAAAATTTGGTATAAATTCTTGATTATCTGTCTGACCTCTGTTGAAGTCTGTTCATTTCAGTTGTAATACAACAAATAAGTGATACAAGTTTAAATCGTAAAGTTTACGGGCAGTGCAGACTTTAGGTATATTTTTAACCTTTATACGATGTTTTTTCAATAATTTCTTATAGGTCTTATTTCCTATAGGTCTAAGTTCAGAATATAAATAATTATTACGTATCCGGTGGAAATTTCGAAAAATCCTTTCTTATCGGATGCCTACGCGTTACGTCATACAAACAATTAACACATCCTTAGTTTCAGGTGTCTATGACCAGCGGTTTAGGCTGTGCGTTGATTCGTAGTCAGTCATTTTGGACAAAGCTTACACTTTAATACATCTTTGAAATATATAGTTATTTTTCTCTTCCTGTATCTGCTGATCATGGCAGTGAGCACAAACTTAATTTGTTGTCCTCTTCAAACAAAGTCCCTCTTTTCTTTAACAAAAACAGTTTTTAATCTAAAACTCACGCACTATCAAGCTCATTGCTATTTTGTATGAGAGAGACAGGGCTTGAGTTCGACATGAATAAAAGATTTCATTTTCATTTTAGGTTATAACTGGTTTAAGGACATTAATAAATATGACCGTAATAGAGGTAATACTCGGAAAGAAGTTCCAGAGTGCAGCATTCTACGTGTTCATATCTATTTACGCAACAATGGCTTCCAAACGGATTTTAATCGATAACTACGTTTTTCCAAACACGATACCTCTACTTTTGGCATTGGGTCAAGTCATCGTGGCTATCACGGCTATGTTTTTTTTTAGGGTCGTGGGAAACTTTTCATTATTTAAAAGCTTTAGAAAAAACATGCGTCATATTTGTCCACTTTCTCTCTTTTACGTGGTAAATTTGTATACCTGCTACGGTGGCCTCGATATGACCAGCTGGTCGACATTCATGGCTTTACGGAGTCCCGCCATTCTCATGACAATGATTCTGGAGAGAATTATAATAAAAGTGAATCCATCTTGGAAAGTAATAAACATCGTGTTTGCAATGACAGGAGGAGCTATGGTGTTTCTTAAAGGCAGAGATGATTTCTCATTGTGGCATATTGGGTCAGTTATGTTAAACAACACGTTAACAGCACTTAACGGAGTGTTTATGAAAAAGACTTTGGACTCTAAAGAACATACAATACCATGATGTGATGTATTTCAACACACTGTTTAGTCTATTAGTAGCAGTACCTTATACTACGGCATTAGTTTGTACATACCACATTGACAAATTTCTTTATTATACTGATAACGACAATTTTCTCGTAACGTGCATCTTGGAAGCTATTTTATCGTACGGTATTGCGTACTGCACGTATTATAATGGTGCCCTAACCACAACAATTATAGATTGCTCAAAGAACGTGATCATCTGGCCCCTTCAGGGATGAGTTGTCGTAAAAGCCATGCTTTTCAATCTCTATCGAACTGTATATTTAAAATTTTGATATTTCGCACAAAAAAAAAACGTCTTTTACTACCAAGAAATTTGAGTTGCCTAAACTTCATTTATTTCAGAATAATGTTGTAGAAAACATTTTGATCATTAATCGTATGTCGTAAAGGACACAATTTCACATCACATACAATACAACTTTTTTTTATAAATAAAGCAGGTTTATCCATATATTTAAAATGCTTTGTCCTGACTGACTGACTGACTGAGAATCAACGCACAGCCTAAACCGCTCATCGTAAAAATCTGAAACTTGGAGGGTGGATTGTTTGTATAACGTAGGAGTCCGATAAGAAAGGATTTTTCGAAATTGTAACTCTAAGGGGGTGCAAAGTTACTATGGGACAACTTGATTCCTTGGTCCAAGCTACTTCAAATTTAGCATAAAAATTGTTTAAGAGAATTGATGGAAGACGTGATTCTTATTTTATTGAAATTCTTCAAAAAAATGCATTTTGTGGGTAATTTTTTTCGAGTTGATATCAATACTCATACTCCTTATTGCTTATTTGATTTCATTTTGACATATCCGTGAAGTGAAGTGTGTCATCTGTCATGTAATATTTTTATAAATTGAGAATATTCAAACAAAATGATTTCATAATGTCGCCGTACTATTTATTAACCGACTTCAAAAAAGGAGGAGGTTCTATGTTTCATTGTATATTTTTTTTTTTTTTTTTTTGTATGTCCGCTGATTACTCCGTCAATTCTTGACCGATTTTCAAAATTCTTTTTTTATTCGAAAGTGCATACTCCCAAGTTGGTCCCATTGTCACCAAGTCAGGATCTGATGATGGGATCCCAGGCAAATCGAGGGCAACCCTCAGATTTTATAGGCACGTACAACGCGTTACTTATGTTTTCGTAAGCTTTTCATGTTTTTACGTCTGGAAGTCATCATCCCATGTTGGTGAGGTGATGATGGAAGGTACAACTCCTAAACGGATAGGAGTTAGAGGATGATTTTTTAAGTATTGTAGGTATGTATTAGATTAGACCATTTGATTTTTTTTCCATCATAACTTGTCACCAAATCAGGATCTGATGATGGGATCCCAGGTAAATCGAGGGCACTCCTTAAATTTTATAGGCACGTACAACGCGTTACTTATGTTTTCGTTAGCTATTCATGTATTTAAGTCTGGAGTCATCATCCCATGTTGGTGAGGTGATAATGGAAGGTACAACTCCTAAACGGATAGGAGTAAGAGGATAATTCTTTAAATATTGCATGTATATATTAGACCGTTGATTATCATGATGGGAACACGTGTAAACAAGTGACTCTTGAGTGACTATATTAGGAGGCTCACTATACCATAAAGTTGACACTCAAGCACCAACTGTTAGCACCGAAGAGGAAGAGGTTGCTTCACACCATGAATTGCAGTATAGTGTATTACGAAAGTGAAATCGCTTATTCGGAGAGTAGGCCTTCTCAAGTTATAATGTTACACATAGTCACAATTCGTATTCAATGTTAATACGAATAGTTTATAATTATATATGTCGTCTCATATGCAGATCGGTCAATCCGGCCGATCGAGATCTGCCGGTATATCGAATCTGTCAATTTTTCATATGGGAATTTTTGGTTAAGTTAGGTTAGACTTGTGGTTATTTATCAACAGCCGAGCGAGCCAAGCGAGCGAGGCTCGACATAATATTCGAAAAGGACTGCTAAAAAGTGAGCTAAAAAGTGATGTGTACAAACAAACAGACAGTACTTATACAGACATACCAGGGTCTACTGTTTCTATCAGACTTCTAAAAAACAGCTGTATAAAATGCACTAAAAAGTATTAAATAAACAATTTTTATTAAAAAAAACAAACCGACTTCAAAAATGAATTTAAATAATATATAATTTCATGTGCTAGGTACCTACTGTTCTAATTGAAGTCGGTGCCAACCAAACCAAATATTACCTAGGCCACATGCATGAGTGGAAGGCTGTGTACGTCGAGTACGGGTGATCACGTCCGCGTGGCACCGACTTCAATTAGAACAGTAGGTACCTAGCACATGAAATTATATATTATTTAAATTCATTTTTGAAGTCGGTTTGTTTTTTTTAATAAAAATTGTTTATTCTGTTCGTGATCTCGGAAAAACAGCTAAAATTCTAACTACATCCTAGCGGACTGAATCATGTTCATCGATAATAACAGTAAGTAATTAAATATTAAATTATATGATATTTGAAAGGGTTCATGTTAAATTGGTCAATGGTTAAATGCAAAGAGAAAAGACTTAGAGAAAGTTAAATGGCATATTGCTTATTGTCTCTTTCACACTTACAGGAAATCTCATTACGTCGACTCGCTCTATTTTTTCATAGTGTTGTAGGGATAGTTGTATTGATGTATGTAGGTATTGAAATACCGATATTATACATTTTTTTTACGGATGTGGTTGGAAAACAAACTCAGGAATATGGATCATTTGATGTTAGGTGATTACAGTCGACTATGGAGCACAAAGATTCTAGGGTCCCTAAACCGTTGCCGACCTATAACAGGTAAACACAGGATTTAGCATCGACGTAAAGGAATACTACATAGGATAGGATACTACATATATATCGATGGGATTTAGCGAGAAATAGTAGGTATAAAGAAGGAGTTAGATTCGGATATTTCACTCACCGAACGAAACAATTGCTGCTTCACGTCAATATTCTGTAAGAGGTTCACCGGTCGGGCTAGCCTATTTCATAAACTCCCACTCCAAAGGTTGTAAGAGAATTAAATAGAAAAATAATCTATAAATATGAAACTTGAGTGTGTTCTGAAAAGTATGGTGTATGATGTAGGCAACCGATAAGATTTTTTTTTAAATTCCCACGGAAAAGCGGGATAAACGCAAACGAAGTTGCGCGGGTTTCTCTAGTCATCTTATATAATTTGTAGTAATTACAAACTAATGTATTATTTATTTTTACTACAATAATGGAAATCTAAACTTACACGGTGTAATGTGCTCATTTGTTACAAAAACCATAGATAAGAAATAAATAGCTTTTCTAGTTATACGAGATAGCACGCACGCACACATTTGAACTTTATTACAAGAAAGTTCTATTTTTAATACAAAATCCAGTCTTTTACTACATAAGTGTAAGATTTTTTAATGCTATTGAATGCTTTTACGGCAGAAGACGCAAAATTTCAGGCCTTGATTTTTGTAGTATTAAACAAGTAGCATATATTTTGGTGCAGTAAAAGCCGTGCTATCTCGTAAACTAGAAAAGCTATGTATTTCTTATCTATGATAGAACTCGAAGACATAACAATCTCCTTAAAAAACGTTTACAAAAAAATGCGGACCGAAAATTTTTTTTTGTTGTTTTTTTGCGATTCTCCAAAAGTCGTATTTTGGCGTTTACGACAAGTCATCCCCGAAGGGTCATCTTATTAATAATTTTCGGCAGCTGTTACCTAAGAAGACCCCTGGAGGATTTTGGCCTTTTTACAGGTTTATTATATGTAAACAGTTGTATATGATCGAAGTATGTATAGATAAATGCGAGAAAGAAATAAATTCGCCTTTATGTGTTTCAACGTATCAGACATATAAGAGGTATCTTAAGCCGATGTACATAGGACGATGCGACTTCGCATCGTGTATGTGTGTTTGAGCCCTTAATCTGACGCATTTGACTATTTCAAGTTTTCGTTTTTAGGGTTCCGTAGTAAACTACAAGGAAACCCTTATAGTTTCGCCATGTCTGTCTGTCTGTCCGCGGTCTAGCGCCTAGACGCTTAATGCTAGAAAGCTGTAATTTGGTATGTATACACATAACAATGCTAACAAAGTGCTGGAACAAAATATTGAAAAAATTTTTTTTGGGGCCTCCCCTTCATGTAAAGTGGAAATTAATTTTTTTTTCGCACCTGCCCTATGTTTTTGGGTATCGTTAGATAGGTCTCTTCAAAACATTTAAGATCATTTTTCGATACAATGGTCCGTTTCGGATTTATCGTGACAATTTTCGTTTTGCGGGGTGGTCCCCCGCCCCTCTATCTCCGAAAGTATTATGTTTAGAAATTTGAAAAAAATCATGGTAGTAGTCCATATGCTGAACCTTCAATGAAAACTATAACGAACGGTTAAGTAGGCTCTTTTAGTTACCGAGTAATAGCCGACGAACTCATAAAATAAAATTTCTTTGATGAAAACTTACAAATGTGATAGAATTTGATATTGGACTCAACTGAAGGCAAGCAAAGCACAGCAAATACGGTACCCTACATTGTGCGTGGCCCGACACGTACTTGCCCGGTTTTTTTTACTATTCTGACAGGGTGCCCTACGAGAACCCTCCTATTTGAAGAGTTGAAAACAAGGTGTTCATACTTAACATGGTACCAGATATCCCCTTTCCAGATATCTTAGTCTGACGCGCTCGAGTAACTGCAAAAATCTCTTTATCGCCTGCTTTACATAAGTATATATAATACGGAAAGTTGTTCTTCAAAATAAGGGAAAGCGGGATTCACGCAAACGAAGTTGCGCGGGTTTTACTAGTTGATAGTTAGTTTATCTTGACACTTCATTTCGGAAACAAAGCAAAATGACCACTGGGAAATAATGTTGCCGAGATGCAAAGAGTTTTTGAATTTTATTTGCTTGTCGAAACGAAGTCTTTTTTTTATGACAGAAGAGGACAAACGAGCTAGCGGGTCACCTGATGGTAAGCAAACACCGCTGACTACAAGATCTTGGATGCGTTGCCCACCTATGAAGCCCGTATTGGTCGTGGTCCACCTGCGTGGTACACCTGGCTGGACCACGGGCATTTTTTCTTGCCCGTGGTCCACCTCTGTCCACCTAGGTGGACCACGGGCATTTTTACTTGCCCGTGGTCCACCTTTCTAATAATATATGAAATACTTAAGCAAACCTTTGTGAACTTTTTAGGGTTCAGTAGTAAAATACAAGAAACCATTATAGTTTCAGAGGTAATGTAATGCTAATTCGGTATGTATTGTTTTCGGAAATGTATACTAGCTATGTAATTCTGTCATTGTATATATGTTACGCTCAAAGACCGAAAACGCTAAGTGAATGGCAAAATAGCCCACAAGGCGTTGATTGAACCGTAAGAAAAATTCGCAAAATGTTATGATCACAAGATAACCCTTTTTTTTTTTTTTTTTTTTGTTTATAGTCAGGAAAATGCATTACTGCATGCCCCGCCGCTTGGGGAAGCGGCGGGGGTATGTCGGGCTCCCCCACTTATGCCATTTGGGTATACCGACTAAAAACCTGACTGACTGCCACCTCATCCGCCTAGATGGGCGGGGCCACGGGAACCTAAGATACTTCCGTGACCCCGCCGGCGGTTGTCCGAAGACCCACTTGTTGGGCTACGGCACGGTTGGCGGCGCGCACAGGACTAGGCGCGCCGCAACACTCGGAGGCGCGCCGCAACGCTCGGATCACAAGATAACCCTAACCTAACCCACCAATGTCTGTCTGAATACTAACCTAACCCACCAATGTTTGTTTGAATACCAACAGACATTGGTGAGATTAGGAATGCCTTTAGGATTATTAAGAAATGTTTTTAGGATGGATTAGGAATGCTTTTAGGATTATTTAGCAATGTTTTTGGATGGATTAGGAATGCCTTTAGGATTATTAAGAAATGTTTATAGGATGGATTAGGAATGCTTTTAGGATTATTTAGCAATGTTTTTGGGATGGATTAGGAATGCCTTTAGGATTATTAAGAAATGTTTTAGGATGGATTAGGAATGCTTTTAGGATTATTTAGCAATGTTTTTAGGATGGATTAGAAATGCTTTTAGAATTATTTAGCAATGTTTTTAGGATGGATTAGTAATGATTATTCTTGAAATTTTTTGATATGATTTAGGATTATTATAGGTAATTTTGACGATATTTTTGTTATGTTATTAGAATACTTTTGTGATGGACTAAGATTAACTTTATATTTAGTTATGAATAATTTTCAGTCTTATTTAGAATGCTTAATTATGGTGATTCAGAAATGATTTTCATACGATTTTCGGATGGTTCTAAGATGATTTTGAAATGTAAAATCATACGCAAACCGTAAAATTATAGTACCACAACCATATATCATCATACCACATTTTTTTAAGAGACCATAAAATGGAGTCGACGCGAAAAAAAATTATTCCCACTTAACATGTAGGGTAGGCAATCCCAAAAAAATGATTTTATTTTTTTTTTCTACTTTTTAGCATTGATAATATGTGAATCTATCAGTATATGTTACCGGAAATGTATGTGTCTGTAAATAAAATAATTTAAACATGTTGTTTATCAGACAAAGCTGGGTTAGGTGAGGGTTAGCTTGTGACCATTGCATTGCGCTTTATAATAACACATAATCCTAGAAATTGTATATGTTACGCTCAAAGACCGAAAACGCCCAGTGAGCCGAAAAATAGCTCACAACGCGTTGATTGAACCGTAAGAAAAATTCACACCTCACTCGCTTCGCTCGCTCGGCGGTGTTATGATCACAAGATAACCCTAACCTAACCCACCAATGTCTGTTAGTATTCAAACAAACATTGGTGGGTTAGGTTAGTATTCAGACAGACATTGGTGCGTCTTTGAGCGTAACAATTAGTTACGCTCAAAGACCTATTAATTAAATACAATTTCTAGGAAATGTGTTTCTATAAAGCGCAATGCAATGGTCACAAGCTAAACCTAACCTAACCCAGCTTTGTCTGATGAACAACATGTTTCAATTATTTTATTTACAGACACATACATTTCCGGTAACATATCGCTGCTTATAAACTAAAGTGCCACAAAACAAAAATATCGAAAATGACTTTTATTTCAAAAATGTGGTCAAAATCACCATAGTTTTTATGTTTCACGAAGACACTGTTCGAAATCGGTTTATAAATCACATATTTACGAAAACGTCCGTTTGGCATTTTGGGACATTGGTGGGTAAGTTCAGAGCAAAGCGGCCATATTTTCAGTTGCAACCCAAAAATTGGCGCGAGCGCACGTCTGTTTTGTGCTAAAGGGCCACATCGCAAAAAATTTACTGTAATGTGAGTGAATTTTATAAGCATCAGGGCCACATTTCGGATTGCGTTTATTTCGCACATAAAAAAATGTATGTGAACACAATTATTTTTAATACAAAAGTGCCATGTTTTGAAAAATGGCCGTGTAGCAAATAAAAATCCTTAATTATGTTGTTTTTTATTATAAGCTTAGAAATTGTTTTTGTGAAACGTCTGTTTTGCTCCAAACATTCGTTGTGTTTGGGATGTTTTCTTTAAAGACAAAATGCTTTAATTTTGAAATTATATTTGGTGATGGAATACTTTATTTATTTTTTATGATGTTAATTATTATTTATGATTTTTATTTATAGTTGTTAGACAACTAGCCATTCATATTTTGAAATTGATTTTTTGAAAGAAAAATTTCACCTCCTCCCCCCAGGTGGGATTCGAACCCACGACCCCTCGATATCCGGGTCGTTTCAAAATTAATTAATAATGTTATTTTGTGCAATATAATAACAGATTTACCATAATATATTATGTTGCGCATGTTAACTTGTGCAGTTTTCTTTGTAGGGGACACTTAGCTTTTAACTAGGTATATTATTATTAGTATGGCACTTTTCATAAGATCACACGCTAAAACGTGTAAGTATTTATTAACTTCGAACGTCCGTCCCGGCTTCTTCACTTCAATTCACTCTTCTCTCTTTTTTAGATCCCACACCTATGCAATCTTGTCTCTCGATTCTTGTCCTGTCTTTATCTGTCAACTTCGCCGGCATATTAATGTTATATGAATTGATTTACTTTTGCAGAATGGACAGCAGAACACGAAGAATTTTAAGCATTGTTGGGAATTGCGCCTGATGAGGTTTTAGAAGTGTTTATTTTTATTTATATCCTAATTTTTATGGTGCCAAAACACTTGTTTTGTAATAAAAGTTAATATTTTAGTTTTTTTTTTTTAATTTTGCCTAGCGAAGAGAAGAGGATTTTTATGTTCTATTTTTTAGTTATGAGTGTGTTACTATCCAATAAGGTTGCGACTATTTTTTTTTAATAAAACATTTTATTTTTTCGACTTGTGGCCTTTTAATCAAAATATTAATATTTTTACTAGATATTTTTTATAAACTAAAGGGACTTATGTGCTGCTAGTCGTCGTTGGGTTCTAGTTAGCACAATATTAAAATAAACAAGTTATAGGAATTTAAAATACGCATCGAATGATATAAAATTACACAAAATAATTGTAAGTATGAGTACCAATAAAGCAAAAAAAACGAAATTAAAATTTTAAAACGCTCTCCTGAAAAAACCAAAATTTCGAGTTGTGGCACTTTAGTTTATAAGCAGCGATATACTGATACACATATTATCAATGCTAAAAAGTAGAAAAAAAAATTGAAAATAATTTTTTGGGATTGCCTACCCTACATGTAAAGTGGGAATAAATTTTTTTCGCGTCGACTTCATTTTATGGTAATAATCCTAAAGGCATTCCTAATCCATCCCAAAAACATTGCGAAATAATCCTAAAAGCATTCCTAATCCATCCTAAAAACATTTCTTAATAATCCTAATGGCATTCCTAATCCATCCCAAAAACATTGCTAAATAATCCTAAAAGCATTTCTAATCCATCCTAAAAACATTTCTTAATAATCCTAAAGGCATTCCTTATCCATCCCAAAAACATTGCGAAATAATCTTAAAAGCATTCCTAATCCATCCTAAAAACATTTCTTAATAATCCTAATGGCATTCCTAATCCACCCCAAAATAATTGCTTAATAATCCTAAAAGCATTCCTAATCCATCCTAAAAAGATTTCTTTGTAAACCTAAAGGCATTCCTAATCCATCCCAAAAAGTTGTTAAATAATCCTAAAAGCATTCCTAATCCATCCTAAAAACATTGCTTAATAATCCTAAAAGCATTCCTAATCCATCCTAAAAACATTTCTTAATAATCCTAAAGGCATTCCTAATCCATCCCAAAAACATTGCTAAATAATCCTAAAAGCATTACTAATCCACCCTAAAAACATTGCTTAATAATCCTTAAAGCATTCCTAATCCATCCTAAAAACATTTCTTAATAATCCTAAAGGCATTCCTAATCCATCCTATAAAAACATTGCAAAATAATCCTAAAAGCATTCCTAATCTATCCTAAAAACATTGCAAAATAATCTTAAAACCATTTCTAATCCATCCTAAAACATTGCAAAATAATCCTAATAGAATTCCTAAACTACACCAAAAACATTCGAAAATAATCCTAGAAATAAACACTAACTCGGATGGAGGTGGACCATGGCCCATTGAATATTTGAATTTCTTATTACAACTCATTTAGGTTGACACTGTAAAATTTTTGGCGGTGAGAGCCCTACGCTCCCGCAACAGTCCGGTGTCTCAGAAGAGGGTGTTAGTACACCCAAACTGAAATTTTCAATTATTAAAAAAAAAAAAAAAAAAAAAAAAAAAAAAATATCATTTAGGTGGACCACGCAGGTGGACCACGACCAATACGGGCTATGAAGGAATGAAAAAGGAAGGACGGGGGGAAAGTGAAAAGGGGAATGGGACGGGAATATCACGTCGATATTCGCTATGTGCGAAGTACATGGGGAGGTAATAGTAAAGCGATCGCAGCGCTTGTCGTGGCAGAAATACGCAACAATCCGGGAAAGTAAAGTCAATTTGCACGGAGTTCGTAATAAATAATAAATATTAAAATGCCTAATAATATATGTTGTTGTAAGCTTCATGTGGACCACGGGCAAAAAAGGATAATAAATTCCAACGGGAAAGCATACAAGCAAACAAAGTTGCGCGGGTTTCGCTAGTATTATTATAAGACAGCTTACTTACCAGCTACGTCCGAGAGTGTTGCATTGGGCGCACACTAGATCGAAGTCGGGAAAGAAGTTCACCATAATAATGCCGCTATTCTTTTTCTGTTCAACAAAAAATAAATATTTTCAGTATACGCGAGTAACGCATCTAAGAATCTTGTAGGTAATCTTTATAAGTAGTACGGAAAATTTGACCTCTCTTTTTATAAGCCCACTCGGTCCTGTGCCAATCAAATACCTATTCTTAGCAGTGGGCAGAAATGAGCTGAAATGATGATGATGATAAAAGGAGCAAAAAAGGAAAAATTAAGCTAATTCATAAACGCCCCACTCCAAAGATCGTAATAAGAAGCATATAAATAGAAAAATAATAGTCTATACATATATGAAAATGTTTTGTCTCGTCCGTAGAGACCTCTGAAAGGAAAAGTCCTTTCGGCCGCCATGGCAGATGTAGGCAATCGATAAGAAAGGATTTTTTTAAATTCCCACGGGAAAGCGTGATAAACGCAAACGAAGTTGCGCGGGTTTCTCTAGTATAATACATAGAAGTATTATTTTTATGACAAATACTACGTACCTAAGTGACGCGCAAAATGTTCTACTCGCTATCGACTTTTTACAGACAGCATTTTTGTTAGCCATACTTATAAAAGATATGAAAAAAGTAAAATCAATATATTCGCAATTGATATTAAAGTAATTGACGAAAAGTAAATTGATATGGGTAGAGCTCTGTTACAATGACAGTACCTACATGTACATTAATAAATGCAATAACGATGACGGAAAAAACAAATTAATGAAAAAGCAAATATGTGTTGGTATTCTAGTAAAAATCCTAAAATATTTATTTTCGTAGCATGACGACCCCTGATCGGGTGAAGACCTCCTCCAGATACTGCCAATCTTCACGGTTCATGTCCAGGTCGTGCCAATTACTTATTTCGATAGTCACAATCTCATCTTTCCACCTGGTCTTTGGTCGACATGAGGTCCACGCCAAAAAGTCCCTTTTGTGATTGAGAGTTTTTAAAATGTAATAAAAGCTACCTACGTTTTTTTACATTTTGGTATTGTAAAACAAAAAGTAGTTTTTTTTGTTTAGTTATAATCGAATACGTTACGGAGTGTTTCCTGGGATTATTGGTAAAATGCTAGGTAGCTCTACACTCTCCGAAAGTTGAGCGAAGTGACATGCCCCAAAGTAAGTTCGAAACTTGTGTTATGGGATACTAACTCAACGATATTATATTTTATAACAAATACATATATAGATAAACATCCAAGACCCGAGGCCAATCAGAAAAGTTCGTTTTTCATCATGACCCGACCGGGGATCGAACCCGGGACCTCCTAGGTGGCGGTCTGGCATGGCGTGGTAACCATTACGCCACGGAGGTCGTCGGTCGAAGTTAGAAGACAAAAGGAAACTGAAGACGAAGTAGAACGAAGAGCTCGTCCACAATTTCGTTTTCGCTTCCGTATTCCGTACACAGATTTATTTTTATTAATTTATAAAAAAATTAAATGTATTGATAGGCGATACGACAAAAAGCCCGTACGTAACTGGTTTTCTCATGCCATTTCTTTTAATAGTGGCCATTTTACTTTTCTGTAAAAGGTAGAATGGCCATTATTACACTTTCAGATTTTTTTAAATTATAAGAGCATGGATATCAGACTGGCAGTACTGAACCATGCTCTGCAAAAATTGTATTAGAAATGAAAGCATTATTTTTAATGTGATCGTAACCAGTAAATATTTGCAGGAGTATATATTATCTCCCCGAAAACGAAACCATAGCGCGATTTAACTTGACTCCAACGCCATCTAGACGCCCAGTTGATAAACTTATGCGAACCCTTATTGCGTACGGGGCAATGGCGGGAATAAAGCTTTATGTTACGCCGCTTGTTACGTTTTAAACCCGTCGCCGCGTCGCCCTCTGCAAGGGAGGTAGGGGAGCATTGAGCATTTGTTTACATAAATGTTAATAAAACTGTTATTTTTTATCATAATCAAAATTTTATTCCAAATATATCGAGTGTTGGGAAAGTGGTTATATCTGAATTGAATTGAAATTGTCTAAATAACCATGTTCATGTTAAAACAATTTACTGGCACGTGACATTAGATTTAGGCATTTATGGACACAGAATTGACATACATACATAAAGCATTTACAGCAATAGTACAGCAGATATCAAAATTAACTCTTCTGGCCCATCGTTCCGGATAGAAAAAGGTGTAAAGCAGGGGGATCCGCTCTCCCCTAAATTATTTACTAGTGCACTTCAAAAAGTCTTCAAACAACTAGGCTACTCAAGGGGCCTCGAAGGGCATTCCGATTCGTGGCAAAAAATTAACTAACCTCAGATTCGCCGATGATATTGTGCTGTTTGCGCCTTCTGCCTCTGAACTTGAATGTTTGCTACAAGAACTGTGCATGGCTACTATGGCGAGCCTTCAAGTTGGACTCACAATTAATAGGACCAAAACGCAATTGATGACCAATAACCGGAAAACTAGGGTAATGGGTAGATGTTGAATCGATACAGTACGTGGACGAGTATAATACTTGGAGCAAGTAGTCTCCTTCATTGACCGAAAAGACGAAGAAGTCGACCGCAAAATACAAAACGCGTGGAAAAGCTTCTGGTCGATGAAGGAATTACTGAAAGGCAAGCTTCCAACCAGCCTAAAAAGAAAACTCGTCGACGTATGTATCTTACCCATCACCTACGGGGCACAAACATGGTCACTCACTGAAGCGCAGAAACCCAAACTGAAGGTTTGCCAACTTGCCATGGAGCTTTCCATATTGGGTATTAAAAGGACAGATTGGGTCAGAAATACCACGATACACTCGCACACTTTAACGCAAAATTAAAGTGGTATTGGGCGGGCCATTCTTGCCGAATTCACCCAGACCGATGGTCACACGCTATTACTGAATGGATTCCATCTGGGCAAAGGCCAAGAGGAAGACCAAGAAAGAGATGGACAGACGAAATGACTGAATTTGATAGCAATTGGAAAGAGGAAACAGCAGAGAGGTATAGTTGGAGAAGGAGAGGAGAGGCCTTTGCCCAGCAGTGGGACATAAATGGCTAATAAATAAAAATAAAAAATAAATAAAAATAAAAAAAACATAAAACAATCACCATGGAAGTTTGTTACATCTAATATCGAGTATTTGGCAGTAATTATTGCTAAGAAAAGTTTTTGTATTATTAGTCTCAAAGTTACAAAAGATCTTCGAAACATACGTCCAAAGTACCCAAACCTCCCGGTGGGAGAGGGGTTTGAGCACCCCTGTAGGGAGGTTTGAAATCAGTTTTGTATTGGAAGAGACCGCCTTACTATATATTTTTTACAGGAAATAAAAATTTGCAAAAGCAATTGCTACCTTACCCCAAAGGCCGTGGGTTCAAATCCTGCGCAAAGCAAGCTTTGCATGACCATGTATGTTTAAATGTTTTTCTATGTTTATTAAGTACCTATTTCTTTACAAAAAAGGGCATTTATGTACATTTATCAGTATTTTAGTACCCATAGTACAAGTTTGGGACTACTACAAGATTCGTCTAAAATGTCTATATTTATTAATAATCAATTTATTCCCCTATTAAAATCGGATTTCAATAAAATACCAGATGACTTTCATTAAACGCAGATTTGTTAATTCAAAGTTGCAATGGTCCAGGGGCCGTACCAGGATTTTTTATAACTATCCATAAACGATTGTGTAAACGAGACGTCGCTTTACATCATGTAGGTATTGATTGCGCTGTCTCCCTTGCGCCCGTTCTTGTTATGTTGGTACGGCCCCTGTTTCTAACTTTACATTGCAAACCATTTTGATATTAATATTTTTATTAAATAACATACGATGGTTGTTTTTATGACAGAGGAGGACACACGAGTTAGCGGGTCACCTGATGGTAAGCAATCATTGCCAATGGACATCCACGAGAAGATCTTGGATGCATTACCCAATGAGGGGGAAAAAAGGAAGGGTCGGGGAAGGATAGTGAAAAAAAGAAGAGGCTCCGGCTCTCTCACTCATCGTACGAAAAACCTCTGTTTTGTACGATGGTGTGAGAGCCGGAATATCACCGCTATTCCACGACGATATTCTGTGAGAGGGTGGAACTGTCGCCGTGGAGCCCGTCCATTGTACCAGTTTGTAAGTAGCGGCTAATAGGCTCTTACCCCTGTAAACAAAATACATTTCTAAAAACATAAAACTTTTATAAAATTTCTACACGTTTCGTAACTACTAACTACCATCTCATTTACTACTACCAGTTCATAGTTAAATAGTGGTCTAAGCACAGCACCACTCTAAATCTAATATGATTGTCAGGATTGACAATAATTTGTGTAATACCTGCCCGATATTTTAAATCCATGTTAAGTTAAATAAGGATCATTTTTATTACGAAACAGCGCGTTAGGTCATGTACCGCAAAGTCAGGAGACAAAAGTTGTTGCTGCGTGTAGCTTGCTTTCAAAATCAACAAAAGTAAAGACCGTTATTCCCGCTTTGCAACCCTTTGTTAAAAGCTATAAGGAATCACTATACCGTCAAAAATCCCATTGAGACTGACAAACAATGGTCAAAGCTTAAGTATAATGTTATAGCTTTAGAATATAAAAATAACGAGAAGTGTTATTATGACATTTATGCAGTCTACAGAATTAAAAGGCTGCCAAACGATCGAAATTGGTCCGGTAGCGGACGCTCCCACTTTTAGGGCCATATTCGTGCGCAAACAATCAAACATTGTCTACTACCGGACGGTTCCATCGCGATAATTACTATCTATCTACAATAGTATTACCGTGGTTCTATGGTCCGCTACCTCACCAAGTTCCATCGACCGGCACATTTATCTATGCCAAAAGGGTCGCGCCTGGTCGTGATTATAGTTTGCTAAATATATACAAACCTAAAACGATTTCTTTGACTTATTAATTTATCAATAGTATTCATTCTTATCAACCCATAATCATCCCACTTCAGAGGTACGGGTCTCTCAATCAAAGGGGATAAGAGCGTACTCTGCCACGATGCTCGTTTATCACCTCGTTTTTTCGTGGTCCTCCTCTGTCATAAAAAAATATAAATAAGGGAGTGCAAGTGGAGTAAATTATAGTGACGGTTATTCTGAGTTTAAAGTAAACTCTTGTCACGGTCTGACGGCAATTGACGGCATACACTGGAATGTCAACAATACTCGTGCATACAACGCAACGGTATTTCTGAAATACGCTTCAAGTGAATATAACCTCCACGGAAATAAGCCTTGAGAGATCCTTGAGCCTTGATCGCTGCCACCACAAATTCGTCGTCCGCCATGTTTGCTAAACCGGCATAGACTGGTACGTTCGCGAAAACGAAAGTGTGGACGTGGTCCTCGTTCTACTTTGTCTTCAGTTTCATTTTGTCTTCTAACTTCGTATCGAATTTCATTTCACTTCGCTCAACTTTCGGAGAGTGTAGAGTTTGCATTTTACGTAACGTATTGGATTATAAGTAAACAGAAAAAAAACTAAGTTTTATTTTCAATATAAAAATGTAAAAAAACGTAGCTTTTATTACATTTTAAAATCTCTGCAAAAAAAAAAAGCGAAATAGCAACTCAGTTAAAGTTTAATTAAAACTAACGAAGGCGGTGGTGGTGGGCGAAAATAATAGATCACATAGGTATTTGACTTATGCGACTTTTGGAGTGGACCTCATGGGTACAGGGGTCGACCAAAGGCCAGATGGAAAGATGAGATTGTGACTATTGGAATAAGTAATGGCAGTCTCTGGAGGAGGCCATCACCCGATCAGGGGGTCCAGACGTCATGCATATGAAAATGTAATATAAAAATTACAAATGAAAATGAATGAATAAATTTTTTTCACTTCTCATGCTCAGAAAATGCTTATTTGCGCAGGATATAGGCTGCACAAAATCGAATTTTGTGCACAAGGGCAAAAACGTATCTACTCATAAATGTATCTATATTAAGGCAAAGGAAATAAGCCATACAGCCAAACACAACAAAAAGTTCAGAGATAGAATTTGTTATTTTATAATATTTACTTTAATTTATTTGCCTTATGTGTTTTTAAGTCATAAAATATATTAAAATTTAAATTAAAGTACGGTAGGTTATTTAATTAATTTAAGAAAATTATTTTATTACAAAATTAATTTAATAGTAGGCTGTATAGGACTGCAGCCCAAGCCTAATTTCAATGTCGTAAGATTTTTAAAAAAAAGCGGCGGGAAAGGGGAAACAGGTCTTGTTTTTCATGCGTTTATTTTTTTATTTTCTCGCAATCGAAGTGAAAAGCAGAGTTTATAACTCGTCCACAAAACCATTTCTATCCTCGACATTACTATCATATGCTAAAAGTCTCGGATAGAAATGATTCGTTTTGTGCACTTGTTGTAAAATCTACTATTCCATTGTACTTTACACAAATTATTCATGCCATTTGGAAAAAAAGCCTTTTTTATTTTGTTTTATTTTTATTTATTTGACAGAATAATGTCAGTCTCACTCAACTGTAATACTGAACAAAATAAATTGTCATTGACGTTATGAAGTATGAGCTCATACTTCATAACGTCAATGAAAATTTATTTTGTTTAGTATTACAGTAATTATTTTTTAAAACTAGCTAAACCAGCGCAACTTCGTTTGCGTGTTGCTTTCCTGTGGGAATTTCCCGACAAAACACTTTCTTCTTTATTTAAAATACTTTATTAGTCCTGACTGACTGACTGAGAATCAACGCACAGCCCAAACCGCTGATAGACCTGGAAACTGGAACTTGGACGCGCGACGTAGGCGACCGATAAGAAAGGAGGATATGAGACAATGTGATTCCTTTTTTTATACCACTAAGGTGGCAAACAAGCATGCGGCCGCCTGATGGTAAGCAGTCACCCCAGCCTATAGACGTTTGCAATACCAGGAGCATCACTAACGCATTGCCGACCCTGTAAGAACCTCTTCACACCCTTTTTGAAGTACCCCATGCTGTACCCGATCAAATCAAATTTTTCATAATACTATTCAGTAACAGAATTAATGGAAGATGTGATTCTTATTTTATTGAAATTCATGTCCTTACACTGGGTTGAAACGGTATTTTGTGTAAATTCTTAATATAATATTTACCGTGGGCGTCCAAAACTCTTTTCTTTTTTTTCGACGGAAAAATGACTTGAGTTGACAGGTCTACCTCGCTTAGGGGTTTCTCAAATATGTCACATTTCCTCAGAATTCCTATGGGAAATCTTATATGAATTCCCATGGGAAAGCGAGCTTTTATCAAACGTATGCTTGTTTGCCACCTTAGTGGTATAAAAAAACGGAGGTCAAGTCACTTTAACATACAGATAGTTGTTCTATGTATTTTTAACCCTAGCTAGAAATTACGCTGCTACGGATGCGCGTAGTTCTTAGCGAGGGTGTCTAACAAAATTGCAGACGGAAGGTCGTTCACAGCGAAAAAACTTTGAACGATACAGTGGCATCTAGCGGAGAGAGGGACACATCACAGCATTGAAGAGCATTGTAAACACTGCATTGAAAACTGCACTTATATGGTTTGCATTCATACGAATATTTGGATTGCATTACTGAAATTTTAATCTATATATATAAAATGCTTTGTCCTGACTGACTGACTGACTGACTGAGAATCAACGCACAGCCTAAACCGCTCATCGTAAAAATCTGAAACTTGGCAGGTGGGGCCTATTATATGACGTAGGCGTCCGATAAGAAAGGATTTTTCGAAATTCGAACTCTAAGGGGGTGAAAAAGGGGGGGAAAGTTACTATGGGACAACTTGATTCCTTGGTCCAATCTACTTCAAATTTTGCATAAAAATTGTTTAAGAGAATTGATGGAAGACGTGATTCTTATTTTATTGAAATTCTTGAAAAATATGTATTTTGTGGGTAATTTTCTTCGATTTGATATCAATACTCATACTCCTTAGTGCTTTTGATTCAATTACATTTCATTTTGACACATCCGTGAAGTGAAGTGTGTCATCTGTCATGTAATTATAAATTGCGAATATTCAATCATAATGTCGTCTATTTATTCTGTTTGTGATATCGGAAAAACAGCTAAAATTCTAACTATGTATAAAGCGGACTGAATCATATTCATCAATAATAAATAGTAAGTAATTAAATATTAAATTTTATAATACTTGACAGGGTTCAAGTTAAATTGGTCAATGGTTAAATGGCATACATTTTGATATTGTCTCTTTCTCACTTATAGGAAATCTCATTACGTCGACTCGCTCTATTATTTCGTAGTGTTGTTGTAGGCTGAGGTTGTAGGTATTGAATTACCGATATACTTATACATTTTTTTACGGAAGTGGTTGGAAAACAAGCTCAGGAATATGGATCATTTGATATTAGGTGATTACCGTCGACTATGGAGCACATAGATTCTAGGGTCCCTAACCCGTTGCCGACCTATAACAGGAAAAAACAGGATATAGCGAGAAATAGTATAAGGAATGAGTTAGATTTTTTATACCAAAAAGGTGACAAACAAGAATTTCGGATATTTCACTCCCTTAACGAAACGCATTGCTGCTTCACGTCAATATTCTGTAAAAGGGTGGCTCTTCACAGGTCGGGCTAGCCTATTTCATAAACGCCCACTCCAAAGATTGTAATGAGAAGTATAAAAATAGAAAAAGATATGACAATTTTTTGGATGTGTTCTGAAAAGTGTGGTGTATGATGTAGGCAACCGATATGAAAGGATTTTTTAAAATTCCCACGGGAAAGGATAAACGCACACGAAGTTGCGCGGGTTTCTCTAGTCTATATATATAAAAGAGAAAATCACTGACTGATTCATCACGAAATCTCTGAAACTACAAGTGCCAGGAGTCTCAAATTTTGCATGGGGGTTCCTTTTGGGGCGTAGGCGCTCACTAAGAAAGGATTTTTGGAAATTCATCCCCTAAGGGAGTAAAACGGGGGTGCAAAGTTAGTATGAAACTTTGCTGTTTTTGAAGTTATTCGAATGAAATTCAGCATGAAGGTTCTTTACTGAAAGGCATGACACATTAGTAAAATATTTTTTCAAAATTCATCCCTTAGGGGGTTAAACGGGGGCGCAAAGTTAGTATGAAACTTTGCCGTTTTTGAAGTTATTCGAATGAAATTCAGCATGAAGGTTCTTTACTGAAAGGCATGAAACATGAGTAAAATATTTTTTTCAAAATTCATCCCTTAGGGGGTTAAACGGGGGTGCAAAGATAGTATGAAACTTTGCCGTTTTAGAAGTTATTCGAATAAAATTCAGCATGAAGGTTCTTTGTTGAAAGGCATGAAACATGAGTAAAATATTTTTTTCAAAATTCATCCCTTAGGGGGTTAAACGGGGCGAAAAGTTAGTATGAAACTTTGTTGTTTTTGAAGTTATTCTTATGAAATTCAGCATGAAGGTTCTTTATTAAAAGGCATGAAACACGAGTAAAATATTTTTCCCAAAAATCATCCATTAAGGGCGGTAAAACGGTGATGGAAAGTTGACTGATTCATCACGACATCTCCTAAACTACGTGCCAGGAGTCTCAAATTTTGCATGGCGGTTCCTTTTAGGGGCGTTTGTGCTCACTAAGAAAGGATTTTATAAAATTCCCACGGAAAAGGGAGTAATAGGACTGCAAGTGTATTATCGCAGGCGCTCAAACTAGAAAGCAGAAATTTTGTATAGAGGTTCCCTATATGATATTGACAAGGATAAAGATGGGATTTTATTTATTTCCCACGGGAAAGGGAGTAATAGCACTGCACGTGTGTTATTGTGGATGCTTAACCCAGAACACTAGAATTTTTGTATTGAGGTTCCCTTTATAAAGTAGACAAGGACTAAGACGGGATTTTTAAAATTCCTACAGATTCAATTATCGGGGGCGCTCAACTAAGAAAGCTGAGATTTTGTATTGAGGATCCCTTTAAGAAGTGGACAATAACAAAGACAGGGTTTTTTAAAAATCCTACGGGAACTGGAATAATAAGACTACACGTGTATTATCGGGGGCGCTCAACCTAGGAAGCAGAGATTTTGTATAGAGGTTCTTTTATGATGTAGACAAGGATAAAGACGGGGTTTTTTTAATTCCCACGGGAACGTGATAGATAGGACTGCACGTGTGTTATTGTGGGCGCTCAACCTAGAACGCCTAGATTTTGTATTAAGCTTCCCTTTATAAAGTAGACAAGGATAAAGATGGGATTTTTTAAATTCCCACAGGATACGGAATAATTAGACTACACGTGTATTATCGGAAGCGATTAACCTGAAAAGCTGTTTTTTTTTAATGAGATTCCCTTTATGATGTTGACGAGCATAAAGTCGGATTTTTTTAAATTCCCACGGGAACTAAATTATTGGTATTTTCGCTTGACCACGCGGGCGAAGCCGCGGATCACAGCTAGTAGCTAATATAACATATCTCTCGATAACTGTTATAATGCGTAGTATTTTTTAAATCAAGATTTGCATTTTGTTTGGCAATTCTCAAGGGGTGTGCACTTAGGGTTTCACTTCTGAATAGTTATTCTTATTAGTTGAGCTTCTAATATTCTAAATTAAAAAAAAAATTAAACAATGCGCTAAAAAGATTTTTTTATACTGTGTTTGCCTTGAGCAGGATTCGAACCCGCGGCCCATGAGATACACTCTCGACCAGCCGGGCTAGCATGACAAACGCGATCCGCTCTGCCAATAACGTATCTCGGTTGTCTACAGTAGACAAAACAGACATTGCTATTGGCAAGGACGCTTTGTGGCGTGAGACAAAATATCGAGAACTTTGTTGATTAAAAAATATATTTATTTATAGAAGCTTATTCTACGAGTACAATAACTAGAGTGACTCTAATACATTTTGTCAAAGCTTATATACTAGGGATCGATTAAACGCTACAGTGTAGTCTTTGTTCTTTGATAGGAGAGCCATTATTTTAGGGAATAATGGAGCTCCTTGTTTAATATTCCATTTGAAGGGTTGATTGGTTCCCACAATTAAAGAAGTCTTGTTCCCATACTTATAAGAGTTCTTGTCCAGAATTAATGGGCTTCTGTCTTGACGGAATGGGTTTTATGTGTGGATGACAGGGAGCGGTTCTTCTAGTGGCTTATCAAGGGACGCCATTGTAATGATTGGGGACGCTTGTTGTCTCGTGCGAGAAACTATCTCGAGTGTAAGCTTGTTAGGCCTGAAAACCTGTTAAAGGCTTTGGGCAATCGCCGATAAAGAATTAAAAATTAAAGTAACAGGATATCAGAAGTTGTCAAGAAATAAAACACAAATTCCACATATAAGAAAAATGTATTAATATAAAATGCAGTTGCTATGCTTAATACCGCCCCTAGCAACGGGACGACGAAAACATACATTCACTTTGAAAAAGTAATAAAAAAAACAAACAAAAATATAAACGGCATTTCTGTAAATATGATTAGTGTTACTTAACTCAATATAAATAAATTAAAATGACCCATGGAAGTATAGGAGGCCATTTTGTTCTTTACACTATAAAATATTGCAAATTGTAAGATCTGTCTGGCATGCATTTATAAAATTAAATCATTTATATAATTCTATTGTATTATGTTTACAGAAAAGAAAATCTATAAAATCCATTATGTATGCAAAGTTAATAAAAATATTTCCTCGACACGTCGTTGTAAAAAAAAAATTGTCGTAACTAAATTCAAAGTGACAATGAGTCATAGTCACTTTTTCAGAAAATAAGACAAGTAATTACTCATTTCCGAGTATTGTAGTTTACCCATGTATTATGATTGCCCAGCCCGTCCCCAATCCCAGGTTTATTCCACGATGTTCACCTGGACTCCTGGGTGCTATCACCTGGGTGAAAGAAGTGGAATCTTTAGCATCTTCATTATCACGATAGAATCATTTCACCTGAGTGATATCAATGTATTCCCACTAGTCCGTTTAGTGGTTCCTTAGTGGAACTTTTTGGACCCAATAGTCCCTTTGAAGATTAATGGACCATTCCAAGGTGATACTTTACTCACCCAGGTGAACATCGTGGCTTGCCTGACATTAGCATAACAGTCAAGACTTTAAATACTTTGATTAAATGTATTTGTGTTATTATTAAACATGCCAAACCTTTACATTAGGTAAAGAATATAAACCGACCAAGTTAGGCGGCACGATGGAATGTACATTAAGTAAAAAAAAATGCTTGTTTGTAAAGCGTATGCACACAACGTATTTTTGTCGCGCTGTCGACGAATTTTAGTTTTTTTTGTTTTTATAGTAAAATGATAAATAATCATCCAAAATTCATATTTAATTTTTAAAAATGCAGACACCGTAAAAAAACTAAATCTAACATTATTTTTACAAAAATTAACGCACTGACCACTTCCAGTTTCTGAAACACATTTTAATTTTACTTATAAGTCTCAACTTATCACTTTTTCTTTTGTAATTTAATCAGTGACAGCTATATTTTAATGTTGTCATTAGCATTTAAAATGACTCAGAATCAGAAACTGTTAAGTGCGAAAACAGTTTACGTTTGTTTACGTTTCATATAAATTAAATAATGCATAATAACAATTGTTTCTAATTCAGAACAAATAACTTGATTTATGATTGTTTTTTTATTGTTGTTGGTTACGGTCAACAGTTTCTATTTTTTAAATATTTTTGAATGAAAAATTCCATCGAAAATATTTTCAAAATATATTTATCTACACGTGTAAATGCGTGGTGTGTATACGCCCTAAAGTCAAAAGTACCAAAATGAGGTCTCATTGCACTCACCTCATAGATACCGTCTTTACAACCTAATTTTTATACCCATTTCAACCTAGGAGACCTAGTATTTCTAACTTGATAGATTCATCTAAATAAAGTCGAGAGGGTTAACGTTCACCTTAAAAAGTGAACCATTTACTTGATTTATCAAGATCGTTCAGCCCGTTTTCACTAACATTTCTTAAAATTTAAAAGTATCCTAACAGTATCTATGTCCAAAACCTTGTTTTTGGTATAAAAAATATCGATACAAATACGGTATTTAAAAATCGGATAATTTTATATGTCATACACGTACCAAAACAAGGATTTGGACATAGAGAAAGCTGTTGGGAGACTTGAATAGGAATTTAATTGTTGGTGAAAATCGAGCACTGGTTTTCCCAACTTGAAAGACATATAAAGTTGAATTTTGATAACGTGCACCTTGACAAGAGAATCAATTATCAAGAATAAATAATGATTACTTATAGTTCTTTTTTTTATACCACTAAGGTGGCAAACATACGGCCTGATGGTATTTAATAAGCGTTCACCGTAGCCTATGGACGCTGGCAACACCGGGAGTATCGCTCGCGCGTTGCCGACCCTGTAAAAATCTTTAATGCCCCATATTATGGTCTTGGAGCCCATTAGTTCTTCAGAACTTTGTCCGGTACCGGACCATATTTCTGAGCCGCACGATCGATTCGAATCGGTTATTCAAGTGTCCTATATTATATTAGTGTTAGAAAAATAGGTATAAAAATGAGGTTTGCATGACAGATTGTACAGGCACCGAAAAAATAACTATAGAAATAAAATACATAAAAAGTTCATGTTTTATTTAAAAAAAACTTTTCTTTGACTACAAGCTTTTATTTAAACGATTGTCTATATAATTTAATGTGATATTAACATTAATAATGCGTTTCAGAAACGGGTCGAAATAATCAAGAAATTGTTCTAATCATGATTGAATTATTTGAAAGTAACATTTAAATGAAAGCTTGCAAGAAGAAGTGATGCACCACTATTTTTTTAAATTTAATTAAAAGTTAATTAACTAAAAGACACGAGACCATAATAATTTTGTGATGACTCAAAAAAAAACTCTAAAAATATTTATAAATAGTGATGCATTCTAACTTAAGCAAAAAATATAATAAATTAACTATAAAGGTTAGCGCACATTATAACGGGCCGCGATGCAAAAGAACTTTTTATTTTAACAAAAATGTTACTTCATATAACAAAGAATATATTTCGTTTCGTATGCAGAAACATTTTTGTTATTTCTCCTTTATTTAGGCTGGCTTTAGAGTCGCGCTGGCGCACGCTGACTATTGGCGCTGACAGCAAAATAAGACGTCCGCGCTGATAACAACGTGTTATTCAAAAACGCTTCCACAAGTACTTGTACATAAATTTTCGGCTGTCAGCGCCGATTGTCAGCGTGATGTCAGCGCAACTCTAAAACCAGCCTTAGTTCACCGAATGCAGCCACCGCACGATTACGGCTCACCGAAATCGTATTTATATTAGTGACCGAATACGAGCAGCAACCGAATCAGTGAAAACAATGTAAACCAGCCATTATACGGCGCTCGACATAATTCGCGCTAATTCGTGAAGCCCGAAATCACAAGAAGACAAATATTAGTGCCACCCAATTCAGTAGGTTTATAAAAATGGTACAGGTTGATTCTTTTCCACACAGCCGCGACTTTTCAATTTTCTCTATTTTTAATAATATTATGTATAATTTATTTACTGTACCTATTCGTACACGTCAATAATTTCACATACAAATAATGTATATTTTTTTAACTACCAAACTACTTATATGCATTTGCCAGCCATCGTGCAAGTTATATCTAAATCACACCTAACATCCGCCTCTTAAGCATTTTACGATAGACATACATACTCATACATTTTGTTCTATGCGACATGTACATCGATACCTTAAATACACTGTAGGTTGCATAAACTTATGAATCACATTTATTTTTTAGTATTTTTCTTAATAATTATTTTTTATTTTATTATATTTACCAATTTTCATTACACGCATACATTGATCTAGATATAAATAAATATATAAAATGGGTACATACATGCTACGAGTTTTAATAAATAATTTCGACCAATCAAAAAGTGGTTTCGGGCCAAAAACATGTATATATATGTTGAAAAGTAGGTACATTATTCTAATAATATACTGATTAAAATCTAAATTCGATTTTAGATACACTATTTTTAAGTATAATTTTCAATTAATTCAATTATTTTACGTATTATCAATATATTTTATTTATGAAGAGTTTTCTATTTTGCTATTTGGAGCAAAAATATAGAACGTCACAGATGTTTCTAGCTGGCTTGTAATAACGACCAGTGTTTTATTGGAAACGTAGCAAAATAAAAAGATAAGTTCCTTTTGGAAAAGGTTGGCAACGAATTGACGAGTCATATAAAAAGGCTGGTTTCAGAGTGACGCCGCACCGTTGGCCACCGCGCTACTAAAACGAGTTTTAGTAGCGCGGTTCGTTGCAAAGTGCGCTAGCGATGGCCTACGGCGCGCGTTCCGCGAACGGCGCGATTGAATGCGTGACTATGAAACGCGGCTACTATCTAAGTGTAATTACAAGCGCGCACGTCTGAACGGCGCTGTTCAGACGCACGACTCTGAAATCAGCCTTATGCAAAGCTACTTTCCCGCTCTTTCCTGTGAGTTTCAAACGTGTGTATGTATGTAGTATCTCCAAGAACATCGCGCCATTTTATAGCTTGATGGACATGGTGCCATAGGATTCCGTACTTCTATCGATATTAGTCTCATCCATTTTCGTCTACCAACCCCATCCATAAAAATATATTTTATAATATCAACTTAAACTTTCCTTACAACTAGAGAACAATTCCGTGCTAAATACCAAGAACATTAAAAGCTTATAACAATAAAATTTATAGACGTGAATAAATTCAATATCTTTCTTATAATTATTAAGAATAAAGTTTGAAAAATCTTATTGAATACAATAAAACTTGTATTGTTCATAAAAAAAAACATTTTAAATATTTTATTTAAAAAAACTTACTATTTGGCGATAAATACAGATTATAGATATTTTAAAAATAAATAAGTATTTACTATGCCTAGGGTTAAACAGCTGTGTGGCCTTCCGGCAAAGTGCCGTGCGTCGAACAATATCAATTTTGACGAAATCAAATAATAATTGTACAATCACAATTTTTGTTAAAGTAAATTTATTTTTAATTGTTTAATTTAATTTCTCACTCCGAAAATTCACTTAATATTTAAGTGAAGCGATTGCACACTGTTTTCATTCAAATCCCGAGAACTTGATATAAATATTATTTTAATTTTTTTTTGGGAAGACTACCGTATTGGCCCCCGGGAGTGTGCACACGCAACTCAAACCATACAAACCATCAATCATCATAATTATTTAAAATAACAAGAGGTATAGTCGAACTGAATAACATTTCGCACATTATCTTTACTTTGTTAAAATATGGGCATAAAATAAGTATTTTATTGCTGGCATATTATCGTTCGAAATAACATCCTAGTTTGGGTCTTATCTATTAATTACTACACACGTCTTTCATTCTTTTTGTTGACCCCCTTGCCATACATTTGGCGGCTGGTGTGACGTCACAGTTTAAAATTTGGAAAGTAAAAATCAATTAATTCATTAAACATTGCAAGAAAATTGCATCTTTACCGGGAACGAAAGCACCAAAACACGATTGAGTATTTGGAAATTACGAGTTATTTTTGTTTACAAATAAAAGTCTACACCGTTTAAATGGTACGATTGACAATTTGATACACTGGATAGCTGATGAAATGTTTATTGTCCCGAAACTTATAATTAAATGTTAATGACAGTAACACGGTAGAAGGCTAAATTGTGAACTAACTTGATTTTTGATGACAATGAAAATTGCTAACTATCGGCCGGCGTAAATAATAAATAAATAAAAAAATTATAGGAACAAAATAACACAGATTGAGCTAGCCCCAAGTAAGTTCGAGGCTTGTGTTATGGGATGCTAACTCAACGATACTATATTATATTACAAATACATAAATAGATAAGCATCCAAGACCCAGGTCAATCAGAAAAAGTTCGTTTTTCGTTATGACCCGACTGGGATTCGAACCCAGGGACTCGTTACGCCACGGAGGTCGTCTCGTCTAAATTACTAATTATGTACAGATTCCCGTACCCAGATTTTGTTAATACGAGTATGTGACGTCAGCAAATTAAGGTTTAGATGCATTAGAACGATAATAAGTCAGAAGTTTTCACTTTTTTTTTGTTTCAGAAGTCTTTCAGAATGTCTGTGCGCATTAATCTCAAAAACGTTTCACCAATAGATGAAAAAGTTTACACCCTATTGTTTTTTTTTTAGTTTTATATCAATCCCTAATATTAATTTGGTTTTTTGTATTTATGTATTATTTGTATGTAAATTCTTGTTATAAAAAGACAATACGCATCAAAAAATGGTCTTTTTTTCGAATATTATTAAAAAATACGAAATGTTACATTAAAAATATGTTTTTTTATAGTGAATGGTTTGTAATGACACTAATTTTGTTTTTTTGAGAAAAAAAAAATCTGTAAATAAAATTCGAAATCAAATTCTATTTTTTAAATTGTATAATAAAAGTATTTAAAATTTATGAATTGACATTCAAAAAGTGAATGAAAATGTATTCAGTTTCCAAAAGTGTATTACATTAGTAAGTTCCGTGGCAGTACTTTGAAAAAGCTTTTAAAACAATGTGCGAAACATTCCCGCGCCGACTGTACCTGTCAATTTAACAACGCATTTAAACTATGGCAGTTTTATTATTATTGATTTTCGCAGTCGTTGTTCTTAAAATGTAGTCTAGGTTAAGAAAAAGGCATCCAAAAGAAGAGTGGCCTATTTTTTTTTTTTTAGGAAAATTTCGTAAAACACGATTTTCTTTTAAAAGCTAGCTTTGAGCGCGTTCCGTTTACGCTATGAAATTTCCACAACAACCTGTATTTTTTTTATTCTATATGTGTATGAGAGCGTGTGTTTATCTTATTTTTTTTTTTGCTGTTTTTTTATTTTACAGTTACTTATTATGAATGTAGTCCGTGAGATAGGTTTAATACGAACAGCTTCGTAAATAACCCCTTAATAACCCGGGTGTTTTTTTAAATTTATTTAATGATCTGAAATAAATCACTATGAAATTTAGTGTCATCGAAATCGAAGAGACATAACAGCGATTCTATAAAAATGTAGTTTAAAAAAAATGTACAGGATGTTGTGGAAGTAACGTTAATTAAAGCTATTTCACCATCAGGCGTCGATGTGACCGTGGCCCTAGCGTGAAACCAGCGTTAAGGCTCGTTCACACTAACGTAATTACAGGCGCGAGCTGACAACTTAGTTTATTTATGTCACGCATCCACTCAAATCCTTTTTCCTGTCAATGTACAATCAAAACTTAAAGTCTAGGACTCTAGACCATGGTACAATTATATACTTGGCCCTTCCCGTGTCTATGGCCCAAGAGGCCAGACTACGTCACATTCTCAACCAATATTAAACGTACCACCTTAAGGTTTAACTGTGTGGCCATCCGGCAAAGTGCCGTGCGTCCAACAATTATCAATTTTGACGAAATCAAATAATAATTGTACAATCACAATTGCTGTTAAAGTAAATTTTATTTTTAATTGTTTAATTTAATTTCTCATTCCGAAAGTTCACTTAATATTTAAATGAAGCGATTGCACACTGTTTTCATTCAAATCCCGAGAACTTGATATAAATATAACTTTTTTTTTGGGAAGACTACCAATATTAATCATACTAATATTATAAATTAGAAAGTGAGTTTGTTTGTTATTCCTTCACGGCTTGACTAAGCAGCCGATCGTTATGAAAATTTGTATACATATTGTCATCGGTACAGAGCCCAACATTGTATGAATTAGCGAATATCTACGCTAGGGCTCGTTGGTGGAAACGGGTATAAGTCATACACAATATTAAAGGCCTATTTAGACGACACCAGTTTCTTGTACATTCAAGAGCAATTGCATGCAATCTTGTGGGAGCAATAAATTGTCCTTCAAAAATTGTAAGCAACTGTCGTTTAAACGATGCATGTCAACCGGTAATAAACTGGCGTCGTGTAAATAGGCCTTAAGTGTAGTTTCAAAAAGTACTATTGATGATTTGGATGCATGGCAAAGTAAACTCGCTCCCATTCATAAATACGTCATGTCTGTATTGCTGGCGCGAGTTACTGTAATCAGTGTAAACAAGCCTTTAGGTTTTAAAAATGGCGACTGTGTATAGAATCAACTTGTTCATAACCTGCGCACTTAGATATAATAAAGTTCTGTGTTTAGCCAGCGTCATTAAAACAAAAAAAAACATTTTATAAATCATTTCTAGATAGTAAACTATAAAAAAGTCGATTTATTCATGTTTCTTTCAGTTATTAACTTTACATAAAATTAAATGTAAGATTAACAGAATATAAAACTTAATTAAGTTTGTCTTAATGCGAGAATAGTGTTAACTGACAGAACAAACAAAAATCTGACAGTTTATACTGTTACTGTGATGAAAAAGAAAAAAAATATATTAATAATTTGAATAAGAGCATAATTTCTCAAAAATAACTTGACATGGCGTTTAAGTACTTGTGAATAAGTTTTATGACGCGGACTATACTCCGAACTTAAGTCCCTGTAGGTTATATTATCATATAATACATCTAATGTAAGTGCGCAAGTCTTAAATTACGTACTATATACCTTAATTGAATTTAAGGTCCATTTAAAAACGGGACACACAGCGGAATGAAAGAGAAAGATGGCTTAAAATAAAAATTGTAATTTATGTCATTGGCTCGGCTAATTTAAAACTACAAATCGAATCTAAGCCGTCGTCTCAGCTTTGTTTTTCATAAACAAATGTACCTGTTGGTAATATTAGGATTTGTACTTGATGTAATATGGGGTGCGGGCACTTTGAAAGCACCCCGGGACACTTTTTTTTGGACTGTCTACAAATATTACATTGCGAGACACAATAATTTATCGCAATACATGCGAAATTACAGATTGCCACTCAAGAAAAAAAAAAGACTCTTATTAAATATTTTATCGTTTCACGAAAATAAGAAAACAATATTAGTAAGTTTAAAAAAAAGGGAAATTTGAGAATAAAATTATTTAGGTGGGTCTAAATTAATTTTTAAGATATCGCGGATGTATAATCAAAACCTTTTAACATTCTCATCACTGATTCTGATAAGATGGAACTCTTCTAGCATTTGGGCCTTATAGTCACCAAAACAGATCTATATATATAAAATGCTTTGTCCAGACTGACTGAGAATCAACGCACAGCCCAAACCGCTGATCGCAGTGACCTGAAACTTGGAGGGTGGATTCTTTGTATGACGTAGGCATCCGATGAGAGAGGATTTTCCGAAAGTCCCATGGGAAAGCGGGAAACATGCAATCGAAGTTGCGCTGGTTTCTCTGGTGGTAAATAAAAACAAAGTTCGATCGACGGTAGATATACCTACATAACCTAGCCTTTGACAATTACAATTTATCGAAGAAGCGTAAATCAAAAGTCCTTATTAAAAACAGTTTGGCGACACGTCGGTATTCAAGTCTACATTAAATGTAGGTCCCGTAGCAAACCTACCAATTTCGGTGTAAATATACCAATATCGGTAGCTTATATTTACCTCACATCACCACAGGACCTAAAAATATATTAATAATAATGAACTGTTTTTTTTTTAACTAAATAAATCTGTATTAAATATAATAAAAATATTTAAAAAATAAACATCCTTTACGCGGATGCTTCGAAAGAGTCACTCGTGACGTAAACTAAAAATAAATACTTAAGTTTAAAAAAATTAAGAATATGCTCGTTACTTTTTTAGACTTGAACTTAGTATGTCATTTAATAGGTTTCCCAAGGGTACTTTCATAGAGATGCAGGTTTCTGGCGCCGACAACTCTCATTTTCTATTAAACATCATATCATGTGATGACTTACGTTTATCGGTGCCGACAAACTTTATACAAGTTAACTTTGCGCCGATTGGTACCGAGAGGTGCACGGATTTGTCAGCGCGCCGGAAACCTTCTGCTTCTATGTAAGTACCCTAATGCGTTAGCCGATTATAAGCGAAATCCCTTCAATGGATTTTGAAAAGTAACCCCGCTCATCTGTTCGAGAATAATACTCATCAAATGAAAATGTTCGTTTTTAAAAGTGTTAATGCAATGTATAATTTAGTTAGAATAAAATATTTTAACGTTGTGATACGCGGTTCATAAATGTATGTATACGTAGGTGGGAGATTTTGGGATCATACAATATTTACTGCGCTTTCTCAAAATAAGCTCATAATGGGTTACTAAAGATATAGAATGGTACTTCTGCTAATAAGCGGAAAATATAACATAGCATTATCGTTATTAATATACGGAGCACTCGATCACGAAATTTTATACGTAAAATACTTATAAGTAATTTTTGACACAATACTTTAGGATCCTACTCACTAGCGAGAGGCGGTCAACCCTCTGAGATCTGGTCTTCCGTTCAGTAGGTCGGCCTTGTGATGGCATGGTCCTCGGGGAAGCCGAGTGACTCCCTCGAAGCATCGTAAAATATCAGGTAACGCGACGCACATCCTATAAGCCTAAATTAAAGATTGTGCTCGCCGTCGGTGGGATTATCTGCCGAACATCCCGCGAACCAATAAATTATATGTCACGTGGTTTGAAATGCAGGTCGGCGGAGTGCGCGCGGGCGCGCCGCGTGGCACGCCGCGTGGCACGCCGCCCGCGCGCCTCCCCCGACAATGGCACAACTATTAGGCGCGCGGCCGCTTGGCGACCGAGCGCCATAAAAAAACCTCTCTGTACACAAAAGCTTACAAAAAACATTACACAATAAACAACGGCGAATATAAATCGTTATCTCATTGCAACAAAGAACCGTAACGATAAAGAGGCCGGTGCCGAAACACTTAAGAGATTTTCCAATAAATTTTGATCTTCGCTTTTAGATAACATAAAAATTAAAAATAACTTTAAAGCATTAGGTGTATTGAGTGTTGACTCGGCTACTTCGCGTAGCGGCATTTCTTTGGTTAGCAACGCTTGCGCGTACCGCCAGCTCCGGGGCGCGCGCCTCTTACGAACTAAACAGCACTAAGCGAACCGAACGCTCGTCGCAATTCCAACGTTCAATTCCATAGATCACAACTCACAACAACCCATAAACGGAATCACTTACACAATACAAAAAGAGACGCGCGCCCGTTCTCATAACGTCAAACCGCTTTATTGTTGTTTCTCAGTGCGCTTCTTGTTGCGGTTGCGTTTCTTCGGAGCGGGCGGTGGGTTCTCGGGCTACGCGTGGCGCTTCGCATGCAGCGCTAAGTGGTCGGAGCGCGAGAAGCAGCGCTCACAGTGGCGGCAGCGGAACGGTTTGGCGCCCGTGTGTTTGCGGTAGTGCCGCGTGAGCTCGTCGGAGCGCGCGAACCGCCACTCGCAGCCCTCCCACGAACACTTGTACGGCTTCTCGCCTGAAACCACAATGAGGCGGGCTCAAATAAACTGCTCTCTAAACAAAATATGCTTTGATGAATGAATGACAGATGCAGCGGGTAGCTAAAACTACAAATTATCATTATATTGGCATTGGGTTTTTAAGATGTGACGCTAATACCTTGATAATAATAGAAGTCATAGAATGACCTCCTACTACGAAGTAGCTCGATGGTGTCGCTGTGTGTCGCTCTCTTAAAACGAACACGCAAGTGAAGCAACGTCGACACACACGGCTAGGGCCAGTGTTTGGTGGGTTTCGTAATCTGGAGCGTCGGTACCAGCTGTTGTCGATGGACAACAGGCGCCAAGTCGTTGGCCTTCGGGCGGCTTGAAAATACCGGACTCTGCCAATCCACATTGGAGCAGTGTCGCAGACGCTCTAATCCCCTTCGATTGAAGGGATACCCATATTTAAGTCACTCTGTATACCTGTATGAGTCCGTTTGTGCGCTTTAAGATGCGAGCTCTTCGTGTATACTTTGTCGCAAGCGGGAAACTCGCAGCGGTGTACGCGCCGACGCGGGTCCGTCGCGTGTATATGCGGCGGGCGGGGCGGGTTGGGGCGGCGCACGGGGGGCGGGGGGCTGACTGGCGGTGGCGTGCTTGGAGGTTCTTCTGAAAATAAACAGTTAAAAAGTAATTAAAATAAAATCATTTATTTTGCAAGTAGATTTACAAGAAATTCTTTTTCACGTCAATGTTTTTTTATCCTACTAGCACTTCAGACGTGAATGGCCTGTTGAGAAGAAGTGCCGCAAGAAAGTCAACAATTAGCATTTTTTGGGTTCCGTAGTAAACTACAAGGAACCCTTATGTTTCGCCATGTCCGTCTGTCCGTCCGCGGTCTAGCACCTAAACGCTTGATGCTAGAAAGCTGTAATTTGGTATGTATACTCATATTAACAATGTTAACAAAATGGTAGAACAAAATTGCGTGTCAATTTTTGTTTTGCACGGTGGTCCCCCCCACTCTATCCCCGAAAGTCTTGTGTTTAGAAATTTGAAAAAAGTCATGGAAGTAGTCCATATAGTGAACCTACAAGGAAAACTATAACGGTTAAATAGGCACTACTAGTTACCGAGTAATAGCCGACGAACTTATGAAGTAAAATTTATTTGACGAAAACGTACAAATGTCATAAAATATGACATTGTACTCATCTTGCAGTAAGAAATGCGAAACCAATACGGAACCCTACATTGTGCGTGGCCCGACACGTACGTGCCCGGTTTTTACAGTCATAATTTCAATTAAGTGACTAAATGTAATGTAGTCGATCAGTTCCTCCTCCCCTGGTTAATATTATACCTAAATAGTAAGTTATACATATATAAGTGTAATAGCATTATACAAATTATACATATTTCTCGCAACCTAATTGTATCATTGAAGGACCTAAAGCCTCACTCTACAGTAGCCATCCACTAACGACCCTAGCAGTCTTTTTATGTGAAACCGCAGGCAAATAACCAATCATATTTTTCGTATTCATAATGGCATTAACAAAATACTTGTGTTTATCTGTCTGTTTTTCAGCAACAAATATTATCTGGGACCTCGCCGGCCGCTACCACGGCACGCTCGCTAGGCATTGACCACATTCAAAAAATGACACATACCATAACGCGTCTATTTGGGTTATGTCGTCGTTGGTGTCACACATCGAGCACAAAAGTTGGTGTCAGTGACAGTTTTAACCTAACGTAACTTACTTTTCTGGCAGCAATTGGTTTCAGGCAGTTCGCTGGCCGCTACCACGGCACGCTTCGTTCGCTGTGGCATGCAAGTAACTGCTTCAAGCTACGACTAGTGAACTACAGTCTTCTACATATACACACATACGAAACCGATCGAGCAGTTGCAACTGCTCCGGACGGCTCTACTGTCTTCTTCAAGTCCAGCTTCAAGCTGTTGACTATGACTGCAAGAGCGCTCCATGTATGCTGACCAATGGCTAACTGCTCGTGCAAATCGTTGTGTGTATGTCGGTCCTAAGGGATTTTTAAAATCCTACTAATATTAGGTATGGAGGCAGATAGTTTGCGTGAATGTTTCTTCCTCCTTCACGCTCTAATAGCTGGGCCAATTTTTATGATATAACTGATTAACATGTAATTTATCCCGAAATGTACGTGATTCCGAAGAAGCTGGAAGAAGAAGGTCAAATATCTGATAGTTGATGGCGCATAAATAAACTACAATAAAAATGTAAATGTAAAAGCAATGTATGTTCATTAACCAAGTAGATAAAAAAGAGGGGAATACAGTATCATCTTATCATTCGGAATACAGAGTGAACAAATTTGGTGTCCCACAGGGAACTGTCATTGGACCAGTTTTGTTCTTGTTTTACGTAAATGACATTCCTACAATTACCCCTCATAAATGCACTTTGTTTGCTGACGATATTTCTATCGCCTTCACATGTAGCAAAGATAGTGATATGTCTGATTTATATGACTAATATAAATAATACAGTTAGTTCTCTGACTGGTTAGAAATTAACAATTTAAATATCAATTTATCAACGAAATATATACAATTTTCATATAGAGGTAACGTGAAACGAAAACTGAACATTGGTCACAGTAATACTATAATAGAAGAAACGGATATTACAAAATGTTTAGGAGTTACAATTGATAATAATCTTAATTGGAAATCTCACGCTACCAATGTCTGTAATAAAATAAATCGATTTCTGTGTGTACTTAGAAGACTAAGAAATGTAACTAATCAGAATACTGCCCTAACAGTCTACCATGCACATGTCGCCTCGGTGCCAAGATATGGCCTACCCAGATGGGGCAATGGTGTCCCTATGAACAGAGTTTTTATAACCCAAAAAAAATGTAAACGTGCCTTGTGTGGAGTTGCAGCTTGGATTTCTTGTAAAAAGCTCTTTCAGCAACTCGGCTTGTTAACATTTCCTTGTTTATACATTTTTGAGGTATGTATCTTCGTAAAAGAACACCCTGAAATTTATGTCAAAGCCTCGCAAAAATATCCTCGGAATACAAGGAATCCAAACAGGTTGGTCCTGGATAGTGTACCGAAATCAACCCCATATATAAAAATAATTGTATAGCTAGCTATGCATGTCCCATATTCAATAAATTTCCGAGCGAAATAAAAATGCTAAATGTTAAAGACTAATTAAAATTATTTCAATGGTTGAATAATAAAACATTATATAGTGTTTCTGATTAAAATTATTTCAATGGTTGAATAATAAAACATTATATAGTGTTTCTGAATACTTAAATCCGACACGCCTTCTCCGAGTGTCTAATTAGTACACTGTTCAAATAAACTATGATATTTAATGTTTAGAGTCCAAACATACATTGCATGTTTTGACGAAGCATGCTTGTTCTTATTTTAATGTTAACAACGTATTTACACCGTGTTTTTGTAACGAATAAATGAATTATGAATAAAAATGTAAATACCTTTCGGTTCGTCTTCTTCACTCGGCGGTTCACTCTTGACTGCTGTGATGGTGAACAGATGAGTGTGGGTGGTGACCACCGGCGACGGTGGGGACGGTGGTGATGAGGTCGCTGACCTCGCCCACTCTTCCTCCAACGGAGGCTCCCTTTTCCTCCCTCTCGGCTCTTCCCGGAGATACCGCGCCATTTCGTAACATGTCTGGAAAATTTATAATAAATTATAATATTTAGTTACAAATAGTTACAATGTAAAGTAAATATTGTAATTGAGAATAAAGTCGGTCTTTTTGTACGTCAATTTGTTTATATTTACATTATATCAAAATCGTTTAGTTAGATGTTCGTGGGAAAAGATGAGGATAAGAATCAATAAACACCATAAATATAATGTACATAGAAACTTCAAAATAATTAGATTTAATTTTTCAAACTAGTCTCACTATTCATCGATAGATGGCATTGTTTCATATTATGTTTTCCACATTAAAATTATTTTTAATAACTGCAACTGCATTATTATTTTTAAAAGTAAAGAATTCGTTTATCTTTTCAAACTAGTATTACTATTCATCGATAGACGGCATTGTTTTATAATTATGTTTTCAACAAATAACTACGTATATTTAATAGCTGCAACTGCATATAAAAGTAAAGAATTTGATTTCACTTTTCAAACTAGTTTCACTATTCATTTATAGATGGCACTGTTTCACAATAATGTTTAAATATCAAAACTATTTTTAATAACTGCAACATCATCAAACTAGTCTCACTATACATCGATAGATGGCCCTATTTTATTATTGTGTTTTTAATATCGAAACTAATATTTCTATTGCAAATAAAACTAGTGTATTTTGGGATCAATCAACCATTTTAGAATAATTAATGATATTATTGAAATTTATGAAATAAAAGACCTTTTTCTGATGCAAAAGCAATACAATTTCGAAACAAACCATTTCGAAACAAACGCTAAAATAACTTCTGATGCAGTGATGCTACATTGCTTCGCTAGATGGCGCCAGTGCCAAAGTTAATAACGGGTTACAGTGCTTAAACTAAAATGTGAGTTGCATAAAAACATTTGAAAGTTAACGACGCATTAAATCAAGCTATTCTCTTCCGTAATTTGACAATGACAGCGATAAATTTAATGTCATTAACTTTAAAATATGTTTCTGCAAATCTGTTCGACACGATAATTTGCATTTCTTATATAATTACCCCTGACAGAATGACTTCGTTTCCGATATTGTAATTACTAGAAAGAGTCATTAGTAAACTACAATTAATAAATAATAGTCTATTTAGCATAATATATGTATGTAAAAGTTGTTCCCGCCACAGACTAAAAAGGCAAACGTTCGCACTATCACTAGAGAATAGTAGGGTGACAATATTATTTGTTTTAAAACGAAATTTAAAACGAACAAGTTAAACAACATCGACACTAGCCAGTGTTTGGATGGGTTACGTTATCTCGAGCCGTGCTTCGAGGCACGTTGAGCGAGGCGAGCGAAAGAGTGAGTTGTCAAAATCACGACAAAAATGGCGGATGAGATGATGTATGAAACTGAGAATAAGGAACAAAATCAAATTCTTTATTTCCCCTCTCCAGTTTCTCTGTGCTATAAGCCGTCGTCGGTCCCGGCTGTTGTCGTTGGATAACAGTCAAGTCTTGCTAGACTTCAGGCGGGTTGAAAACACTGGAATCTGCAATCCGTATCCCGGCAGTGGGATGATATGGTACTTTAAACAAAAAAAAAGGTACCTACATATACACACACCCAGTGAACGAAAAGAAAAACACCATTATTCAATCAAGTGGATATTTAAAACAAAACAATTCACTTAAAAATATCAGAATTATAAACAGGTTTATCAATTAATTCGCAGAGCCTTTAATCAAAATAGCTTAATTGCATTTGCGTTTAATTAGTTAATATTTTAAATTGTTTAACCGTAAATGTGTTACATTGTACAAAATTAAATAATAACTTCGCATTCATTGCATTATATATTTCTCCGTGCAGATGTGTGAATTCGCAGAGAGCATAATTAACTAGCCTTTTTTAACCGCGACTTCGTCCGCGTGAAGTTCCGGACCCTTTCCCGTGGGAACCACATTGAATTTCGGGAAAAGCTATAGCCTATGTCACTCCCTGATAATGTAGCTTTCTACTGGTGACAGAATTTTTTAGTAGTAGTTTCGGAGCCTATTCAATTCAAACAAACAATCAAATCTTTCCTTTTTATTAATATTAGTATAGATTGTGCAATTGAATTAGAAGCTCGATGGCGTCGCTGTGTGTTACATTTTAAAACAACGTTAAGCAACGTCGACCCTAGCCAGTTTTTGGATGGGTTTCTCGAGTTTGATTACGCAGGTTCCTCGCTCCGTTTTGCCGTAAAAGACGGACAAACAAACAGTGCCACACACTTTCCCATTTTATCTGAATAAATGAATATGAATATAATATTAGTTTGGATTTGAATTGAATTTGAAACTCCACCACCATCTGACAATCTAACAGCTAATTTGACAGACAGTTAACTAAACCGATAGATTTCTGTCAGATTAGGTATGTCGTTACAATCATAAAGTAATTGTCAATCATGCAAAACCAGCTGGTCTATGGTCTACCATGTATAAATATAAACTAAAAAGTATATCATTTAACTTTGTTATGAATTTACATATTGCCTAGGAATAGTTTTTTCAAATTAGTGCGTTGTGCATAACATTGGCCCAACACAAAACGGTGATTTCAAATACACAAATTGACAAATTCTACAAATAAATATGAAAACAGTATTTTCAATCGGATTTCATTACTAACTATGGTATTTGTGTTTACATTATAAATTTACTATTTTGAAAATAGTAATAACATTTATTCATATAGGTAAATGAAGCGAAAAACATACCGATGATGCTTTTGTACAAAGTAATTAAACATAACATCATCCACATAAATGTACTGAAAATACTATATATTTGAATATTTCACATTGTATCAAAGTTAATTTAAAGTTCCAGGTATTAAGTATATTTTACGATAAACGCATAATATGTTACGTTACATTTGTGCTGCATTTTTATTCATTAATATGCTCACTGATTATTCAGGTAGGTTCCTTATAGGGTGTAGACATCCGCTAAGAATCCGGATTTGTCGAAATTCCCACGGGAAAGCGAGATATACGCAAACAAAGCGCGGGTTTCGTTAGTGTATTTATAATCTAACGACTAAAAGACTACATAATATTATAAATGAGAAAGTGAGTTTGTTTGTTATTCCTTCACAGCTTGACTAAACAGCCGATCATTATGAAAATTTGTAAGCCTATGGTCAGGGGTACAGAGCCCTAAGGTATTGCATTTAAAACATCTAAGAAAATAAATCTAATAAGTAAAATAACATAATTACATAATCTCATCCTAGTCCTTTTAAAATTCAATAGAAAATGAAGTGTCCCCACTAGGTATGTCCCACAAGTCCACGACTAGACTATTTGCTTATATTCTCTAGTATCCATAATAGAAACAGTTTTGAGCTTCGCTTACTTAATCAGGACATTAATGTAAATTGTGCGTATGTGTATGAGTTTTAATAAGTACCTAAATTCAGTTCTACGTGTAACATTAAGACTGATATTAGAACTAAATTAGTGTGGAATCGATGAGAAAAACTTTATTTGTAAATTGTATTACATATATATACAATGGCTTCTCGGTGTCTATCTGTCCGTATGTATGCTTAGATCTTTAAAACTACGCAACGGATTTTGATGCGGTTTTTAGGGTTCCGTAGTAAACTACAAGGAACCCTTATAGTTTCGCCATGTCCGTCTGTCTGTCTGTCCGCGGTCTAGCGCCTAGACGCGTAATGCTAGAAAGCTGTAATTTGGTATGTATGTATACACATATTAACAATGCTAACAAAGTGCTGGGACAAAATTTTAAAAAACATTTCTTTTGGGAGTAGAGTATATGTAAAGTGGAAATGTTTTTTTTTCGCGCCCACCCCACGTTGTTGGTTATCGTTAGATAGCTCTCTTGAAAACATTGATTGTGTGTGGAAAGGTCATTTTTGGATACAATGATCCAATGATTTATCGTGTTAATTTTCGTTTTGCACGTTGGTCCCCCCCCCCTCTATCTTCGAAAGTCTTATGTTTAGAAATTTGAAAAAAAAAAACATGGTAGTATGCTGAACCTTCAATGAAAACTATAACTGTTAAGTAGGCTCTACTAGTTACCGAGTAATAGTCGACTAACTGATAAAATAAAATTTATTTGATGAATACTTACAAATGTGATAGAATTTGATATTGGACTCAACTGAAGGCAAGCAAAGCCAGCAAATATGGAACCCTACATTGTGCGTGGCCCGACACGTACTTTCCCGGTATTTTAAAAATAAATAGACTGATTCAAGAAGAAGATTTATAATATGTATTATATCATTCGAACGACGAGAAAGCGGGATGCAAGCAAACCGCGGGATGCGCTAGTTTTATTTATAAAAAATCCGTATATTTATTAGTACAGCGTGGTCACCCTACTGTTTTCCGCTGCGCATGAGTTGCTTTCACGAGCCCCTTTCTAGTGTTTGCGATGAGAGAAAAATCTACGCGCCATTGACGGCGTGCCATAGATTAAAAAGTGTAGAAACGACACCATACAAACAAATCATGATACAAATATACATACTTTGAGTGAAATACGTCACCGTTTCTATATAGAAACGGTGACGCGAGCACTGTAAATAGAATTAAGTTTGAGTTTTTCCATAATAATTTGCTATGTATATAATATATATTTACTATATTTAAAAAGGTATCTGTCGCCAAGTGGAGCAAATTTTTTTAAGTTTCTTGATCTTTATCCTTTCTTCCCCTTCACTCCCCATTAACAGAAAAGTTATTGTTTTTTTTATGTCAGAGGAGGGCAAACGAGCTGGCGGGTCACCTGATGGTAAGCAATCACCGCTGCCCATGGACATCCACGACTACAAGATCTTGGATGCTTTGCCCACCTATGAGCTGTCTCCGTCATCGTACGAAACACATCACACAACATCGATATTCTGTGGGTGGTACCACGGTCGAGCCACCCCATTCACGAGCCACTACCAGATCATAGTTCATAGTAGTAGGTAGGTCTAAAAATTATTTAAAAATCTAAAAAAAATAACTCAAGAAATTACCGGTAATTCTAAGATAAAACAAACTGCGATAAATATAGCTCGAATAGCCAAAGTACAAAGTTACACGTCCAATAATCCAGGTCAGCCGTGATTACGCTACAAACAAACACACTTCCGTATTGGGCCGCGAATGATTGCGAACTATAATAATTAGTTCAGATCGTTAAGTTTTATCGTGGACTAAAAAACACCACAATACAAATAACTATTATTTGCTACTGTTAAACAAAATACTTTGACCTTATGAAAACGTCGGAAGCCGCTAAGATCCACCTGAGGATCCTAGGACATATTATTCCAGTTCAATCCACTTGTGGACACAAGGACACCTAATATAATAAATTGAATCCCTTTTTAGTACCTACGCCGCCGCCGCCGCTGCCCATGTCGACATAAAATAATAAAATTATGTTGGTAATCGCATTTGCAAATTTCCGCACTTCCGTATAGTGGACTGGTAGAGAATGCAATTTTGAGATAAATTTTTGTTTGAAATATTCTTTAATTAGGCTACATTAAAATAATAATTACCATTTTTTTTTCGTTACGTCCTAAGTGCTTAGAACGCGACATCTGGTGTTAAGTCAATCAAGTCGTTGACAGGCCCGTTGGGCGAGTGGCTAGGAATGGTCACTTTATCCCAAGGACCGCGGGTTCTAATCCTGCGCAAGGCAAACATTTGTGTGCATGAACATGTCTGTTTGCCTTGATCTGGGTGTTTCCAATGTATAACAAGACGACCACCGGGCCTGTCAAGTTTTGCCTAAATATTAGTTTGTTCCCGTTATATCTACAAATCCCATCTATAATATTAGTGGAATTTACTAAATACCTAACGATAAACGATAATCCGACATTAGTGACAATCGGCTTATATTTTTAATTTTGTCGCGGCAATCAGCCCTCTGGCGTCTAACCGCGGGGGCGGTATACGGAGTGGCTAATCGCTTTTCCAATTTAATTATGCAACCGCTTTGTGATCGCTCTAAACTCTATATCTCATATTAATCTAGAAAGCGGTTAGCTACTGGTAAGTTTAGACTATGTATGTGTATTTATTTATTTAACACAGTATTACATCTTCACAGGTCACAAAAGCGCTTATTTATCTATACATATAAAGCAATACCGTGATAGTGTGACTGACAGGTAACGCACAGCCTAAACCCTTGGACCTATAGACTTGAAATTTGGAGAGAATGTTCCTTGAGTATTCTAGGGGAGCACTAAGAAGGGATTTTTTGAAATTCCACCCTTAAAGGGGCGAAATGGGGTGCCAAAGTTTGTATGGAGAAACAAAAACGCGTGGCCCGATTCGAACAAAACTTGATGTAAATACTCTACAAAGCAAACAAACAAACACCTGTTTCAAGATTTTCTGATAATTATTTGCTAAGAGGGAGAATTGGGGGTAGAAAGTTCTTAAATCTGTAAATCGTAATCGTGACTTACGGACAACGCCCAGCCTACTCGATAAATAGACTTGAAATAACAGAATATTTCTTGAATTCTCTAGATGAGCACTAAGAAAGGATTTTTCAAAATTCCCATGGGAAAGCGAGATTTACGCAAACGTAGTTGCGAGGGTATATCAACGCACAGCCCAAACCGCTGGGTCTAGAGATCCAAATTTCGCTAAGGTTCCTTATTAGGACCGGACCAACCGGACCGGACCGACCCGACTGAACCGGACCGAACCGGAACGAATTGGATCTGATCGGACCGGATGAAACCGTACCGTACCAGGCCGTGCCGGACCGGACTGAACCGGACCGGACCGGAATTTGTTTCTGAAGAAAAATATGTTAATTGATAGTAAGCCACGCGCGCGAAGCCGGGGACAGAAGCTAGTTAGATAAAAATTTAAAAATCCAAAATAATATCTATTCTAATATTATAAAGTGGAAAGGTTTGATTGATTGTTTGTTTGTTTGAATTGAATAGGCTCCGAAACTACTGGACCGATTTCAAAAATTCTTTCACCAGTAGAAAGCTACATTATCAGGGAGTGACATAGATTATAGCTTTTCCCGAATTCACGGTGGTTCTCACGGGAACGGGTCCGGAACTCCACGCGGACGAAGTCGCGGGTAAAAAAAGCTAGTATTAAATAAATTTTATCATATTATTACCAAGGAACTCATGAGCTCCGTCCAGCAACTTTCCTAGACTGTCATTAAATGGCTGTGCTTCGGAGTATACGTTAAGCCTTTCGGTACCGGCGACTTAAAAAACACTGACCTCTGCCAATCGGCATTGGAGCAGCGCACATAGGGTACTTTTTATCCCAAAAAGCACGCGATTCCCGTAGGATTTCATCAAAAGTCTGATATAGATGGCGACACTGTGCAGCGTGGCGGAGTACGCTTTTCTTTCTTTCGATTGAAGGGAGACCGTATCCCAGCAGTGGAATTATTATGGGTTAAAAATGTTGTCAGAATTTCACGTTGAGTATAATAGACTTTCATTCAAATACAGCTTCCAGCGTTGCTTAACCTCTGACAAGATGGCGTATATGTGAATTGTGTAATGTTTAACTATCTGTTATGTTCGTAATTCAGTTCAATTACCAATTTCATTAAAAAATCGATGCCGTTTTTGTTGAAAGGGTATAATTGTGATTGCTGTGTGAATCACCAATTAGGAAGGAGGTCCAGGTCAGGTTTACTACTCGAACTATTAAACAAAATCGTATATGTACAGTCATCAGCATAACAATGTTGTCAATTTAGTACCTTGTCACTTTTGTAAGTAGGTACATCAATAATTAAATGATAACTGATTAAATAGTAACATAACTGAAGACTTTTGAACGAAAATATTATCGTGACAACATATTTATGCTGCTGACTGTACAGTTGACTCACGAGAAACTTACTTTGCAATAGCAATAAAGTAACATTTAATTTTCTAGTGACTTATATTAACAAAATGAGGTTTGCTTTTCTGAATCGTGATATGCTTGTTATCCCGATGTTATGTTAGTAGTTAGTACGCTGTTGTTTTAGACAGTTCACTAGAAAAACAAAATCTTATAAAGCCATAGCGAGAGCACACTGCTTTAAACGTAACGTAACGCGCACATTACGCGCGTATACTCTCTTCAAACATGATTTGAGCGCAACTTTGTAACACACGGGGCGTGGAAACGCGCATCTAGTGCACATTGAAGCGCAGATACGGGAAGACGCGTCTTGGCTCCGTCCATTTGTACGCGCGTACTTCAATACAAACTCATTAATCGGCATCCGAAAACGCGCGTCCTCTCCGCGATAAGACCTTGTCAAGAAGGTTGCTAATACGCCGCGAATTTCGTCACGTAGCTAATCGTAATGTTCAGGTGAGAGTGCCAGATGGTCAACATTCGGCCTCACATCCGAACAAATCATACTAATAATGAAAGTGAGTTTGTTTGTTTGTTATTCTTTCACGGCTTGACTGAGGTGACTAAGCACCCGATCATTATGAAAATTTGTATACATATTGTCAGGGGTACAGAGCCCAACACAGGTTAATTTTACAGGTAACAGCTAGTAATTAATAAAGAAGATAAAAAGAAGACAGAGAGAAAGAAAAGAAAATAGAGAGAGACCCACCCCACCCCTCTTTTGAGCGCCCAACTACCGGGGGGATGCTACCCCCCGCGAAAACTCGGGCAAGGAACAAGATGTTCGAGGCCCGCACGTGTCGCAAGGCGCAGAAAACCAGTAGTAGTTTCGCCAAAGTTTTATTATCCATCGCGGAGTTGCAATCATTTAACGTGAGGTCTAACATACCAAGAGCTCAATGTATCACAAAACGCAACGCCGACGCGCGTACATGTGTACAGGGGTCTAAAAATACTCTTAAATTCAGAGTGCGTCGATGCAACTGATGTGAACCGACACTCACGGTACATCGCAGTACTAACAACTCAAATTGTTGATAATTTTCTCAGTTTGTTGTTTCAAGCTGTTCTTTGTTCACTTTCACAATGATTTCTGCATTGTACAAATACGCCTTTATTCACTACCATGCATGCTACTGTTCTATGAAAGTCTTTGTTTTGCTAGAGCTGGTCTGTTGTATTAAAAAACCGGGTAAGTACTCGTTGGGCCACGCACAATGTAGGGTTCCGTATTTGCTGTGCTTTTCTTGCCTTCGGTTGAGTCCAATATAACATTCTATCACATTTGTAAGTTTTCATCAAAGAAATTTTATTTTATAAGTTCGTCGGCTATTACTCGGTAACTAGTAGAGCCTAACTTAACCGATATAGTTTTCATTGAAGGTACAGCATATTTTTTTTCAAATTTCTAAACGTAAGACTTTCGGAGATAGAGGACCACCGTGCAAAACGAAAATTGACACGATAAATGTAAATAATTCCGAAACGGATCATTGTATCGAAAAATGATCTTTCTACACCCTCAATGTTTTGAAGAGACCTATCTAACGATACCTCACACCATGGAGTGGGCGCGAAAAAAAAACATTTCCAAATTTAAGGCACAACAAAAAAAAAAATTGTTTCAGCACTTTATTAGAATTGTTAATAAGTGTATACTTACCAAATTACAGCTTTCTAACATAAAGCGTCAAGGCGCTAGACCGCGGACAGACAGACAGACGGACATGGCGAAACTATAAGGGTTCCTTGTAGTTTACTACGGAATCCTAAAAAACACTACATCGAACTTATGGCGGTACATATTCGTACTTCGAAGTGCTAATAGAGTTAAAAAAAATCTGATGTGCAAAAGTATTGCAAAATAAATTATTTATTTCATGGTGAATGAGTGATTTTTGGTAGATTACGTAGGAGCAATTATCAGCGACCACAAACATTTCTAATTTATTTCTTCCACTTTAGCGCTACGCACTGTCGACTGGTCGCCGGCGACCCGGTCGACGGCGACTGTGAGTTACTATAGTTTAAATAAGTGTTTACGCACTTAGTCGTCAGTTGCTTGATGATTAATGCAGTGGCAAGTCAATAAAACTTTGTGCCAGTGCATCATAAATAAAAAATAAAAAAATGATATACATAGCTGTTACTTTGATCTGACAAATAATAACAAACATTATTTTTTCCCGTGGAAATAAGATGTTTTTCCGAGTTAAAACTAACTTACATACCAAAGAAATTCTATCTAGCTCAATTCTTTTTTAAGGTTCCGTATACCTCAAAAGGAAAAACGGAACCCTTATTAAGATCACTTTGTTGTCCGTCTGTCTGAATTAATTTATAATGTACAAATACAAAATACTTGTAACATACTATGTATATTGTATTAGGTAAATACATAGTTATTGTACGTACTGTACGCTTTTGTTTAATGAGTGAAAGCATAGTCTGCACAACCATGGCAAAAACTAATCTTTCACATATAAAAAAAATCTAATTTTACTAAATGTATATTGTCAATATAACCGTAGCTATCGCCACAGCGCCTTTAGCCTGTATTAAAAAACAAACCATAGCGCGATTAATTTTATGTACAGCGTCATCTAGCGGTGAGTTGTAAAAAATCAATAAAAAAAATAAGTTCGATAATTTTGATGTAGTGTATTATACCTATATTATGATCGAAGAGTGTATTAATAATATACCTACTTAAGTAAAATGGCCGACTGACCATTTACGCGACGTTAACACTGTGCTCAGCATAATTTTAATTTTAAAATTACTAAAAGTTATCAAAATAGCCAAGTGACATTATAATTATTATACAACTACTTTAGTGTTTGTGATGAAATAATATTAACAAGACAATAACAGGATTTTATTGAAACTGTGAGTGACTAAACATTTTATTTATCAGTTGTTGGTTATTACTTTAATTTGAGTTTAATTAAATACACTCTAAAAATAAACTATAAGAACGTTTTCATTATTCCAGTTAAAGTAACATTATTATCGCTAGACTGGAATAATGTAAACCGGGCTTAGTATACTGTTTCATTAAAACTTTACAAATGATTTGATTAATTCACCGTCAGTAGATTACTCTACTCCCTTGTTCTGATATATTAACAAACAATTGATCGGCAGCTAGTCCAGTTATCTCTAGGATATACGTATTTCACACCTCATTAGATTATTCAGGCTTTGTCTTCGTGATACGTGATGCAATTCCTAACCATCCCTATACCATACTATACTATACAAAGAGACTGTTTCGTTAGACAGACCAGGCTGAAAGCAAATACTTTTTGACTAATTAATATATGTTTTTTTACGTCTATACTAAAATTATAAAGAGGGAAGATTTGTTTGATTGTTTGCATTTATAATAAGCTGTCCGAAATCATCAGGTCTGAAAAAATATTTAGTAATTATTCAGTAATTTATTAACCTGATCAAAAAATACTTCACACGAAAACCTATTACATTATAATGGAATATTTGGAAGATAAATTGTCTTATTAGTTGATGTGATTTTTTTGCTGTGTACTTGCTGTGTGTTTGTTCAAATAGAGTGCCTATTCTCATGAGAAAAACAGTTAAAAACTGTTATTTATCAATCCCGAGCGCTATTTTGCTTGCATAAGATAAAACGAGCAAGTGGAAATTGAGACTACATTTTAACTGTTTTTATTACGAGGGAGAATAGAGCTGCAGTTAAAATAAAAAGTTATCAGTTTTTTACGCGACGACGACGTATCCAGTCGGAGCGGTCTAAAAACAAAAATATTGAATGGAAATAATTGGTAAAACTGAAAAATATCGAAATAAAAATGTACTGTGAGGGTGAATGAAAAGAAAACAATGCACTGCATCCACGGAGCAAATATCTGTTTCATAGGTCTATTTTGTTTACGTTGTACTAATTGGATAAGCGTACACAATAAGCACGTTAAGACGTTAATATGAAAATAGCAGTCGAAATAATATCGCGTGACAGTTGTGAAAATAACGAATCTTGTTTCATGTTGATAGCGCCGTGTTGCGTCGCAGTCGAGTCACTTCATTCAGAGCCATCTAGACGGACTGCTCGAGCAGTTAGCCATAGGTCAACACAGACGGACCACTCTTGCAGTCATAGTCAACAGCTTGAAGCTTTGATCGCACGACCGCCGCGCCCGAAGCAATTGCAACTCGAGCGGCTCGTATTTATGTGTAACTGTGCATGTAAAAGACTGCGCAGGTAGATACAGGTTCATCCTGACTGCATCAAGCAGTCCGTGTATGTTTGCCCATATGTAGCGTCGTCGGAGACTGCTCTAATCCTAATCCAAAGGTGAATAAAAGTGACCCCCAGACAACGCCACCTATTCGTAGTATTAATAGTGTCACATGCGTCGGATGGCGCAGGAAATCCTAATTTGTGCGGCACGTATCTATTTTTGTCCTAACAATATTCGGCACTTTCGTCATTTTAACACTTTCTTGAAGTTCATCGCAATCCCGAAGTGGAGGCTCAGTGACGGCGGATAAACATTTAACATTTTCTTTATTCAAAATAAAAAGAATTAGAATTTTTGAATTTACGGAATCAAAGGTAGCAATGGTCAATTCTCAATGTTAGTAAAATTCAAAAATCTGCAAGCTATCCTATTTCAGGGTTACGTAGTAAACTAACAAAGAACTTAATAGTTTCACCATGTTCAGGCCGTCCGTAGTACCTACATAATTTTAGAATGGAAATGTCATTTTAAATCGCGCTGCACCGCTGCTGCAAAGCATTATACGAATACGTATTTAATAATCTGTGTGATCTGCTCGCACTTGGGCCACACCTCAATCTGGATACAAGGAAACCCTCTACAACAAATTTAGCACCAAAGTTACGAACTTTGTTATTATTTCACAAATTTATACGTGTCTTTGGCGGGAACTCTTCAGCTTTGTATTCAAGAGTTTTTGATGGGACTCACCTAAAAATAATTGTTTTTGGGAGTTTCGAAATAAACATTAAACTTTAACGTTTGATTTAAGGTGTATAAATGTTATATATAACACACTGTATAGTCACACTGACTGTATAGTCAGCTGCGGAGAAACCTAAAACCCCTAAACGAAGCAAGAATTAATTTTTCTCATTTTTTAAAATGTTATTTTAAACATAATATGTCATCAAACAAAGTAATTTATGATGTATACCATCTATAGCGAATCCCGCACAACTTCATTTGCGTGTATCCTTCTTTCCCGTGGGAATTTCGTAAAATCCATTCTTAGGGGATACTTTAAATAATTGCGCCCTAATAAAGAACCTACCTGCCTAAATTTCAAGTTTGTAGGTATTATAGTTTCTGAGATATTGTGATTAATCAATGAGTGGTAATTCTGTTTCGCTTTTATATATTACTGGCGTTCGTCCGCGACTTCGTCAGCATGGAAATCGTTTTTGGGGTAGTTAATATTTTTTGCGGGCGACTGTTTTAAATCAAATCTACAAAGTATTGGTAGCGGGAGCGAGGGTGATATGAATGCGAACGCCACAAAGGGAAGATCTTCCCGCCAGACGTCAAACGTAATGAACGGATTGACATGATATTTTTTGGGGCTAGGTTAAAGTCTGGAGGCTACATAGGCTACTTTTTACCCCGAAAAAATAAATGGCTGATCACGAGTCACCTCTGGACCACACGGTCGAAGCCGCGGCGGGTAACAGCTAGTTTGGTATAAACGGCCTTTGAAAGAAGATTATACGACCTCCGTAGCGTAATGGTTACCATGCCGGCCCGCCACCCAGGAGGTCCCGGGTTCAAATCCTGGTCGGGTCATAATGAAAATACGAACTTTTTCTGATTGGTCTGGGTCTTGGATGTTTATCTAAATATAGTATCATTAAGCTGGTATCCCACAACACAAGACTCGAACTCCCTATATATATATTTATGGGTAGACCCCGTATAAAGTCCTTCTGGTAAAATCTAAATACGTATTTATGAGTTGAACAGTCACGGAATGATATAATCATTAGATCATAAGTCGGCTATCTTAGTATGACTCATCGGCTATTAGGGTTGACACAGCTAAACATTTTTTTACAAAATAATTAAAACTAATATATTAATATATATAACTTAGTATATTTATACTCTCACGTCAACTCAAAAATACACGAGAACGGTTGCTGCTTGTGGGCCTGGTCTGCTCCTATCTTTAACACCGATTTTATATTTTAGATTTAATTTTATGTTAAGACAAATTAATGGCACTATTTATTGATATTCCGAGTGCGTAAACGTGCGATATACTTTTAAATGACAAAAAAGGCCGTAACTGATTTTCTTTCGCCATTTCTTTTTTACCAGTGGTCATTTTGCTTTTGTTTCCGAAATGGTAGTAGAATAAAGAGTAGATTAATTTTTACAAATCATTTATTACAACTTAATACTCTGAGAAGAGAACGTGTTTGTGAAAACCTATTCTCTGAATAAAAGTTTTGAATTTGAATTTGAATTATATACCAACTCTTCTGACAGAGTGCTTTCTGCACTTCATCTCGTCAATGTCATTCCGAAATGCTGGTAGATTAAATAATAATTATGACATTGTAAAAGACGAGTCTAAGAATAAATAATTTTTGACTTAGATTTCTTTATTTTCTTTTTCATCTAATATGCTAAGAATCAACACAAAAACGAAAATAAGAACTTTTACCGAGCTGGTGTCGAACTACATCTCCTATTATGACGGGACTATAATAAGCTATCTGGAACTAATCAGAATATTGTCAAATCGAACCCCAAAATCTGTAAAGAGACGTAGGGCACAGCGGATAATCGACTCAAATCGGAGCAGGCCCGTCTGAGGAGGGACCTTACAGAAGATCGTAGCCAAATAGCATTGGTCTCAGCCATGTTGTGTTCCTACGGTGAGTGAGGTCTCCGTAGAGCTCCAATTAGGTGGGGTTGGGAGGGTTGGCAACGCGTAGTGAGACCCCCGGTATTGCAAGCGTATATAAGCTACGGTGATGCTTACCATCAGGCGGGCCGTATGCTCGTTTGCCTACTTTGTTGCATAAAAAAGTTACGACGTTTTCACGTAAAAGGAATTTCAAAAAAATTGAATATTGAAAAGAGATTATACTTTAGTCATTGACAGACAATTATTAAACACAGAATAGAGAATCCTTACTAATATTATAAATGAGAAAGTGACTTTGTTTGTTTGTTATTCCTTCACGGCTTGACTAAGCAGCCGATCATTATGAAATTTTGCATACATATTGTTAGGGGTAAGTACAGAGCCCAACCTAGGCTACTTTCTATCCCGTGTATGTCGTATGGGAAAATAATTTTTCTACTATAGAGGGCTAACAGATGGCGCCACAAGTCGCGCTACGGGTTGTTTTGTTGTCAAACGAGACCTATGTCATAAAATTAACCCGAGCGAAGCCGCGGGCAAAAGCTAGTTTAAAATATTTTATATATATATGTATATTGTGCCCCCGCGCCGTTTGCTTTGATATTAAACTAGCGAAACCCGCGTAACTTCGTTTGCGTGTAGTGTCTTTCTCGAGGGAATTTCGAAATATATTATACATAAAAACTTCCTCTTGGATCACTCTATTTATTTAAAAAAACCGCATCAAAATCCGTTGCGTAGTTTTAAAGATCTAAAAGCATACATAGGGACAGACAGACACTTCATTTTGTACCATGTAAAGATAAATACATTTCACCGGAGTGAAATAATATTATTATGTTATACATAACAGTTATATTATCACAAAATTTTTAAGTTAAAGTATCTTTTTTATTATTTAATTTGACAGTGACAGCAATAATTAATATGCATTAACTTTAAAAATTGTTTTGATCAATTCACAGTAAATCTCATTAAAAAGCCAATAATGATAACATAAGTAAAACAAAATGTGCCAGTGCAACTCAAAACAAAATGTATTTAAAAACACGGGTGACTTAGCAAAAAGTCAATTTCAACGAGTCGAGTTTACAAAGCAAATAGAAAACGTATATTTTGTACTGCAAAATAAACGAGCTCCCATGCAAAATGCTTTAAATGATTTTACAGCCCTGAGCGACTGAAGGGCGTGCAAACTAGTATCAGAGCCGTAGACAGAGAAAACTATAGACAGCTAGTAAGCGTGCCGCTGAAAGGGACAGAAAAAAAGTACATACTAGATTTTGAGTTGCCAGGTAAGGATAAATTTACCCCAAACTCTCGATTTCCTTTTTGTATGTATAAAATTGACATGCTGATACTTAGTACTTTTTAAAGTTTTTAATCCATTAGTAGAACTAACGAATACTTACCTATTAGTTTCAAAACATCGGGGACAAATCATAAAAATGAATGCGTGCGGATGCCAATAATTAAATCTTTAGATAAGTATTGGTTGATAGGTAGGTATTATATTATATGTATGTACACTTCAAGATAACTGGCATTTTTCAAATTCTCACTCATGAATTATATGTAAAAAAATAATGCGAAGACTGTCTCTTGAAAACTGCCCGTTTATTAAAGTAGTTTGTAGGCTTAGAGAAAGGATGAATAGAGGCGACACGGTAGGAGTGAGCGAGATGAGTAAATACAATATTCCCAAGGCCAAAAAGAGCTAGAGAAACATTTTTTGTCCTTATCGACGTATACTATTTTTTTAAGCAAACGAAAGCAGTTTTCTTTATTTCTCAAAATCTGAACTTTCAGGGTGAAAACAAGGCGAAAACTGTGTTCTGTGGTTGAGTTGATGTGTTTTTGCGTTCATAGACTATAGTGCATTGTAGTGTTTTAGGCTGCAATAGCCGCAGTGAACGTAAAATCGACAACATAACCTTTCATTCGTAAGTACACTATTTAGACTTTATTTCGGCCATAATTGATAAAAATGAATACAGATTATATTTATTAAGACTCAAATGACGGCTTCAATGTACAGAAATAAAGAAATAAAACGTAAATGGTCAAGAAAATAATCGTATTTTGTAGTATTATGCACCTAAATTAAGTAGGTAAGTAAAATGAAGCCAGGCGGCCACTTTTCTGTGTCTCCTGAATTTAGTCGGGTACCACGCGTATTGGGGATACCAGCAATTTACTTGAATTTACCCATGCAATATTACCCACAATTGAGGTAAAAAAGTGACAACCTAAATTAAAAATAATATCTATTTAATACAAGCTGAGAGAGATCTGTAGTCACACCAACCTTCCCATACTAATAGGAGACAATAGGACAGCGACTTCGATTTATTTATACAAGTATAAATCGATCCCAATATATTGATGATTATAATATGAAAAAATACATCGCAAATCATCAATAGTCGTATTAGTTTATCGTATATAAAAATATTAAAAAAACATGGGGTAAATCATGGGGTAATATTCTCTTTTCTGGTAACACTGCGTAATCAATGTACTTTGTTTCTCTCCCTTAAGGGTATACGCCAAATGACAACTCTATTCATCCTTTCTCTAAGTTTGTAGGAAATAAAATGAAAACAATCTACAACAATTGACGACCTCCGTGGCGTAATGGTTACCACGCCAGACCGCCACGCAGGAGGTCCCGGGTTCGAATCCCGGTCGGGTCATGATGAAAAACGAACTTTTTCTGATTGGCTTCGGGTCTTGGATGTTTATCTATATATGTATTTGTTATAAAGTATAATATCGTTGAGTTAGTATCCCATAACACAAGTTTCGAACTTACTTTGGGGCTAGCTCAATCTGTATGAATTGTCCCTAATTGTCCCTATATATTTTTAAAAAAAAAATTTAAAAAACATAATAGGATATTTTATTTTTATTATATTCAAAATTCGTCTTGATACCGCGAGTGACATTGAGTACATAAAAATATAAAAACTTCTGTGATTTAAAACATATAAAGTATTGGAGTAGGTATCAAATAAAACATAATACACGGTGCATACACTTTACACTAAATCATGGAGTTTGTTTTTCCCTTTTGAGTGGTAATTTCATGCAGTCGGTTTTTTTATTTTTTATAATTGGTCTCATCTAATGGCCTTGGAAAAGTACCAATTTCGTGTGAACATTACGGATTATTTCTTTCGGTGTAATTTTTTTTTACATATTTTTGAGCTAAGTTTTGGGATCCAATCTGTCTCGAGAACGGTAGCGCACGGGGTTGGTGCAAAGGGCTAAAAGTGTTTGCAAGTGCCCCCCCCCCCCCCCCCCCAACTCAATGTGGAACCCAAAAAAGAAGGAATTATAAAAAAACAATAAATTGACTCAAAAACTTTTTTTTTCATGTTTTCTTGGCGTCTCATAGTGCCCCTAAGCCTATACTCCAACTCTACTTCCTTGCCCCTAACGCGACTCTGACAGAAAATTACCTATTTTAGGGAAAATTTCCACCAAAAAAAAATTGCAACACTGCCTTGAAAGGTTATGTTAACAAAAATGTTTAGAATCTCACGTATTTTTCAAAATCATGATGAGACTTGATATCATTCGTCGAAAATAAACCAAAATTAGTATATTTAACTATGATAAATAGTAAAATAGTCGGGAATAATGTCTACTTACGAATGAAACGACAACCCACAAATTTTTCTCTCACTATCACTTTTACATCCCACTATACTGCACCGCACCATTTTCTACAGATGCAATCACCTCCAGGAACTTAATTAACACAAAACAGTTATTCGTAATTGAATAAACAAAACAAAAACTTTAAAATTAGTTATCATCTGCAGCAAACGTCAAAGTTTGTGTAGCAATTATAGTTGCTGGCCTTGAAAAAACCGGCCACGCAGTGAGGGACAAAAAAATATTCTCTTTGTCTCTTTTTTTTATCAGCCATGCGTATATGACCATCCTTTTCTATTGTAAGTGAAATAAAAAACATCCAGCAGTCTATAGTTTTCTCTGTCTACGATCAGAGCGAAGCGGTCATTTTGACATCTATACGGATATCCGAAATAACGTGGAGACGGTATGCAAAGTTTTGGCAGCCATATTCATTTATTGCGATTGATTGCCGCCTTGTTGCGATCACGCTAATCTGTAAGTTTTTAATACTCATTGTATTATTAGAATGTTGTTGTATTGTTGTTATTTCTCAGCAATGGGGATTACGACACAAGAAGAAGAATTCTTAATGCAATATTATTGTTGATTTTACATTGTCGAGTGTACAAAAATGTCTACGCATTCCCTAATAGAAGACATTATAATGTAAATTAATTGAAATTATATTATTTACATGTACCACATCTTTAGTTACCGGTTTATTCATGCATCCCTGGGAATGTAGCACAAAAATATCTCTGATTGATTCAATTGGAATGGCGGTATTGAAATGGGGTTAGCTTATAGCCACGTGTTTTAAAGGGCTTTGTTTTAATAGGATGGCGTTGCACAAACAGATTATGGTTTATATCATAACTGCATTAAATAACCAAATGGATTCGTCGAATTCGGACTACGACGGTATTCGATGAAAAAGGCGGCTAATCGAATACCCAATAGCACTATCCGGTAATTGAATTCATACGGATTGCATATCACCGACTTTGACAGTTGACAGGTAATTTTACGTATGTGTGACAGACAGCCGAAGCAGTACTAAAGTTAGGTGGACTGCAAGTGGAAAAACATGGCGGCTCAAGTCAGGATGGCCGAAAAATGAGAATTTACGATCATCTTCCGTGAATTAATTAGACCACAAATGGGGTGCTTTATTCTTCGAGGTAACTTTGAAATTTTTTTTCCAGCGAGAAAGTAATCGTGTTTTTGAGCAGGATATCCCAGAGTCCTTAAATATATTAGACTAACGCCCCATCCCAGCTTCGCATGGGTTTTGTAACGATCCCTATTTAAATATATATATATAGCCTATGTTACTCGATAGTGTAGCATCCCAACGGTGAAAGAATTTTTCAAATCGGTCCATTACTTTCTGAGTTTATTCGTTACAAGGAATATACCAATCTTTCCTTTTTATAATATTAACTAGTAGACCCGGCAAACTTTGTTCCGCCTTAGAGGCACTACCCTACCCTACCCCTATCCTACCCTACCCTATCCCTGCCCTACCACTACCCCTACCCATAATATTAATATAGATAAGAATCCATGGCTAAAGCTTTATTATAATAGTACAGCAGGTGCTCTTTTATAGAGGAAGACCTGTAAGTAAAATTCACGGTATAAGAAACATGAAAAGATGTAGAAACTGAATAACCTGCAATGTGAATACATTTTATATTTCCTGGAAGTATCTCGTATCATGTCAGTAAGGCAAAAACGCTTCACCGAATACAAGTCACTAACATTTATATACAATATTTTCCAGTGGCATAAACTCGAAAGAATCGGAATGAAAAGTGTTACTGACATTTTCGTATCCCCTCAAAATGATATGTTTTTCTGACAGTACACATGAAAATTCGTTTCGAATATATTTCAGAGTTTTGAAGAGAATTTTATTTATCAGCTACGCAATTTCGTGTGGGTGTATAAAAATAAAATAAAATACATTAATACCAAAACCGATTTAAAAGAGTAAAAGGTATTCGGCGAGCCGTATGCTTGTTTGCCAACTATGTGGCAAAAAAGTATTACTTTTTATCTATCTCTATCTACTCTTCACTCACACTAACCTAATGTAATATGATTTTATATACCTAGAGTAGTGTTTCTCAAAGTGGGGTTCGCGAACCCCTAGGGATTCGCCATTCGTAGGGGGTTCGCGGCAAGATTTGCGTGATGGCGTCTTGATGACGACTCAGAATTAAGGTTAAAATCGTCCAAAATTACTACAAAATTGACTTAATTTGCGACAAGAAACATTTGATTATCAAAGAAAGAGGAAAAATTTGTGTTTGAATTGAATTGGGCTCCGAAACAACTGGGCCGATTTGGAAAATTCTTTTACCGTTAGAAAGCTACACTTATCCTTGGGTGAAATGGGCCATAATACATTTTAAAAAAAATTGACGTTCTTAATAAAAAACCCGTGTGAAGCTGGGGCGATAGCGATTAACTGCGAGTTGCACAAAAAAGTATTTTTATGGCACGTAGACCTTTAATTCCTTACTTTGACAATCAGGCAGTTTCTAAAATGCACTTTTGAAGTTAGTGGTCAGAACTAAAGAAGAAAACAGAGTTAGCTTGACACTGATTATTGCAAAGTTTCAAAGTTTGAAAGACAAGCTGAAAGACAGCGTCAAAAACGCGTCATCAACTTTATTACTTTTTATTACAGTAAAAAAATTAAATAATCAAAATCCATTCAATGTAAACCACTCGAAATGAACATTTTAACATGAAACCGAAGTGTCGTTTCAATTACCGCATTGAGACAAATTACATCGATACGCGATATTGGAGGATGAAACGAAATTCCACGAAGCCACTATTGAATTTCCGTTGTATTCCGCACCGCACAGACGTAAAATCTGTCTAGATACCTCAAATACAAGTTCCTTTTAAAATCTGTCTAGTATACTTCATATACCTTTTGTTGCGAACTATACTAGCCGTCAGACTGGGAAGTAAAATACTTTTTGATAATATAATTTTTATTTATAGTTAATAGGTCAACTAGCCATTCATATTTTGAAATTGATTTTTTGAAAGAAAAATTTCTATAATTTTTTTTATATTTTTTCATCTGTCATTATTACCATTCTTGTCATTTTATTCTTTATTGTGCTTGCCTTCGATTTCTTTACACACTTCATTTTATTTTGAGCTATCTAGTTTCCGCTTCTCTTCCTTACCTTCATCTTTTACATTATTTTATATCTGTTATATATGTATATCGGGAAGGGTTATAGGACGTGCAACCAACAAGCCGGCTAGTAGTGAACTGATTTATTGGTATTAGAACCCAAGGAAAAAACGGCCGTTTTTTGTTTTCAATGCGTTTTTTATCGAACCAGCAAAATTTGAAATGTTAGGTAACAAAGCGATTTAAATATATTTCATCGTCTGTTCTTGCGTAACATTATTTTACTTTTTCATATACGTTTACCAGCTATCACTCTCGTTTCAATGGCGGCACTAGTGGACGAAATGCGCGCTCTCAATACGGAGAGATTCGCTGTGTCGCTGTGGGAAGCGAAACTTAGGTAAGTAGGTACGGTGGCCTCGAAGATAGGACCATTTTAGAAAAAAATCGCTTGCACATATTGTAAGCGGATTTTTTGTCAGCTCAGTCCTTTTCTTTGTTACCAAACAGGGTTTTTGTTTATTAGAGCCACATGTGTCCGCTAGGATGTTGGATGTTGCAACCAAATATCATGCTAAAGATGGTCCTGCTATCCTCGAGGCGACTGTACCTGAGTTTCGCTACGAGTTTCGCTTAGGTTAGTACCTATTTAGTATAAAGTTCTGCGTCTATTCAAACAAGAGGTGTTCGCTGCCGCGGTACATACATGACGTATACTACGCACATGGATGGCGAAATTCGTTTTTAGGGTTCCGTACCTAAAGGATGCCACCAGGATCCTATTACTAAGCCTCCGTTGTTCGTCTGTCTGTCCGTACGTCTGTCCCCAGGCTCATGAACCGTGATAGCTAGACAGTTGAAATATTCACAGATGATGTATATCTGTTGCGGTTATAACAAAATCAAAATAGAACAAACAAACAATAAAATAAATATTGAAGGGGGCTCCCCATTCAACAGACGTGATTTTTTTGCCATTTTGTATAGATAATGGTACGGAACCCTTGGTGCGCGAGTGCGACTCGCATTTGGTCAGTTTTGTTGCACCTATACCTATACACTAGATGCTGTCCACGGTGTTACCCGCGTTTAATTTTATGCGCAGCAGCGCCATCTATATCAGGCTTTTGACCAAATCCTACGGGAACCGCGTATTTTTCGGGATAAAAAAGTACCCTATGTGTTAATCCAAGGTATCAGCTACCCAGATACCAAATATCATAAAAATTGGCCCAGCCATTTGAGCGTGAAGAGGTAACTAACGTACACACAAACTATCGCAATTATAATACCCTACTAGGGTATACTAGATTTTTTTTCTGCCGCAGATGGTAGTGAATACCGCCTTAGGGCCTTAGGTCTGTATAGGCCTGTAACACTAGGATATCTATGTGAGTAGCTATTATAGTTTTTGATAATATTTTTGTAAGAAAAATTTCACCTCCCCGCCTCAGTCGGGATTCGAAACCACGTCCTCTCGATATCCGAACTAGTGCTCTTACCACTGAGCTACTGGGAATGTAATTGTGAATTTTTTCACTTCAATAAACTGTGTGAGTTGCAGTTATTTGATAGTTAACTCTCTATTTACGCAGTTGAAAATGCAATTAAACCTTTGTACATTTTGAACGTTCCCGTATACCGTAAATACTTTAGTCGGTTGTAATGTAAATAACGCGAAACATTTAAAATTTGTACACTGAAATCAGCTCATCTGAATCGTACTTTGATTAGTCAGAGTTGAAATTGGACTAATAGTACAGGCAACGAAAAGGTATAGAGGGAAATGCTTGGAACACAATTTTGACTTCGTAACTTTGTTTGGACTAGTTAGGAGATGAACATATCAAAAGTCCCCACCCGTAGCCCTTAAGCCCGGGGGTTTTAATTTTCCCTCTATACCTTTTTTGAGCATTTGTTTCCTGAACTATAACCACAAAGTAATGAAAAACTTACGGCAAGCTTATGACAGGTATTTTAAGTTTAATTCTACATTAATTCAAATTCAAATTAAAAAATATTTTTATTCAAATAGGCCTAATATAAGCTCTGTCGATTTCAAATTGTCAAGCTATCTCTTTTTTTGTCCTTAGTTTGAGAGTGACAGCTATAATTTATCATTAACTTTAAAATACGTTTTAGAAATCTTTCTAGTTTAAAATTATCGACGGTGTAATGCGACGCAAGTGATGAGCACTACTAAAACAACACTATCGAATCATTTTTATACCAATTTCTAAAAAAACATTCGCCTATGTACTCTTGTGTCATCTATTAATGTTTATATCTATGGTTTTCCTTTGTAAGCGGCTTTTATAATATTTTTGTATCACAAAAATCTGTTTTTGTGGTTTGTTTTTATCATGCTGATTCCTGCAGGAATCCCTGCGCATTCCCGTTAATCCTATTTGACTCATGGGAATTTTTGAAGAAATCTGTCTTTTTTAAGTCTAACTGAAGAAGGTTCTTTAAGACCAAAAATATATGCTGAGCTCAACTAGCTGACGTCATCTGCCTTAGGTCAACACCCCCGCGCCCCTGATTAGCCCCCAGGTAAATAAGGCCAGAGGTACACGCACTATTCAGGGGTCAATGACCAGCAGTTACAACCCCAAGGGCAAATCTTTTTTTATTTGCAATCTTCTACTTTTTTTGTACGGATATTTGTATCGTTACGTCGTCGGACTACTTCTTGTGTCGTTTTTATACAAATCGGTAGAAAGTCTACCGAATACATAATAAACATTTTAGTCACAGAATATCTGTGTTTCAGCGCTTCCTACAAGACTCTTCTAAGGGCATTTGGGACTGCACAAATGCTATCGCATTAATACCTATTCTCTTCGTTGGAAATCGAACACACGCCCGCAGGTCCCGAAGGTTCACTACCGACGGACGACGCCCCACAGCACTGTGTGTGTATTTAATCTCACTAAAATTTAGTTCAAAATTAAATGCTTTCATACGAGTATGGAATTTTTAGTTCTGAAACCAGCTATCTGAAATTCGAAAACTATTTTCAGATATGCATTATACAGTTCAGTTGCACGAAAAGCGGCGGTCGCATCGCTAGCGTACTAGCGAATTTACTTAGAAGTAGTTTTTACAAAGGCATTTATTGAAAACTAGTTCCTAATTAGGGAAAACGCGTTCTAACGAAATACGAGATTTAACTTTATCATTTATATAATTCCAGAGCTCAACTTTTTACAGGGTCGCCAACGCGCAAGGTATACCCCCGGTGTGACTGCAAACCATCAGACGGGCCGTATGCTTGTTTACCACCTTAATAAAAAATAAAAAAAATAATTGGTTAATAGTGGAACTAAAAAACCTTTTTTTTTGTATGTAACTATAAATTAGCTGTTTTCGGATTTTTTGCGTTTTCTCACGCTGAAGAAACAAATAAACTCAGTTTGTCAAATTCGCTCCCCGCGATCTTACAAACAGAAACTTTATTCACATTCAATGTTATATGAAACCCGGAGTAAAATGTTTACGTTCAGATTTTCGTATTTTCCAGCACTGGATCACGCATCACCCAAATTTTTGTTTGCTCTTACTTCTCTGTTATTGATTGTCTGAACTAGTGTGAACTAATTCAACTGCTTTTTACTTGTTTGCAAGACATTTTTTTTATGCTATAATCCCGCCTGATGGTATGCATCACCGTAGCCTATAGACGCTTGCAATACCAGGGGTATCACTCACGCGTTGCTAACCCTTCCAACCCTAAAGTTGAACTCTGGGGTGGTGATAACTTTACAAATGGTTTCGAGCAATTCACCATTAATAAATAATTACTTAATTTCGATCCTCCGTGTTTTGAAAATTGGTTAACAAAAAGTATTAATTACGAGTAACGGTATTTAGTTTTCAGTAGACGAGTGAAAATTAACAGTTTATTCACCTCAACGCTCTAATAAACACAAGGAAACTAATCGATAAAAACTCGTTTTGAAACACAACGAAATATCTTTTTGAATAAAACACGGAACGAAGTAGATATCAATCTCATCATGTCAACCCATAATCATCACACTGCACGGATACGTACGTACTCAGCCACGCTGCTCCATTGCGGACTGGCAGAGGCCAGTGTTTTCAGCCGCCTGAAAGCCACCGACTTGGCTTGACGACGGTCATCTATCGTTAACAGCCGGGAAAAAGGCTTACTTAACGTGCTCTCTGAAGCATGTAGAAGAAGAAGAATTATGGTGTAACTAGATGTACGTCCAAATTTGTCTGCTTTTTTATGATATTTAAACAAAGATGTTTTCAAATAACCACAGAATCGCGGGACACACGAGGTAGGGCACAGCGGATAATTCGCTCAAATCGGAGCAGCCCGTCTGGGGAAGGACCTCCACCTTACAGAAGATCGTAGTCAAATAGCATTGGTCTCGGCCATGTTGTGTTCCTACGGTGAGTAAGGTCTCCAGAGCTCTACTTGGGGGGGGGGGGAGGTATAAAAAAATGTATAAAAAAAAGTTGCACAAATTTAGTAAGCATTTTACTTTACTACCTTTTACTTTTACCTACTATTATGTCTAATGTTTCATTTATTTCGTATAAAATTATTAAGTATTGGTAATTTAAATTGTTTATCCTATATAGCTTCTGTCAATCTGAAATATGTGTTAGGTATTGGTTCATTGTCGCATGTTGTGTTCACCTATTTGTAATTGCATTTAGCTGAACAATTTATGTTTAGTATTTGATGTATTATGTTGGTGAATAACATAAAAACAAACTATGAAATATCTTAAGTATCCTGTCGTTTCAATGCATAGGTGTTATCCATTCAAGTCTAAGCGGATTTATCTCCTTCAAGCATAAATCGCTATTTCTGTTCTGTACGGTTTCCTGGATCCCTGAGATCCTCTTAGACAGGATTAGGAGTGAATTTTGCAACAATAAATATGTTATGAAATGTGTACGTAAGGTGTTCCAACGATTTAATAATACTGAGCACAACAATATATATTTTTAAGCTTACTAAAAATGTTTAAAAATATATTTGAGAATTTTCTAAAGCTTAAAATTGTAAACCATATTTGTACGATCCTTTCATTAAAAAAAAATGAAGTCTAAATCAATAATTCATCTTAAAAACATTGCAAAATAATTATAAGGGCTTTAGGGCAGGTTCATTTATAGTTGCACCACGAGAAACAGATCTCCTCGTGGTAGAATTAATAGGAGAAAAAAATAAGACCACGAAAAACCACCGTTTTTTCAACTTACATGAGTATTTTTATAATTTTCTGTAGTTACCACAAATTAAATATACATGTGGTAGATAAAAACCTGTAGTTTGTTGTTTCGAAAATAAAAAGATGGGTTTTGCACATCGGGAGTGCCGGCAGAAGTGAAAACTTCAACGTTGTGCATTTTTGAATATTTTGGAATGGTTAGGGCATCTTACGCTTTTTCGATCAGGCTACGGATATGACGCGAGTTTAAACATTTTTTACCCGTCTAAAAAAAGTGCCAAGTGCCGCTAAAGAAGTTTTCACATCAAAAATAAGTATGATACTAAAGAATACTAAGTAGTGGTTACTGAACATAACTCCCTATGTTATCAGGTATAATGTTTGCCTTTCTGCGTTCAATGTTACTCTGTGAGCACTCTCGCTATCTACAGGATGAATCATTGGTTAGTCATCTCATTATATCGGTAGGTACGCATAAACACACGAGTGAACGGTATGTGATAATTTGCCCTGGTTTACCCCGTAACGCGTGTCGGCTCCATAAATATGATTAGTCAATGTTTTCTTATGTATTTTTCGTGTGCAATGTCAACTATATAGTGCCTATGTAGCGTCATCATATATTAATAAATAAATATTATATAGGGACCAGTCACACAGTCCTAAAGTAAGTTCAAGGCTAGTGTTATGGGATTACTAACTCAATGATACTTTATAACAATAAATAAACATAAATAATAAATAAACCAAGACCCATGAAAATCTCAAAAAGTACGTTTTTCATCATGACCCGACAGGGATTCGATGAAAAACGTACTTTTTGAGTGGCGGTCCGGCGTGGTAACCATTACGCCACGGAGGTCGTTAAATATGTCATCATATCAACCCATAATCATCCCACTGAAATGATACGGGTCCTTCAATCGAAGGGGAATAGAGCGTACTCTGCCACGCTGAAGGCCACCAACTTGGCTTAATGTCATCCATGGACAACAGCCAGGGCTGATATGTTTAAGTGCTCTCCGAAACACTGAGAGCCTCGTGACGTGATTATGAAACCCATCCAAACTATGACACAGGTTTGTTCACCCAAACCAACCTCACACTACATAGGTTGTCTTACATGGTACAACAAATAAAACCTACCTACATATGTATCCATAGCTTGTAAGTAACCTTGTTTTGAGGAATTATTTAAAAAAAAGAAAAAAAAAACTATTACTAAAAACTAAATCCATAGAAAAGCTGCTGTTTAGTAATGTCAATGTTAATCTTATTGGCTGTAAAAGTTATTAACCCTTATGAACTTAGGAGACATATTGAAAGAGTTATATTGTCTTTCTATAAAAAACAGTGTTCAAATCCCTTCGGATACCAAGTAAAGTCGCTGTTGTAAAGTTTGAACAGAAAATAAAAATACAATCAACAAGCCTTGCTTATTAATTCGACACGGCATAAATAAACAGGTGAAAATAAAAGTGAACAATTCGCACAAAGGAAAATTTGCAGCAGCACTTCCAATAACGTTTTGTCAAAGTAAAAGTTTGAAGGGATCACTTTACCTAAAAATACTGTTTTCAATCTCGTACCTGCAACAATAAATTTCACAATGTAACTTTTATGCTACAAAGGTGGTAAACAAGCATACGGCACGCCTGATGGTAAGCATCACAGTAGCCTATAGACGCTTGCAATACCGGGGGTATCACTCACGTTGCCAACCCTCTCAACCCCCCCAAGTGGCGCTCTGGACTACGATCTTCTGTAAGGTCCTTCTTCATTCTCATTATTACTTGTTAAATATTTTATAACTAGCTGCCCGGCCCGGCTTCGCCCGGGTACTGTTTCGTATTTTTTTCAATCTTTCTGAGAGATTTTCTTAATATTTTTTTTCCGTAAGAACCTTGTACAGAGTATTAGAAAACTACAAAAAATCAGCCAAATCGGTCAAGCCGTTTTCATGTTATGTCGTGACAACGGAAAACGGATTTCATTTTTATATATATAGATAAAGAGATCTCCAGACTTAATCCTACTAAAATCAAGTTTGTGTGTATGTTTGTTACCTCTTCATGATACCTTGGATTAACACACAGGGTACTTTTTATTCCGAAAAGTAGGTACGTGATTCCAGTTGGATTTGGTTAAAAGTCTTATAGTCATTGGTGCGATATATTGTAGATGGCGTCATACAGTAGACAAACAAGCAAGCGGGCCACCTGATGGAAAGCGGTCACCGCCGTCTATGGACATCAGTAACACCAGGGGCGCTACCAATGCGTTGTCCACCAAGGAGGTTGGGGGAAAGGAAGGTGGAAGGGAAGGGAAAGAATAGGGAATGAGTTGGGCTACCGTATCTCTCACTCACCGAATGAAACGCATTGCTGCTTCACGTCGATATTCTTTGAGAGGGTGGTACTCCGGTCGAGCTAGCCTATTTCGTAATAATTGCTCTACCACTCCACTTAAGTCACTTTAAATATTAAAGTTCTAGAATTTTAAATAGCTAAAGTATTGGCAGGCTGTCTAAACAATTTCCTTCACAAACTACAAGCCCAATAAGCAAAGCACTCTTGCGCGCCATTAAGTATTATAAAAGCTTTTAAGAATTCAATTTCCCGACGAAAGAAGGCCATAGTTTTATTTCACCGAAGATAATTTTATATCTGCAGACTGTATAAGTTATATTCACTTCCTGGGAGACTTGTGCATTGAAAATATCGCCTGAATAGATCAATGATATCAATAACTATCCCGCAGAGATACGGGTCTTTCAATCGAAGGTAATTAGAGCGTACGCCGCCACGCTGCTCTACGTTTATCTATTCAGGATAGTCAGGATAGGATAGTCTTTATATAGCCGGCTGTTGTGGTTGGATGAAAATCGCACAATCGCTTACTCAAACTCACAACACCGGCCCCTGAAAATCCGCATTGGAGCAGCGTGGCAGGGTACGCTCTAATCACCTTCGGTTGAAGAGATACGTGTGTCCCAGCTCAATCTGTATGAATTGTCCCTATATATTTATTATTATTATTAAAGTATACAGTAACAAAATACTACAAAACAATGATCGCTTAATAACACTATTATTTTAGGCGCAATTACGTTTTTTTTTACGTTTCACGTTACAATAAAAACAATTGTAAAGTAAAATAGGGCACGTGAGTAATGTACCCACAAAACAAAGGTGAAGGCACCAAAAAACCCATTCAGAAGGTGTAACATTATGAATGTAGCGTAAACAAAACAGAACAGTATGTAATAATAAAACAAATTCAGTTTATAACTACTATGTATTTTACTTAGTACCATATTTAAAAAAACAAGTGTTAAAGTTTCTTGCCAGTTTATATTCGTACAAATCTGCCGTCTGAACTGCTAGGTTACTCTGCATAGCAATCGCGATTTAAATTTCAATTCTGTATAATTTGAAATGCAAAATTAACCACCATTTACAGAAAATCCTAATTCGTACCATTGAAATTTTATACTTTACTAATTAGCATACAATCCGATTTCATTTATTTAGTATTTAGTTAGCGCTAGTTTAGCTGTAAAGTGTACCTAAAATTAACAATCCAATGGCGATCGTGCGAAATTATCTTTAAGAGTTAGGGCAGCCCCCTTACTCTTAAAGTGGTAGAAAAAAATTATGACGTGACGGCTTACTCAAGTAAAAAAACAGGTAAACTTTAATTTAATCTGGATCTCTGGGAAATCTTTTACCTATTTTTTTCGCTATCTTCCTCACACAAAGGTGGCTATATTATTATTATTTATCTCTTTTTTTACTTCCTTAGTTTGACAGTGACAGCTTTAATTTAATGTATAACTTTAAATATGCTTTCCAGAAACTGGCTGTGTGGATTGAGACGCTTTACCTATCTTCTTGTGACAGTCATACATAATAATATAATCAGTCATTCACTTTAAAAACGGTTATGAGCAAGTCACCGTATGTTAATTTTATCGACGTTTAATTTAATTGACTATTAGTTTTTAGTTCAATTGTAATGTTATTTTATTTTTTTAGTCGTTTATTAGTTTATCGATTTTAATAAAAAAATATTCTTAATGTGTGATAGTTCTCAAAGAAAATTTTGAATAAAGCAGCAAGTGATAGCTATCTTGGACAGTTTCAACTTCGTTTTAAAGTTTGACTCGAACTACACAGTTATTAAGTTTAAAGTCTGCTTTCGGAACGCTGTTGTTAGTTAGTTCCAGTAACCAAAAGTTAGTTAAGATAAGACTGTTGTAAGATTCCATAATATTGTCTTTAATATAATATTTAACTACTACGATGATAGCATACATTATAGCTCTACTTTTTTTTATATTTACCACTAAGGTGGGAAACAGTCTTACGGCTGCTGGTAAGCTGTCTTCGTAGACTATGGACGCTTGCAACACCGGGGGTAGCTCTCGCACGTTGCCGACCCTTACAACTCGGTTTTGGAACCGAGATTTAAAACAGTGTTAACAAAACAGACCTATTTTTCTTATTGACCATGTTCAAATTTACATTAGGCACGTTAAGCCGTCGTCGGACCCGATTGTTGTCGATGGATGACAGTCGTGAAGGCCAAGTCAGGAGTCAGGGGCCTTTAGGTGGCTTGAAGACATTGGCCTCCGCAAATCCGCAATCCGCTTAACACAAGAGACCGTGCGCGGTGAAGCGGACCTCATGTCCGTATTGGCCTCTATTAAATCTATGCCTACCTAACACGTACACCACCAGACGTGACCATACCGCGCTGTCGAGTGGCGGTGCAACTGTCTTTAACGCCACTGCCCTCCGCTGCGGTGCGCGGTGCCGTGTGTTAATCGCCTTACGCTCTTATCCCATTCGATTTGAAGGGAGGCCCATATCCCACCTATGGGATGATTATGTATACCCATGATATGATGAATTGTAAGTCCGCGCCAAAATTTGGGCTTACAGTTACAGAAAACAATTGAAAATAGATTGTCGTTATGCACTGAGAAATAAGTATGAGTTTCCCCTCATTCTTCGTTTTACGTCTGCGCGAGCCTACCGTGTTGGCGACTAGTATATCTGTAAAAATGTCCGTGATCACTACACCACATAGCCGACCTTCCAAACCAAGTTTTTCGCACCCATATTTTTTTTTTAAAGATCCGAATATTGCTTGAATACTTGAAGAATCAGACGTATGTTACAGTTTAGGTACTTATTATTATTAACATTAGGGTTCCGCGTTCCTGTCCACGCTTCCCTTGTCGCCTCGGATGCCTCGTGTCCACACAGCGGAAAGGTCGCCACACCGTGTCCAGCACATACCACCGACCAACAAATTCATAATGACGGTACATTTAATTGACTTCCTAACTCGCCACTACGCCGATTTGTCACCAAATTCCCAATCCGTAACTTAAACGATGCAATTTTTATTTGTTAAATTCATAATGACGGTCCATTTAATTGTCTTCCCGACCGATTTGTCACCAAATTCTCAATTCGTATACAACATTGTTAATTGTAACTTTTATTTGTATCATATTAAAGGACTCTTCTTAGTACAAATCTGCCTTCTGATCTGGTGGTAGGAATAAAATGTGACGATTCGAAAGAGCTTTATTAGACGTATTTGAATAAAAATATGTGATTTGATTTTGATAGGTTATTTCCCCATTCGTCCACTTTGGTAACTTTCATAAACAAGAGAAGATTTTTTTCATTGTTTGGTAAATAATTGTCAAAAAAGAATTATTTTTCCACTTCTGTAACTCTTTGTTAGTTACGAACATGGTAAATATTAATTTTATTTTTATTTTTTTTTATTATTATTTTATTATGGTGTTGGATCGCTTCAAGGGTTATTTTGGTATGGTTCGGAATTGCTTTTAAGATTATTTTAGTCGTTATCAAGTAAAAGGTATGTCTTTTAGATAAGAAATAATTCGTGAAACTATTAACTATATATATATATATATATAAACAACTCAAATAACAAATGGTCAGCACCTCTTCAAATTGCAACGTCCGTCAGGGTCCAAAATTGAGGCTAAAATATTAGAAATAGGACCATTTTTGTACATTTTGGTTGAAATAAATGTTTTGACTTTGACTTAAAACAACAGAAACTGAGTTGGTAGAATTTTTTATGTGTTTATTGGTTGCAATCAAAGAATTAAATATAATATTCAAAGAATAGGCATTCACAGCCATTTACATCTTTAACATTAAACAGTTAATTACAAATATTTAAATATATTATATTACTAGCTTCTGCCCGCGGCTTCGCCCGCGTGGCCTAGTAACAATTAGCATATTTTTCTTCAGAAACAAATTCCGGTCCTGCACGGCCCGGTACGGTACGGTTCCATCCGGTCCGGTCGGTCCGGTCAGTCCGGGCGGGTCTGGTCGGTCCGGTCCTGATATGGAACCTACATGCCAATTAGCATATTTTTCTACAAAAAAAAACCGGTCCGGTCCGGCACGGCCCGGTACGGTGCGGTTCCTTCCGGACCGATCAGGTCTGATCCGTTCCGGTCCGGTCCGGTCCTTATATGGACCCTACATACAAATTTGGCATCTCTAGACCCAGCGGTTTGGGCTGTGCGTCCTCTCGCAACTACGTTTGCGCATATCTCGCTTTCCCGTGGGATTTTGAAAAATCCTTTCTTAGTACATCCCTAGACGTCGTAAGGAACCTACATGCCAAATTTGAGATAGCCTCGCAACCTCGTTTGCGTATATCTCAGTTTCCCGTGGGAATTTTGAAAAATCCTTTCTTTGTACACCCCTAGACGACGCCGTCGTAAGGAACCTACAGTCCAAATTTGGAATCTCTAGACCCACCGGTTTGGGCTGTGCGTTGATATATGTATAGTTAAGTCAGTCAGGACTTTGAATTTTATATTTATATATATATATAGTCCGGTCCGATCAGGTCCAGTCGGTCCGCTCCGGTCCGGTCGGTCCGGTCCTGATAAGGTACCTACATACCAATTAACATAATAATATATTTCTTCAGATAAAAAAACCGGTCCGATCCGGTTCGGTCCGGTCCGGCACGGACTCGGTACGGTGCGGTTCCTTCCGGACCGATCAGGTCTGATCCGTTCCGGTCCGGTCCGGTCGGTCCGGACCTTATAATGACCCTACATGCCAAATTTGGCATCTCTAGACCCAACGGTTTGGTCTGTGCGTCCTCTTGCAACTTCGTTTGCGTATATCTCGCTTTCCCGTGGGAATTTTGAAAAATCCTTTCTTTGTATATCCCTAGACGTCGTAAGTAACCTACATGCCAAATTTGGAATCTCTAGACCCAGCGGTTTGGGCTGTGCGTTGATATACCCTCGCAACTTCGTTTGCGTATATCTCGGATTCCCGTGGGAATTTTGAAAAGAAACATACACTAAATGTTAAGTTGAGCAAATCGCCACATATTAGTGAAAACCGCATCCAAATCGGTTCAGCCGTTTGTGAGATTAGCGTGTACAAACATACATACAAACAGACGGACAAAATTTTACGAAATTCTTGTTCTATTGCTTATTCTTCATCGCCCTAAACAATTTTTTTGGAAATATATTCAATGTACAGACAAACTTTTTTTACACTTTTATTATATTATAGATAGATAGATAGATAAACTACCACTATTTCCAAAATAAGTAGTAGGCTTTACGAGTATAAAGTATCTGAACAAATAATAACTTAACTCTTCATAATTCCATTCATTTTTAAACTGTGGAGCAGATGTAGTAAACAAGTTAAAATGGTGATTTGTAAATAAAATCCATTATGTGACTAATTAGGAACTTCGTCTCTAAATTGTTGTGACCAATCGGCACCGTGGCAAGTTGAGAGTAACAATTTAATTGACTTTTGTGTAAATAAAATGGTCAATGGTAAAACAAACGGTACAACACTAGCTTAGTTTATTTTGTGACGAGTTTTTTGTAACGGAAGCCGTATTTATTTTTTCAATATTTCACTATTTAGTTTTTGTAACTAATCCCTTCAGAATAATATTTGGAGTTTTTCACGTACAGTCAGTCAATGAAAGGGGTGAGCAGTGACGTAAATATGATTTAGGTTTTCTAAATATTAAATTTCACTGGAAAAATTGTAACGATAAATATGGATACATTAAATCCTCCCTTAATCTTTACAGTACAGTTAAGAGACCTGTGCCCTACCTGGCACAGCGGATAATCCGCTCAAATCGGAGCAGCCCGTCTGGGGAAGGCCCTCCATCTTACAGAGGGTCGTAGCCAAATAGCATTGTAAATATTATAAATGTAATCTTTGACGAGGAAAGGTATCAGTGAAGATCTAATCTCTAAACAAAGGTTTTGAACTTTGATTTCTTTTTATAAGAAAGTTAACTAAACAAATTGCTGGAATGATTCTGCCAGGAAGAAGAAGAAAGTGCCACGTACTCACCACTCATGTGGAAAAGAAGTATATACATAGAATAGCATATTTTGCTTGTAGAGGTGGATACTTTGCCCAGCACATCTGGAAGTTTTTAGAAGCAACCGGTCTAGACAAGGAAATTTAAATAAAGGGCACTACAAAGACCAGCAATGGTTGAAGCAGTATTTTTAAAGCCCGAAGCGACAAATAATAATAATAATAAACAAGTTGCTAAACGTTTTAAACTGTTACAACACATTTGAAACTGTTTGTAACAGCTAGAAATTTAACATGCCAGACCGCCACCAAACAGGTCCCTGTTCGAATCCCGTTTGGGTCATGATGAAAAACGAACTTTTTCTTATTGGCCTTGGGTTTTGGATGTTTATATATGTATTTGTTATAAAACATAGTATCGTTGTGTAAGTATCCCATGACACAAGTCTCGAACTTACTTTGGGGCTAGCTCAATCAGTGTGATTTGTCCATATGTTTATTTATTTTATTTTTAACACGTCGTACTGCAGACGGGGTGCTAATAGGATCATCTGATGATGAGAAGCCAATAACTAAATTACTCCCGGCATAAACTGATTAACGGCGCACAGACTGTAACTGAATAGGACACTTGTCAATGGATATTACCGGTTTACGTTGATAGCTTAGTGTCTGTATTTTCTTTGTTGACAGATTCGATTCCCGCAAAATATATATATCCTACTAAACTATACATTAAAAGATTTTTACAGGGTCGACAACGCGCGAGTCGTACTCCCGGTGTTGCAAGCATCCATAGGCCACGGTGACCGCTTACCATCAGGCGGGCCGTAAGCTTGTTTGCCACCTTAGTGGAATAAAAAAATATTAGTCGCCAACAAGGCTGGCTCGCGCTGCCGTTTAACGAAGTTCGAAACTATTAATTAGTAATGAAATCTTTTTTCTATTGTTTTATAAGCTGTGAGTCAACGTTGTAGGGCGCGTACTATAGCTGTACACGCAGCTTCGCCCGCGTGCTCCACAGGATCTGCCATTGATTATTTTTTAATTTATCCCAAAAAAAAACTTGTTTTTCCGTTCGTTACTTTTACATGAAAGAAGGACAAACAAACACACTTTAGCATTTATGGATATGGATTTATTAATCCAGGTTTAAATTGCTTATAAATACAAAAACGCTACCATGTCAGCCCGAGTACCTACTAGAACAGAACACGAAGGCAATCTCATTGCACAGAGGCGTGAGACAGGACTTCAAGCTTCTAGATTGGAAAGGATTTGGTATCAACAACGGCGAGTTTATCACTCATCTTTGATTTGCCGACGATATCATGGTCATGGCGGAGTCGCTGGAGGGCCTGCTCGAAGGCCTCAATCGAGTTTCCCAACAGGTGGGTCTAAAAATGAACATGGACAAGACGAAAATCATGTCGAATGTGAATGTCGCGCCGCGCGCGCCCCGGTCTCAGTTGGGAGATCGATCCTCGAAGTTGTTGTACATACGTACTCAACGTATACCTTGGACAAACCGTACAATTAGGTAGGTTCAACGTCGAGAAAGTAACGTTATAAGCGTCCACCCTTCTAGAAATTAACACAGCTTGCAAAAAAAAAATAGATTTAAAACAAACAAATAAATATCTAAATTAATAATAAAAAATATTATAAATGAGAAAGTGAGTTTGTTTGTTATTCCTTCGCGGCTTGACTAAGCAGCCGATCATTATGAAAATTTGCATACATATTGTACCTACAGAGCCCAACATAGGCTACTTTTTATCCCGTGAAAGTATGTCGTTCCAATGGGAAAATAATTTAACTACTATAGAGGGCGCTGTTTCGGCCAACAGATGGCGCCACAAGTCGCGCTATGGGTTGTTTGTTGTCAAACGAGATCTATGTCATAAAATTAACGCGAGCGAAGCCGCGGGGCAAAGCTAGTTAATAATAAAAAAAAGCTGTCAAAAGTTTTTAGCATTAAGGCCGCCTTATTGCGATTACACTAGTCTATAAACCGTCTATGCTGTGTCTTACTGTTCTGTATTTATAATAAAACATACTGTATCTTCTAAATAACTTAGCTTTACTAGCACGTAACTGTGCAATTTCAATATGTTACTTAGATCCCTGTATAGTTAACCAATAAATAAATAGGGCGATGTAACAAGCTCTATAATTGAATGCATACATATCATTGTACCTGATCGTACATTGCTCATTTCTATCTCGCAATATGTACGTAATAATGGATGTTATAACACAGTTACGAATCCTAACTAATATTTATAAGCGAGAAATTGAGTTTGTTTGTTTGTTATTCCTTCACGGCTTGACTAAGCAGCCGATCATTATGAAGTACACATATTGTCAGGTATACAGAGCCCAACATAGATATATATAAATAAACGAAGTTACGCGGGTATCGCTAGTAAAGTAATAATTAAAATAAAAAAGCAAATTGACTTGTATAAATGAACAATGAGAAAAGCAATGTTTTTTCGAATAAAGACCGGAATAAACACAGTCCGCAATTTCGTCTTTTACTTCCGCAGTATTGCGTTCGCAGCATAGGCTACTTTTATCCCGGAAAAACATCTTTAGTACCACGGGAAAAAGGTTGCTAGTAAATAATAAATATTCTTGGACGCATCATACAACGATTCCATCTAGTCCCAAACTAAGCAACTAAGCTTAAACTATGGGTACTAGATTGCTGATAAAATGTACGTAAATACCCACGGCACAGAATAACTACTATTACGTACCCACGGCGCAAAGCGGAATTTGATAGTTTGTTTGTTATAGAATAGGCTCCGAAACTACTGGGCTTATTTGAAAAATTCTTTCACCGTTTTGGGAAGCTACACTAGGCTACTACGAGCTAGCTATGGGTGACATAGGTTGTATTTTTTAAAATCAGGGATCATAAAAAAAAACCATGCGAAATTGAAATAAGATTGGTCTCGGCCATGTTGTGTTCCTACTGTGAGTAAGGTCTCCAGAGCTCCATTTTTTTTACAGGGTCGGCAACGCGCGAGTGATACCCCCGGCATTACCATGACGACCTCCGTGGCGTAATGGTTACCACGCCAGACCGCCACCCAGGAGGTCCCGGGTTCGATCCCCGGTCGGGTCATGATGAAAAACGAACTTTTTCTGATTGGCCTCGGGTCTTGGATGTTTATCTATATATGTATTTGTTATAAAATATAATATCGTTGAGTTAGTATCCCATAACACAGGTTTCGAACTTACTTTGGGGCTAGCTTAATCTGTATGAATTGTCCCTATATATTTATTTATTTATTATTTATTTATTACAAGCGTCCAGACGCTACGGTGACTGCTTTCCATCAGGGGCCCGATTCTACTAACACAAATGCACCAATGGACTCTCAATGGTGTCTCAAAAGAATGCCGATAGTGTATCAGTGGAATAGTTTTTGTCAAAAACTATTCCACAGATACACTATCGACATTCTTTTGAGGCACGATGGAGACACCATTGAGAGTCCATTGGTGCATTTGTGTTAGTAGAATCGGCCCCCTGGCCGTATGCTTGTTTACCACCTTAGTGGTATATAAAATAAACGGGTTGGGTCGCTAGTGTGCAATATTACGCAACGGTGTGATAAAGGTGGCATACCTTTATGGAATTCTCACTGACACAGTTTCCGAGAAACATCTGTAATATTGAAATGAACCATCAGCAGTTTAAATGCTTTAAACACTTCAAAATGAAAACGTTATATAATGTTTTGGTATATTGTAATTGTTTAAGGTATTTTTTTTACGCAATACCGCAGGCAAACAAGCTAGCAACATTTATGATTAGATTTTTAGTATGACGTTAAGCCCTGTATGATGCTATGATATTGAGTGCGAGTACAGGCTTATTGCAGGTGATTAGTAGAAAATACGTGTGGACAGCGACTGATTAGTGATTAGTTGGCTGCGTTTACGATAAGTGCCTCTATGGCTGAAAATCCTGGTGATATAATTATCATCTCATATCAGCTACAAGAAGTCCACTGCTGGACATTGGGCTCCCCCAAACGTTTCCAGCGCGACCGGTTGGCAGGGGCCTGCATCCAGTGGGTTCTTTATCTACATTAATATTATAAAATGGAAAGAATTGTATTTTTGTTTGTCTATACTATTATTATATAGAGGAAAGATTTGATTGTTTGTTGGTTTGTTTGTTTGTTTGCATTGAATGGGCTCCGAATCTACTGGACCGATTTCAAAAACTCTTTCACCAGTAGAAAGCTACATTTTCACGGAGTGACATAAGCTATAGCTTTTCCCGAAATTCAATATGGTTCCCACGGGAACGGGTGCGGAACTTCACGCGGACGAAGTCGCGGGCAAAAAAGCTAGTAATGAATAAACTCAAAAAGTAGGTACTGGACCGATTTCAAAAATTCTGTCACTGTTGGAAAGCTACGCTATCGTCATAGCAGTAGGTCCCAATAGTAATGTAACAATAGACCGTGGTGCTCGGCAATCGAGCCTCACTTCTTTGCCATCTCTCTAGGGTATAACGCCTTTTGCTTCAAATTGCTGTTTCTCACGTAGTTGTTAAGGAGGGAAGTCCTTTCAATACTTCCTACTCCGACTATCTTCTTTCTGATTAAATTCGTTGTGAGTTCCAAGGCAGCTGTAGTTTTCTTCCCCGGGACGTCATTAAGCTTCATTGCTTATTGTCTATCTGAGGTCGCCGTTGTTGATCCTGGCTACACAGGAGACACAGTGGTGGGAATGTGTGGTGGGCTTGTCCCGAATATCAATACGCTATCCCCGAGTGACATAGGCTATATAATATTTTCGAAAAAAATACCCGGGGTCCTTACTAAAACCCGAGAGAAGCTGAAGCGACTAGTCTTTTATAATAGTGACGACCTCCTGGTGTATTGGTTACCACGCCAGAGCGCCACCCAGGAGGTCCCAGGTTCGAATCCCGGTCGGGTCATGATGAAAAACGAACTCTTTATGATTGGCCTCGGGTCTGGGATGTTTATATACCTACATATATATGTATTTGTTATAAAAATTAGTAACGTGGACTTAGAATCCCATAAAAAAAGTTTCGAACTTACTTTGGGGCTCGCTCAATCTGTGTGATTTGTCCCTATATATTTACACTAGCGAAACACGCGCAACTTCGTTTGTGTCAATCGAATGGAATGGAAATGGAATTACGAAAATTCCTTACATGTATAATATATTTCTTCTCTCCAATCACTCTACTTCTGAAACCTGCTTTAAAATCCATTTATCATTGTTTTTCAACTAACCATTATTATTAAAAAAATAAATTAAAATCTAACTAACATTCCCGCTAGCTCAGTGGTAAGAGCACTGGGCCGGATATCGAGGGGTAGTGGGTTTGAATCCCAGGTGAAATTTTTAATTAAAAAAAATATTTTCAAAAATACTTTATTATGTGTACACTTAGACACGTCATTTACAATGAGAGAGTTAACCTTAACAAGCACAATATCTCGTCATGTCATGTAGTACATACATATTATTATTCTGTATTAAATATTAAATAAATAAGCTCCTCTATAAACTACCACCACAATACATCTATAATCTCTCTCTTTAATCAAAATCAGTCAGAAGCAGTTGAATTGTGCCGAGCGCCAAGGTCTATTGTTACAACAACTAGAACAAAAGCTGTGACTGTGTATTCTACTTCCAACTATGCCATTTCCCTATTTCCTACTGAACAAACAAGGTCATGTGATGGACAACAGTCACTGGTGCCGATGTTCAGTCAACCAATAAAAGAGGTGAGCAGGGTAAAGAACTTTGAACAAAGATTTTTGTGCTAATAATAATGTAAGCATTCGACATAAGGAAAGTCGCAGGAAGCCGCTGGATGCAGGCCGCTGCCAGCAGGTCGCACTGGAGACGTTTGGGGGAGGCCTATGTCCAGCAGTGGACTTTGTGGCTGGATGATAATATAAGCATCGTTATGAAACTGTAAATAAATAGATTATGAATACTATTGATAAATGAAAATTCGAGTAAATCTCTTTACGCAATATTTAGAAAACTAGAATCATATTTGCGGCCCAGCTCACCTCTTTTTAAATTTAGGACTGACCATTGAACTTGCACCTATATAGATCTCATTTCTTTTGCCGTTGACGTTAACAAGCAAGTAATATTGAACTTGGCTCTCATTTCACATTTATGTTTTTGATGGGATATTATAACTTTTTGTACAGAAATTATTAGTTGGTACTTCGTAATAAAATTAATACCATTCTGTTCTATTCTAGTAACAAAAATAATTCATTTCTCGTGTCAATCTCAATTGCTGTCCCGTTCAATTCCTACTTTGTATAAGTGAGAAGGCGATTTAAATTGACACGAATTTGAATAATTTTTGTTTCGAGAATATAGCCACAGCTATGGCAGTTGATACTCGCGACAAGCCCACCGCACATTGCCACCGCTGTGTCTCCTGAATAGTTGAGATCAACAACGGCGAGCTCAGATTGACAATAAGCTATGAAGCTTATTGACGTCCCGGGGAAAACTACAGCACTCTTGGAATTCACAACGAATTTAATCAGAAAGAAAATAGTCGGAAGGAAGGACTCTCCTTAACAACTAGGTGAAACACAACAATTTGAAGCAAAAGCCATTATAGACTGGACTAGAGAGTCGGCAAATTAAGTGAGTTGACACTAATTGCGGGAAGCACACAGAAAGACGAAATAAATGATTCCCTTTTCTGTTTATTTCTACCAAACTTCAATTCGGTTGAACCAGTCAGAAAAATATCACCAAACCATTTAATAAAACGTTGCGCTACACACGTCAGAAGAATTTCACGAAACTTTGTTCACTGGACTAAAATAATTGGATATAAAACAAATGGATTTTGCAAAAAAGCTTAACGCTTTAAAAGCTGTGCTTTGTACATATTAAATTTAAGTTTCATAATTCGCATTTTGTATCTTTATACCGCCTTATTTGGACTCACAGTTTATAAAACGATTGGAAATCGATTGTCGTTTTGCACTAAGTATTAAAAATGAGTTTCGAACTTCGTTTTACGTCTGCGCGAGCCAGCCGTGTTGGCGACTAGTATATCGTAAAAATGTCCGTGATTACTACACCATATAGCCCACCAAACCCAGATTTTCGTACCCATAGATACAAGAAACTAATAGATAGGCAATGGTGATCGCTCTGGTCATAACATAACATTGACGAATCTGTAAATCTGTCCGTCTTTTAAAAACTGTCGCTTTGACATCGCGAATCCGTTCTCATTTTTAAAAATACACTGCCAATCAAAGGATTCGGTTGTTTTAAGGGGGTGGTTCTGTAACGTTTAACACATACATGGTTCGCACACACAATTTGTAACGAGCCGCTTTTCTACGAAGGAATAAAACTCCCAGATTCCAGTTCTGTGTTCGTAAAACAATAACTTTTTAAATTGGTGTGTCAGAAAATAGTAGATTACATTTGGAAACAAGTAAAATAGCCACCTATATAAGAAATGGCGAAAATAAACCAGTTACGGCCTTTTTTGACACTTATCATTTATTCTCGGAAGCATGGTCGTCCAGAAGTTTGTACCATTCTTAAGATCTATGTCATAAGATTGAGCAGCAAAAGTTAAGCTGTTGAGCTTTCTTTTGCAGTACAATTATGGTATACGTGTTCCCGACTGTACAAACAATGGGGGTTTAACTTCTTAACAATATTAAAATATAAATAAAATCATTTTGCAAGCATTAAATACATTTGCATGTCCACATTTACCCTACCAGCACTACCAAAATGGCCTGTTGTATATTGCCGCAATTCGGTCAAACAATTCTCGATGTGTTGCTATCGGAGGCGACCAGTTCCCGACTGTGAAGGGCGTACAATGGCGGTATTATGGTCACACACCGAATGTGTGTCAGTCAATACACCGCGCATTTTCAATTTACATTGCAACTCATGCATATATAACACAAAGAATAAACAAATATAGTAACGTCAATGGATAATTAAGTTGCAATAAAACCGTTTGAAATTTGTTTAGTGTGGTAGAGCATTTCCGAAATGGACCACCTCGACCGGGGAAATACATTCAGAAAATGAAAAGAGGTGAGCAGAGCAGCCGGACCATGACCGCTTAAAACAAAACAAGAACAACTGAGTAAGGGAGACAGCGCAATACATGTAAGGCGACGTCTGTCAGTCGGTCCCGGCTCTTGTTGATGGACGACAGTCGTTGAGCCCACCGACTTGGCTTAAAAATACTGGCCTCCGTCAATCTGCATTGGAGCTACATGACAGAGTACGCTATAATCAGAGCCCCGTATCCCTGCAGTCGGATAATTTAAGGGTTAATATGATGATGATGCATTTGCGACAGTTTTAGATACTCTATTCATAGAATAATAACTTCAAAATGCTATCCAGCATAACTAAAAGCACCTTCCATTAAGTTAACGTGTCGAATACGAGCCAAATTGAATCACCACCTGCAAAATGTCATTAAAGCATAAATTGATTGAATCTCGGCATGGCCCGCAGACCTCCCGTTGATAGAACCCCGGCCCCTGTGCATGCATGAGCAGGATACTATGTATAATATAATTATAACTTTGCGAACTTTCTCCATTTCTTTTAACGGTGGTCATTTTGCTTTTGTTTCCGAAATGGAGTTAGTTTATATATAGCTAGCGAAACCCGCGCAACCTCATTCGCTTTCCATTGGGAATTTCGGAATGTATTATAGGTACATATAAAAATTCCTCTTGAATCACTCTCTCAATTAAAAAATGAAGACGCTCCCGCTGTCTGTCTGTTCCATGCTTAGATCTTCAAAACTAAGCAACGGATTTTGATGCGGTTTTTTTTAATAGATAGAGTGATTCAAGAGGAAAGTTTTGAAGTATAACACATTCCAAACTTCCCACGGGAAAGCGGGATATATGCAATCAAAGTTGCGCGGGTTTCGCTAGTGACGCTAAAAAAACTGCATCAAAATCGGACCAACCGTTTGGTTGCTACGATGCCACAGATCCACAGATACACACGTCAAACTTATAACACCCCTCTTTTTGCGTCGGGGGTCAATAAAATGAACACGATGGTATTGCCACAAGCTCTTCAGCGCGTTTTTCAAACAAGTTAAATGAAATCTTGTAAAAAGGTGCGATTACTGAAAATCAGTGGTTTGCATTTTATGCGAAACACTTCACTGAGTTTCCATTTTGCAACTCACTGACACACATAGATATTGTTTTGTTAAAATGCAGACGATTTTACATTTTCTATTGCTCTGTTTTGTGTGGTTTTCTCTGTGTCCCATGGACGTAAAAAAGGTTTATTTATCTATCTACCTTATAGACACGTATATTTATTAATTGCAACTTTAATTCCTATTATTGATTTATTTGTAATCTTTGATAATGTATTTTTAATTAAGATGTTTTTTTACCTGTGTAGTTAAATAATAATTTTCAATTGTTTGTCACACTTAATTGCAATTTTTTAATATGGATTTTAATTATCTGTAATAAACAAATTTTTAATAATTAAAATTATAACAAACATACCTATAAAATACGCCAAAACAAAATACCTTTTTGTAGATATGACACTGTTTAAACTTGGAGAGCATCTGGGAAGTACCACTCTTTTAACAGTTTCGCCATGTCTGTCTGTCCATAGTTTCTGTCCGTAGTTGGTCGGCTCATGAAAAGACCAATCACAACGCTCGAAATTATGTAAGGTGGAAATTTCGAGCACTATGATTAGTTCATTTACGATTCGCACCTCCCCGTTTGACCCAGTTCCGCGTCCATGAAAACGTACACTAAGGTATTAATTGGCGAAGCTATATCTTCTATCGGCTATATTTTGAATATAAAAATGTAGTAGTGATAGGCTTTTCAATACTTCATATTAATTCTAATTTCTTTCTGATTAAATTCGTTGCGAGTTCCAAGAAAGCTGTAGTTTCTCCCCCGGGACGTGAATAAGCTTCAATTGTTAATCTGAGGTCGCCCTTGTTTATGCTGGCTATAGGAGACACAGCGGTGGGAATGTGTGGTGCGCTTGTCCCGATATAAAAAATGCACAAACGATATGACTCATATGCAGTTTGCATAAAGGATTATTGTATATGCAATGTTACACATCGTAAAGTTTATTTTAAATAATTTTGTAACAATGATGTCAATGATTCAAAAATGGCCGCCGATGACGCACTCCTTGTGCATTGTGGCAATTTAACCGACTGTACCGATTGAGGTAATGTTATCATTATTAATAACGTTTAAAGGAAATGTTTGTTAGTCACAGATAAAATGATGATGTAAATAATTTATTCATAGATTAGACTAACGGGCGAGTATACCTTCTCTTATTCTGTGCCAACTGCCAATATATTCGGCGCAAAAAGAGGTGATCCAAAACAAACCCAGGCTCCGGCGCAAAAATTTATTCCAGATTTTAGAGGACATTTATAAATACTACTTATTCTAAAATTTTTATTTATTCTCTATCGGGTGGCTAACACTTTTTTTTTTGCTCACAAAGTTTTGTAGGAGTTCATATAAAAATCTTCGGGTCTACTATGAAAGTGTCCATCCGGAACAACGAAACGTAGTCCTGTCAAAAAAGACATTACTAGTTATAATAAATATAAATAAATAAATATATAGGGACAATTCATACAGATTGAGCTAGCCCCAAAGTAAGTTCGAAACTTGTGTTATGGGATACTAACTCAACGATATTATATTTTATAACAAATACATATATAGATAAACATCCAAGACCCGAGGCCAATCAGAAAAAGTTCGTTTTTCATCATGACCCGACCGGGGATCGAACCCGGGACCTCCTGGGTGGCGGTCTGGCGTGGTAACCATTACGCCACGGAGGTCGTCAGACTAGTTGGAATAAGGTTTAAAACTTCAGTCCGTAATTTCCTTTCATAATTGCCCGCTTATTGTATGTTTTTCTACTAAGGGAATTGTATCACCTCCTTTCCACTTAAATTCAACGTTTGTGTTTAAATTACCCTTGTCATATTTGACACATTTTTAACATTTCGTTCTAAAATACTTGAGATATCCAGTAAAATTCATACCATATCATGGTAACACAATTAGACTATTTCATATCGATGTTTATTTTAAATTAGACAAGTTTAGTGTATGTAAATATGTTGCTTAAAATCAGTTGTTATCCACACTTGCCTATTGTATTAGACAGAAAGCGTAATTAACACTCCAGCTCAAAATTGTTTGCCTAATTAATACCTGTAGCAATCAAAACCGCGAAATCTCTAAATATATTTAAGCGAGAAATGAAAAACTATTTCCTTTCGCACTGATTCCTTGTTTTTAACGCCATTTTATTGTACTGTACTGCTTATACACTTATTAATGTAAGTACCTATTGTTTTAATTTTATATATTTATAATTATATATATTATATATTTATGTAATATTTCAATTAATCATTTATAGATATATTGTTATGTATTGCTATTTATTGTGTTTTGCTAGCCCTGTCCACTCCATTCAGAATTTCGTTACCCTAAAAGGTTGCCTTGAAAAGATTGCTTTGAGCAATAAGGCCGCCTTACCCGTCTTGTTTGTAACTTTTACTGTTTATTGTATCACTGTGTGCTTTGCAAATAAAGCTTATTCTATCTATCTATAAATCTCTGAATATTTATAACTCCTTCGAATATTACTAATGAACTCCGCATGAGACAGTAAGTAATGCCAATTTAATTAGAACACGAAAAACTACATGAAATTGTACAGAATCCAATCCGCATTCCTAATGACTAAGCAGCTATTGAACAGAACAACATAAGAAAGGTTGGGTGAATTTAGAAATCTTGGCTAAGGTGCATCGGGGAGTGACGACCTCCGTGGCGTAATGGTTACCACGCCAGACCGCCGCCGCCCAGGAGGTCCCGGGTTCGAATCCCGGTCGGGTCATGATGAAAAACGAACTTTTTCTAATTGACCTCGGGTCTTAATTGTTTATCTATAGTATTTGTTATAAAATATAGTATCGTTGAGTTAGTATCCCACAACACAAGTTTCAAACTTACTTTGGGGCTAGTTCAATCTGTGTGATTTGTGCCTATATATTTATTTATTTAATGTATCAAGCTGATCGTCAACCTGGAGTAGTTGGAGGCACCACATGACGAAGACACGGTCAACCATCAACCAACCACATTTGTATTAATTCTTATACCAGCGGGTCTATTTTCGTAACAAAAACAGTTTTTTACGCTACAAAGGTCCCATACAAGCATACGGCCCGCTTGATAGTAAGCATCACCGTAGCCGCTTGCAATACCGGGGGTATCACTCACGCGTTGCCAACCCCCCAACCCCCCCCCAAGTGGAGCCCTGGTGACCTTACTCACAGTAGGAACACAGCATGGCCGAGACCAATGCTATTTGACTACGATCTTCTGTAAGGTGGAGGTCCTTTCCCAGACGGGCTTCTCCGATTTGAGCGGATTATCGGAGTTAAATTAATTTTAATATCAAGCGCTATCCCGTTCAATTTCTATTTTGTATGAGTGAGTGAGATAGCGTTTGAATTGTCAATAGATTTTAATTATTTATGTTACGAGAATCGGCCCTCTGATATCGTTCTAAGAAACGGCGCGGCGGCGGCGGCGTTGTGAAGAGTACCTAGTATTTACTAGTATACCTACGTCAATCCATCAGTTAGTACTACGTACAGTATTATCTTATCTCTCTTGTATACATACAATTAGTATTAATTTTGAGATTGTTGTCCTATGTATTCAGTTCTCGCGTTATCATGATAAGGGATTTTTATCAGGAGAGTGACATCAGACAAGCACTTTCATGGGACTGAATGGACTCATGTATATAACTAATTTATCGTTTATTTTTATTGACCGACTAGCGGACCACCCCGGCTTCGCACGGGTTTTGGTAAAGATAGCAATTTTAAAATATATATAAATACAGCCTATGTTAGCGGGGGACAGTGTGGACCTTCAAAACGGCGAAAGATTTTTTCAAATTGGTCCAGTATTTTCGGAGCCTATTCAAGGCAAACAAAGAAACAGTCAAATCTTTCCTCTTTATAATAGTAAGTATAGATTGCAAAGGATAGAAGGGAAGTGGAAAATCTAGGGGAAGTGGAAAATCTAGGGCTCAGTGTAAATTTAATATACCTAATAGTAAAATAATAAAGGGAAGTGTTACAGAGCGAATCGATAAAATAAACATAGGCCAAGAAAGAATAAACACAATATATGACAGATATCCATACCTACTATGATACTAATATTATAAATGTGATGTTTGTTTGTCCTCCCTTCACGTCGAAAGTAATGAACGGATTGATATTATTTTTTCATTGGGGTTAGTTTAGGTCTGGAGAGTGACATAGGCTACTTTTTATCCCGGAAAAACATCTTATTCCCACTGTAAATGATGAGAATTTGCCGGGGCAAAAATAAAAGAAAAGGTTGAAATTACTAAGTTTTAATTAATATAAGTAGTGTGCAAGGATAATCCTCCACCGTAAAGTTATAAAGTAAATTAATATTAAAGGGATGGGCCGTTGGATCGTTTGGCTGGTACCGTTAGAAAAAAATAAAGTTTATTAATTCTAAGTTAAGTTAAGGTCAGGCCGTACATAAGCAATAAAGGACACTGACAAGATATTATCTTAATACTACAAAAAACTTGAGGGTTCAAGTGAGACCAGCAATAGGGGCCACTCGCCAAACCCTGCCGACGATCCCCGGCTCTCTCCATACACAGCCAGTACGGGGTACGAGTCTCACACTTGTCAAGGCCCGTACCAAACAAGTCTCAGTCGCAGCCAGTACCGAACACGTCTCGGTCACAGCCCGTACTGAACACGTCTCAGTCACGTCCCGTACCAAACACCTCCTAGTAAAACAATAAAATGTCTTACACAAACATAATTACAATAGCTAAGGGCACAACTAGTGCACAGGTACTGTATACTACAATACTATAGTAATATTTACTATAAACAAGATATTAATAACTACCTAATATTTATATAGTATATTAGGAAACGGAATGGTGAAATTATTTGAAAACAATAATCCATCGCTTGGAGGATGGAGCGAGTACAAACACAGTAGGTTAACCACTGTCACATCATAATGTTATAATTATTTAAGTATTTATCTAATAATATTATCTTTATCTAATATTATCCAATCTAATCTTACAAAGTAAACAAGGTTCTCAATAAACTTAATTAAAAGAGACCAACCTATGGAGTAGGAGCGCCCATATCCAAGGCGGGCGGTCTCGGTATTGCATCCACCGACCAGACATGGTCGACGAAGGCTTCACAGCGCTCATCGTCACCTTTTAGACAAAATTCTACTTAGTTGCGGCCTAAACCACATGGTTTATCCTAATATAATTAGGTAAGCATGGTTTTACCTAATACAGCTACAATGATAATGAATGAACATCATCAACAACCATGTTTAAGAATATTGCATTCTACTTGATTCATTTCAACTCAGCGAAGAGGTGAATGAGTTTGAGGAATGGAATTATAAACATACCTGTAAGGGAGGCAGGAAGGAGAAACAGGAAACCACGTGGAAGTTCAAGCAGAAGCTCAATTGATCCTGCAAATAACAAACACGTGTTACAATCAACAACTACACCAACGCGAACAGAAAGAGAATCCAAACCTTTTCCTCAGAAGAAGATCTGCTTACCTGTGACTGCAGAGGAGACACCTAGATGCACGTGGCCGACCAATACTTAATTATCCACCAATGTGCAGTGTACTGACTACACACGTTGGAACGGAAACAATTACACTCCTTTCAGATCAATAATCAATCAGATGCACGTCAGCACAGAAACAATCTCTGAGTTTTGAGCCCACCAAAGTTCAGCTCCTCACTCCAGTGCACTCCACCACATCTCAACCGGAAAAGACCTTAGCAGCTCGGGGCATTCACCCCGCCCCGACGCGACATACGTTCTGAAGTCTCACTTAACACCACAACAATACAAACATTATTTTTATACCAAATTATTATTTTTATATTTTAAGAAAGACATCAGGAAAAATCCTTTTATGGAATAATTAGTAGGTTTCTATCAAGAAACTCACAAAATACGGCTTCACGGATTTAATTTTTAATAATTATATTTGTTTTGACAGATTGGGCAAAACAAGAAAAATATGTTATCACACGGTTTTTGAACGCCCCTTGACGTTTCGTTCCACACAATTCGTTCATTCTTCTAGAAAGTTCTTAATCACATTTAATTAAAATATAAAAGAATTTAAATATCTTTTATTTACTAAATTATAGAAAAAGATAATAAGAGTAATCCGCATCCAAATTAAACAGCCTAATAATTTTAATACTAAAAATACGGACTCCCGTAAATGTTCTCATTTGGCAACCTTGCCGTTTCACTGAGAGTAATATATCCAAACGCAGATATGTCATCTGTCAAAAGTGACATTGATGATTCGAGGTTAAGATTTAGTTGCTTAACAAAACAATGAAGCTAAATTTAATAAAATGACACCGAATTATATCAAAATCTCCACCGAAAGAGTGAAAATGCGAAAAAGGAAATACAGTACTACGAGTGTATGCGACCTTCCGGTCAGAGGGAATGTTTTTTTTAGGATTACTAATAGGAATCGGTAAGGTATAATGTTCATCAACACAAAAAAGGTGTTACACCACGGGAAAAAATAAAGTAGATAATATTTTGTTCTTCTTTCACGTCGAATACTATACTATATTGCAATCATACAGTGTCACAAACTTATTTGTACCGATGGCGCTAGTATCCTAGTTTTCGCCACAGGCACAGATATTAAGTTTGTGGGCTGTACGAGATATATCGTGCGTGACGATACGATGGGCGAGAGAGGGACATGCGAGACGCGCGGGTGAAATATGTTTTTTTCCTTGCTTTATACCCGCTACAAATACTATATTGCAATAAAGTACACAATATATGTTACCACTGAAATGTATGACAACCTAATTCAAATATAATTGTTGAATTTCACTGGAGATCTTGTGCCAAGTATATTGGCACGGAATATACACAGGCGACTTACGTTTGCACCGATTTGATGCCTACTATTCCTTCTTTCAGTGACCTTTCACGTCATCGAAAACGACGAGTTGTAAGAATTGGAAATGTACATAAGTAACTCACGATTTCTTGGTTTGAGGTTATCCTCGATGAATTGTTTCAGTTTTTTTTTATGACAGAGCAACAAATGAGCTAGCATGTCTTATGATGGTAAGCAATCACCGCTGCCCATGGGCATCCACGACTATAAGATCTTGGATGCGTTGCCCACCTATGAAGGAATGAAAAAGGAAGGACGGGGGGAAAGTGAAAAGAGAGTAGAAGTTTTTTTTAATTTATTTATTAAATTTACAACTACGGACTCTTGGTCCGTACCTTTATTAATTTAATCAGTTTTGTTAGTTTAATTTTCACAACTTAAAAACTACTCCGCTAATTACAAAATAAACGATTTTTTTTATTATTACAAAACAAAGACTTTAATTATTTTAAAGGCAACAGTTTCCCCGCATGGCCAGAGGATAAGCAGCAGACCGGTCACCCCAGGCGGCACCCGTTCACGAGTTGACGCAGGGCCATGCTCAACCATATTGGAGGGAACACGACGACCCGGCCCGCACGCCACCGCCTGATTTGACACTAAAAGAATGCTGGTTTCCTCCGATCCTACGGCGAAACTGTTTTATTTTAGTAGTGAATAACTGTTTACGGTTAATAATACTTGATCATGTTTCATGTAACTTGAAACGTTGGTAGCTTGTTAAGTAAATTATCAAGTAATTGGGTACAGGTACAACAAGATAATAAAGTATTAATGAGGCTTTCCAGGATTAAAGCCGTAATTATATTCATAATTACGACTTAATTCGGCTTGTCGAATAGTTCACGAATTCCTATTTGATGATTTTAACAACACAAAAGTAGGGTTAATTTGTAATCTGTGTATTTAAAAAAAAAAATATAATTAACGATATTAAAGTACCTTGTATCTATCTATCTATATATATATGACGACCTCCGTGGCGTAATGGTTACCACGCCGGACCACCTAGGGGTTCGAATCCCAGTCAGTGGGCCAATTCACGTAACAAGAACCGATTCTAGTTCGATTCAACGACACTCGCTGTCTCACTCATGCAAAATAGGAATTGAACGGGACAGCGAGTGTCGTTGAATCGAACTAGAATCGGTTCTTGTTACGTGAATTGGCCCACAGGTCATGATGAAAAACGTTTTTTTTTTCTAATTGTCCTGGGTCTTGGATGTTTATCTATATATGGTTCTACTTTATTAGTGAATTTCCTTTTAACACATGACTACATAGGTTACACACGATCGTTTAAGCAAGGAAATAATGTCTATTGTATTCAGTAAAAAAAAATGTATTTTAAGTAGTTAGAAAAATGTTGCTTACTACTTAAAGCCATCCATATTCACTGAATACTAGACATTATTTCCTTGTTTAAACGACCATATGTAACGTACGTATGTAATGTAACGTATGTAATGTAATGTACATAGTCATGTTTTAAAAGGAAGTTCACTAATAAAATAGGACATTATATAATAATATGTATTTATTATAAAATATAGTATCGATGAATTAGTATCCCATAACACATAAATCTCTTACTGTGTGTGATTTGTCATTATTTAATAATAATGTATGTAAACTTGAGTTACTGTCACTTTTGTGCGGACTGTACGACCAGTTGCAACCGATTACCCCCAAAACCGTTAACATTTTGTAAGTATAATTAGTTTTACACACTCCACTGAAAGTGTTACGGGAGTTAACACATTCAACATGAAACATTTCTGTTGTTGAGTTTCAAACAATTTTTCACGGTCTAAATATCTTTATGCAATGGCCTGTAATGGGAAAATGCATATTGCTTTCACATTTTATTGTTCAAACGCAAAATTGAATTACATTATTTATTCACTTTTCATAACGGTATAGCACAAGTGAAATGGATTTATTACTGTACTGTAAGTTATGTTCTATTGCACGGGTTTTACTAAAGATTCCTATTTTTTCTTGAAATTATAAATAGCCTATGTTACACGGGGATAACATACCTTCCTAACGGTGAAAGAATTTTTGAAATTGGTTTAGTTGTTTTTCAGTTTATTCGTCACAAACAAAACACAAATCTGTCCTCTTCATAATAATAGTAATGATTATCAGCTTAAATTGTTCCACAACTGGGGCCATGCCTCATGAATGCACATGAAGATGCCTACTTTTGCCAGTGCTTTATGTATGGATATTATCCATTTAATCAAGAGAGGTAGGGCAGCGGATGATCCACTCAAATCGAAGCAGCCCGTTTGGGGAAGGACCTCCACCTTACAGAAGATCGTAGCCAAATAGCAAGGTCTCCACAGCTCCACTCGGCGGATTTGGGAGGGTTTTCAACACGTGAGTGATATTGACCGCGTCTATAGGCTACGGTGATGCTTACCAACAGGCGGGCCGTATGCTTGTTTGCATCCCTTGTATGTGTATAAAAAATAAAATTAAAAACCAAAAGAAATATGTTTGTAATTGAGTCAGAGAACCGGAAGCCTAATACCCCGTATTCTTCCTACACCCCTTTTCGGTTTCCTTCCCCCGGTTCTCCGTTTTCATTCCTTCATAGTGCTCAGCGCATACAAGATCTTGTAGTCATGGATGTCCATGGGCAGCGGTGATTGCTTACCATCAGGTGACACGCTAGCTCGTTTGTCCTCATAAGCAAAAGTAGCAAAAGCTACCAGAATCCACTAGAAATTCCGAAATCTCCGGTCTTATTTTTTAACTTTATCTTAAGGACCCTTTGTGCATTCAGCTTTTTAAGTCCCATGTTTTGGGCGTTTAGTCAGTCACATAATCTAGATTTTTCATTGTGCCGGTGGCCAAAACTAAATATGGATACGCCTTGAATACCTTGACAAATTACCTACAATAGCTTCGATCCCAGCGCCCCGCCATCGACACAGATTAGTTTGTGGCACTGTACAAATATACGGAGCGTCATCAATCAAAACAGCTTTGAGCGAGTGAGTAGCGAGAGCATTATATATTGATGTAGATTAAAATTTTACTGTTTCAGTGCTTGCTTGCGAAGGTCTGATTTTATCTTATGGATCACATATTATAGTTGATGCTCATTACAATGCATTACAATCAAATCATGAATTACATCCTAAGGTGTCAATGGACGTTTACTTGGATTTACTAATGAAAATATCAATGAATGAGTTACTTAATATGCAAAAAAATATTAGAACTAATTATAACTTGACCAAAAATGATGGTAAACTTATAGGAGACGCTTTTCAAGATTCCGATGGTGAATACGAGGATATATTGCAAACTAACCTCAAGACAATAGTTCAACGAAAGATATTAAACACAACAACGAATTTTCTACTATACTTCACGGATGTTTCAAATTCAATATTAACGAGCATATTAGAATACAAATTAGGGTTAGCTGAGGTTAATCTGAATAGACCGATGAAATGGTATAAAGAGACGCTGAAACAGAAAATAGTGAGACAGCAATCAAAGATTTCGTCCAACAACATAATCTACACAATGTGTAAACAATTATCAATATGCAAACGGAAAACAATGTATGCAGAATATTTGGTGGATTGGATAAGACACGTTTCTTATGCAAATGGTAAAAGATTTAAAGAATTTTTCTATACTGTACCAAAAGTATTGGAGTTTCATGAAGATTTCCTAAGATGTAACTCTGCATTTAAAATAACCTTAGGTTATTTGGAGAATTCAAAAGAAATTGTGCAAAAAGACACATTAGATTTCGTTGATGAGGTTATAACTAAGGGTGCAGTTGTTTTTGAATTAGTACCTACAGGTCTTAAACAGATTGTTGCTGACCTAAATGACCTGTTTATATTACTAGATGATAGGTATGATTTAGATTCATCAAATGTTAATGATTTAAATAAAATAACAAATTTAATAGTTGATTGGAGAGATGGAAGAGCAAATATTTTACAAGTACTTGAACTGATATTAGATAATATGAAGAAAAATTTAGACGGTTTTACTGTTGATACTAGAAACAAAATTAGTAATATTTGGGATAAAGTTACTGCTAATTAAATATTATTTTAATTTATTGTTTTTTTTGTGCCCGTATTGAAACAAGTCAGAACGGGGACAATCCTACCTGTGTTTCCTGTATAGCCAGGATCAACAACAGCCCACGCGCTCCCCCCTTCTTCGATTTAAGGAAAACCGTAACCGTACTCTGCCACGCTGCTCCAATGCGGATAGGAACTCAAAAAGCCCTATCATATTGAACACTATAATTAATTTTCATAGTTTTTAATTACAAACCCGTTCGCGTAGTAGTCCGCGTGGGTGCCATCCTCCGTTGCCAGGGTTCGATGCCCGCGACGGGATGCATAATTGCATGCCAATATTTCTAAAGCCTTATGGTGTCAGCGGACTGGATGACTAAGTAATATGACTAGACATTAAACTTAATATTATTTGCCTCTTTTATGAGAATAGCGGGATCTATGCCCGTACACAACCTTTTATCAACCTACTAGCAGTTGTCCGCGTTGTTACCCGCGTTTTATTATAATTTAATGCAGAGCAGCGCCATCTACTTTATAAAGCGCTATTGACTATCAGACTTTTGACCAAATCCTACAAGAATCGCGTACTTTTCGGGATAAAAAGTATCCTATGTGTTAATCCAAGGTATCAGCTACCTACATACCAAATATCATAAAAATTGGCCCAACCATTTGAGCGTGAAGTAGTAACAAACATATAATACTCATAAAGTTTTGCCTATAATATTAGTGGAATTATCATCCCACTGGATGGATATGTGTCTCTTTTCAATCGAAGGGATTAAGAACGTACTCTGTCACGCTGCTGCATTGCGGATTGGCAGAGGACAGTGTTTTCAAGCCGTCTGAATCCCACCGACTTTGCTTGACTCTCATAGATCGACAACAGACTTGTGCCCTCCTTAGCACGAAAAGAGCTCAAGATAACGAAACCCATCCAAACACTAGGGTCAACGTTGCTTAATTTGCGTGTTAGTGCGACACACAGATCAAAAAAGATTTAAAACAAACGAAGTACACAATCAAAAGTGAAAAAATGTGGGCAAAAGTCAAAGCTAACAAAGCCCATAACAAATTCTATAAAATGCAAAATATGATTTTAATTTTTTTAAAACAAAGATTGCATTGTAAACTAAAGGGGTGTAGAGTATAAAATTCATTGCAGTTTTGCTGTTAGTCATGTCACGTAGGAAGGTACAATAGCGGCGATGGCGGCTCTGGAATGTCGACGTCACAGCGCTTCGTTTCGACCCATTGTTGTGAGACAATACACCGTCCAATCACTCGCTTTATCACACAGAATAATTAATTATTGTTTGCTTTTAAAGATCCATTGGGTTTTCGGAAAAATTATATTTATTTATCCATACTAATATTATAAATGCGATGGTATTCCTTAATTTGTTTGTCCTTCTTTCACGTCGATAGTTTCGGATTGATATGTTTTATTTTTTGGAGATAGGTTAAGGTCTGGAGAGTGACATAGGCTACTTTTTATCCCCGAAAAACATCTTATTCCCACGGGGGAAAATAATTAATGGCAGATCCTTTGGACCATGTGTGCGAAGCCGCGTGTGACAGCTAGTAAATTATAAATTATAGACTATTCACACAGCGCCAACTAGTACCCAAAGTAAGCTATGCTTAACCCGCTTGTATTATAGGTACAAGACAACGGATACATTATTGTAAATATATACTTGTAATACATAGAAAACACTCAGACTCGAGAACAAACAAATGTCATCACAAAAATGTTTGATCACAAAGCACCACTAAAAAAACTATTTGAAAAATAAGTTGGCAGACCAGTGGCCCGTTGGTAGACCAGTGGCCCGTTGGCAGACCAGTGGCCCGTTGGTCAGACGACATTGTGCGGATAGCGGGACCCCACGGGATGAGACTGGCACAGGACCGATAAAAGTGGAGTCAGAAAAGGCATGCCTATACCTAAGATGGTGACTGGCTGTCATAGTACAGGTTATATTAAGGAAACATAAATAATAAGTGAAAGAAATTATCATGAATATATGATTGAATTGGTAATACAATAATGAGGAAGAGTCAATGGACTTTTTGTCAAGAGTTATTCAAAACAGTAAAGGAAAACGCCGTGAGAAATAAAATAAATATAATAATAATATGAAAGACGTAATCATAATATTCATCATATCATGCTGCTCCAATACGGTAGACAGAGGTCAGTATTTTCGCCGCCGTTTTAACGACTATTTATCCATCAACAACAACCGGCACTGACTATGGTCGACGCTCTGCTGCAAACACTGGCGCTATGGTCGACGCTCTGCTACAAACACTGGCGCTATGGTCGACGCTCTGCTACAAACACTGGCGCTATGGTCGACGCTCTGCTGCAAACACTGGCGCAATGGTCGACGCTCTTTTAACTACGTCATCGAGCTCCTCGCTATATACAACAATATTATTTATGTGTTGTGTTTCTTTATTTCATTTTTTTTATTATTATTTATGTTATAAGATAAGTATATTTTTAAACAAAAACGTTTTATAATTTTACTAAATAACCCTAAAAGTCCTGAAACCATATAGATACAAATCTCAAGGTCGGGTATTCGCATATTACCTGTCTGCATTCGAACCGGCTACGCGGCATTCCGATCCGTTGATTGCGTCATTTTAACGGCTAAGCTTATTAGGACTATTATTGCCTGGCTAACTTTACAATGTGGTTACAAACAAAAACCGTTTTTAGTACTTATTAAACCTTTGAGTAATTTTAGGGTCTGGCCCACTACCATGAAACCATGAAACAAAAATACGGACTGACGTTTCGTTGAATTCTAAATCTCATTCTAACTGGTTATGCCTTTTTTGACAGGTCTATGTATTTCGTTGTTTCGGATGGAAACTTTCATGGTTGCCCCCCTGATTTAAAACATTTTCGATTCCGGTTAAAAACTGTAGAGCTGTCAAAAGTAGCCACTTTTGGAGTTCAAGACATCTCGCACGAGATCGTACGTCTTGGCAACATTCGATTTTACCTGTTTATAAATTCGCACGGCTTTTAAAATCCTACAAGATTTTTATGAAACGTCAAATATTTTATGACTGGACTAAAAAATAAAATGATTTTACAATAACTTAGTTTTTTTTAACTGGCAGTAGGTACATACCTAACTCCAATATATAAAGGTCGACCTGCTCTTGACTGTACTAATCAGTTACAAATACAATGACAGAAAATATAAAAAAATGCAATTTTAGACCATGAAAAAAATATAATGATATTGAAAATTATTTTGCATTATTATTTTTTTTTTTGCAATTTAGCCAGTGTCACGTAAAAACAGCATCGTATGCACGTAGCAGATTTATTATTCAAAAGCTACGTATTCATGTTGTGTCGACTCAGTACACAGTCTCTGAGTCAAGACGTCCCGAAGAAAGATCATAGCAAAACTTCATCAGACAAGTTGGATTTTGAAGTCAACACGATTATGCACCTATAGTTCCTAATAATAAACTGTAATCACTATGCACTTTAAACATTGTTTGCTATGAATTAAACCTCAAAACACAGAAATAAATAATATAAAATTTTACAATCACAAGCTCAAGTTGCCGCTGTTGTAGTTGGCGCCAAAATCCATGGTTTTATTCATAAGAAATCGTCAGTTAATTAAATATTTTAAATATAAATAATCAAAAATTCGTGTTTATCTTTTACTAAACCACCTATTTAGATAACTTTGAACGTAAGGTACGGCCTTGTATGAGTGTTTATTTTGTTGACTGTACATATTTAACTTTTTTGCTGATCATACACGAAATGACAGTTATCGACGTAAAAACCATAGTGAATGATTTGCGACTACAAATATTTTACAACGTCTTTTTGTTGAGTTTTTTTTTAAACCTGTTTTAACGTAACAGACTTTAAGTCTCCGTAAGGTTAATAAAAGCAAAAGTAAATTTGATTTAACTTTCCGGCACCAGAGGGTCGTTCCCCGCGTGGAGCAAACATTCATGTGATGGCTTATGTGTTTGTCTCGACTCTGGGTGTTCTCTATGTATGTATAGGTTACTAGCTTCTCCCTGCGGCTTCGCCCGCGTGGCCTATCAAGAATTAGCATATTTTTCTACAGAAACAAATTCCGGTCCGGTCCGTTCCGGTCAGGTCGATCCGGCTCGGTCTCCGGTCGGTCCTTATAAGGAACCCACATTCCAAACTTGGAATCTCTAGATCCAGCGGATCAGTAAAACTCTCGCAACTTGGTTTGCTTATATCTCGCTTTCCCGTGGGAATTTTGAAAAATCCTTTCTTAGTCTTTCTACCTTGAAAATTGCGGAATGCTCCATACAAACTTCCACCCCCTATTTTAGGGTTAGAAAGTGACAAAAAGTAGTCTATGTTACTCCCTTCAACTATCTCCACTTTAAAAATCACGTCAATTCGTCGCTCCGTTTTGCCGTGAAAGACGGACAAACAAACAGACACACACATTTTCCCATTTATAATATTAGTATGGATAAAGATTAAAAAGTAACATAAAAAGAAACACTTATGATCTGTTTTGTCATTGAATATTGTATGTGTGACAAAAAAATAAAATTAAAAAAACTTTTTATCGCATATGCAAAGGTACCTATTGAGCTGACCTATAGAGTTCGCTTCGCATTACTTATACGATGGTATAATCATAACAACCCATATCCCACTGCATGGTCTCTCTTCAATTGAACTTAGAATGTACTCTGCCACGTTGCTCGGAGTTTTCAAGCCGCCTGAAACCATCGACTATCTTCACATCTGTCATACATCGACAACAGCCGGGACCGAAGGCTTAAGTGCCCTCCGAAGCACGGAAAAGCTCGAGATAACGATAAACCCAACGAAAGACTTGCTTGACTTGCGAGGATGGTTTATATGTGGGTATAATACATTCCAAAATTCCCACGGGAAAGCGGGATACACGCAAACGCAGTTGCGCGGGTTCCGCCAGTCATAAATATTACAAATAGCGTAAAATACGCGTGAAAGTTGCGTAATAGACACGTCGCACTGCCCCCTCATTTGTATTCAACGGAGCGTAGCGCGAGAATTCCATTCATGGTATGTTATGGACTATGGTCATACTTAGATTATCAATTTGGATATCTTTGTGTATAAAAAAATGCTTTATCCTGATTGATGGATCAACGTCTAAACCGCTGGTCGTAAGGGACATGAGACTTACGAACTACACAAAACCGATATGCACAAACGAAGTTGCGCTGATTTCGATAGTCGTGATATAAAAATTATAAATAAATATTCCTAAATACTTTTTATATAAATACATAGAAAATAACGACATCAAGACAAACAGACATGTTCGTGGACTTGTGTTCAAACATTTGTATGTTTGGCTTATGCAGGATTCGAACTCGCAGCCTTTGGAACAAAGTGCCCATTATAAAATTCAAAATATTTATTCAGAGGTCCTCACAGAGTCTCGTCAAAGATTACATTAATAAATTGTTTATGTCATTAATCTACTCTAAATTTATTTATTTCGGAAAGAAACGCAAAATTACCACTGGTAAAAGGAATGGCGAAACGAAACCAGTTACGGCCTTTTTATACAAATAGAAAAGTGATTTATAAATAGGTAATTTATATTTTTTTAGTATAATCTACAATACCAAATAGTACAGAAAACAGTACATACGTGCATCATGGACGTAATATCTAACGGTTCTTTCCAAAAAATAAAAATAACCACTACAAAAAGGGATATTGAAAAATATTCTAGGTGATTTTAGCTCACAATCGCAGCCACAGCGGAGTAGATAACAGAGATGCGGAAAACTGTAACCACAAACAAAGCTTTGGGAAAACCAATATTTACAACAAAAGAAACGCTTGTAAAAGCAACAAAGCTTTACACGAGCTTTAATAACTGAAGTGTTGAGCTCTCGATTTGCAATTGGTAGTCTTGAATTAGTACAACTTATTTATTTTATTATTATTTGAAAAACAATTAGGAACAAATGCAGGCGTCGCGTCGTCTCTTTTACATTTATAGAGGTGAAGGAGCTAGCACCAGACAGAGAATAATTGAGGTTGCTATACCCTACAAGAGCGCAGGTTTTTTTTTAATTTTTATTATTTGTTGCTGTGGGCTTTAAAGATACTGCTTAGACCATTACTGATATTTTGTAGAGCCCTTTAATTAAATTTCTCTGTCCAGACAGGTTGCCTCTAGGAACTTCCAGATATGCTGAGGAGAGCTGTTGTATCTCCTCTGGAAGCAGAATATGCTTTCCCATGTATATACTTCTTTTGTACATGAGTGGTCCGCAGGAGCAGAGAATGTGCATGGCACTTTCTTTTTCTTCTTGGCAGAATCTGCACATCGCCGACTGGCTCATGTTCAGGTTAAACAGATGTTTATTGAGTTTGCAGTCTCCTGTTAGTATTCTAGTCACAGCACTAGTTTTCTGTCTTTTGAGCTCGATGAGTTCTTTTATTTGGAGAAATTTTTATTATGACCATTTATTAGGGCTTTGGTGTGTGTTTGTCCTGGGACAGATTTATTGTATAATAAAATATCAATAACAAAGAAGCCTTATAAATAGATTACAAGGCTAAGCAGTGCGGATTATCAAACTAATAACTTTATCTAGGCGCTAAATATTTTCTCGCGTGATTTGTAATCAAATTATCTGACTACTGTCAAGGATTAGAATCTCTTTTGAGATGAGAAATATATAGATAGAATATGCTTTATTTGCGTAATGTAATAGCAACAAGGCCGCCTTATTGCTAAAAGCAATCTTTTCAAGGCAACCTTATGTACATTTTACTTAAATATATGTACATTTGGAGCTACCTACATCTTCCATCTATAGAGACGAACCATAAAATGTTAACGTATGCGAATTGCCAAGCGTTCTGTATAATTAAGTTACGTACCTACTGCTTCCATCAATTCAAAAGGTCGACATGTTCCGTCAAAGATTTAAAACGATTATTCAGAGTCGGTCGTCAGTCAATTTACCTAGTCAAAGAGCACAGTAAATGGTTATGGCTTGTACCATTTTAGACACAAAAGCAAAATTAATAGTGGTAAAAGATAAGATTTTTACAGGGTCGGCAACGCGCGAGTCAATACTCTCGGTGTTGCAAGCGTCCATAGGCTACGGTGACCACTTACCATCAGGCGGGCCGTAAGCTTGTTTGCCACCTTAGTGGTGTAAAAAATTTTCGACAGAAAACCAGTTACGGTTATTTTGACATAAAAAAATAAATCGTAGATTTTTTTAAATATTTATTCTTACAAAATAAAATATAACACATAAGTACAGTAATGTACACGGAATGTCATTTATAATAAAGACAAAGTATAATAAAAACAGATAAAAAGACAAAGTATCCACACAGTCACGTATTTGCCTAACCTCGGTCAACTTGGCGAGTAGAACAAACTTTCGACTGATGTTTAGCTTCATTACACGTTTCATTCAACCATCTATCAAAGACGCTATCGAAACGTCCCAAAAATCGTTGTACTATGCGTACAACGATTTGTACCGGGTACAGACAGACCGCTTTAACGTCACATGTAATGTAACTGAATTCTCATAGTGTGGACGCCTTGCGCGCAAGAACCGAGCATTCAAATCGATGGAGGAAGAAAATACAAAAAAAAAACACAGCGCTGCGTCCACACTATGAAATGCTCCTCTCATGTTACATGACATGTTACGTAACAGCAATCTGTACCCGGCATAAGGTTCAAAGTTTCGCCTGTATTTTTAGTTAACCATTCAACCAACCACCAACATTTTCTTATAATGCATTTGCACTAACTCTTTAAATTTTTGTTTGATTAATAAGGTTTCCTGCGAAGTTCATTCAACAAGTTAATTCCGAGTTCGGTATAAGTTGGTAAAGAAAATTAGTTTTTCCGTAGGTACACTGGGTTTTAAAACTAGGTCAAAACTAAGATTATATAGATATCATGATGTACTTTGATCACGTGATCAGAAGAGAACCCGACACATTGCAAAAGCTCCACTGTCGGGTCCACTGTCGGGCAAGTGGGAGGAAAGAGGAACAGGGATGGTCACTCAAATGGATATCGTCAGAGGAATTACTCAGCTTCAATGGTGGAAAATCTGGAGAGAACTGGTTCAGCAAACCCAACTCAATTTTTATAGCAATAATAAGGTAGACAAGAATACGGCCGTCTGCGTAAGCATAATCACCATAGCCTATGGACGTAATACCCAGGAACATAACTAACACGCTGGCGACCATGTAAGAACCTCTTCACCTAATGTCGAGTTTGCCTTTGTAGCCCTTTTTGTTTATAGTCAGGAAAATGCATTTACTGCATGTCCCGCCACTTGGGGAAGCCACGAGGGTCTGTCGAGCTATTCTCTCTAGCCAATGAGGGGCATACCGACTAAAAACCTGTCAGTCACGTTCTCCGCCTTAATGTTAGCGGGGTCGCGGGAAGTAGTGCTGTGTAAGCACCTTAACAAATGGCGGCGTTTTTTGAAAATTCCATCAAATAAAAAGTGCCTACGTCCGAATCTCGGACGGAGAATGAAACCAATTCGCCACAATTACAGAATTCGAAATGGCCGATTGGTGTCCTTCACAGCTATAAGGAAAATCGTATATTTGAATTAAACAGGTAAACATTTTGCATTTTTTGCGGTGACCGTCCTAAACCGACCGTCATTCTGCTCAGGGTACCGAAAATCACTTGTATGGTGAACCTTTTTGCACAAATCAATTTATTTTTATATTACAACCTCTTTCGAATCGTCACAATTTTTTTCTACCACTTCTGACGGCAGATTTGTACTAAGGGAACTGTCAAAAAACTTATCACTCTACTCTTTTAAAATGGTACAGGCAACAAAGGAAATGGTTGACCCTGGCTTAAATATAATTAAAGATTTATTAAAATGATGTAAATCGTATTAGAAAATTTATTTATGAATATTGTACTACGTAATCACAAGATACATAATTTAAATGTAAAGGTGCTCGTTCACCCGGAGCATTCGCGTAGAATGTAACGCTCAGTTTCGAGCATTTCATCAGTGAGGGAGGAGAACCGAGCATTACAATGCTCACCTTGTAATGATACAATGTGTAACATCTTGATACAACTGTAATAGGCCCCGGAGACGGTCAAGCCACTTGAGTCAAGTCTAGGTAGGCTTTTTTTATACCACAAAGGTGGCAAACAAGCATACGGCCCGCCTGATGGTAAGCATCACCGTAGTCTATAAACGTTTGCCCCCCCCCCCCCCTTTTTTTTGTTTAAGTGAGGAAAATTATTGCATCCCTCCCCCCCCCCGACTTCATACCGACCGACCTACTAACAATTTGCGAAACATGCTAATTGTTAATAGGCCACGCGGCAGAAGCTAGTTCAAATACATACTAAATGTTACATTATGCGCGAATGCTCGTCAGTGTGGGAGGTAGATTGTAATGCTCTAAGTCGATTCTAAAATGTTACATTACACGCGAATGCGCGCGGTGAAGGAGCACCTTAATTGCATATATACGGCCCGGGTCCACCCTTTCCTTTGTTGACAGTACTATTAAGTCGCTGGTCATAAAAGGTGGTCAAACTAGTGAGTGCGGATAGTGATCCGTGCTCCGGGGGGCACGTTAAGCCGTCGGTCCCGGCTGTTATCGGCAGATGACAGTCGTTAAGTCAAGTCGGTGGCTTTCGGGCGGCTTGAAAACACAGGCCTCTGCCAATCCGCATTGGAGCAGCGTGTCAGAGTACGCTCTAGTCCCCTTCGATTGAAAGGAGACCCGCATCCCTGCAGTGGGGTGATTATGGGTTGATTATGATATGATGAAACTCACTATCTCGTTCATTTCATATTTCATGTGCACTATCTAGTCTACACCATCAATCACGTATTCTGTGCTAACATTACAAAAAAAAGATCACAGCTTTTATTTTCCACTTACAAATATTTGATGCATCGTTTATTTTAGATTTTGACAAGCATACGGATTTATTTTTCGTTGGCAAATACAAGGAACTACAATAGCACGTTTATGCTATTTTGTTTGAAAAAAAAATAACGAAGGTTTATGTAATCGCAATTCCATTTAAATTTCAATACAATTTGAGTGGTAGGCCCTATATACCGTGATAATAATACTTAGTACAAGATTTCTACTGAAAATCAACGATTATGTTTGAATTAAATTGCCAAATTTCAAAAGAGCAAGTGCTAAATTTTTTGCCAGTTCTTCTTAATACAAATCTGCCGTCTGAACTGGTGGTACGAAAAAACTGTGACGAATCGAAAGACCGTGTAATAGACATTCATTTTATTTTTCATTTCATATCTTGATGTATAAAACTTTATATTACCACACGGATATTATTGGAAACGGCTATCACAAGCCATTAGGGACTAAATTCCCTAAAAAAGAGTGAACTCGCCAACCCGCAGTGACTAGCGTGGCGTTTTAAAGTCAATTAACCTTCATGGACAGTGCAACAAATAGAAGGCCCTCAGTCCCCAGCAGTCCTGTTAGGCCTGACTACGGCAGCGGCCAGGGAACCGGCAGGATGGAGGGTGCTAAGAATCGCTGGAAGAGATACGGCTGCCATAAAACGACGACTATGTATTTGGCTACGTTCAATGTGAGAAGTCTACTGGGGGATGACCGATTGTATGACCTGGAAAAAGGGTACTAGAAAAGATAAAGTGGACGGTGATGTGACTCAGCGAAACCCGCAGACAGGGAAAAGACCTTATAAAATTGAGCTCGGGCCACTCGTTGTTCTACAGAGGAAACGACAAATCTCAGGGCGGGGTAGGCCTCCTGATCAATAAAAACTTTTCCGACAAACTCCTATGCGTAAAGGCAATTTCTCCACGAGTTATTTATGCCACATTCAAACTAAACGATTGACTCTTTGCCAAATCTATCGAGGAGCTCACTGCCATGCTGGTAGACCTATACACTGCGTCTCTTAATGTCGGTCTAAAAATAAACACCAGTAAGACAAAGGTGATGTGTAAAGGGATCATACCCTCCCCGACGTACATCCAAGTACACAGCCACAATATAGGTATAATTACCGACTATATCTACTTGGGCCAGCTCATTAAAATCGAAGGAGATGGACAAACGAAGGAGATTGAAAGAAGGATACAGCTGGGCTTTTAGTAAACTCTCCGATGTGCTAAAGAGCAAGCGAGTGCCAATCTTTCTCAAGAGACGCATGTATGAGCAGTGTGTTCTCCCAGTTATGACCTACGGAGCTGAAACCTGGACACTTACTTCCAAACTTGTGTGAAAACTTCAGGTGGTGCAAAGAGCCATGGAGCGAGCAATGCTAGGCATCTCGCTCATAGACCGTATCTCAAACAAAACGATACGTAAGCGCACTGGAGTTACTGACATCGCTTTAATAGTGTCCAGGTTAAAGTGGAGATGGGCAGGCCACATGAGTAGGAGGGATAATGGTCGCAGGACGCGTAAGATTGCCGAGTGGCGCCCAAGAACCGGTCGTCGGAAGATAGGGAGGCAGCCCATGCGCTGGGCTGATGACATCGCCAAAGTCGCAGCAAAATCCTAGATGCGCACTGCCAGAACAAGACTCTTATGGAAAGCCCATGAAGAGGCCTATACCCAACAATGGGTGATGAGATGACAGGCTGAAAGAAGAAGATATTACCACACAAGACCGTGTTTAGGATCGTGGAGTGGTAGAGCAATTAATATGAAATGGGCTTGCTCGACCGGGGAAGTACCACCCTCTCACAGAATATCGACGTAGCAATGTGTTTCGTTCGGTGAGTGAGAGATCCGGAAGCCCAACTCCTTCCCTGTGGAAGGAAGGGAAGGGATAGAAGGAGGGGGAAAGAGGGATCTTTCCCCTACTTCTTTCCTTTCCTCCAACCTCCTTGGTGGACAACGCATTGGTAGCGCCCCTGGTATTACTGATGTCCATAGGCGGCGGTGACCGCTTGCTATCAGGTGGCCCGCTTGCTTGTTTGTCTACTGTATGACATAAAAAAAACAAGAAAGAGAACTGACAAGACACTTGGCACTTGCTCTTTTGAAATATGACAAGTTAATTCAAACATACAACATATCGCAATTTTGTACTCGATTCATGTCTATTTCATTTCGATATATGTAAATCGGACGATTCTTCAGAGCTTTTTTGTCAAGTATAGCAGTATGGATTATAGCTACTATTATAAACTGACCCACTATTCTCGTAACATGAATCGATGTCTCACTCATACAAAATAGCAATTGACCGGGACAGCGAGTGTGTTTGAATCGAAATAGAATCTGGTTTGTTACGAGAATCAGCCCCCTGGTAGTGGATCGTAAACGGGCCGACTCTGCCGGGGCAGTACCGTTCTCTCAGAATATCGACGTGAATTGACGGAGATTTGCCGCTGCGTTCGTACGTTGGAAGCCGGAAGGATAATACCGGTCCTGCATCCAACTTGCTGTTTCATTCTTTCGGGTTTTCATTGTTTCGAGTTCGTGTCCCGGTCGGGTCATGATGAAAAACGAACTTTTTCTGATTGGCCTGGGTTTTGGATGTTTATTTATCTATGTATTTGTTATAAAATATAGTATCGTTGAGTTAGAGTTCCATAACACAAGTTTCGAACTTCTCGAACTTACTTGGGGCTAGCTCAATCTGTGTGATTTGTCCCTTTCTTTAACATTATTATTTCTTAACACTTTAGGTGAACAATGCATTCAAGAGTCTTGTAGGTGCTTGTAATCTTGGGTGCATTGTACGTATTGGTCCTTTCAATACTTCCCACTCCGTCTTTTTTTTCTGAATTCGTTGTGAAATTCAAGACACATGTAGTTTCTCCCCCGGGACGTCAATAACCTTCTTGCTTATTGTCAATCTGAGGTTGCCGTTGTTGATCCTTGTCCCGATCTTGTGGTCATGGATGTCCACGGGCAACGGTGATCGCTTACCATCATGTCTCTTTTTTAGTTTGACAGTCAGTATTATAATGTGACGGTAACTTTAAAAATAGTTTTGAGCAAACCGAATTGTATAACTTCATAAATCTCACGCTTAGCACAGATTTAGGCTGCGTCATTTTTAGTCTGTTGTTACAAACTGTTACCCGGAGCTTCGCCCGCGTGGTCCAGAGGATCTGACAAATAATAATAAACTTTATTTTTTCCCGTGGGTACAAGAGGTTTTTAACGTATCCGCCAGATTTAACACATCCCCAAAATAAATTATGTTAAGGCGTTCTTTACTTTCGACGTGAAAGGACAAACAAACACATTTTCGCATTTATAATATTAGTATGAATGTCGATTCTATCTAGATATCTGCAGTTAAACCTAGCTAAATCCCATGACTCGGTTTCATTGGAACATAATTTCGTCATTATTCATGTCAACGATGTGTCAGAGCGAATTGAATGATATATCGGTTTCCAATGAAATAGGTGAGGAAAAGTATTTTTTATACATAATCGTTATATTGCCGTCCGTGATTTTAATGTCTGTCATCTATACATATAAAAATATGGTTTGTCCTGAATGACAGACTGACGGAGCCACGCACAGCATAAACCGCTGATCGTATGGGGAACTTGTAGAATGTGTTTTTTGTATGACGAACGCATCCGGTAGAAAGTGTTTTCCGATATTCCCACGGGAAAACACACAAACGAAATTGCGGGTTTTGCTAGTTTAATAATATAGGTCGTCATAAATGTTAAATTCGCAAAGCGTAATGTAGTTCTGCATTTTTAATGTGTTGTGTGCAATTCAAATTTTCAACTTCGAAAATCCTGTGGATACTAAGAAAACGATATAAACTTTCAAACCTATTTTACTGTTTTCTATCTGTAGAGAAAATAAAATTGCATTTTTGCAAACCACGTTTACTACACAAGTATAAACCGCATTAGATTTACCTACAAATCAGACTAATGGCAGCTCTATTGAGAAGCCAAGCTAAGGCACTTTGAAGATTACCAAGTTTTCAAGAAAATTTAAATTTATAGAGTCTTATATTGCGAATTTTCGCAAAACCACTAGCCATACGATAAAGATTACTTGAAAAATATTTTATAGTACATTTATTTAGCTTTTCATTTTAGCCAAAATAGAAGTTTGTGACATAGTTCACTCACAATCCCAAAAGAATGAAATAACGAAGTATTTCTTTTAAACAGTTTAATATTTTCGCTCAGCAAAGGTTTAATCGCAGATTGGATATCCATTTAACTCCAAAAATAATAATTACAATTAAAGATAAAATGTATTTCGTACAAACAGTTAAAGAAAATCAAACCTACGTCCAGCCGTGGACCTCTTGTGGCTGAGATAATGACAAATTAAAATAAACAAAATATAACACATAAGTACAGCCAATTTCAAAAACGAGTTTTCATCTTAAATACATATTAAGTTCCAAGCTATCTTTATTTGACAGCTATAGTTTAATGTGTCATTAACTTTTAAAAATGCGTTTCAGAAACTGAATGTAAGTGTTAAAAGACTTTGGAGCTAAATGGAATTAGCTTGCAGAATAGCTTAGCCACTTCGCATTGCTAAATAGTAAAATAGATAAAGGAATTAATATCAACCTGGTCGAAACAGGGAATATAACGGTATGATCGCATTAATCCCCGGTTTATTATTAGTTTATAATTTATAATAATGCAACGTGAGAGTTTAAACGTTCGTATAATAGATTTTCAATACATTGTCAACTAGATATTTTTTATAAAGACTTACCAAATAAAAAGATGAATAAAGAGAGAGGAGAGAAGTTAATTAGTTACCTGCAACAAAAATATACATAAATTAGTATTTTAAACATAATGATCAAAGCACGGATATTTTGCAAAATGTACGATGTATTGTTAGATGACAAAGAAGGCCGTATTTAACAGGTTTTCGTCACTTTTTTACCAGTCATTTTGCTTTTGTTCCCGAAATGATAAATAAATAAATATATATAGGGACAATTCGTTTTAGATTGAGCTAGCCCCAAAGTAAGTTCGAAACTTGTGTTATGGGATACTAACTCAACGATATTATATTTTATAACAAATACATATATTGATAAACATCCAAGACCCGAGGCCAATCAGAAAAAGTTCGTTTTTCATCATGACCCGACCGGGGATCGAACCCGGGACCTCCTGGGTGGCGGTCTGGCGTGGTAACCATTACGCCACGGAGGTCGTCAGTAGATAGTAGTAGCTTATAGCGTAGATTAATTAAATAAATCTATTATTGCATGTACTCTGATATGAAAAAAGATGCCTGTAAAGATCTATATCTCTGAATAAGCGTTTTATATCTTTGAATCTTTACATACAGGTTTTTGAAGTGAAAATTTCTTTAGCGACGCTTGGCACTTTTTTAGACGAGTAAAAAATGTTAAACTCGCGTCAGATCTCGCGTCAGATTCGTATAGCCTGATCGAAAAAGCGTCGGATGGAGAGGACACGTTGAATTTTAAGTTTTCATTTCTGCCGGCACTCCCGGAGTGCAACCCGTCCTTTTTTTGCAACCTATTGCTAGGAAAAGTGATAGAATAGGATAGTTAAGTAACTCATCGATCTAAAAATACTGCTGCTTTTTTTGAGACTGTGGTACACACACATGCAGGATTCGGACCAGCGAAAAGGAAATGAAATCGTTTATTTAGAGACTAAGTCTTCACGGGTAATTTCTCTGTTCATTTACAACTTTAACGTTAATTAAATTAATATAAAATAAGATTAAACTATTCATAAATTACCACCATATCGGAAAGAAGCAAAATGGTCACCGGTAAAAAATGGCGAAAGAAAACCAGCTTTTATACCTAAAGTTAGCTACTCGGCCGGCAACGAGCTGCGACTCGGCATCGAGTATAATATGTATCTGCTACTCGACTACAGAGTTAATACGAAATTCAGTGTTTGATGCAACTGAATGTAACTGCTTGAATGAATCTATAATAGCCTTTGCATGCTCAGTTGATTGGACATAGGCATCCTTGATTCAGCTCAAACGTACATTTCAATGGGTCAAAGGCATTTAATGTGTAGTACACCTAGAATTTCGGAATAAACAAGATCATCCGTTACAAAGGTGAGGCTTCATTGAATCAGTTATACAAATAAACAATCATTCGATGTACGTATACATTTTCAGCTTGCTAACACCGCAATGTAATAAAAGCGTGAAAGTTCCATGTAAAAAATAACATGGTACAGGGAATTATCTATCTATATCCATACTAATATTATAAAGAGGAAAGATTTGATTGTTTGTTTGAATTGAATAGGCTCCGAAACTACTGGACTGATTTCAAAAATTATTTCACCAGTAGAAAGCTACATTATCAGGGAGTGACATAGGCTATAGCTTTTCCCGAAATTCAATGTGGTTCCCACGGGAACGGATCCGGAACTTCACGCGGACGAAGTCGCGGGCAAAAAAGCTAGTGATTAATAAAGTGTATTGCCGCTGTAAAATGGCCACTGATACATACCCGACTTTTTATTTTTTTTATTTTTATACCACACAGGTGGCAAATAAGCATACGGTCGGCCTGATGGTAAGCCGTCACCGTAGCCTATAGACGTAAGCAATACCGGGGGTATCAGTCACGCCACGCGTGACCATCCCATCCCAACCCCTGTGGCTCCCAAAGTGGATCTCTGGAGACCTTACTCACCGTAGGAACACAACATGGCCGAGACCAATGCTATTTGGCTACGATTTTTGCTCTTACTAATGAAATAATTGCGAACTACTCCTATTATAGTATTTTATAAAATTAGATTTTGTAGATAAAATAAATAAACCACACCTTTTTTTTAAATAATATTTTTTAAATTAAATTACTATGTTAAAATAAAATAAAAGCAACGGGAACTAACATTAAATTTACGACACATTATATTATGATCAAAATGATGTAACAAAAAGATTTCGCTGTAAAGGATTTGAAAAGAAAAATAAACATATGTAGTATTGTTTTAACTCTGTATAACTCGATTGGAAATGTCGATGCGAAGCAATCGCCGCGCGCCGGCGGGAATGAAAGGTTCGATGCATGAACGGTTTGATTCGTTTTGTCCTATCGGCCGGTAAATGCTTGTAAAAGCCAATTTCGAAACACATTGCATATCACGTAAATGTGTTTCATAATTCACTTTACAGATAAATGATTTGCTTCTCTAGGCTGTTTATTGTTATAAAGGCGAAAGTTTCTGTGTATGTTTGTTATCTCTTCACGCTCAAATAGCTAGCCCAAATGATATGATATTTGGTATGTTGGTAGCTGATATCTTGGATTAACACATAGGGTACTTTTATCCCGAAAAAAAACGCGATTCCCGTAGGATTTGGTCAAAACTCTAATGGCGCTTTACAAAGTAGATGGTCAGTTTCTATGGTGGTATGGTGTCAGAGGAGTTTCCTCCCGCGAACGCTTAAGCTGTGGTATGAGATACCCGCCGAGATTTTTCCTGTAGACATAACATGGGGTACTTCAAAGTTAAAAGATTTTTACAGGGTCGGCAACGCGCGAGTCGATACTCTCGGTGTTGCAAGCGTCCATAGGCTACGGTGACCGCATACCATCAGGCGGGCCGTAAGCTTGTTTGCCACCTTAGTGGTATAAAAAAAAGATGGCGCTAATGAGCAAAAAATAATAAACGTTGAATAGGCATAATAAAACGCGGGTAACACCGCAAGCAGCAGCTAGTTATTTTAAGTAATTATTTATTACATTATACGATAAAATGTCATCTAAACTATTTCACTATCCTAAGTTCGGTTTGTTTACGCAAATTATTTCTCATCTTGGCTTTGGTATGGGGCATTTTTTAATTTTATATCAGTACTGTTAATTTTAGCTCTAAGTAATGTTACACAGCTCTAAAGATTATATTTCTGTAAAAAGTTACAAAGAAATATATATACAAGCGTATATCGGAGTATACGTTAGCTATTTAGAATACTATGACTCATTATGTCCACTCTATGGGGTCAGATTACTTGACTTAAAAGTAATTAAAAGCCTAATTTCACAAGTCTGCACCTGTTAAGGAAAAATGCTTTTAAAACGTTTGAGGTTGACCAAAGGAGATGACGTCATACACGGTTTACTATTGTAAATGGAAATTATTTGATTGTGTCCAAATTTTCCTTTTAAGGTCATGAAGAGCTGTTCCGGTAACAGTCAGTTTCTGAAATTTAAAAAAAAAGTTAATGAGTAATGGTTACTATGCCAGACCGCCACCCAGGAGGTCCCGGGTTCGAATCCCGGTCGGGTCATGATGTAAAACAAACTTTTTGAGATTGGCGTGGGTCTTGGATGTTTGTCTATAATGTATTTGATATAAAATAATAGTATCGTTGAGTTAGTATGCCATAACACAAGTTTCGAACTTACTTTGGGGCTAGCTCAATATGTGTGATTTGTCCCCATACATTTTTTTATTTACTAGCTTTTTCCCGCGGCTTCGCTCGCGTTAAATTCGGGGTAACACGGTTCCCCTTGTTAGAAAACTCCCAGTCCCATATAAAATTTCCCCCCTCTTTTAGGAGGTTGGGCGTAGATTTCCAAAAAAAAATTACGCACGATTCTTTTGTTAGTCACAAATAGTCCGCATACCAATTTTTTGCTTTCTACCTTGAAAATTGCGGAATGCTCCATACAAACTTCCATTCTCTATCAAACTAAAGTGGTGAAAAAAAGAGAAAAAAGGTGACAAACAAGCATACGGCCCGCCTGATGGTAAGTATCACCGTACTCTATAGACGCTTGCAATACCGGGGGTATCACTCACGCGTTGCCAACCCTCGCAACCCTCCCCAAGTGGAGCTCTGGAGACCTTACTCACCGTAGGAACACAACATGGCCGAGACCAATGTAATTTGGCTACGATCTTCTGTAAGGTGGAGGTCCTTCCCCTGACGGGCTGCTCCAATTTGAGCGGACTATCCGCTGTGCCCTACCTCTCTTAAGGTTACCTGGAAGATATTGCTTTTGCTATAAGACTTCCTTTATTACATAGGTTTATTATTTATGTTGCGTATTTTTAAATAAATAAATAAATATATAGGGACAATTCATACAGATTGAGCTAGCCCCAAAGTAAGTTCGAAACTTGTGTTATGGGATACTAACTCAACGATATTATATTTTATAACAAATACATATATAGATAAACATCCAAGACCCGAGGCCAATCAGAAAAAGTTCGTTTTTCATCATGACCCGACCGGGGATCGAACCCGGGACCTCCTGGGTGGCGGTCTGGCGTGGTAACCATTACGCCACGGAGGTCGTCAATTTTTCTTTTTAATTTATATATTAATGATTTATTTATTGTAAGATAGGATATTGTGAGTATAGCATTTATGAAACTACACAGTGTTTTAAAACTGTCTTTTTTTACAGAATTTCCATGGGAACCGAATACAACACCTATATTACCTATTATACATACATATTTAATATTATTATCAAACTAATCTAAAGTACGTAAGTACGTGTACAAAATATAGAAATCCTTTTGAATAATTCATTTTCCATCCCAAACAGATCAATCACGTAGTTCGCAACTTGAAATTCCAAACAGAATTAATACCTACCTGTTATTTCTGAACGATTGGACAATTCCAATAAAAAAAAAGGGGAGAAAATGTCATTTTTCGTATTTATCATCTACTTTGTACAGCAAACATTTATGTGACGGCATTGGCGTGTGTTCTCGTGCAAAATAAAATAGAAAATATAATGAAAAACATAGAATACAACCGAGTCGAGAGATAAAATTATTTTGTACGTAGCCCTATGGAGAAAATCGATAGCATGAACTAGGCCATTGAAAAACAGAATAGCAATGGACAATACTCGTGATTGATCGACATCTATACTAATATTATGAAGAGAAAAGATTTATTATTTTGCAACAAATAAACACAAAAACGACTGGACCTATTTCAAAAACTCTTTCACCGTTGGGTAGGTACTAGGTACCCCCGGGTGACATCATACTAATAAATAAATGAGAAAGTGAGCTTGTTTATTTGTTTGTTACTCACTGCTGATCGGCTGCTTGTCACGGCTTGACTAAGCAGCCGATCATTATGAAAATTTGTATACATATTGTCAGGGGTGGTTTTACGCGGGTGAAGCCGCGGGTGGCAGCTAGTAGGCTATATTTTAATTTCAAAAACATTAGGGATCCCTACTAAAACCCTTTTGAAGCCTAGTGAAAAATAAAGAATACAACAGAAAATCGATAGAATGAACTAAGACATAGACAAAACAGAATCCATACTAATTTTTAACAATAAATTAAAGAATCTGTTATTAGATAAATGTTGTTATTCGTTTGAAGATTTCTAGGTTTCTTCTTAGATCTTTGTAAATCATCATTGGCAATGTAGATATTATTTAGTTTAATTTAGGTTATGTAGTTAGTAAGTATTTATAATTGATGATTAAACGAACTTACCTGTACGTGAAGTTCTATCATAATTATACTAGCTGGTCAATTCTCATAATTAATTTCTTACTTACAGTATTATTCGTATTTACTCGGCTTAATCACACGACTTGTTCAAAGATAATCGAAAAAACATCACTATTACACAGGCGCCACGTTACACCCCATCCCTAGAAACGTCATTTTGTTTAAAGTACTCCTGACTCCGTAGACAGAGAATACTACTGTCTACGCCCGACTCGGACAATGTGGGCTAAATACAGATTTGTGTATCCCATACACTTACGGGAGGGGTACTTGGGAGGGACCTAATTATGAGAATTGACCAGCTAGTATAATTATGATAGAACTTCACGTACAGGTAAGTTCGTTTAATCATCAATTATACAGCGCTGGTCAATTCTCATAATTAATTTCTTACTTACAGTAGATGTTTAGAGCATCTGGATTTTTGCCCATTTTGTCCTTAATATTATAACCAGAACACCAAATACCTATATGGTCAGCACACCAGTTCTGAAGATGATTCTGTAGTAAACAGAAAATATAATATTATCTTTGTATTTTTGCCTATACCAGAAAGGGTTGTCATAAAAATACAAACTCCAAATAGTTTTGAATAAATGTCCATTTCGGTCACAGTTTCAGAAAAAACATTTGACTAATATTGATTCGGTGATAATAGTGAATTATTTAGTTTCTCAGTAAGTGAACATATTGTCATTTAAGTTCTCATGAGAAATAAATTTCTTAAACCATACTAATATTGATGATTAGATAGGTAAAATCTATAGTGTTGACCTACCGATATTACAGACACATTATAGATCTCGATTAAACAACATGCAAACACAATGTAAAATATATCTAATCGCTATACTTAAGTCATGCCCATAACTTATCTCTTAGAAAAGTGGACAAGATTTGATAAGAATTAACACACTAGATGTGAGAGTTAATAGTGAATTTAAGGTAAAAGGACAAGTTATCGCAAAGTACTACAGATTTTTACCGTAGGTACAGAAAATCTCTTGCTTAGGTATTTATCTTTAAATATTATTTTAACCTATTTGTTTTAAATTTAAAAAACCAATCAATGCAACTGGATGATTTTCAATTCTGCATAACATGTCACTACACTCCACCCCCCCCCCCAATGTTTAAAGCAATTCAATGCAGGATTCGAAAGTCTAGTTTTAGTTATATGAAATGGAAATTTCAATAACCATTGTCCTTCCTTTTCTGGACAGGTTCAGTAATTTCTTACTGTAATATTGAATCAAAAAACATGAATTATAAAAGTACAAACTTAAAAAAGCACTATTTTCTGTTATACTGTCCATTATTATTATTTTTTTTTTTTTTAAAACCAACTGTTAAACTTGCAACAAGCTTTAATGACATTATCTCATACCATCAGCAACATAAGGGTTGAAGTGCTTTGTTGGGTGACAACGCTTATACATGATAAGATCTCATACCATACTAAGGTATTGCTGTTAATATAATTGAGTCAAATACTGGAAAGTCATTTGTTTACTTAAACCACTAAATACCATAAGTTAAATAATTTATCGTTTGAATAAACGATTTTTTGTAGTTTTAAGAAAATTGAAATTCAATTTCATTTGTTTTGCGATCTGTACATAGCTCATGATAGCTTAGTTCTGAAACATAAATTCAAAGTACATACATAAATATTATGCAATCTGAAAACATCAGAATTGAGCAATTTTAATATTGTTCAATCATTAAAAGTTTTATAGACTTAAGACTTTGGTCAGGATAATTCCAATCATGAATACATCATATTATTATTATTATTAACTATAGTTTTAATGTTAATTACATTCTATTTTTGTTTATTCACAGTACCTACATAATTACTGGATAAACCATGTTGACATAGAGAATATGATAGTTTTAGTATCAACTATGTATAAATTCAACCATTTTTCAATAATAAATATGTATATTACATAATAGAATAGGTTTATAATAAGTGTATATATAAAACCACAGCAAATGCTATGTAAATTATTACACAAAAGGTTTTAACACCCGTATCCATCAACCTGTCTTGAATATACACTGACGCTCATCATCAGAAAATGATCAAAGTACACATAGGTCACCCTATGTTACAAAAGATTCATAGTAATTGTAACTACTTATAGGAATTTTACATATGTAAAATCTTTCATAAAAAAAAAAGGTCATATTTTTTACTTAAACAAGGGCAACAATCAATTGCCACTTCCATAACAGAATTACTTGCATAGTATGTGTTTTCTCACACAATATAAAAGGTAAATTATTCTACAGAAAAAAAACCACTTTATGACAAGATGTCATAACTAAATGTATTTTTCTACCAAGTAGGAAATAATTCATACAAACTTGTTTGAAACTGTATCTTGCCGGTTTGGTTAAGTACCCAATAAAAAGGACAGATTCATTGTAATTTCATTGCCGACTTTCTGGTTGTGCTGTACAAACGTACGTTACGCTTTTGGCGTAGGTACTAGGTAGTCTTTCAGGCTAAGACCGCTAACTTCAAGAAGCGTATGTAAAACAATTAAGTATACTGGTAGCCAACACAGCTGGCTCGCGTAGTCATAAAAAACGAAGTTCGAAACTCGCTCATCATACTTATTAGGTACTCAGTGCACAACGACAATTGGCCCTCCATTGTTTTATAAACAGAGCCCTTTTTTCTGCATAATTACACAACAATGCGATATATTTACTGTGTATTTACACATTATGGCTCCTATAAACTTTGTTTACACTGAAAGAAAGGATTAATAATTTTATTTAATTTATTCAAAAAACTAAAATCTTTCACTGTCACTAATGTCACTGTCAATTTCGTGACGTTTTGTTTCGACTTCTTCTTCTTTGGCAACAACTGTCTGATTACAATACAGTTTTTGGCTTACTAATACTGCTGTCAAATAAAATAAAAAATAAAATCTTTAGTATTGCCAGTACTAAATTATTAAATTGCTAAAAAGCCATTGAAAAATATGAAGTCTCGTCTCGATCGACTGATCGAAGTCTTGTCTTGTTTAAACAAGCTGAAATTCGCAAAAGAAAAATACCTTGTAGGTATATAATGCGTAAGACGGGAGTTTTAGATATTGCCAAAGAGAGCTTTAGTTGGCATTTTTCCCGTTGTGAAAAAAGAATAATCGTTTTATGATTTCATAATTCTGAAAAAAGAAAAAACGTTATGTTTTAGCAGTAAGAGTAAATTATTTCAGGCACAATTTTCATAATTAATGCATAAAAGACAGAACAGTAGGTAACTGTCTCAAAAACCCTCCACTAAAGGCATGTAAAAACATAATAATATATTTATATGTATATTTTTTAAAATAAATCTCCAACTATAACCATCACTTTCCTTGGTTAATATATGCCATTGTGTTTAATGCATTATGGTCTGGAATAAATTAATATTATTGTTTTTAACAATTTTGGCAGAGATGGTTCTTTTAAGAAACCATTCACATAACCAGGTAAACATTGTTCACCATTGTCATTAATGCATTGCTAGAAAAATAATTTAATTTTGTGAAAGAAATGGTTCTTTCGGTTGAAGGGAAACCCGTATCCCTGCAGTGGGATGATTATGGGTTGATATATGATGTATGGTCTCATAAGGACAACTCGTATTCTGGAAATCAATCCATTATTTTCTGAAATAAATTATATTAATTCTGAAACTATATTCTTCACAAAATCATATGACCAAGGCCAACTTTGTTTTCCATTGCTTGCTTGGAAAAAGGATTTTCACGAAGGTAATGGTCCGAGAAAAGAAAATATAACCAACCATCGCTAAACATTATTGTTAATAAATGCTAATATAATATTTGTGTCAGGAAAGAGGCATTCAGCACAAACAAAACCACACGGAGCCAAGTGCCTCCTGTCTGTGGATGGCTGCAATTTTTGGATAATAAATCCAGATAAAAAACCGGGAAGAAATAGCCCCAATTGTGCTATTCGCAATCCCTAAATCCAAGATTTTTATGAACAGGAAACATGATCTGACCCCAATGTGTCAGACGCTAATGTCCCAAAATCCATGATAAATAAGAACGGAACTAGTCTCACAAACTAGACACATCCTTTATATCTAGGATATAATTCGGAAAGAAATGATCCCGCAAATCATTCGCAGTTCCTTAATCTCGGATAATAATATAATGGTTGGCATAATAAAAAATCCTCATGGCAGGTACACAAATTAATAAATAATTTCTTCTTTTCCAACTTTAAATTTGTGCCAAATACCTCTTATAAATTTTGTAAACTGTAAAGCAGCTGTAAAGATAGTCACTGCAAGAAATCCCATGTGTTACATAAAGGAGCGGCCAGTCTTTGTTTTTCTGTATTTAAAATATATATATATGGAAAGGGTCTTCCAAACTATATTGGTTACTTATATGTATTCTTGTTGATCCAGCAACGGCCATTTACCAAGGTTAAATAAAATAACTTCCAAATGTGTTAGTACTTAACACAATAATTGTGAAGTATATTATTAATGTATTCTTATTATTCATCTAGCTAGACCAAATTGTTTTTGGTCAAACATCAAACAATTGTTTAGCTGAATGTGGTTTACATACTAAGATCACTGATATTTGAAATGAATGTATTCCATTTAATGCATGGAACGGTCGGTACCACTGAGCCACACACAATGCCTTGATTTGACATTATTAAATTTATAATAATATTATGCAAATGAATTTGCAATGCATCACATCTTGGAAAAAGGATAACGATCTTTACTTTTTCTAAAGGCAACAATCCCATAGAAAAATTTGTTCATCACAAATTTATAGGAACATTACGACAAATTATAAAAAAAATTAATTGCAAAATGAAAGGAGCGGCCATTTTTTTTCTTACCAGGTCGCCTGCCGAATTGTTTGGAAATCTAAATTATTAAGAGATTTTATTATTTTTACTCTTTTTGAGAGTTCAACTTTAAAACAACTCACCATTTTGCTTTGAAATTATATAGATATTGGATTTATATCAACCTAAGGTAACCATCCTCGTAGCGGCGACGACAGCGCGTGAGTCTTGTTTTCGTCGAATTCCTCCATTACTCGATTTTTACACATTTTCTTTTTATCTCCTCTTCTTCCACTTATATAAAGACTTAATAATGTCTTAATAATAGAAAAAACTAATAAAATTGAATAAAATATATTATTGCGTGTATTGCCGAATACACACGAAAAAAAGAATGACGTTTCTAGGGATGGGGTGTAACGTGGCGCCTGTGTAATAGTGATGTTTTTTCGATTATCTTTGAACAAGTCGTGTGATTAAGCCGAGTAAATACGAATAATACTGTAAGTAAGAAATTAATTATGAGAATTGACCAGCGCTGTATAATTTTCTTGTAACCATTTATAATATGTAATATTCAAATACAAAAATTGTTTGTTTATGAATAAATAAATACAATACAATATTAATGCCAAAGTGTGTTTGTATGTATTTCTTTTACGTCGAAACTAACTAACGGATTCACATGATTTGGGGATACCTAAAGTTCTAGTGCAGAATGACGTATGCTACTTTTTATATCGGAAATACATCTTATTCCCACAGGAAAAAAAATGTTTATTATTTGTCAGATCCTCTGGACCACGCCGGCGAAGACGCGGGTAACAGCTAGTAGACAATAATTGACATATTAATAAATGAAAATATAAAAAGTAATAATATCGAATAATATTTACTTTCATCTCGATGCGATGGCTAATTCGTAACCTTTTTGAAAGTAAACGAAAGAAAGTGATTTAATTTATTTTTAATTTACGTATTTTAACCATTAGTATATGTACTTAACTACTGATCAAACAATCGGCCCCTAATAAGTTTTAGTTAAAACTTAGCTGATATTTGTTTATTAATTGTATCAGTTGAGTTGAATCTATGTTGACAAAAGGTATTTCGGACATGCGTGTTTTCGGTCATATCTCAAATAGGTCGTGATGAACACACAACTCCATTCACGGGTGTCACGTTACGTCCACATCGCGATGACACTAATTGACACGTTCAAGTTAGACACCTCCGACTGAAGAGCAATAACACGAGATTCGTATTAAACGAATCACACTATAAGGGCGTTTTTCCACGGCATCCGGTTTTTATCGGTCCGATAATTGCCGGTCCGATGTAGAAATTCATACTTTAGTATACGCGCTTCTCCACTACTCTGGCATCCGGTTTCATGTCTAACGTTTAAATTTCTACATCGGACCAGCAATTATCGGACCGATAAAAACCGAATGCCGGAGTAGTGGAAAGACACCCTAAGGGATGACGCATAGTATAGCAGGATCGTAAGTACTTTGCGTAATGAGCGGCATAAATATATAAATATCTTAGAGATCAGCTACCTTAGGTACTCTTCAATAAAAACGTCATTTTAATTTTGAATAATTTCAATTTAAAATTAATAACTTGTACTCATGAATCTTTATTACTTTACTAAATGTTTAGCATACAGTCTGATTTCATTTAATTTAGTAGGTATTTAGTTGGAGCTAGTACAGTCTGTCAAGACATATACGTAAAAATCTATTGAACATGAATTTACTTTCGAGAGTGAGACCTCAGTAATTAAAAATTTTAAGAGCGGTAGGGCACAGCTGATAATCTGCTACAATTAGAGCAGCCCGTCTGGGGAAGGACCTCCACCTTACAGAAGATCATAGCCAAATAGCATTGGTCTCGGCCATGTTGTGTTCCCACGGTGAGTAAGGTCTCCAGAGCTCCATTTGGGGGGGTTGGGAAGGTTGGCAACGCGTGAGTGATATCCCCGATATTGCTAGCGTCTATAGGCTACGGTGATGCTAACCATCAGGCGGGCCGTATGCTTGTTTACCAACTTTGTGGCATAATTTTTTTTATAAAAAATTATATAAAACATGACAAGGTGACAAATAAATTTTTTAAGTAAAACCCTTACACAGTTTAAAACATTGATGTAGATATTTAAAACAGTATAAACAATATCATACTAAATCTTCCTGTCAAAATCTCATTTGCAAACCCAATGTTGCAAACCGTGTAACACAGGTAGTAAATAGTCATCAAAAACTCAATGATGATGCCCTCATCAAACGAGCAAAGGTAAATAAGAAGACCTAAAAAAGTTGAAGGATGAAATTAATGAGAAATGGTCCCGAAAGTCACCGGTGCAAAGAAAATAAGGGAGGTAAGGTTGTTAGTGTACTTGTTAGCCATCAGATCATTATAACTTTCTCAGCTATGCCATTTGTGACTGAAGATATATTGAAAGTACAATTTAAATGACGTAAAGTAATGTAAAAGGTATGGGAAAACCCAGTCCAGTCAAAAATTTCCAATAATATTTTTTCTGATGCATTATTTTTATTTACTTCTATCATATATTATTCTATGCTTATATTTTCTGCTTGTACATACACGGGTATAGTATTATTATTTTAGTGATTTTAATTGTTATTAATTTGTTAAGATGATTGTGATGTTTGTATCATTTCTAAAAGAGCAAGTACCAATGTTCTTAGCAATTCTTCTTAGTACTGCCGTCAGAAATGCTGGTTGGATGAAAGGACGATGCGCAAGCTAATAGGCCTATTTGAATAGAAATATTTTGTATTCTATTCAAGTCTAAACAAAATTCAAATCCAGTCCAGCAAGTCACAATAGACTGCCGTTACAGACATCGACGATTTGTTCATTAGGTCCTATGTATCAGGTTATATCAAAATATGTATATCAAAAACCGCATGGATATAAGATATTAAATACCTACATAACTCTTCAATTAAAAGGCTTCATTAATGTATCGTCACAGAGAATGCAAAATAGATTTACACCCAGAATGGTTAACATAAAGCATGTCCCCGGGGCGTCTCGTGTATCAAGATGGCGTGGTATAATTTATAGGCTTTGAGCGAATATGAGTAACTCATTATTCATATCAACTCATGATAATCTCACTGCAGGAATACGGGTCTCCCTTCAATTGAAGGGGATTAGAACGCAGCAGTCTGACACGCTGCTCTAAGGCGGATTGGCGGAGTGTTTTAAAGCCGCCTGTAGGCCACTGATTTGGAATAACAACTGTCATCCATCGACAACAGTAACTGTCGTGACCGACCGGCTTAACGTGCCCTCCGTCCGAATTAAGCACGTAGAAACTCGAGATAACGAAACGCATCAAAACACTGGCTAGGGTCGACGTTTGTTAACTTGCGTGTTCGTGAATGCGACACATAGCGACGCCATCGAGCAACTCAAAATCTCATTATAATGGTCGGAAAGAACGAGGCATCAGCACGACGCTTTCGTTACGATACGTTACGCGTATTAAAACTGACTGAGCCAACCCCCCTAACAACACCACCCCCAAATTCCATCATCATCATCTCAGCCCGTTTCTGCCCACTGTGGAACATAGACCTCTCTTTTAGTACGCCAACCTACTCGGCCCTTTTGTCCTTTACTTGAAGTGGAACTGGGCAGGACACATGGCCCGTCGGAGAAAAAGTGTAGGTACATCGATTTTTTTGTAATACAACAAACAAGTCTGTGATGAAAAGTGGTTACGCCGCATATGAATAGCACACAAGGGGGGTTACCAATGCGTTGCCTGCTACACGGTGGAAATAGGGCGAAAAGGTTTTTTTTAATACCACAAAGGTGGCAAGCAAGAATACGGCCGGCCACATAGTAAGTCGTCACTGTAGCCAGCCTATAGACGCTTGCAACACCGGGGATATCACTCCGATTAAACCGTTGAATAACACGATTTTAAAAATTATCATCTTGTTCAAGTTGAATTTTAAACCAATGTTATTTGTCAGAAGCTATTTTGAGCTACTTTACTTTGTTTTAGTGTATGCAAATTCCATCAAAAATGATAAACTGAACATCGCAACGGTGCGAAATTAAGATAACCAAAAGAAAATGCTTTTGCCCAGAAAGGAAATAAAAATAGTCACCAAAAAGAACATTATATTCTAAATAAAAGTAACGTGTGTATTTCGTTTTAAATTTACGGCAGAAGATTATATTTTTAGCTTACAAAAAGTTGAGTCAGTGACCTATTTAACCCTTTCCGAAAAAGGGCCAGGTAAAGCCGCTGGAAACTGGGCCGAAACATGAAAGTCAATCGAATTGACATGATGTGCTTTTCCTTTGGGTGACTGGCAGCCCTCTAATTGGCGCAGTGAAGTCTACTCCTTCCTTTGTACCACATGTCATAGAAGACAAGCGGATTTCTCTATACTAATATTGTAAACAAAACACTAAAACCGATTTTCTTTCGCCATTTCTTTTAAAGATGGTAATTTGGCTTTGTTTCCGATATTGTTGCTTTTTTATAGACTAGTTTATAAATTTTTTTATACCACAAAGGTGACAAACAAGCATACGGCCGGCCTGATGGTAAGCCGTCACCGTAGCGTATAGACGCTTGCAATACCAATTATAATGTACATTAAATTACTAGTTTTTTACGGGATAAAAAATAGCCTATGTCACTCTCCAGATCCAATAAAAAATTCACAAGAAGAGAGGACAAACAAACAAACACACTTTCACATTTATAATATTAGTATGGATGATGAATTATTTAATGTTAAAGGTGTTATTTTACGAGAGAAAGTATATTACTAGTCTCTAAATAAAATATTTGATTCATTGATTCTCTTTGATGTTTGTGAAGATGGATGTAAATATGTTACTCTTTCAACGATCGAAAAAGGAACAACGGAATTTCGCGTGTATAACTGCGGGCATAGTAATAAATATTTTACAATATTCAACATAATATGCAATCTTAGTTGTTTTCTGTGCCGCTTTAAGGGCGGAGCACACCGCATACAGCGCAGCACAGCGCGTTGCAGCATATGGCACACACCAAACGCACGACGCGTAGCTGCGCAGCGCTGTACAGCATCGTGCGTTTGGTGCGTCCTTTCTCATAATATTGCATAGATTACACGCGCTGTGCTACGCTACGCTGCGCTGCATGCGATGTGCTCCGCCCTTTAGGGACTAGGTTTTCCCTGTTACAGGCTCGGCGTAGTTTAGGTACTGACAAGTCTTTTTATATTATTTAAACATAATACTATTGTATCGTAGTAAAACTGTTTCTATTACCCCCGGTATTGCAAGCGTCTATAGGCTATGGTGATGCTTACCATCAGGCGGGCCGCATGCTTGTATGTCAACTTTGTGGTATAAAAAAAATCGGAAATAAGTTATTAAATGCATTTTATTTCTGAATGTTAAAGGATATAAACATGATAATTATGTATTTACTATGTGCAAACGATGAAGTGTTGTATTTGTTTTTAAAAAGTGAATTAATATTTTTATTTTAAAAAAATATTGTGGTGTTCCAGAGAGCTTGTTTGAATAAAAATATTTGACTTTGAAATCGGATCAAAATGTTGCCACTGAATTTAAAGCGCCGCCGCCGAGGGCACATTGTGATGGAATGTTTTCCACATCAATTTTTCATTCCGGAAAATGTTATTTTCCGGGTAAAAAAATCGCATATTACAATTTTGTCATATCAATTAAGTTTATTTGTGATGAAAACGGCCATTAAGTTTCTATTTAATGGTTGTTTCTTCTTTACATAGTATATTTGTGAAGGTATCTTGTATTTATATGGGTCCTGTAGTAACTCAATATAACGAGAAATTATTCTAACTGCTTCCAGAAATAAATTACTATATGAAGAGTAAGGGAAAGAGAACTTTGATGAAAGAGATAGAAACTAAAAGAGGAATGCTATATCCTACTATATATAGACACACCGGATTTATCAGAAACATCTTAGAAGGAAAGATAGAAGGTAGAAACAAGAGGAAGGCCAAGAAGAGCTTACATGGATTAAGTGAAGGCAGGCAAGTGTCGTGTCATAAAGAGAGGGGCACAAGAGAGGGAAATGGAGACTGCTACACCGACAAGAGTGCGGCTCTTCAATTTAGAGAGAGAGAGAGAGAGATGAATAAATAAATAAATATATAAGGACAAATCACACAGATTGAGCTAGCCCCTAAGTAAGTCCGAGACTAGTGTTATGGGATACTAACTCAACGATACTTTATTTTACATCAAATACATGTATAAACATCCAAGACCCAGGCCAATCAGAAAAAGTAATCATGACCCGACCGGGATTCAAACCCGGGACCTCATGGGTGGCGGTCCGGCATGGTAATCATTACGCCACGGAGGTCGTCAAGTCAAAAATACTAGTAACATTTCAATAAAACAAGCTGTTCGAATTCGTTATTATAATCGTTACGCTCTATCGGTCGGACTCTGAATGGACACACAACAAAATGTATGTCACGAGATTCTGGTGTGTTAATTCTGCAAGGCCATCCATTACTTTTTACATTTTTCACCCATAACTTCATGAATCTTAGTTCTTTTTAATTACAGACTGGTGCTAATTCTGTCTAGACTAAACTAATTTTGACAGGACTAGAAGTGTTGCTATCCTTGTCACTAATTGTAAACCAAGGAAGGACGACAACACCTTTGGTCCAGTCAAAATTAGTTACAACAGAATTAGCACCACTGTATTTGTTTTTAGCTTTTTTTTTTGTAAGACAGATAAGGAAGTAACATGGATTGTATAGCGTAAATGCTATTTTTTTATTATAAGATTTTTATTGGATTATAGTACCAACTACGTACCAACCTACACAAATTAAATATTATTTAAGCAAATAAAACATTTATTTTTATGTCAGAGGGCAAAAGAGCTGGCGGGTCACCTGATGGTAATCGCCGCTGCCCCATGGACATCCACGTCTACAAGATCTTGGATGTGTTGCCCACATATGAAGGAATGAAAAAGGAAGGACGGGTTAAGGAATGTAAAAATATTATTGATTGTTTACAAATTTTGTTAGTCTGATCTCAAAATGATTCTCAAAATTCTCAAATGATACTAAATTAAAATTCAAGGTGCTCAATGAGCTCATCCCGACAAAAACACACGGCCTCCGCCGATAAGTATAATACATAGTTTTAAAATGTGTTTGTTTAAGCATTATCGGGGTATGAAAATGATTTTCTTCAACAATGCTGACGAGTGATATGAACCCTGTTTCCCTCGCTAACACGTCGCAAGATCCTATATCTTAAGTATATATCGACAAACGGCAAATAGAAGGTATATGTCATAAGTTACAGACGCGAAGGTGAAAAGAATAATTTTATCTTTTAAAACAATAATTTTATCTTTTTATTTCTCGAACGAAAATAAAAGAGACGAACTCATCATTCATCAACTAAGAATGTTAAAAAGATTTTTTTTCTTATTATGAAATCTTAAACCTTTAAAAAAACATTCGCTGACAATCTGACACATCAAATTATAGCTGTGTTCGTGTGTACAAGAAGATTTAATTCGGGATTAAATTTAAAGTGTATTTCATCAACTGATTGTTAAAAGTTTAAAATCAAGTTGTTTTCGTTTAATTACTTATTAACAATTACCGTGTGTATTTAATTACTTATACACAATGCACGCATTACAACTTTAAAAAGGATTAAAGATGAAAATTGTAAACCTAAAAGATAATTTGAAGGAATTTTCAAGGTCATATGAAATCGCTTTCGCCTATACTTTAGGGCGCGCCAAATGAAGTGGGACCCCCGTGATCCGGGCGTGGGTTCGTGCCTACAACCGGGTCAGGATCGATTTTCTGGTTCGCACAGGACTGTCGCTCCCCTTTTGTGTGGCTATGCTTTTAGACGAAAACTTTCTGCGTATTGTATAATACGTATGTATAGTTTACTCGATTGCTGTAGTAGGAAGGAGGGTTATGTTTTTCGGGTGTGTTAGTTTAGTTATTATAAAGAGGTGTTGTTATTGCATTTTATGGTTAAACGTTTTGATTATTATTGATTTAATTAGTTATGATTTTTTAATGCAATTTGTTGTGAGTTGTAGATTTTTAATACAATAATGTATCAGTTGTCTGGTATACAAGCAGGGTATGCCTAGCTTACTTTGTGACCAGCTGGCGCTGTGTGAACTGTGTACATATTTAATACTAGCTGACCCGTGCCCACTTCTTTGGGCATATTGTTAATAATCCTTTTTTAGTACAGGCGTTCGTAAGAAACGCTTTCATTCGACCGTTTTTTCTCCGATTCACTTTGCAAAACCGACTACCACGTAAAAGCTTTTTTTATTTTTCGATTTTTTATATCACCTATGACACTCAGCAATAATGTGGCTTTCTATTGGTGAAAGAATTTTTAAAATCGGTTCAGTAGATTCCGAGATTACCCCATACAATTTAACAAATATACAAACACACAAACTTTACTTCTTTATAATATTAGTATAGATTGGTTTATATCAGACGATTTGTTTAAAGCTTCTGTGTTTTCATAAAATGAAATTATCTGTTGTATACTTACTAACATAGTTTTTAAGATTTCGATTCGATGTTACTACCTCTATGGATAAATCTTTGAATGTCCGAAATAAAAAGTTATTTATTTTGATTTTATTTTGTGCCAAGTATAAAGAGAATACGAAGCCCTTATGAATAGATACGCCTTCAAGTCCATTGGCTTTGTCCCTATGTGTTGGTATTTTGTACATGGAGGTGCATATAATCGTATGGTAATTTAAAATTTCAACCTCTATTTTGGTAATTATTTATTCGAAGAGAATGACAAACAATACGTCTCTATTGGATATCTACTCGATGGATCATAATATTATATAGTATTTGTTTTCAAATATCATAAAAATCTACTTACATAATTGTTGTTACACATTGTATCACTGATAATTACCTGATAGGTGTATTAATACTTTAATGAGCCTAATTAACGATCTCATGTGACTCAGTGAATGTACAGTCAACATATGAGAGAGCTAACCAGACAAGGGTAATCATTGTTGTATGCTTATAATGTAAGCATCGCTGTGCCGCATTCTAAAACGAAAACGCAAGTTAAGCAACGTCGATCCTAGCCAGTGTTTGGATGGGTCTCGTAATCTGGAGCTTCTCCGTATTTCAGAAGACAGGCGTTAAGCCAAGCCTTCAGGCGGCTTGAAAACACTGGCCTCTGTCAATCCGCATTGGAGCAGCATGGCAGAGTAAGATCTTACCCACTTCGATCGAAGTAAGGGAAATTAGGGATCCCCACTAAAACTATTATGATATATGAAGATTCAGCTATGCCATAATTATATCAAGTGATGTCAAACAATATTGAGCTACAACATTATAGACTGCAACATACCGTCACAATCACAAATTTACATGCACTTGACTGTACAAACATTCCACAGTTTTGACTAACTAACGTTGTATAGTGACGAGCGCGGGGCGCCAACCAACAGCGAGTCTAAAGCACATAAGGTTAGTTAACACTGAGCAATCCAATTTAGAAAACATTTATCAATATTATGATACTATGTTTTTTCTGACTGGCCTAAATTCGTTGTGAGTTCCAAGACAAGACAAGACAAGACAGTCAATAAGCTTCATTTCATGTGGTCTACATGGTCGCTGTTGTTGATCCTGGGTTTACACAAGATACAACGAGACTATATGAGTTTTATAGATTTGCCTCAACATAAATTTAAATCCACGATTAAAGGTTACTTGATGAAAAAGGGTTATTATTGTTATTTTATTATTATGAAGTGGAAGATTATTTTAAAGATAAAAATTTGTGGTCACTATAATTTCCTCTGCTTTTTTTCTTCATTCTTTAATAGCTTATTAAATATATTTTTTTTTATGTATAATTTAAATTGTTTAAAATGGCTTTTAAAAAAAGGTCATAGTTGACTTTCTTGCGGCACTTCTTCTCAACGGGCCATTCACGTCTGAAGTGCTAGTAGGATAAAAAACATTGACGTGCAAAAGTATTTCTTGTAAATCTACTTGCAAAATAAATGATTTTATTTTATAATAGCTTTTTGCCCGCGACTTCGTCCGCGTGAAGTTCCGGACCCGTTCCCGTGGGAACCACATTGAATTTCGGGAAAAGCTATAGTCTATGTCACTCCCTGATAATGTAGCTTTCTACTTGAACTTTTGAAATCGGTCAATGCAAACAAACCAACAAACAATCAAATCTTTCCTCTTTATAATAATATATTTAAACGCACCACGCATTTCCACCGTTATTTTAAATTATAGCTGTCACTGTCAAACTAAGGAATATAAAAGATATCTTGTTACATAATGTGCAATTGAAATAAGTTTGTGTATCCGACATGCATATCTCTGGTATAAAACTATAAAGCCATTCACGTTACACCGTGCCGTGCCCCGGCTGGGCCGGGACGGTATACTTTTTGTATGAATTGACATCGGCCGGGACACGGTCAAGCATGATTCAATTCATACAAAAAGTCGGTGTAACGTGAATCAGGCTTAATAGTGGCGAGCTAGTTGCGCAGTGTACTGTAGCCTAATGTTACTGAGTCGAACGGACTCCAATACAGGATGTCCCTGCCTCTTCACAACCGAACGATTTTGATATATTGACACTGGATCTGTGTACGTTGTGCTAATGAATGTTTATTGCTTTTAATCCCATTTAGACCACAAACCAAAAGCTTTTTGTATGACAGTTATTTTGATCAACCTGTATTACGCTTTTAGACCTCCAGAAGGGGCGAATTCGACGCACGTTTGTCGATTTCATTATCCATAGCGGAATCGCAATCATTTCATCTTGAGGTCTAACACACATGGAGCTCAATGTAGCACGAATCGCCAAGACGCGTACATGTATACAGGGTCTTAAGCATACAATCCGTCGACGGGGTGAGAGGAGGGTAGCGCGGAGGAGGCAATTATAGCTCCTGATTGGTTAGATTAGATTACATCTTCAGATGACATTGACTCCCGCTAATTAGTCGTTTTTCGGCTCTCTTATTAGTAAACCATGGAACTTATTGATGTTATTTTCAGTCGGAATATTATTTGTGTATTTTGTAAAACAACAAGCACAATATGGGATTGTAAAAATGCTTAATTTAAATCTTTTTCGTAAATAGCGAATAAAAAAATCTTTAATAGCCATTCGCTTGTTAGATAGTTGTTCATAAAATTAACTTTTATTTACATTATAGGGTGATTTGCGGAATAAAATCTATCCTAACCTTACTCGGGTCTCCAACTTTCTGTATTATATCAAACATCTCAATGGTTCAGTTATTTCGTGAAGATATAACAGACATACGGAGTTAGCATTTATTATATTAAAACGGCTGTTAGACGTCCAGGGCTGCAGTAGTGGCGTGCCGCGTTAACCTGTCATTCAGACAAGCGGCACTTGGCCGACGGCTGCAGTGTATCTGCCGTCAACCAAGTGCCGCTCGTCTGGAAGAGCCCTAACGAGTGAATAACCCATTAATCGAACAATAGGTTATTTTAACACACTACATAGACGAATATGTACACTAGTTTAAACTTACTGTCTGCTTACTGTTTGTAAGCTTACTGTTTCAACAGTTTCAACTATAAAATACATTTTGTTTTCGATTACATTATATTCTATTTCACGAAGTAAAGAGCCATCGGCTATGAATGATGAATGTAAGGACATTGTTTATGTGTGCGTAAGCGATTTTACGAGCGTTTCCGAGGTTACGCACACTAAAACAATGTGTATTTTTTTTTTAATGGACCTATCAGCTTTGGGTGTACTGACACCCTATACTGAGACACCGGACTGTTGCGGGAGCGTAGGGCTCTCACCGCCAAACAATGTGCTTGTGAATGTTACAACATATATAGTCGAAAACTCTTGGTGAAATGCAATATATTACATGTTCGAAACTGAAATTTCGTTATCGTGCTATGCCTATGTCTATTCAACTAACGACTTGTGTTTAAGATATTTCCGACATACCAAAGTTAAGCTATTTAATCGGAATCCCGGTGTTGTCAAAATAATGCTGTCAAAGCTTTGCGGTCTTTGTGACAAGTTAGCCAGATTCAAATTGTTAACATTCATGTAAAATAATTGTTACATAAGTGAGTTGTGTCCAAAATAATATATGCATCAGCGACGTGTATTTAAATGCACACTGCGACAGTCTTTGTAATTTTTAATGTTAGTATTTAGTTTATTTTATAAAACAATCATATTGAAACTAGCGAAACCCGCGCATCTTCGCTCGCGTGTACCCCGCTTTCTCGTAGGAATTTCGAAATGTATTATACATAAAAACCTTTCTTTTGAATCACTCTATCTACTAAAAACATCCGTTGCGTAGTTTTAAAGATCTAACCATACATAGGGACAGACATTAGTATCTTCTTCATGAGACAGACAGACAGCGAAGGAGACTTCATTTTATACTACGTAAAGATTTACTAAATTTTCATTAAACTTTGACTGTACTGAAGTTTCATAGTCAAATGGTTTTTATTCAAATAGGTTGGTAGTAGTTTTTATATAAATAATTCACTATTTTTGTCAATCTACCTTTGTTACTGACAGTGCTTAGTTTGAATTTTACAAAGGGATAGACGTTTTTCTTCTTTGTGTCTGCATCCAGGGTAGCTTTTAATCATAGATCATAAGCTTATACTAATACCCCTGTTACGATTTACAAAGCGCATATTGGATCAGCGGATTATTAATACCCTTTGTCGCTGTTAACTGTAAAGGATAGAAGGGAGAGAAGAGTAAAATCTAGGGCTCAGTGTAAAATAAAATATGATAGAAAAATAAAGAGAAGTGTTATGTACAGAGCGGATCGATAAAGAGTACCAGAGCAAAGAAGAAAAATGACATAACAATATGACAGCTATCAAATTATAAAAAACTATAAATCTATCAAAAAGTATTTATTACACCTCCAGCCTGATGGCTAGTTCGCAACATCCTCCCTCCTTCAAAAGTGCAAAAAAAAAGACAAAGCAAAGGGAAAGAGAGAGAGAGAGTACACTGCCATCAAACTGGAAGCCACACCAGTTTCACGCGTCGCGTCGTATGTTCCGTCGCAGAGAATTCTTCGACCTCTAGGTCCAAACAGCATGAATAAGTCACAACAATGAAGACACACAAACAGCGATGAGGACGGTTTATGACCAGAAGCGACGTGGATGGCCACGATGTGGAGCGGCAATAACTTGTGACAGCCTCCTCTCTTCTCGAGCCATCCAAGAAGCCGAAAGATAAGGGCGGGTGTTGATGGGCTAGACGAGCAATCGGATCGGAACAGCATTCGAAGTAGCCGTCTTGATGCGACGAGATGGGCACGCGCTTGCTTTGCGTCGGCAGAACTCTTCAAATGCAGGAGTTTATGCAAGACCGTCACGGCTTGTGAGCAATGCGATGTAGGCAGCGTCCAATGACAGCTCTGCGGTTTATATATATATTATATATAGGGACAATTCATACAGATTGAGCTAGCCCCAAAGTAAGTTCGAAACTTGTGGTTTGGGATACTAACTCAACGATATTATATTTTATAACAAATATATATATAAATAAACATCCAAGACCCGAGGCCAATCAGAAAAAGTTCGTTTTTCATCATGACCCGACCGGGGATCGAACCCGGGACCTCCTGGGTGGCGGTCTGGCGTGGTAACCATTACGCCACGGAGGTCGTTTAACATAGCAAAGTAGAGCAGCTTCAGTCACCGCTTCCATACATCAGAAAGGTGGTCATCAATCCGTCACTGTTTTCTGTGAGAGCTGTTAGTGAAGACGAAGCGCCGATAATTCTTTAAAACAATAAAAACTTCTTGACAAAGAAAAATGTTAACGAGTCAAAAAGCAAACAATCAAAGCGAAATCTGTGCGTTATTTAAAAAAAAAAAGTCAAGTGACAGGCGTGTGAAAGGTTCACAGAACGTTACCTTTTTAAACGCCTAACAAAAAATTCCAAACAAACCAAAACTAAAATATTGGCATATGCGCGGAATTAAAACAAATTGTAGCCATGGGCAAACACGGTTGGAATGGTATGAAAGGAAACTATAAAAATGAATGATTTTCTTTTCTAGGATGGAGACTAGAAACTATCTACTATAATAAACAAAGAATGCTACGCACATATCAAAAAGTATTTATTACACTTCCAGCCTATGGCTAGTTCACAACAGTCGCACTGATTTTAAAAGCATCAGGACTCAGGACAGCATTGAGTATAGCCCGTACAAAAAATGCAATGCGACGTATCCAATCTGTCATGCCATTCAATACAAAACTTATTCACAAAGGAATTTCGATGTTAAGTAAGTAAGTAAGTTAATTTTAGGCAAGGTTCTGAAGATACTGGCAGCGTTTCCCCTTTGAATAGCTAAACTAATTCTTTCTCCGAGGTAGCTGCCAGCTTTTCGGTCTCCTGTGATGTCGACTAACCTTTTTGCTATTTCCTTAAAAAGTCTTATAGCGCTAGGACCCCACGGACCAAGGGTCTCGACACCGAATGGTACACTTTTGTACATACGTCATGTTGTGACTTTTTACAGTACATATCGATGGTTTTTACTATTTAGCGCGCAGCAGAGGCTTATATATCTAGTCTTGCCATAAATATTGTAAAAAAGATATTTATTTATTTTTCTATTGCAAATAACATTTATTACTTTTACAATGTGTTAGTTTAATACATAAATGAATGAATGAATGAATGATTTATTTCTCTCAAAAATCCTAAGTGTACAATATAACTATTATAACAAAGTGGGTGATTAAAATCTAAGATTATGAGAGACTGGTGGCTGAACTAAGCATGAGCTTGTATCTCGGCACACCAGCCTCTCCCCGCGTGGATTTATATAATAATATTAGAATTAAGTTAAATAACAATAAAGTAGGTAGTGGACTAGTAACTAGAGAAAAAGTTTTTTTTTTTTTTACAAAATTAACAAAAATACTAGAAGATTATACATGTGAGACACAGAGTGTAAGGTTGTGTGTGTGTGTTTGTGAGTGCGTGTCCGTGTGGGTGTGTGTGTGTGTATGTCAGAGTGCGTGTGTGTGTGTGTGTGAGTGCGTGTTGTGGATGAGTATAATTTGTAAATGCGTGAATTGTTGTTGTGGGGAATAACAGATGAAGAATTAAATTTTAGGTCGAAGCATAAGTTCCGTGGAGTGATAAATATAAAACAATTTAAAATATAAAAGGTTTATTCGAAGTGGTCTCCATTGGCTGCAATACAGTCCTTTAAACGTTGAGGCCAGTTATCAATAGAAACACGCACTCTTTCCATGGGAAAATTCTTCACTGCCAATCGTATGGATTGTTTTAGGGACTCCAAATTATCATGACGTTTAGAGCAAGCCGTACTCTCTAAAACGCACCATAAATCATAATCCAGCGGATTAAGATCGGGACTAGACGACGGCCAATCTTCAGCTGTGATGAAGTCGAAAACGTTCGATTCCAACCAAGACTGCGTGGACCGAGCTTTGTGACCCGGCGCCGAGTCTTGCTGGAAAGACCATTCTTGGTTATTGAACATAGTGTTGTTAGGGGGCTTAATTACCTTCTCAAGAATGGTATCTTGATACACTTGTGCCGATGTTTTGATACCTTTTTAACAAAAGTATGGCTCAGTCACTCCTTCATAGCTAACACCCCACCAAACCATCACTGAAGTAATGCCCACGTTGCACTCTGTCGACTAATTGGGAAGCTTCCTTAGAGCTTTGAGCATAAATACGATCATTTTGTTTGTTAAAATGTTGCTCAATTGTAAAAAAAATCTCATCCGTAAACAAATTTTTTCTATGACCTCCCTTTGCGTACCGCTTCAGTAGTTTTTTCGATTTTACCACCCTATTCTTTTTTAAATTATCAGTTAAGAAATGACCAGTACGTCTCTTATAGGCTGCAAGTCCTAAGTCATCTTTTAAAATACACGACATGGTTCTAGGTGCTATCTTCATCTCCCGAGATAAAATCTTTCTCCCTTTTTTAGTTTGACAGTGACCGAAATAACATAAGTGTCATTAACATTAAAAATGGTTTTGAGCGATTCAACGACAAATAAATTTGAAGTGACAAAGTAAAGCGACAACATATATATGCCGCTGACTGTACTGTAAAAAAACTTTTTTTATTAGCTTATCCGCGTAACAATGACTCAGTGGCCGCGTGGGACGATCGCCCTTAAGAAAGCTGTCTCCTTTACACCAGAGGCGTGTGAGAGAGGTAGACAGAACAAGTTTTACAAAATGGCAAAAGTATCATTCTTATTTTTAGATTTATTCTATGGTAATCGGTTTTACGTTAAATGTGTTTGGTGCAAGTGAAAAAACAAAATTCTGAATATTATTAATCCTACTAATATTACAAAGGCGTAAGTATGTGTATGTTTGTTACATCTCCACGCTCAAACTACTGGGCCAATTTTAATGATATGTGGTTATGGAGGATGAAGCTGACATCTTGGAGTAACACATAGGGTACTTTTTATCCCGAAAAGTACGCGATTCCCGTAGGATTTGGTCGAAAATCTGATATAGATGGCTGCTGTGCATAAAATTAACACCGCGGGCAGCAGATATTTCACAAAAAGCTGACTGCTAGACATCGTCCCCCAAACGTTGCCAGCGGTCGTCTTAAGTCGTCTGCACTGCACGCATCGAGTACACATGTGTGCAGTGCACATATACCCGTTTTACCTGTTATGTATTTTGTTTATAATCCTAACTTCTAACTAATATTATAAATGAGAAAGTGAGTTTGTTTGTTTGTTATTCCTTCACGGCTTAACTAATCATCCGATCATTATCAAAATTTGTATCCAAGATCCGAGGCCAATCAGAGAAAGCTCGTTTTTCATCATGACCCGACCGGGATTCGAACCCGGAACCTCCTGGGTGGCAAGCCGGCTTGGTAACCATTACGCCGCGGAGGTCCTCAAATACAAAGTAGTCAGTTAAAAAAATATTGGAACTAAATTTTATATTTTTCATTTTATAGGCCAGATACAGTCATAAAATTTTTTGACTGTTAATGTTAGTTTTTGTGATTGATTGTACGTACATCAGATAGTACCTACCTCAGATTTTCGTAGTCGTGCGAAAAATTGGTAAAATCGCACGGTGCCACAAAAGTCGCAGGATCGTGTGTGTTTTTTTCCATAGCGTCGCTGTTAGGCGTGGCAAATTTGAAGTATTATATAAAACGCTACAGCTTATGACTTGTACGCCAGATTAGTACTATCACAGGCGAAATCGTTGACATTGACAGTGGCCGTTCATTCACACTGATTGTGTAATCACGCCGAGACCATCCAACCAATGTCACGCTATCCGTCTGAGCACAGATTAAATAACGTCTTTCGTGATGCAATATCAATACAATAATTTATTTAGATATTTTATAGATTATCTTTGATGACTACAATACACAGAGTACTGATACAAAAGGCGGACTTAATGCTAAATGAATTCTCTACTATCTCTCACTACCATTGAGAGTGCAAAAATTCACGAAAGCGGTTAATAAGGGGGCCCTCCCCCTTATGAGGGAAGGTTAATTATACCGATCGAAGAATTCTTCATATCAACCCATAATCATCCCACTGCAGGGATACTGGTCTTTCGAAAGAGATTTGAGCGTACTCTGCCACGCTGCTCCAATGCAGAGGTCAGTGTTTCAAGCCACCTGAAGGCCACCGACTTGACATAACGACTGTCATACATCGACAACAGCAAGAACGGACGTCGGCTTAACGTGTACGGAGAAGCTAGAGATAACCAAACCCATCCAAACACTGGTAAAATCCGACGATGCTTAACTTGCGTGTTACTTAAGTGCGACACACAGCGTCATCGAACTGCTGCTATGATAAATATAACTAATTATCTGACCGCAAGTAACCACGAACCCTCTTTTAGAATCATACTCGACTGCGGATGTCACACACACACACATATTGATGTAGCAGACAGGTCGTGAGACTAATAATCGTTTAGAAGCCAAATATGGCACACACACCACATAGACATTATAATATTTCTGTTAAAATAGACTTATCAACATGTATTTAACTATACACATATTTAAGGGATTTATGTCGTTTATGTATGACGTAAGTCGGTCCGAATAATTTACTTTTTCAAATATATATTTTACAATACTATTCAGACGATTATCTAGACACTAGTTTCAGAGCACTAGATTCTAGTGCTCCGAAACTACTGGACCGGTTCGAAAAATTATTTCACCGTTGGGATGGGAAGCTACGTTGTACCCGGGTGACATAAATTTATTTCTCGTGCGAAGCTAGTTATATACATATTTAGAAAATATATATATATATCGGTTATTTATTAACCGACAATATGGTTATGGTCTCCGTATTGATTAATAAAAAAATAAACTAATCTTTAAAATATTGAGCACATCTGGAATGGGATCATGTTTATGCACTATCCTTTTCGTTTCCAATTGTTAGAGAGAGATGCAAGACCGTGGAATGTTTGCAGTATGCGATCGAGTACAGCATGAAAACATGTGATTCCATTCAAACAAGATGATCTCAGGCCTTTAAGTAGCTCCCATATCTTTGAATGAATTTGAAATTGTAGAGCGACAATTCTTTTTTATTTTTTAAAAAAAAAAATTGGTACAAATAAAATATTTTTATTCAAATAAGTCTTTCGAATCGTCTTTTCAAACTTGTAATAGGGCTTTATGAATATAAATATTTTGTACTTGTACAATGTATGTAAGTCAACGGCTGTTGTCAAATAGATTACTGTCGTTAAGACAAGGCAGTGGCTTTCAGGCGGTTTGGTACCACCAGTCTCCGCCAATCTGCGTTGGGGCAGCGCGACAGAGTACCTACCTACGCTCAAATTCCTTTCGGATGAAGGGAGAGCCGTATCCCAGAAGAGGGGTGATTATGGGTTGATAATGATAGGTATACTTCATTATAACTTAACTATTTATGAAATTAGTTATTTAGACAGATTTTTGTATACTTTTAGTTGCTAGACTAAAGACAGTAAAAGTGCCAATGATCACATAATTATATTAGCGTTTTCAATAATAATTTTAATATGTTAAAAACAAACAAAAAAATGCTGTACTCTAAATCTTTCTATGCGTCAATCGATGTCCATTTTTAGTTAGTAAACTACAAGGAACCCTTATAGTTTTGCCCTGTCCGTCTGTCTGTCTGTCCGCTGCCCGCGGTCTAGCGCCTAGACGCTTAATCCTAGACAGCTGTAATTTGGTATAATTTATACACATATTAATAATGCTAACAAAGTGCTGGAACAAAATTTTGAAAAATATTTTGTTTGGGATGCCTCCCCTACATGTAAAGTAGAAATAAAATTTTTTTTTCGCGCCCACCCTATGTGTGGGGTATCGTTAGATAGGTCTCTTCAAAACAGAGAAAATAGCAAGATCATTTTTCGATACAATGATCCGTTTCGGAATTATTTACATTTATTATGTCATTTTGCACGGTAGTCCCGCCCTCTATCTCCGAAAGTCTGTTGTTTAGAAATTTGAAAAAAATCATGGTGGTAGTCCATATGCTGAACCTTCAATAAAAACTATAACGGTTAAGTAGGCTCTACTAGTTACCGAGTAATAGCCGAAAAACTGATAAAATAAAATTTCTTTGATGAAACTTACACAATACATGTCAAAGAATTATTGAACTCATTTGCAAGCAAGCAAAGCATTTCGTTTGACAGTGACATCAATAATTTAATGTGCCATTAACTCCTCTGTACCAAAAGTAAATTCGACCTTCGTCAAAAGACAGTTTATAAATAACTCCGCGTAGACTTATAATAGTATTCTGTGCTTATAATAAAGTTAACCAACTCCTACTACTATACCTGCAAAAAACTCTAGAGAGATCACAGTGATTGCCAAATGCCAAACGAAGAAAAAAAAACTACCTGTAATTTTATTAGGAACACCACATTACAAATCTATATTATATAAAAGAAGAAGCTGACTAGAAACCCTTATATTAGGGTTACAAACTTGAAATTTTGCACAAGGGTTCCTTTTATAACGTAGGGGAGCACTAAAAAGGATTTTTCAAAATTCCTACGGGAAAGCGAGATATACGCAAACGAAGTTGCGCGGGTTTCGCTAGTATTACAAAAAAAATAAACTATTAGATATAGATTCTATACAATCGGAACACAAAAGGGTTCCGATTTTCAAAAATTTCAACGTAAAAAATCGGACTATCGGACGTCTTTTTTTCAACGGACATGGCGGGCGTGGGCATGGAAATACTTCAAGGGGCGGCGAGAACGAAACCATAGCGCGATTCTGGAATGTTACATTCCTGAATCGCGCCATCTGTGTTGATTAATGTGAACTAATGCTGTATACGTAATGTTAATAAATTATACGTACTGTTAGGATGGCTCCGTGGGTCCTTTTAACTAAAACTATTTCACTATTTACTGCTTTATTAATTCCAATACAATAATGATATAATTATAATTAATAATTTTTGTATATTATTGTGGTCTATGGCATCATATAAGCCACATGTCGCCAAAAACAGGTTGAACTCAAGGTGAACAAGTGAATTAAAATTCCTTTTACAACGGCCAATTATCACGAATCAGTAAACAATTTTCACAATAACATTAACGAAACTTTCCTTTTAATAATGAACTAGCAGAATACCGCAGGTTAACTCGCAACATTCCGTTGTTCCTCAAATTCAATTCAATTTTATCGTGGAGCATAGGTTACATCGTAAGAGATAGGTGAAAATGTAACACCAATGTCCTGCCACTAGGTTTACAATGTTTACAAAAATATAATAAATTCAATAAATAAATTTAAATATTCTTGGACAAATCACACAACACCATATTTACTTCCAAAGTAAGCAAAGCTTGTTTGCAATTTGCAAGCTATGGTGATACATACTAGATTGCTGATAAATTTAAGTAGGTACGTACATAAATATTTATTTATTTAATAAATAATTTTTTTATTGGGGATAGTTTAAGGTCTGGAGAGTGACATAGGCTACTTTTTATCCCGGAAAAACATCTTATTCCCACGGGAAAAAATAAAGTATATAATTTTTTGTTCTTCTTTCACGTCGAAAGGAACCTTAGTACCGACATGATATTTTTAACAGAGTTTTTAAGAGTGATTTAAGGTCTGGAGATGGACATAGGCTACTTTTTATACCGGAACCGGACCGGTCCCAAAAAAGTATAACATAATTTTTTCATAATTTTTTAATGGGGATAATTTAAGGTCCGGAGGCTACTTTTTTCCCACGGGATAAAGAGAATCCCATGGGAAAAAATATTGTCATTTTCCCTTGACCACGTAGGCGGAGCCGCGGGTCACAGCTAGTACATAATAATTATGTCTCGTTTTATTGGACTAGGTTTAACAAAAAGTCGGACCTTCCAACTTATCTCTAAGTATAATAACACTTATTGATAAGAAGCTTCTGGAGGTGTCTTTTAAAAGATTTTGTAAAAATGGATCGTAAATATGATTAAGGTTTCTGAATGACAACCTTCGTGGCGCAATAATTACCATGCCGGACCGCCACCCAGGAGGTCCTGGGTTCGAATCCCGGTCAGGTCATGATGAAAAACGAACTTTTTCGGATTGGCCTGGGTCTTGGATGTTTATCTATATATGTATTTACTATTAAATATAGCATCGTTGAATTAGTATCCCATAACACAAGTTTCGAACTTACTTTCTGGATAGCTCAATTCTGTATGATTTTTTAAATATTGCATGAAGGGATTAACTCGATTTTTTATTTATCAATACTATTCAAAGTTTCACAACGATGCTTACATTATTAGCATGAAAATCTTTGTTCTTAGTTCTCCAACCTGGTCACCTCTTTCATAGGTTTACTGTACCAAATTACAAGCAAACCTGTCAAAGCCATTTTCATGTGACAGAGTTCCAAACATCCACACATCAAAAAAAATCTATTTCAATATACTTGGCACAAGAATTCCGGTAAAATTCAATGTTAGCGAGTGTACTGAAAAAAGTTTAAAAAAACAAACAAAACATACATACATTAGGCATCTGCTACCTATTAAAATATTATGGTGACCTTTTTTGGCTACGAAAGTCATTATTTCTAACCCTTCCCTCGCTGTGACGTCACGAGTGGGTTTTTACAAATTTTTTTTTCATTTAAAATTGATACTGAAACTAGGGAGTGACTTCACATAAAGGAAAATTTTCTTTGATTGTTTAAATGTTGTTTCGGGTTGAACTACCATTATTCCCGGTTAAGATTGAAGAGCACTCGGCCGGATTTCGAGAGTACTTGTGTTCGAATTCGAACCCCCCCCCCCCCCTGAGGCTAGGTGAAATTTTATTTCAAAAATATTTTATTTGAACACTTTAGAAGATATTTTAGTAACTGTATTATTATTAACTATTTTTTGTCGTGTCGCTAAATACCAACTATGGTAATTTTACAACGGAGCCGTGAGTCATATGCATTAAATCAATTGTAGTATTAGTCATACCATACTCTACAGCGAGCGCGTATTCGTCGCATGAATAAGCTGACCTCTCTTGATAATAATTCCGCTCGATTGTCATTGGATTGTTACATTCAGGCTTGATAGACTGCTGTAAGTAAATTATAAACAAATAGAACAATTCGGGACAAGCCTACCAAACATTCCCAACGCTGTCTCCTGATAGCCAGGATCAACAACGGCGACCCCAGTTTGACAATAAGCGATGAAGCTTATTGAGTCCCGCGGGAGAAACTACAGCTGTCTTGGAACTCACAACGAATTTAATTAAAAACAAATAGATGGAGTAAAATGTATTGAAAAGACTTCCCTCCTTAGCAAGTACGTGAGAGACAGTAATTAAACAAAAAGAAATTGGATTTTACGCTAAATGTTTGCTCTGAAAGGGAATCGAACAAGCGCCCGCTTATGGCGAATGTAGGGTCAGTACCAATACCAACGGACTGGGGCTTACGATGACGAATGTTGGCTTGTTTGGACTCACGATCTCTTGCAACTCTTGAACTGCAACTCTCTCTACTCTGTGTAGTGTAGGTTACCAAAAATAATGTGAGATTTGTATTTTTAATGTTTGTATAAACCGATTCTGAAAATGGAATTATTTGTATTTTACGATCTACTTTTTGGAATCTTCCGAAATTACAAAAAGGTTGCTTAATAAAAAGGTAAACAGAAAGCATAACTTGATAATGATAGAAATAATACAAGTAAAAAAAAATACAAAAATTATAGAACAGAAGATCCTGTGTAACTAAAAATACTGACGCACTTGTCATCTGTCAAAATTCTTTCGACAACAAAATGGCTCCGATAAAAACGAATAATTTATTTTTTTAATTAAACATCTATTTAAAAAAATCGTACAATTTCTCTAGTATTTTTTTAATCGAAGTATTCGCGTTGGGCGCTCGTCGGGAAGAGCAGACGGGCCGACGGCGACGCCATTTTATCATCGCAAGAATAGGGATTGCCGCAACGGAATGATCGATGACTCGAACTCGAATTACGGACGCCCCGAGCGAAAATCGAATAAGATTGCACGTCGACTTATACCGATACGCGGCGATGGTAATTGTATGTTCCGATCTATCTCTGTATGCGTATACGGAACTCAAGAGAGGCATAGAGAGATCAGAATGAGGGCTGTCGATCGAATTGTGAATAATTGGAGTCGATATAAGGACTTTATTATCGGTGATCGCTCTTACGGCCTGCACATGAGCAGTTCGGGGGACTATTGGAACATGATGTCCAGGGATGGCGCGTACGCCGGCCATGTGGAACTTCATGCAGTCAGCGAGATCTACACAGACTACACCTTCAAGGTTCACAGAGACGGTTGCCCCAGGACCATAGACTACGGGAGAGGATCCAGCGTCAAACATTTGTTGTTTTCGGGATTTTTAGATGCGGGACATTACAGTGTTTTGGAATATTATTGAGATTTGTGCAAATGATAATGTAATTGTCTTTTATTTGTCTATTAAAGCTTTTGAAAGGAATTCGTAAATATTAACAGTATTGGGACAAACACTCCACACATTCATTATACAAACAGAACAATTCGGGACAAGCCCACCACACATTCCCAACGCTGTCTCCTGATAACCAGGATCAACAACAGCGACCTCAGATTGACAATAAGCATTGAAGCTTATTGACGTCCCGGGGGAGAAACTACTCCTGTCTTGGAACTCACAACAAATTTACTGCAGAGTAGGAAATATTGAAAGGACTTCCTTAGCAACTACTGTACGTGAGCAATTTGAAACAAATATTAACAGTAATTAAGTACATTTCATTGGTGTTTCTAACCGTGCTTCATCTGACCTTTGAGTTAAGAGACACCTCGTTAACTTGGGTATCATCCACTGCAATTAGTTCTCAAATGACTGTAACTTGAGTCATCAAACGTTCAAAATGTTTAGACGAATGTCACGCTGTCTAGCGTCATGTCCATCTTTATGACATGACATAATATTTATTTTTACCTGATGATTTGTGCATTGCTATTTTTTATATACCTAACCTTCTATGTTATTATAAGTACATAAACATAGATTTTTCAAAGATGTCTGGTACCCATATCACAAGCAGGTGTAATCGGCCTAGCTTGCATTGGAACCCTGTTTAATTGACTTGAATTTAATTCTAAATTTTAATTTCTTTGTGGTAATTTAAAATTGTAGATGCTTTTATTGAAATGATATCACCATCTCTTTCTGTGCGTTTTTTTTTAAATTTGTGTCTGTATAATTAGTAAAGGAATGTATACATTTGAGTTTATGAAGTTTATTTACCATTAAATAAAATGATAAATAATGTAATGTGATTCTTTGGAGTTTACCAAATATATTATAAAATATAATGTTTATTTCAATTTGTTTACCGTACATAGCTACAGTACAATGTAATGTAACGACCATTCGTCTAATTAGGCCCAAAACCTTGTTTTCGCAATATTTTGAGAGAATTTCCTTTAAAAATATTTTTTTTTGTGCTAAAAAGAATACATCTTTGTATACTTACACGAAATGGATTCTTTAATTAATTTTGAACTTTCAAATACATTTTACGTGCAAAAACATAATTGTAACGAATTCAAATTTAGTCAGTTAAATCTGGTTAAATGTAGTATTATGAAAATGTAGTATTTAATTGAATATAATTTAATACTACATTTTACAAACATTGATGGAATTTCATGTGTATCGTTCTTGGATACACGAAATTAAATTATGTGTAATTTGCTGTACGTTTTGCAAATAAGCCGTGTTAATTCTGTGGATTTTGTAAATAAATATAAAATAAACATTGACAATAATTAAAATTTGAATTTTATATTTTTACTTTCAAATACTTTTTGCGTGAAATAAAATATTTGTATGAACTTAAAATTAATCGAATTTAGTCAATATTTAATAGAGTCTGAATATTACTACATCACTATGTGAGTTTCTTTTAATTTATTGATTTTTTGTGATTGAAGCAAAGACGTCAAATCGTGGATGTCAAATGCATACAAAAATGGCCGCCGTCAAAAATACGGGCCCATTGACATACCGGCACCCCAAGCGAGTAGTTAAGTACAGTGGGCCATAAGTGGGGTCAAACACGAGGACCTAACTCGATTGCCACTAATCATCTCGCTAAGACATTGTTAAATGATAGTTTACATTTTAAACATTTAATATACATAAACTTTTAATGTAAAATATAGAGTGAATATTTTAGGTACGTTTGTAAAAAAAATGTATCAAGTTTCAAGATGCAATTTTAGTATTCCTTGATCGAAAGTAGCTGCAGAAGTGAGCGATGTGGTAAAGTATAGTTAAGTATGTCAATGCCTACATCATTTCAATTATATACGAGTATTTGCACCGATGCAAGCTCGCTTCATTTTGCTGGAGATAAGGCCGGGTTCAGTGCGCGTATTCTCATCATATCAACCTTAAACCTTAACTCTTCAATCGAAGGAAAGCGTGGACTCTGTCACGCTGCTCTAATACCAGGCGAAGGCCAGGGTTTTCAAGCCGCCTTACCACCGACTTGGCTTAACGACCCGGGACAAGCCCACCACACATTCCCCCCGATGTGTCTCCTGTGTAGCCAGGACTAACAACGGCGACCTCAGATTGACAATAAGCAATGAAGCTTATTGACGTCCCGGGGGAGAAACACAGTGTGGAACTCAACGAATTTAATCAGAAAGAAGATAGTCGGAGTAGGAAGTATTGAAAGGACTTCTTCTTGGTTTAACGACTGTCATCCATCGACAACAGCCGGGACCGACTACTTGTGCTCCGAAGCACGGAGAAGTTCGAGATAACGAATCCCATCCGAACACTGACTACGGCCGTCGTACGACACACAGCGACGCCATTGCGCTCTTAGGAGCAAATCGTGCAAAAACTAGTATTTAAGAAATACACTGACCGCGACCTCATTTTATCAAAACGCGGTCAGAAGCTACAGGAAAGGTATGTGACATGACATTTATTTAAAACATTACTTTCCTTTTAGCGCAGTCGGGTAGAAACCTTGTCTGAGGCCAAGTTACATTAGCGAAAAAGCAAATGTCAGTACATTTGGGACATCATTTAGTTGAGATGCACAATAATGTTTCGAGCATCCCATACTGCCGTTACATGGACCTCCACGTGAGGTCACCTTTTTATACCACTAAGGTGGCAAACAAGCATACGGCCCGCCTGATGGCAAGCAGTCACCGCCCATGGACGCCTGCAATACCGGGGGACCTGTATCACTCGCTGCCGACCCTGTAAAAAGAGGAACACAGAGCCTCACAAATCTTTTGAAAAGTTTTTTTGATACTTGAATAGTAAGACGGTGGTATAAGTGTGGTCTTATGAGAAAATGACTTATAATCTATAATAATCGTGATCATTTTGTAGAGTCTTCATTATCATAATCATATGAATAAAAGATTAATGGTTGACGTTGCTAACTACAGCAGATATTCATTCTGTTTCACGAAGAGCATTTGTCTATGAATATTGTAACGTTCACAATGTCCACATACACATGATTGTAGTGTGCGTAACCTCGTAAACGCTCGCTCGTTAAATCGCTCACGCACACATAAACAATGTGCATGTACACGCCTTACAACATTCATAACGAAATGCTCTTCGTGGAATAGTATATATAGTGTACGCTGATTTTCTCAATAGTGGATACAAGCACGCTAGAAACGTTTGTTATCATCTGATCAACATGAAAATCTAAGATTAGCTTTAAAGTTTAGATAGTGAAAGTTGTTCCGCAAAAGTGTGAGCCCTCTAAACTAAAGCCCACCATTCACTACACGAACCCGGACCCGACCGCGGACCAATCCGGCGTTGCCCATACACTGCACGAACCTTCCACTCGAAATATGGCATGTGGGGTTCGACAGGCGCTCGCGGCTCGCAACCGCGGACCTGCGAGCCCGACGCCAACCCATTTGACAGTCTGGCGAACCGGTTCGTCGCTTCCATACACAGGCGGATTAGTCCGATGGTCGATCAATCCGCCGGACCAATCTGCGTGTGAATGGTGGGCTTAACGCTTATTTTGAACTCTGTAGTCACTCTGTTGCTTGAATGGCTCTATTTTAAATCTCTAGTTCGACTCTATTTCGAATGGTTCTACCTTGAATAGCTCTACGTCGTATGGCTCTTCGAATGCCATGGCTCTATCTCGAATAGCTTTACTTCGAATGGCTTTATCTCGAATGGCTCTACTTCGAAACACGATTTCTTTTCTTTTAAAATCGAGTAGGTGATAATCTGGAATATCATAACTCATCATCATTATCAACTATTTTTTTTATTGTATAAAGAAATTCTCACGGGAAAGTATGATACATATTCAATAATTAGATCTTAATTTGCGTGATTTACAGTGAATCATTCTTTTATAGCATGCATGTCGTGTATTTTTTTTTCATTCATGTAGGAAGTGTCCAAGCGATATAATGCTATGATGTCATTGTGCAGCAAACAGTACTATGACAAGGTCGTCTGTGCATTTGTCTGTAATTATACCAATTTTCATGAAACTACACGACAGACGGTTTATCATTATATCATTCGTAAATTTCAGACTCCTTCAATGAGCCTCTGTTCTATGGCATCGCATAACGAACACACAAGTTAAGCAACATCTACCCTAGCCAGCGTTTGGATAGGTTTCGTTATCTCAAGCTTCTCCTTGCTTCGAGTACGTTATGCCGACAGTCGTTAAGTCAGGTCGCCTTCAGGCGGCTTGAAAACACTGGCCTCCGACAATGCGCATCGGAGCGTGGCAGAGTACGCTCTAATCTCCTTCGATTGAAGACACCCGTATCAGCAGTGAAGTGGTATGAGTTGATATGATTTGACTTTTATATTATGACAGAGAAGAACAAACGACCTAGCGGGTCCCCTGATGGTAAGCAATGACTGCCCACGGATATCCACGATTACCCAATATCTTGGATGCGTTATCCACATATGTAGGAATGATAAAGTAAGGACGGGGGAAAAGTGAAAAAGGGCGTTGGAAGCAGGTGACATCTGAATATAAGAATTATTACAGACACCGGTATAAGAACCAACGATTTTTTTTACCACTACGGTAGCAAACAAGCAGGCCCGCCTGATGGTAAGCAGTCGCCGTAGCCTACGGACTTGCAACACCGGGGGTCTCACTCGCGCGTTGCCGTAAAATCTTTTAATGCCCCTTTTGAAGAACCCCATATTATAGTCTCAGATATGGGATACTAATTCAACGATGCTATATTTTATAATAAATACTTATATAGATAAACATCCAAGACCCAGGCCAATCCGAAAAAGTTCGTTTTTCATCATGACCTGACCGGGATTCGAACCCGGGACCTCCTGGGTGGCGGTCCGGCATGGTAATTATTGCGCCACGAAGGTTGTCATTCAGAAAACTTAGTCATATTTACGATCCATTTTTACAAAATCTTTTAAAAGACACCTCCAGAAGCTTCTTATCAATAAGTGTTATTATACTTAGAGATAAGTTGGAAGAAAATCTTTTAATGCCCCTTTTGAAGAACCCCATATTATAGTCTCAGACTGACTAGTACTACTTTACCTTGTGATCCTAACGTTAATATGAATTTAATTTATTGATAGAAAACTCGGCAACCATTCCATGATACAAATGATATTTATAGTCGACGCGTGTTCGTGAATTCCGTTCAGTGTAAACTGTTCAACGTGTTTACTTTGTATTGGTGTGGTGTGTGTGCTACAGATCGGTTTGTTTATGAAACTTTAATACATCAAGCGTTTAATATCGGTAAGGTAGGCAGACTTAACCTTTCGATACATTTTACAGCACGTTTAGATTCAATTAAAATTGGTAACTATTGTAGTTTCTAGACAACTAGTGACTGAATTAGGTTTATATGCGTATGTGCATCTGGCTGGTGTCTATTCTGCAATTCGCAGATAAGTTCGAGTTATTTTACTCGTATCAATCGAATAATTTGGCAGTGTCATCTTTACTAATATTATAAACAGGAAAGATTTGATTGTTTGAATTGAATAGGCTCCGAAACTACTGGACAGATTTCAAAAATTCTTTTACCAGTCGAAAGCTACATTATCAGGGAGTGACATAGGCTATAGCTTTTCCCAATGTCGTTCCCACGGGAACGGTTCCGGAACTTCACGCGGACGAAGTCGCGGGCAAAAAAGCTAGTTTTGACATAAAAAGGATAAAAAATACAGTGGTGATTTGAATCATGGATGAGTTACGCGCGCGTATCCACTCATCACCTCTCGCGTAACTCGACGTATTCACGCCAGCGTAACTACGCGTCGTGATCACGCTCTATACTTATAAATAGAATCTTACACATAGCATTGAACATAAAAACAAATAATTGTAGAGTTAGATAAAAGAAAATCTAGACCAAACAACAGTATTTCACAAAATCAGCTGATTGTGAAACGAACGTTATCAACCACTTTGATAATATTGATAAGGACGATAACAACAAGAATTCTCACTAACTGTGCGAGATTATATTTACTTTAATAAACAAATTTTAAATAACAACACAGTATCTGAGACGGATTTTAAATTTAATGACATTGAGTTAAAGGTAAGCCCCGGATATATCTCAAGCTGTCTCCTTTCCTCTTATTTAATTTGACAGCGACAGCTAAAAAGTTTACTATCAGTTTGTTATAGTTCGACTTCAAAATTACCGTCCGTTCACAAAATAACAGAACTATGCTTAGCTTAAACTATTGCACAGAACTCGTATGAGAATTTACGAAATGCGCTAACTCGACCGGAGAAGTACCACCCTCTTACTGAATATCGGCGCAACACAACTATATATCAGGTATCAGGAGACACAACGGTGAGAACTTTTTTTTATACCACAAAATTGGCAAACAAGCATACGCAGCCTGATGGTAAGAATCACCGTAGCCTATAGACGCTTGCAATACCGGGGGTATCACTCACGCGTTGCCAACCTTCCCAACCCCCCAAGTGGAGCTCTGGAGACCTTACTCACCGTAGGAACACAACATTTATACCACAAAATTGGCAAACAAGCATACGGCTCGCCTGATGGTAAGCATCACCGTAGCCTATAGACGCTTGCAATACCGGGGGTATCACTCACGCGTTGCCAACCTTCCCAACCCCCCAAGTGGAGCTCTGGAGACCTTACTCACCGTAGGAACACAACATGGCCGAGACCAATGCTATTTGGCTACGATCTTCTGTTAGGTGGAGGTCCTTCCCCAGACGGGCTGCTCCGATTTGAGCGGATTATCCGCTGTGCCCTACCTCTCAAAAAATGTATGGTAGGCTTGTCCCGATTTTGGGTAGTAACTTTACAATAGGTGGGCTTGCTTTAGGAAGTCCTTTCAATACTTCCTACAGCGTCTATTTTCTTTATGATTGCCCGGTGTCTTAGCCAATGGCTTCAGTATGCCTTTAGCTAATAGGATCAGACAAAAAAAAAACTTTATGATTAAATTCATTGTGCGTTCCATGACAGCTGTAGTTTTTCCCCTGGGACGTCAATAAGCTTTATTGCTTATTGTCAAACTGAAGTCGCCGTTGTTGATCCTGTCTTTAAAGGAGACACAGCAGCGGTGGGAATGTGTGGTGGGCTTGTCCCGATAAATAGGTGGCCTTGCTTGTTTGTCAACATGAAAAAAAAACTACAATTTACTCTGTGGCGTCAGTGTGGATTATCTGCGGCCAAAGACACATTCCACGATAACCCATGACAGTAGGCGATTAAAGTTAATTTGGAACAATTAGTGCGCAACCATTTATAGTTCATTTTCGGCTGTTTTTTGGTGCATCGTCGAAAGAATTGAGCACGTCGAATAGGCCATTAGTCATTACGCTCATGTAGGTACAGTAATTATAAAATAAATGTTTATTATTTCTTCTCCTCAATCAAAATGACTAAAGACCGGACGGTTCGAAGTGCGAGTCGGACTCGCGCACGAAGAGTTCCGTACCATCGTCTATACAATATTAGACACGACAATTTTTTTTTATATTATTTATTTATAAAGTCAATATACAACTAAATATTTTGTGAATATTACAAGCGTACTGCTGTTATTAATACAGAGAGAAAACAAACGGCAAAAAAAAACTCGTTTGTTTTATGTAGGTACGGGAATAGCCCCCTATATATATTTATTATTATATTTTAGTATTTTAGTGCGGCTTTTCTGAATGAGCCCTAAGCGAACAGACGAGCGGAAACCACTCAACTTTATACTATGTAAATTACCTACTAGTTACTTGTTTTTCTCATTCCCATTCCTATTTGGAACGGCAAGCACTACTTATTTCTCTCTTAGCACCCATTTAAAGTTACCAGGTACAAAAGGTAGAAAAGGACGTCATTATGTTGAGCGAGAGGGGAATACGGAAAAACAAATGCATTCTAGTGCAAACTATGTTTAGAACTTTGTTGAACTCGGTCAAATGGGTGGAATGGTTCTTAGGGGAAAAGTTTATTTACAAGAGCTTGATGACTGTGTGTCGTAGCCTTTACGAACACGCAAGTTAAGCAACGTCGACCCTAGAATAAATTTGGATGGGTTTCATTATCTCGAGTCTCTACGTGAATCGGAGGTCACGCTAAGCCGTCGGTTAAACCAAGTCGATAGCCTTAGAGTCTCTTGAAAACACTGGCCTCCGCCAATTCGCATTGTAGCAGCGTGGCAGAGTACACTCTAATCATCGATTGAAGGGAGACCCGTATCCCTACAGTGCGATGATTTATGAGTTGATTTAAACTTAATCATAATATAACATACTGAAAATGCAAATGAAAAAGAATTCAGATGCAGAATAAAATAAAGTGAGTGTTATTCGCGTAAAGTGTTATTACATGTGATCACCCCAATACTTGGGTTAAAAATCTCATTAAATAAAACAAGAATTAATTATAAAATTAAATTAACCATAAATTAATTTATTAAAAAGTGCAAGTAAAAAGCCATCGGTTTGAACATGAATGTGTGAATGAAAATGTATTTCCCAATAAATATATTATTGATAAAGTGGGCAGTAGTGACCGAAGAGCATTTGTATATTAACCGCAAACGAAGCCAGGTATAGGGTTGGCACACGTCCCGTTTTCAAGGGACTATTACCGTATTATACACAGATAAAAGAAATTATAAGATACGCAATGTGGTAATCGCACCTGGTCATAGCGTTGCGCGTTGAGCAGAATCTGTACATAAAATGTGTTAAATAAATAGTCTCATTTGAAAACTGTCACTTTGACTTCGCGTGTCTGTACTTATACTCGGCATTTCTTTTACCAGTGGTCATTTTTCTTTCCTTTCCGAAATGGTAGTAGCTTATAGATGGAGTAGATTAATTACACAAATAATTTATTACCTACTGTATGTAACTCTTTGAAAAGAGAAAGTGTCTGTGGAGACCTATCTCTTAATAAACATTTTGAATCTATATTTAAAAATACACTGCCAATCAAAGGATTCTTTGTGGGCGGGGTTCTTTGACGTTTAACTTAAATACATGGTTCGTTTACAATTTGTAGCGAACCACATTTCTACTGGGGAGTAAACTCCTTTCATTATTCTGTGGTGTTATGTAAGGGCTCGTACAGTGTCCTCGTAGTGGCAGCGACTCAACGGCTTTCATCTGTTTTACTGCTTCATTTTATAGCCACTTATTTTAAAACACGAATACCGCTCTATAGGTTGTTTAAGTACACGTGTTTGAGTCGCCGCGACTTGTGTTGCGCGACATTGCTTGTTTGATGCTATTTTTTATACCACTGATGTGGCAAACAAGCATTTCTGTTACTTAAAAAAACAAATAAATAAATAAAACGGTATAATCTGTGTCATTTGTAAGTGAAAAATATTTTAATAAGCTCGACATTTTTTAAACCCATCCAAGTATTGAATAGGGTTGTCGTTGCATAATTAAATAGATTACATAAAAGAATGTACTTCCATTTCAGTATCAGCCCTAATTAAGTGTTGAATGATATATTTTTCACCGTAGTTACAAAACAGTATAAATACAGTAATACAACTATCTTGGGGGACTGGTCTGCTCGCTTTATTAACATCTACATATTCGACAAATTTAGGATTTGACCATAGCGCTATTTGGATCGACTTCCCGCGTTTAGTGCTTGATTTTTCTGTATGTACCTGGATCTGTATTTTATTTATTCTTATAAAATGTACTTATACATTGTAACAAATGAGTAAAAGAAAAAATTGCTAAATGACAAAAAAGGCCGTAATCGGGTTTCTTTCGCCATTTCTTTTACTGGTGGCCATTTTGCTTGTGTCCGAAATGGTGGTAATATATAACGTAGTTTATTTTCTTTATACATTTATACAAATTGTAAATGACAAGAAAAAGTGCCTGTGAAGGTCTAATTTCTGAAATAAACGATTTCATTTCATTTCATTTATATACAAATGTCTCGTATTCATCGTATTATGTAGGTACTCGCAACCACTGCAACAATTGACATCATTCGCACTAAAAGACTTATTGCAAGTTTCTGAAACGAATTTTTATTCTGAAAGTAGAGTTAATTAGAAATTAAAAGACTCAAAGTAGAATTAAGTAGACTTAATGAGAAAGTATCTCTTTTTATTCTTCTTTAGTTTGACAGTGACAGCTATAAAATTTAATGTGTGCTTGGGAAACTGGCAGTCATAAGAATATGAAACGTTAAAAATCATTATTTTCGAGAGTAACTCTGTAGATCTAAAGTCACATTGGATCCAGTGAGTAATCAAGAAATGGATCCAAGATCTCCTTCATCTTAAAATGGGTCAAATGTCTTTCGGAACACAAATTTCTTGAACGTCTGCGTTTTTATACGATTACGTTTTTCTTTGCCGCCGAGTATGTGATAATTATTTACGTACACAACATCTAAATACACGAAAAGTTGTACTTCGTTGAGAAAGTATCTAGTATGTAATAGTGATTTATCGTGATTTCCCCTTTCATGGAAATCTATCCTCGGTCGCTTCGTGTCTGCTTTCAATCGAAGACGATTAGACCGTACTCTGCCACGCCGTTCTAATGCGGATAGGCAGAGACCAGTGTTTCAAAGTCCACCGACTCAGCTTAACGACAGTCAACCATCGACACCAGACGGGACCGACGCACGTTGGAACGAAAACGGCCGCTAGTGGACATAGCGACAATCGAAAACCAACTTCGATTATACAAAAAAATTATGATGGATTTCGATTCTACTATCAAATATAAGACATTAATTACTTGTACACTTTTTTGATATAATCGATACTTTATTAGTTATGAATTATTAAAAAAAAATATGTATGGAGAAAAACACAAATTCCTTAAAAACTCCGAACTCTCAAGAGCTCTCAAAAAAAATATTTTAGGGTTGTATTATACTATTTTTTTTACTATTTTTAAGGTACGTCTGTAACTGCGCTTCGCTGCGCTTTTGCGACAATATTTTTTTTTGTTTTTTTCTAACAAATTCCCTAAAAACTCCGAAATCTCAAGAGCTCTCAAAAAAATTATTTTAGGGTTGTATTATACTATTTTTTTTACTATTTTTAAGGTACGTCTGTAACTGCGCTTCGCTGCGCTTTTGCGACAATTTTTTTTTTGTTTTTTTCTGACAAATTCCCTGAAAACTCCGAAATCTCAAGAGCCCTCAAAAAAAATATTTTAGGGTTATATTATACTATTTTTTTTTACTATTTTTAAGGTACGTCTGTAACTGCGCTTCGCTGCGCTTTTGCGACAATTTTTTTTTTTGTTTTTTTCTAACAAATTCCCTAAAAACTCCGAAATCTCAAGAGCTCTCAGAAAAATGATTTTAGGTTTGTATTAGACTTTTTTTTTTACTATTTTTAAGGTACGTCTGTAACTGCGCTTCGCTGCGCTTTTGCGACAATTTTTTTTTTTGTTTTTTTCTAACAAATCCCTTAAAAACTCCGAAATCTCAAGAGCTCTCAAAAAAATGATTTTAGGTTTGTATTATACTTTTTTTTTTACAATTTTTAAGGTACGTCTGTAACTCCGCTTCGCTGCGCTTTTGCGACAATATTGATGTTGCTTTACCGTCTATCATTGTTAGAAGCAATGAATGTGATATTTTTATTTCTCCTATTCTTGTTGGAGTTAAATCATTTATTTCTGACTCTATGGCATTCTTTTCCTGTAATATGGTATCTTTATTTTCTTTAATAAATTTAAAGAAGAGTGGACGACACCAATATAGCGAATTAGGTGACTCATTCTCCCAGACTACATGATCTCCAGAAATCATTTTAATTGGTACTAAACTTCCCATGAAAATACTCGAATCATCAAAGTGTTCCTCTTCAGTTAATAGCGTTTTCTGTTTATAGTTAGCTTGGTTAGAAGCACCATCAAACCCCCATTTACTAATCATTGTTAATTCCTTACATTCGTTGTCATATGCGATTGATTTTATTATTCTTTTTGCTGTTATGTCCAAAAGGGCCTGCAACTTTATTTTCGCTATTGTGTCCGTTACTGTAATATCTTCTTTTGGTGGATAGCAGTCTTGCTTTGCGGTTTGAATAGTGTAGTATGAAGGAAATAAATTATGACTTTTTGGTTCGACACTTTTTCGTAATGTATTATACTGCCATTTGGATAATTTTAATGATACCATTAAACTAAGAGCTTTATCCAGAGAAAATTGAGGTTTCTTATTTTCAAAAATGCAATTTTTTACCCGATTCACATCTTGTGGATTTTTAAGCATTTTTAAGCAATGTCGTTATTACCATCATTTTTTAATTTTGAAACGTAAGCAAAAGTAAGTTCGTCTGAAGACATAGTTGTGCTCATATTATGTTCTATGCGCCTCTTTTTTTGTTTATTTGACAACTCTGCAAATATTTTTCTTGGACTCACCTCAGGCGATGTCCCTATTGTTTGTTTTTCTTGTACTGAACACTGAGTAGATGTACTTGGTCTAGGTTGATCACATGTTTCCACTCCCGTAATAACCGTACTCGGTCCAGATTGGTTAGTCGAGGTCTCAAAAACTTTCGTAATAACTTCTGGCCACACTATATTTGCCTCTAACCACTGACTATTATTATTTTTAAATTGAATTTCTTTTCTGTTAGCACTTATCCACCTCCTATGAAGATTAAAACAGTATTTATAGCAAAACTCTTTTAGATTTTTATCATCTTCAATATTTAAATTTACAGGTAGTCGTGATTTTAAAGTTTCGTATAAGAAATTATTATTTTTAATACCGCCACTTTCTTGTAATTTCACAAACATGTCAATATTTGTCACCAAATCTTTAAACATTTTGACGAAATTAAATATTTCCCGAAAATTTGATCGCAAAGTAGTCCGTATGTTATGTATCAACGTACTGGACGTTATTTTAAATGTTTTAAATTTATATAACATTGATATTTCAAACGCAACCGAACTTTTTCCTAATTGATTTGGATCAACCAATGACAATAAGACACGTCATGGCTATCTGCGCTCTGATTGGCCGACATAGAGAGGAGGGGGGAATGATAGAAAACAAAAAACGTCATTAGCTAATGACGTCCTTTGTTTTTATCAGACAAACAAGGTCGTTAACAAATGACGTTGTTTTTTTTTTGCTACTAATAACGACGTCATTAATAAATGACGTTGTTTTTTTTTTTTTTTAAATAAAATCGACGGCATTAACTTATGACATTATACGTTTGTTACTAAAAACAATGTTATTAACAATTGACATTGTTTGTTTTGTCACTAAAAACATTTTTCTTCCAAACAAATAATGTATTTTTTTTTAATTCAAATTCAATAAAAAGAGCCTTGTTGGTGGTGTGGAATGTCATTTTAAGATTTTTATTGAATTTACACGGTACATACTAAAAATATCAGAAATAAAAAATAAAAATCTCCATACAAACTTTAAAGTGTTATATTTCCAAAAATATCGAATATATCAAAAAATGTTATATGACATTAAATTATCGTATTAGTACATATAATTCAAAAATATGCATAAAAATCCCTATGTCCCAAATTTTCATTTTCGTTCCACCGTGCGACGGCTTGACGTGCTCTCCGAAGCAGAAGAAGAAATAACGAAACCCATCCAAACACTGGCTGGGCGTTGCTGAATTGCGTGTTCGTATTCGTGCATCGAACTCCTCACCATCATGTAAGTAACAATACAAATTAAAAAGGCTCAGTTTAGGATAGATAAAATATGTTTTATTTACACAAACAAGTGTTACATTAAATAGTAAAAGTTAGTCTAGTGTTTGCAACAAGGCGGCCTAATTTCTGAAAGCAATCTTTTCAAGGGAACCTTTAGGGTAACGAAGTTCAAGTTGTTATACTGTTTTTATATTGTGTTTACATTGAATAATAAAATGAATGAAACTGATATTTATAGAAATGAGGGTGGATTTCCAAGAAATGTTTTATCAATCGTTAAACGTTCAATTAGTGAACGAGAATATTTTTACCGCGACCTTTCATAATATTATTCCATTTACCGGATTCCAGACACGTAAATAGATTAATATTATGATGAATAATTTTCTGTTTTTATTCAATCATTGTAAATGATCTACTTGTAAGTTCGTATTATTTTTGTTTTTAATTTAAGAGCTGTACTCTTGGCTGTGTTGTGTAGCAACCTTTATTTTTCTATTTCCTGTGCCAGCTCTTTCTCCTGTCTATGAGACACGACGTTGTACTGAAAAATGAATGAAGTCGCTCTGTCCGTCTGTCCCAATTTATGCTACGCAACGGATTTTGATGGGTTTTTTTTCAATGGATAGTGTGATTCAAGAGGAAATCTAGAGTATAGAGTGATTCAAGAGGGTACATGTCTATTATGGTGCCTGGTTGGTAGCCGACTCCAGCCACTCCGGCAGCAACAGACGACGCGGACGTGTTCAACGATTCATAACGTTTTTTAATAGTAGTACTCAAGTTACTTCCTACACCGTCTAATTTGTCTCTGATTAATTTCGTTGTGAGTTCCAAGACAGCTGTAGTTTCTCCCCCGGGACGTCAATAAGCTTCATTGCTTATTGTCAATCTGAGGTCGCCGTTGTTGATCCTGGCTATACAGGAGACGGCTGTGGGAATGTTTGGTGGGCGTGTCCCGAAATTCAGGGAGTAAGGTCTTTGACAGGCACATTCTCTTGGCCCGAATACAATACACTTTATTGCACCAAAAACAAAAACAATAATACAATAAACTTAGTAATACACGGTACAATAGGCGGTCTTGTTTCTTCCAGACAACCAAAAAGAAATGGACGAGAAATCTTACACGGGTTGCGTGGCACGACACACAGTAATACTTATCTATATATTAACAAATAATACATACAATAATACACTACATACATAAATGATTTGTGTAATAAATCTACATTATAACGAGGTATGATCGCGTTAATTCCCGCTACAGAACACGGGTTTTATAGAATCTACCACGGGATTCCGAAGTTGCTTGGCTTCGCTTACAATAACAATACGTATAACAATTCGCGAACAATACATAAAGAGGATAATTGTATTTGTATAATATTATATTTATACTCATTTATCGTACGATTTCCTATGACAATAAATAACGTGATCACATAAGGACGACCATAAATAAATCATACCTATTTATATTAAAAGATTTTAAGTTTCAGTTAACTTGTCTATCTATATTATAAAGAGGAAAGATTTGATTGTTTGTTTGAATTGAATAGGCTCCGAAACTACTGGACCGATTTCAAAAATTCTTTCACCCATAGAAAGCTACATTTTCAGGGAGTGACATAGGCTATAGCTTTTCCCGAAATTCTATGTGGTTCCCACGGAAACGGGTCTGGAACTTCACGCGGACGAAGTCGCGGGCAAAAAAGCTAGTATACAATAAAATCAAAACGCCTTAGCCGATTTAAAAAATTCTTTCACCGTTCGGAAGCTACACCATCCGTGGGTGACATAGGCTATATTATATATATTTTTTTATTAGAGATCCTTAGTAAAAACCCATGCGAAGCAGGGGCGGGGCGCTAGTAATTGTGCATTTTAATAAAATGCGTTGTCCTAAATGACTGACTGATCAATCAACGCACTGCCTAAACCGCTGATCGTAGTGACTTGGATGACGTGTTCTTTGAATGTCGTAGGCATCCGGTAAGAAAGGATTTCTCAATATTCCCACGGGTAAGCGGGATACAAGCAAACGAAAATTGCGCGGGTTTCGCATGTAACATACATTTTCCTCTAATTTATCTTCCAAATAGGTCAATTGCAATTTTTTTATATCTAACTGGCCGTTTCCGTCAGCTAGACTCAAAGTATGTGTCTTTAAATAAATAAATAATAATTAACTTTAGTCAGCAAAAATAAAAGTAACAAGGTATTACATGAGCTCCATTTAAGCTAAACAATACTTGTGTTTGAATCCAACGCTCTTACATGGATCAAATTTACAAACAACAGTTTTAATATAATTAATAATAGGTACCTAGTAGGGTTTACAGTTTTAACAAAATATTATGTGAATTTTATGTTGTGTGTGAGTTGTAAGAATAAAATTGAAAAGTAAATGTTCTCTAGTGAAGGAGCTCAAACTGTAACCTGCACAATTGACTCAATTTCATCATTTGACTTCGTCAGGAGCCATTGTGCCATGATTTTTTACAATGGTGGTGAGTTAGGGGGTACCTATACCGATATGTTGACTGATTTATTCACCAAATTATATAATTTTTAAGACATGCTAGCATATTGTTGCTTAAGCAAATGTAGATTTCACAGTCACTATGGGTGCTCATCGTATTTCAATCTGTTGTTTAGTCGTCACTTTCAAAATTTACTTTAATTAGTAATTGAAACATCAGATTGGAAGATAGAAGGTACAATAGGAAGAGGAAGGCCGGGAAGGGCTTACATGGATGAAATAAAGGAAAAATCTGGCGTCGCGTCTTCTAGGGAGCTGAAAGAGCTGGCACAGGAGAGACATTGTTCAATTCATTTCTATTCTTATTTTGAGCATAATAGGTACCTATATATTTTAATGATTGTCCTATTATTTAAATGAACAAACACACTGACAGTGACATCATATAAATTAGAAATAATTCATTCGCATTGAACTTAGGTTAGTAAGCATTCATTATCAATTATTATATTTAGAATTCCGTCATTAAATATGCATGATTAGGTAAAAAATAAAAATGTTTTTAATTCTTTTTACGAAAGTAGGTACCTAAATGATTTTTTTATACAACAAATAGAACAGCCAGTAAAGTTGTTAAAACGCATTTTTCATGGTAGTTAACACATTAATTTTTTGCTGTTACTCTCAAAATAAAGAAAAAAAAAGTTTGAGGCTTAATGTGCAATTATAGTTGGAAGCGTTTCAGAAACTGACCGAAAACAAAATAAAAAGATAGCATTAAATAAATAAAATATCAAAACGAAAATCGAAAAAAGTTTCAATGTTAAACTTTGTTTTACTCGATGCATTTCATGTTGGGGCGCTAGGTATAAATGCACAAACTATTTACAACCATTTATAAATAACGCGCAGTCGAAAATTCCGGATTATCCCCAGCCAGGGTCCCACTGGGTTAAAATGGTTAAATTAACGGGTGAGTAAGTCACGGCACACACAGGTTATTTCAATGTCGATGATAAACATTGAAAAAAATGCATTATCTTTAGTTCTGATAGCGATAACTCGAACCGAACTAAGAACTGGACGCCACAGCCGTAAACATACCAACATCGCCAGGATATTTTTAGTGAATGGCGTAAGCGGAGGCAGTAACGCGGTGATGGGCGCCGCGCCGCGACCTCCGGGGCCTCGGTTCGAATCCAAAGAGTTCAAGCACATCGTGTCGTTTGGGTTTAAGATTGAAATCGACCGCCCTGGCTCACGCAAGCGCGTCGCCAGCTCCACGGAGGACTGTCAAAAAATGTTAAACAATACTTAACGCGTTCAGCTCATTCGCTCAGGCATACTGGTCGCTTAGCGTGACTCACCTGTTGCCAGTTGTCCTCCAGCGACACCTTGTACTCGAAATAGCCGGTGTCTGTCACATCCTGCAGCTCGCGGAACAGATTACCGCTTGGCAGGACATCCATCGTGCTTACATGTGACTCCGTACGAAATTTCACAAACACCACTCGCGTGACCGGGCGCGGCGACTCGCTTCGACAGACTGTGGCGAACTTGCTTGCCGCTTGCTTTGCCCGCTGCCGCCCCCGCCGCCCCTCACGTCCTAGCGTAGATAGAGACTAATAAACGACAGAGAGCACATTATATAGCTTTCCCTTTTTTGTCCTTTTATCCTGATACGGGCCCCCAGCACCCACCACGGATTTTATAGTACTCACGTAAGATTTACTCATTATTTTGTACTAGCCAAACCAGCGCAACTTCGTTTACCTGTATCCCGCTTTCCCGTGGGAATTTCGAAAAATCCTTGTATGTATTACACAATATAAACCTCCCTTTTGAAACTGTATCTATTGCTAAAAACTGCATTAAGTACCTAAAACCCGTTGAGTAGTTTAAGTTAGACTTCCTATTATGTAGTATGCAAGTATGTAAAACTTGTAGACATTTTAATTTCAAGTAAAACTAGTATTGTAATCTCTCCGACCGACACAAACATAGAAAGATTTATTCTTCTAATATTTAATTACCAAAATGCACCAAAATGCCATATCACACTTGATTGGTGGTACCTAATATTTAAAAAAAAGTTTTGTCTGTCTGTCTGTCTGTTTGTACGCGCACATCTTCGTAGGTAGTTACTGAACGAATTTTAATGCTGTGTATGTACAAGAAAATATTGTTTGACTTGGAGCAAAATATCAGCTTTATTTCATCGGATATCAAGAAAAAAAGTTATCTTTATTTACGTGGACAAAGTCCCCACGTGATGAAAATTATTCACTAGAAGACTTCACTAGATAGATATCATGTCACTGACTTCGGGTTATCCGTTGATACTCTTTTAACCACCAATCCAAGTGCACGCGGGCGAAGCCGTGGGCACAGCTTTAAAATAAATAATAGTCTTTAAGTCATTATTGTATAGACGACATAAGGAAAGTCGCAGGAAGCCGCTAAACGCAGGCCGCTGTAGCCGTAAAATATTGCATGATGGGATTCACTCGAAATTTTATTTCTCAATAGTATTCTTATTGTTTATTTATTGGTTTTAATATTTTGTTTCATACCACACCGGTGGCATACAACGGTACGGTCCACCTGATATTAAGTGGTCACCGCGGCTTATGGACGCTTGTGGCACCAGGAGTATAATATCACTCGCCCGTTGCTGACGCTTTAAAAACCCTTTCGAAACCTTTTTGAAGCACCCCATTTTACCTCAGGAATCCTCGTAGCTCATTCCATATCCTAAGCGTCCGCGGGAGGAAATTCCTCTGAGGCTGGTTATAGTGTTTTTTTTATGCCATTAAGTTGGCAAACAAGTATACGGCCCGCCTGATGGTAAGCATTACCGTAGCCTATAGACGCTTGCAATACCGTGGGTATCACTCACGCGTTCCCAACCCCCCCAAGTGGAGCACTGGAGACCTTACTTACCGTAGGAACACAGCATGGCCGAGACCAATGCTATTTGGCGACGATCATCTGTAAGGTGGAGGTCCTTCCCCAGACGGGCTGCTCCGATTTGAGCGGATTATCCGCTGTGCTCTACCTCTCTTAGAGAGAGTTGCGCTGACAGCACGCCGAACGTCAGCGCTGACAGCCAAAATGTATGAACTTGTAGGAATCGTTTTTGAATTTACGCGTAGTAATCAGCGCGGACGGTTCATACAATTTGTTATAAGCGTCAACAGTCAGCGAGCGGTCCGCGCGACTCTATTACCAGCCTGAAACTGCACGGTGCGCGACCACTTCATCATTTCAACCCATAATCATCCCACTGCAGGGATACGGTGTCCCTTCAATCGAAGGTGATTACTCCGCCACGCTACTCCAAGGCGGACTGGCAGGCCGCCCGAAGGCCAACGACTTGACTTAACGACTGTCATCTATCGACAACCGCCGGGACGGGACCGACGACGGCTAAACGTGCCCGAGAAGCTCGAGATAATGAAACCCATCCAAACGCTGGCTAGAGTCGGCTTTGCGTAACTTGCATGTTCATATTGTGTGTGTGCGACACACAGTGACGGACGCCATAGAGCTCCTCCGCGACCACTTCGTTTTCAAGACGCTGGTAATAATTGAGCTATTGGACCTTTCTTTAAAGAAAACAAAATTTTTATTCGACCTAAACAGAACTCTCAGTTGTCATTGAAAGTTCTGTGACCCCGTCTGTTACGTTTCGACTTTGCTCAAAGGCGATCAATGCAGACTAGACGCAGCCTTAAGGACTCTCTATTGTACCATTTATAAACTAATGGAATAATGCGTAACATATTACTAAATAATGTATCTTTATCCTTAACTATGTCATACCCGCTGATGTACCCGCAAAAACCCCATTGTTCTCATTGTTGTGTAAATAAATAAATAATAAAATAAATAAATATATAGGGACAAATCACACAGATTGAGCTAGCCCCAAAGTAAGTTCGAAACTTGTGTTATGATATACGTATACTAACTCAACGATACTATATTATAACAAAAACATATAGAGATAAACATCCAAGACCCGAAGCCAATCAGAACAAGTTCGTTTTTCATCATAACCCGACCGGGATACGAACCCGGGGACCTACTGGGTGGCGGCGGTCAGGCGTAATAACCATTACGCCACGGAGGTCGTCAAATAATAGCTTACTACGGAACAAGACCACAATTTCCCTCTGCTTTGTCTCCGGTACACCAAGGATTAACAACAACGACCTCAGTTTAACCATAAGTAATGAAGCTTATTGACGTAGGGAGAAACTGCAGCTGTCTTGGAACTCACAAAGAATTTAATCAGAAAGTAATGAGACGGAAGTATTGAAAGGAATTCTCTCGGTAACAACTAGGCGAGAGACAGCAATTTGAAACAAAAGGCTTTATATTACTATTACTCTGTGGTATTACCCTAGAGAGATGGCAAATCAAGTGGAGCTCGGCTGCCGATAACGGTCGATTGTTACATTGTGAAAATCTACAGTCATTGCAGCTTATTAGGCCACGGCTAAGATTGCACAAAGAAGGCAGAATTCCCAAACGACGTGCTCTTACTTCAAGAAGTCTTGTGACCACAAAACTGGCGGTCACTGGTCCCAAAAAACGACACCATAAATTACGAACAAAATTGATTATTACTTTCTCTCGTAAAAGACTACATTACATGAATAAATTATGAAAACTACTAGGTACCATTTCGGAAAGAATTTTTGTCATTTAACTATAGGTATACCACATGGACGATATAACCTAGTATTTTATAACCACATGGGTACCACTGTACCACGCGACGGACGCCGAAAGAAGGGCAGACCAAGGATGAGATGGTCGGACGACATCGGGACCTTTGATAGGGACTGGTCCGTGACAGCTCTGGGAAGGGACGTGTGGAAGGAAAAAGGGGAGGCTTTTGCCCAGCAGTGGGACATACATGGCTATTTAAAAAAAACTGTACATTTCAAATAGTTTAAATAAAACATAAAACATTCCGTTTTGTTGTATATTACATAAAACTAGCGATGTTATTTATTACTAGCTTTCCCCGCGGCTTCGCTCGCGTTAATTTTATGATATAGATCTCGTTTGACAACAAAACAACCCATAGCGCGACTTGTGGCGCCATCTGTTGACCGAAACAGCGCCTTATATGGTAGAAAAAATATTTTCCCATTGGAACGACATACTTTCACGGGATAAAAAGTAGCCTATGTTGGGCTCTGTACCCCTAACAATATGTATGCAAATTTTCATAATGATCGGCTGTTTAGTCAAGCCGTGAAGGAATAACAAACAAACATACTCACTTTCTCATTTATTATATTAGTAAGGAAGGATAGCCTAGCTTGTTTGATATTTTTATTATGTACTTGCACAGCGCCCCGTCGTCCGTCCCACCTTCGCACGGGTTTTTTAAAAGGTTTCCTATTTTTATTTTAAATATATTATAGACTATGTTATCCGAGGGTAATGTATCCTGCCAACGGTGAAAGAATCTTTCAAATCGGTCCAGTATTATGGAGTTTATTCGATACAAACAAAAAGACAAATCTTTCCTTTATAATATTAGTATTATGTAGATGACAAACAGTATCGCATCAGCAGAATTTGTGAACTGGGTCAAAATCAATGTTTACATAAATCTATTTCTAAATTACATTTTAGGCGTTTACGTATACATCGTTTATAGGACATTTTAATTTTAAATTTAATTAATGTTTTTTATGATTTAGTAGGTACTTAATATATTTTTTCTCATTATTTTCATATCAATTCATACTCATAGACACTAAGGGCCGACTGTTTGATCAGTAGCTAAGTATAGTAATGGTTTTAATTCGTAGCAGTTTTTAACAAAAAGTTAGTTTTTTCAACGAATTTTAACCATTAGTATGATGAAACAATCGGCCCTAAGATAAGTTGATGGACAATATTCTGGACTTTACGTTTTATAAGTTTAGGTCTATTACTAATTAGCCAATCCCTAGATCGTAATATTTTTAAGTAGGAATTACATTCACACTTTGCTTTTTTTTAAATCCATATAGTGGTTGTTTATTGTAGATGGAATGAGATTAGTTTTATAAAGCCTGAAACACAGGATCATCAGAACTTTAGAACCTAGCTCAGACACCTAAAAATTGTATTAATAAATAAATAAATAAATATATAGGGACAATTCATACAGATTGAGCTAGCCCCAAAGTATGGGTCGTCAAATCGTGTATTCCTTTTATTTTTATTAGTGACAAGAAGTAATCTGAATAAAAGAATTATCTTTTACTAGTGAAATCAGCGCGACTTCCTTCGCGTGTATTTATTTATGCACAGTCACAGTAGTAGCACAGTAGCGCCATTTATATCAAACTTTTGATGAAATCCTACGGGAATCGCGTATTTTTCATTCGGGATTCCCGTAAGATTTCATCGGATCATTGGATCGGGTTAAAAAGTACCCTATGTGTTAATCCAAGGTATCGCTACCTACAAACCAAATATCATAAATATTGGCCCAGCCATTTGAGCGTGAAAAAGTCACAAATATACACATAACTTTCGCCTTTATAATATTAGTAGGATCACATTACTACTGGGCCATGGGGCCATCACATAAAATTGTATGCCCTCTGGACTAAAAGGTAATCTGTGCCTCTGGTCCACCCTCACAGGCACCACCACCGGGCGTGACCGGGCTGTCAAGTAATATAATAAAGTAAAGAAAGAAAATAAAAAACACTTTTAAATTAATAGGTACCAAGTTTCATTATAAACAATTACAAAATTATAAGATACTTAGTTAAAATAAATAAAAATTGCCTCGTCATATTTTTTTTCTACCACCCAGTTCAGACGGCAGCTTTGTACTAATAACTGTCAAAAAACTTAGCACTCTTGCTCTTTTAAAATTGTATTAATAAAAGTTACTTTAAAATAATAGCATAATCAGCTGAGCTAGTACAAACAATATCTGTCATTTAAGGATATTACTAATTAACAGTGTACCAATTTATATAAAAGACTTACATAACTAATGCAGGTTTTGTAGGAATATTTTAATGAAACAATATTTTAAATCTGTTTTATAAAAATTAAAAGTTCCCTCCGCTCCGTTATAAGCAACAATAGGCGCATTCGTGTTATTGCCATCATTATTACGTAAGGCGTTTTTTCTTCAATGCTTAACATAAAGGAGCTCTATGGCATAATGTCTCATTTGAATAACGGCTAGGTAGTTAATCAAATTATTATTTTAAGCCGAAACAATAGTAATAAAATAATGCATGCAAATTATAAAAACTATTTGTAAAGAACAGTGTTATTAAATTGTGTGTGTATAAAAAATATCAAAATACAGTGGCCATACCGCGACTTTTTTATAACTATCCATAAACAATAATTGTGTAAACGAGACGTATTAAATAATACTATTATAAGAATACTATTTTGTTGTGTTATTTTACAGAGCACATAATAAAAAAAAATGCATTAATTTCAGGTTGCCCTTGCCTGCCACAGCCGCAGAATAAGATCCTGCCTTGTGGCCTGCCCGAGTTGTAACTCTGCATTTTGAAGATGCTCTGCATGTTAACTAGCTTATCATTTCAAAAGACTGATGAATACCAGTGATATTATGGTTTTATCAACATTATTTGTAATACCTATGAGACCAGTTGCTACATAGGCGAGCTACAACAAAGGCGAGTTACAAATGCACCGATAGGATACTAACTCTGATAATGTTCATAACATGAATAAAAATGTTACAACAATGCATTTTGTGTTATGTGGTCTTTTTCTTTGCCATTATTAGTTTCTATTATTAGATAATAGAATTATAAATAATTCTTAGATAGGTAATTGGTAAGTAACGACCAATGAACTCCCTTTCCTCGAGTTGAGAGAGTTGAAAGGCCGCTTGCAACCTAAGCGACCGGTGCGCTGGCAACTGATTTTTCATAGGCAACAGGGACATTTGGAGGCTGGTGGGTGAATTAAAATTTAAAAAAAAACGCGGTGGCCATTTACAAATTTCACATGACGTCTGTCGGACCATTTAATACCACTGACGTTAATAATTTACTTATTTATTTACAATGTAAATAAAATACCTACAAGCCTACAAATTGGATACTTGAATATTCAAAATTGTATGTATTCCGTCGGTTAATCTTCTTTGGGGCGCTAGCAAAGAAATATACATATTCAGATAATTAACTTTTTTTTAAAAATAAAATCGACTTCAAATATTATTAAATTTAAATGGGACCACCCTTGAGGTATTACCTATAAGCCGAAAAAAGATTTGTTCAAATCGGTTGATAATTGGCGGAGTTAGCGCGTAACAAACATAGAAAAACATACGGGTCGAAATTGAGAACCTCCTCCTTTTTTTGAAGTCGGTTGAAAATAAAGGATAGGCTCAGAATTCAAAATTCAAAACTTTTATTCAGAGAATAGGTTTTCACAAACACGTTCTCTTGTCAGAGTATACAGTACTAAATAACAACATAATGTAAGGCTATACAGTAGAAATTTTAGTTTATCGCTGAGTGATGCCGATTTCACCCCGGAGTTAAATAGCATAGTCCTAGCATACGCGCTCTACCGCGCAGAATAGTAAGTTTTTTGGATCCCTTCTTTTGACAGATAATTGATCAATTTAGGTCGTGGAAGACATGGTGGTACGAAAGTTCATACAAAATGAATGAATGAAATCGAGTTAGTCATTTAATTTAAATCTAAATCGCTGTCAAGAATTAACGGCTAAACTGAGTCGTTTAGAATACATGGTGGTACGAAATAACGATTCTATTCTGTTCTGAATTGAATCGGAAGAGATGGCGGTAAGCCTCCTGTATTTTGTATCTGACAGCCCACGTCCATTTCGCGAAATGTAAAAAAAGTCGGTCAAGTGCTAGATGGACTCGCGCACCTAGGCGAGACGGTTCCGTAAAAAACTTGGAAGCAGATAGTCCAAGTTATACCGAAGTAGATTTTATGCTTCGGTATAGCACGTTTAGATGACTGGGATAGTTTACCAACTTCAAAAAAGTAGGTACAGACCTACTGACTCACTAACTCATACAGATGAGATCCCATTTTTTTTAAAAGTAATGTGCTTAACAACAATACAAATTGACTGTTTTAGGACTTTTTCCTTTACTTGGATGTATCATAATATAACGTGATATAACCTGGATTTGATGATCGTGAGGTCTAACATAACTAAGAGCTAAATGTAGCGCGAAACTTGATGCCAACGCGTGTACAGTGAACACGGAAGGGACTAATGGCCGTTTTCACCAACGCCTATAACTTAACAGGAACAATTTGTATGACAGGAGACGTTAGTGAAAATTGGTATGAGTGCCTAGTTTACTACGGAACCCTAAAAAAAATAAAAAATATCGTTCTTTGATTTGAAAATCTGCCGAAGGGAGAATAGTCGTCAATATCCAATACGTAGTATTAATGGACTTGTACATATTCCAATATTGGTTTCAGAAGCTGTCGAAGCCTTTTTTCATTTCCAAAGTTTTTATTTGAGATTATCTGAGTAATATCATGTTTTGATTGGATATTTTGTTAGTTATTTTACACAATATTGCAACGATTTTATTTCAACTTCGAAGTGTTCAATCAAAGTGTGGGTGGTCGCTGAGAGGGATTATTTTTCTGTATTTTTCAGTTGCTTAAGTGTTCAAACAGACTGGGGTCAGAGCGCGGCGGGCAGCGGAATCCGTTGCTTCATATACATGTGAACAAAGTTACAGCGGGGAGGATTCGCGGAATGCGCAAGCGGAACAGCGGGCGGCGTTTCCGCTAGTGGCGTCCGCTTCGGTAATTAAGTAATTAAAATTCAGTCATGATAATTATGCGTTTACGCTAAGACAACAAAGCCCCGCGAAGTTCTGCGTTCACGAGTATAGAAATTCGCGTTTTCCGCCTTTCCCGCATCCGCTCCCGCCGCCGCCGCCCGCGCTGCTCCCACTTTGAACACATGTCATAACAATGCGAGTTACAAAAACGCTTTTTTCCTATTGATATTTTGAATAATAAATAACCACATTTCGTTATACGAACCTCATTACAAAGGCATTAGGCACGTTATATACAATTTTCAAGAAGAAAATAAAATAACACCGAACAGAGCTCTCCTCAGAAAAATATATTTTTTCCTCTTTACCTAGTTTTCTCGCTACTTTTATTCAATTTCCTTAGCATTTCCCAGAACAAGGTACTCATCACGTCGACACCGCTTGTCAGGCGAGGTTCATGCTCACAAATTACCGTACCGTTGTAATGTAACGTATGCATTTACGTGGAAATGTTCACATCGTATTTTCTTTGCGACTTCATTGAAGTGACGCGCGTACTTGTAGTTCCCTTCTAACACTCCTAACACTTTTACGCCGAAGTCGGGAAATTTCAATTCTGTAATTAAATTCCCTTAGAAATAGAAATTGAATATCCTGCCGTCAAATTGAGGCATGGTTTGTATTCGGACATATTTGTGACTATTGAAACATGATACACTATTTGGTTAGTACAACTCGTTTTCATTTAGTTATAATGGATAGATAAAATATGATTCGCAATGCACAACCAGTAATACAAACAAATATACAATAGAGGGAAAATTTATATTAGTTTCGGGTTTTCTTATCGCGAGTGTGGTCTTTACTGGTGGTCATCCACGAATGCATACGTACATTTAATTCGAGTATAGTTAGATCGTTCATAATTATAATCATTATTGCTTTACGTTAAAAACCTTGGCATTTTTGATAAAACCCTTTCTTGGTCGCATCAGATTAGTGAGGTTAGTAGAAAGATGTTCGCGGTCACTAACTCCCTTCGTCGCTTGAAGTATTTTATGCCAATGCTAGAGCGTCTCCAAAATCTCGGCATTCGCTTCATTTTTGGCCTCCGGAAATATGATCACGTATCTCAATACCGTTCCCAACTCAAGTGGCTTCCTATCCGTCACCGCAGAAACCTACATATTCTTTCCCTACTTTATTCTATCCTCTTTAATCCTACTACACCTCCTTATTTAAAAGAATGCTTTGCCTACCACAGTAACACTCATGGCCCCACTCTTCGTAGCAACTTCAATCTTCGCCTTGTTACCCCTACACATTCCACCGACTTTTTCTCTAATTCCTTTTCTGTTCAAGCTGTCCGTCTCTGGAATTCCCTTCCCCTTAATATCCGCCAAGCTGTCCCTTCCTTTAAAAATTTGATCGAGTGTCACTTTTTGTTTTATATTATGTATGTATATTAATATTATTATTTTTTGTTTTTCTCTCTTTCGTTTGTGTATTGTATTTGTTATTATCTCATTAGTAATATTAGTATTATTTTGGTACTACTGCGCCACCTACCTACTTTTATTACATAAGTGTCTTTTCATGTCTCTCAGGTTGCCTGGAAGAAATTGCTCTGCGATAAGGCCGCCTATTGCATATTGTAATTTGTTATTTGATTGCTTTTTTTTGGTGCAATAAAGAAGAGAGTTTTTATCTTATCTTATCTTCATTTGGTGTACATAGGATAATTTATTTTATTTACACAAGCAAATTCAATTCTGTTCTGTTTCTCACGTAGTTGTTAAGGAAGGAAGTCCTTTCAATACTTCCTACTCCGACTATCTTCTTTCTGATTAAATTCGTTGAGAGTTCCAAGACAGTCTCCCTTGGGACGTCAATAAGCTTGATTGCTTATTGTCTGTCTGAGGTCACCGTTGTTGATCCTGGCTACACAGGAGACACATCAGTGCGAATTTGTAGTTGTCCTTGTCCCGATATTTTTTTATACAAGCAAATCTGCTGTATTTTTCAGACGGTACCGAACTTAGATTACAATTTATATTTCTATCATTACATTATTTACTTAACAACAACTCGTACGACACAAAGTCACATGAAACAAGAAAAAGAGAACGCAGTTCTTAGGAAATTGCCTTTCCTAATGGGGAACAGACACTAAGCATATGGCGCTGCATTTTGCTTCTAGAAAATGATGTCGTTTTTATCGCGAAATACTATTTGATACTACATATATATCGATGCTATTTATTGATACTCATGGAATGGAACACAGTGAGCGACGTCTCGGGATAGGCTGTTAAAGCTTGGTATATTTGGTGGAACAAAACGACCGACACTACGAAATTTCTTAAGAGGTCTATCTAATACAATGCTGGTGGAAAGATTTTTTTTCTAAGTCTAACATTTGTTGTGTTTTCATCCCTAAAAATCAGCGGTATTATGGACGTGTTTTTTTTCCGAAAAATTCCGTCTATTATGTATCTTTATCGAATGCATTATTGCCGCGTGCAATTAGGGTCACCAATACCAAGGAAATAAACAGGACAGTGCATTTTTTTTAAACAAACTATTTTTAAATTGAACCTACGCAAACGGCATGTCTAACATGAAACTTTCGACTGTGTCCGTCGTTTTTATTCACCCTGTATATTACAAAATTTTAAAAAATCAATGCTAGTCTGTTTGTTTGCCCTCGTTCAGAACTTCAGACCCATAACGAACAACCTGTCGCTTTGAGTGAGTCCATCTGTCTGTACGGTGACATTTTCTTGCGATATTTGGTAAAATTGTGGTGCTTTTTTTTGGAAGCAATAAAAAAAAATTTTTACGTGCAAAAGTATTTAATGTAAATCTATGGAGGTAGGTACTATGTACTTTTTGCAAAATAAATAATTTTATTTTTATAAAAAAATGTGACTACGTACCATTTTCATTACGTCCAATTGCCACACAACTCTGAATTCTACGATAAAAAACATGTAAAAAACTTTTTGTATGGATTGTGACCGATGCCGTCGATTGTTATAGGTCTAAAGTTAACAGTACCTCTGTCTGTCGGCGAGAATTATTGTCAGTTTTATTCCCCACTAAAATCGTCATTTTTAGTATTTTAAACCTTGAACTTGAAGACAAACATTTGGATCAAAATTAGACAAATTGGCACAGCCATTCTTAAGTTTTAGCGTGACAAACTAATACATAGCATCATAAGTACTTAATAATATAATAAAGACGAAAGATTTTATAGTTTTGTTTATCTTAACCTAACTAAACCTCCGTGGCGTAATGGTTACCACGCCAGACCGCCACGCAGGAGGTCCCGGGTTCGAATCCCGGTCGGGTCATGATGAGAAACGAACTTTTTCTGATTGGCCTCGGGTCTTGGATGTTTATCTATATATGTATTTGTTATAAAATAAAATATCGTTGGATTAGTATCCCATAACACAAGTTTCGAACTTACTTTGGGGTGCTCAATCTGTGTGAATTGTCCCCATATATTTAAGTAATTTAAATGAGAAAGTGAGTTTGTTTGTTTGTTTGTTATTCCGTCACGGCTTGACTAATCAGCCGATCATTATGAAACTTTGTACAAATATTGTCAGGGGTATAGAGCCCAACGTAGGCTACTTTTTATCCCGTGAAAGTATGTCATTCCAATGTGAAAATATTTTTTCTGCTATAGACGGCGCTGTATCGGCCAACAGATGGCGCCACAAGTCGCGCTATGGTTTTCTTTGTTGTCAAACGAGATCTGTCATAAAATTGACGCGAGGGAAGCCGCGGGGAAAAGCTAGTAATAAATAAACTCAAAAACTACCTGACCGATTACAAAATTTTTTTCACCTTTGGGAAGCTATACTATCCTCTGTTGACATTGGCTATATTTTATTTTAATAATAGGGTTCCCTACAAAATCCCGTGCGAAGCCAGGGCGCGGCGGCGCGGGGCGCTAGTTATAAACATAGATTAGAGGAAGCTAACTTAAATTGTATGCGGTATATAGCTACCAGTTCTTGTAATTGCCTGTCCTAATTGGAAACAGAAAGCCTTACATCCATAGTGACAGGGGGTAATCTAGTTAAAGTTTTCGCGGACAAAACTTTATCAAAATTACTTAGTTAATGGACGATGGCGGCATTTTGCGGAAGTGATACCCGCAGGCGATTGATCTAGAAACTTTTTGCTTGCCCATCACCTGCGACTTGTTTGTGAATAATGTTGCGGCTAGTGGGATTGATGTTATCTATATATTTAAAATTCAAATTCCTGACTGACTGACTTAACTATATATCGCAGAGACCTGAAAACTTGGAACTTGAAATCGGACGCCGGACGTAGGCGACCGATAAGAAAGGAGGATATGAGACGATGTGATTCCTTTTTTTTATACCACTAAGGTGGCAAACAAGCATACGGCCGCCTGATGGTAAGCAGTCGCCGCAGCCTATAGACGTTTGCAATACCAGGAGCATCACTAACGCATTGCCGACCCTGTAAGAACCTCTTCACACCCTTTTTGAAGTACCCCATGCTGTATGTATGTACCCGATCCTTAGTCAAATCTACTTCAAATTTTTCATAATACTATTCTTTAACAGAATTAATGGAAGATGTGATTCTTATTTTATTGAAATTCATATCCTAACTGGGTTGAAACGGTATTTTGTGTATATACTAGAATTTCTTTTAGGTGGCGGTCTGGCAGGCTAACCATTACGCCACGGAGGTCATCACGGAGTCGTTAATGTACAGCCTGGGGATGGTGCAGCTAGCTTCCCAAGGCAATGGTGAAAGATTTTTCAAAATGAAGTAGCTTCCGCTGCTGTCTGTTCGCTTTGATCATAATAAACTACTAACAATGGATTTTATGTAATTTTCAGCAATTAACAGTGTTTGAAGAGGAAGGTCTGTATATTCAGGGTGACAGGTTTTAAGTCCTATTCTTTAAAACTGGTTAAACAAGAGGTCATTTGCAACAAATTAGCGCCCAGCAGTAGGGGGTCGAAAGTGAAAAATACAACAAGGATTTTCCCAAATTCTCACGGGAAAGCGGGATACAAAGTTGCGCTGGTTTCACTAGTATATTTCGATTTCTCAGATTCCTACTTAGCCTTTCTGACAGAAATATCATTATAAAGCCTGTCAATTAATCTTACGGATAGCCGAACTTATAATACCGAACCCTGTAAAGGAAACTCGTATCCTCTTTGTATTCTGATTAGGTATTTATCCTTACAAATATTATAAATGCGTTTGTTAGGAAGTATGAATGTTTCTTACTCTTTCACGCAAAACGGCTTAGGTATATAATATATATTTTTAAACAAATTGTTGAATGTAAAGCATAGTAATGTTTTGTAAAGAAATAATATTTCAATAAAACATTCAATCCATAGATTATTGTATTTTATGTTTTATAGCTTAGTTAATAAAGTTATATGTCGAATGAACGAATATAATTCATAATCTAATCAGATTCCAGGTGCTACGATAACACAGTGAGCTCATTTCACGAGGGAGTAAAGTGGATTGATTGAAACAAATTAGACCAGGGATGTCAAAGAAACGGCCCGCGACCAGAATCAATCCGACTTAAATAAATAATAAAAATATAGGGACAAATCACACATATTGAGCTAGCCCCAAAGTAAGTTCAAGACTTGTGTATGGGATACTAACACAAAGATACATACTACATTTTATAATAAATACATGTGTAGATAAATATCCAAGACCCCCCCGCGCTGGCCCTCACAGCGTAGGGGAGCGTCCCCAAGGTGACGGATAGGGGAATGGTTGGTAGTACAGCCTAGCTACACTAACCGGCTAAGTCCGATGGACTCGCTGACCAACGACGGGTGTGGTCCTCCAGCATTTCGGGGGTTGTGCGGCGGGTTGACACCTCGCCCACGTAAAACCAATGTTGCTGGTGAAGCGTATCCCGTTAGCGCTTCACTAGCTTGCACAACATTGTCAAAAAAAAAAAATATATATCCAAGACCCAGGCCAATCAGAAAAAGTACGTTTTTTATTAAGACCTGACCGGAATTCAAACCCGGGACCTCCTGTGTGACGGAGCGCCATGGTACCATTACGCCACGCACGGAGGTCGTCAAACATAAATGAAATGTCAAAAATAAAAGCACTAAATAACCCATTTACTTCCATAAGTATGGAAATTTAAACTAAATAAAGAAATATATTAATTAAGGTTAATAATGTTTCCTTTTTTTTTTTTAAAGTCTGTCACCTCTGAATCGCGGCATCGACGCGCATACATTTATTTGAACAAGGTCTTATGCCGGCTCTACACGTTGGCCAATGTTGTGGCCAATACATATTGGCCAATGTAATGGCCATCGTGTAGAGCGGGGGTTTGGTAGGTGTTGGAGTGCTGGTACGTGGTGGCCCACAAGTTGGCGCGAAATCCGTGTGGTGTCGGTTTTTTCACACAGATTAAAGGAGTTGGCTGTGGTTGTGGGGGAGTTATTGGCCACCGCGTCCACACGTTGGCCGCGAGTTTCATTTGCAATGAGCAAAAACAAACAATATAATAATATTAATTTAGTTAGGTACTTGTACCTTGTTTTGTTTCGATGTATTGACAACATCTCCCACCTTCTTTTTTTCCATGTCTATTTTATTACGTAGTAACGCTGAAAATAAATAAATCGCAGCAGCCGTCAGCGCCTCAATATTCATTATTAATATCGTCCGCACATTGGCCCTAACCAAATCAAACTGAACGACCTTCCAACGTGTGGACGTTGTCACAAACATATCACCACAACATTGGCCACAACACTGGCCAATGTGTTGGCCAACGTGTAGAGCCGGCATTAGGGGGGCGCACATTTTTACTTTTACTATCATCGCCATAAAAGTATAGATATGCAGTCCGGTACTGAGATTTTGAGGCATTGCAATGGTGCACCATTCTAGTTAGTTGCGAGCGAGCGACAGAAGCAGTGGTGTGCAATTGACAAAAAACCATCTGTTAAAAAAAATCAAAGAATGATCTTTTAAATAATAAAACCGGACAAGTGCGAGTCGGACTCGCCCACCGTCCACCATCAAGCTTACGGCCCGCCTGATGGTAAGCGGTCACAGTATCCTATAGACGCTTGCAACACCGGGAGTATCACTCGCGCATTGCCGACCCTGGAAAAATCTTTTAATGCCCCTTTTGAAGAACCCCATATTATAGTCTAAAGAAAGGACCTCGGCTTATTCCACAGCTTCAGCGTTCGCGGGAGGAAACTCCTCTGAAACTGCGCAGTACGCGACCATTTTGGTTCTACCGTGTGCGCCACAACGGAATGTGTAACAGTAGGTTTGTTAGGTTTACCTTGTGACCCCACACCCAGAAGTAGGAGGCGGGGCTCCGTCGACCTAAAGCATAATTATAAAAATGATTTCAAAAGTGTCACTGTCTTTCCCAATTGAATTCGTCTCCGCAAACTATAAAAGGTAAAGTGCAAATACCAATGAGCTTCTTAGTTAAAATTTTATACGGACCGTATCAGAAAATCTGCACATTAACGTATTCTGCATTCTAACTGTTACAGCACAGTTATAACTTGATAGTCACAAAGATAATACATACAATGATAGGGTAGAGTATGACATGCTCGCTTAAATGTCCAAACTGGTGGTGGCGTCGGGAGTCGGGTCGCTGAGTTCCCTATATGGTTAAAGCACAGCGATGGCTGACTCCTGCGTCAACTCGTGAACGGGTGCTGCCTGGGGGGACTGGTCTGCTCACTCTTATAACTATGTACTGACTTTTTTATTTTATTGTAGATTTAAGACTTGTTCATTCCACACCATTGTGTATAATATTCCGCGTATTCTTCTTATAAATTTTAATGTACCATTGTAACTTTTGCTAAATGACAAAAAAGGCCGTAACCGATTTTCTTTCGACATTTCTTTTACCGGTGGCCATTTTGCTTGTGTCCGAAATGGTGGTAATTTATAACGTAGTTTATTTTCTTTATTTAGACAAGTTGTAAATGACAAGAAAAAGTGCCTGTGAAGGTCTAGTTTCTGAAATAAACGATTTCATTTCATTTCACAATAAGTAACATAACGTTGCTAAAGAGAAAAAGAAGCACTTATTTATTTTGACATTTACTGTCATAATTAGACATATCAAACGTCAAGTCATTGAAAGTAAAAACAAGCGGGGGCTACTATGAAAGTGTCCATTTGAAACAACCGAAACACAATACCTGTCAAAAAAGACATTTCTAGTTAGAATAAGGTTCAAAATTGGCTAGAATTTAATCTTTGTTCTTAGTTCTCATCCCGGGTCTCCTCTTTCATTGGTAGACTGTCATCGTCATCATATCAACCCATAATCATCCCACTGCAGGGATACGAGTCTCCCTTCAATCGAAGGGGATTAGAGTGTACTCTGCCACGCTGCTCCAATGCTGATTGGCAGAGGCCAAGTGTCTTCAAGCCGCCCCTACTGTCATCCATCGAACGGAGAAGCTCAAGACATGGAACGCATCTTAACACGGGCTAGGGTCAACGTAGCCTAACTTGTGTATTCGTTATAGAGTTCGACACACAGCGAGACGCCATGCGCCATCGAGCTCTGATCTGTTGACTGTACTTAGTAAACTGTGAAACACTCCATAATCTATGAAAGTAACAAAAAAAATATCTAAACACAACAAAACGCGCCGGTTTGTTTGCGTGACGTTGCGCAACGGTGTGAGTGCTGTTTCGGGACCACAATATGTAAAATCAGTAAATACACCTCATACAAACGATTGAACAAACATTGTGCTGTCAGATACGTCAATCCCTTGTGAGAGAGTTAACAGGGAAATTAATGAGTTATTTGCAAGAAAAAAACTCGTGGCACCATTCGATTTTACCATTTTTTTGTAGTCAACTTGCACGCACGTACTTGCATGGTACAGCTTGGTAAAATATATTAAAACTAAAATGATTATAACATTTTTTTAAATTATATAGTCCAGCCAGTGTGACGACGAAAAAGGCAATAGGAATGTAAATAGTTCCCTCAGATTTTCATAGCCGTGCGAAATGACGAATCAACTACAAACGAACGAACAGTCAATAAAACTCAAATTAGATTTTTACATATCTTTAAATGATACAAGTGGCACCAAAAAAGTTTAATTTAAGTACTACTTTGTACATCACTCAGTACACAGGAAGTGAAATAAAACAAAATATAATAAATTATTACCATTTCGGAAACAAGCAAGATGGCCATTGGTAAAAGAAATGGCGAAAAAAGTAATTTTAATTTGATTTGATTCAGATTTATTGAATCAAAAATGTTATATAATTTATTGATATTTTATGATTTTAAATCGTGTGTAAAGATTTCGTATGCCAACAAGGTGGAGCATGGCTGTACCACAGCTATACATTAATGCTAATTTTAACAATATTGTTACTAACCCATGTTCGTGAACGAATAAATGAATTATTATTATTATAAAGAAAATTTATTTTGGAGTGAATATTCATCTTTCAGCTACAATAAGTCCAGAGCTGGACATAGCTAGGCCTTCTCCAAACGTTTCCAGTATGACCGGTTGGCAGTGCAGCGGCCTGCATTCAGCTCTGCTTACTCGACTCGACGACCTCCGTGGCGTAATGGTTACCACGTCAGACGTATCATGATATACGCCCGGTCGGGTCATGATGAAAAACTAACTTTTTCTGGTTGGCCTCGGGTATTGGATGTTTATCAATGACATAGTATCGTTGAGTTAGTTAGTATCCCATAACACAAGTTTCGAACTTACTTTGGGGCTAACTCAATCTGTGTGATTTGTCCCTTTAAATTTATTTATTTACTCGGATCGAACATTATATCAAAGTAACATACTGTAAATTAAGTTAACTGAGCCACTGTACGACACGATGGCGGGGCTTCGCATAATACTTCGCGAACTTCCGGCTTGTGAATAGTGAAAGCCTACGCGTGACCACACCAAGTTGTGCTTTCATCCGCTCTAAAATAAAATTAAGGTGAGTCTTGCACAGCTTCCCACGGGAATTTTCTTGTGGGATTTTTATTTTATTAGCATAGTGCATATTTTTTAATTTGTATGACTTGTTTGTATATGTATGAATTTTTTTAATACTGTATAGGTTTGAAAGTATGTCAATATTATACGTAGTAATTTAGTTTCTCTTTATGATTTTGGTCATTGCTAATGGTCTCCTCTGGTAATATATCTCATAAGATACTTTATTTTAAGTATTGTAGGTACTTACGGTGAGTTGCCGAAATAAATTCTAAAGTTAATGATACATTAAATCTATCTATCATTATCAAAAGGAAGAAAAATTGATAGCTTGAAACGTACCTACCGTTTCATTAACTTCTGTGCAACTTGCTGTTTAAAGACTTGATACATAAGTAAAGCATGTAGAAGATGCTTCAATAATAAAAAAAACATTATTTACCTAATATCCCAAAATCATATAAAAATATTTAACTTTTGCGTCGAAAATTTGCTATTTTATTTTTATTTCTAGTGCGACACTGTGCATGTAATGACAACATTCAAAACGATATTTTGCCATCAAAGTAAGCTTGATATACAATATAATTTTAAGAATTTCTTTTTGCTGTGCGATAATCATAATGGCGCTCACCACACCGGTGTTAAATAATGTTATTTTGCTAACATTTTAGTTAAACTATGATTTTTTTCTGCCACACTGACGTTTTAAAACACCGGTGTGGGGTGAGCACCTTAATTATCTATTCTGTTTTTTTTTAAAATCATATTAATTATAATCTGTTATTTTTGATGTCTGTCTGTACATTATTATTGTATTCCGTTACAATATTTCCAGATGATTTTTAGTGAAATCCAATGGTGTTTAAACAAGTTTGTCTTACTTTAAAGCAATGAAGTGATTTGTGGCTGTTTTTCTTAACTTGGCCAATGTAGTAAACAATCTTAGCGTGTCTTTTTATTCAATTATCCATGTGTAAAATCGATAAATCTCCAGAATAGTAAGAGTGTTGTGATAAATGCCATTTCTAACTATATTATTATTATTTGGGTGTGAATGATAATTTTGATGGCCTATTTTCGTTAAAAAGACGTGCTAAGATTGTTTAGTACATTGGTCAAGTTAAGAAAAACAGGGTTTATACTTCAAACAGTCAGTAGGGAGGTCAATTCATAGGCTTTGAAAAGAATTTACACGCCGATTGTTTTACGCTTTTTACAGACAGTTTCTGAAACGTTAATTTCAATTTAATGTGTCATTAACTTTAAAGATGCGTTACAGAAACTGCCTGTTAGTAGTTGTTTTGGTTTCCGCCCATGGTTCATGATAATTAAGTATTTTAAATATCCTTAAGGTCGTTTTGTGAAATTATATAAGAGCCAACGTGTTAATCTCACTAATATGTGAAAGTTTCTGTTAAGATGTATGTTACTCAATCACGAGAAAACATTTGAACTAATTTAGTTATTTTTATGTGCGATTTCTAATATTATTATGTACTAGGGCGCCGCCCTAGTTTCGCACGAGTTTTAATAGGAATTTCAAATTTTTAAATAAAAATATAATAATCTTAACATAGTATAAAATGAAGTCGCTTTTGCTGTCTGTGTGTCCTTATGTATGCTTAAATCTTTATAACTACGCAACGGATTTTGATGCGGTTTTGTTTTAATAGATAGAGCGATTCGAGAGGAATGAGGAGGAAGAGTGTAGAGCCAAAGATTCACCGTACCTACACAGATTTATTATTAATTAATTTATTCAAAATATGAAATGTATTGATATGCGACCAAAAAGCCCGTACGTAACTGGTTTTCTTATGCCATTTCTTTTAATAGTGGCCATTTTACTTTTAAAAGGTAGAATGGCCATTATTACACTTTCTGTTTTTTTTTATTATAAGAGCATGGATATCAGACTGGCAGTAATGAACCATGCTCTGAAAAAATTTTATTGGATGGATATGAAAGCATTATTTTTGATGTGATCGTCCATAATAAACCAGTATTTTTTTTTTTTTTTTTTTTTTTTTTTTTTTTTTTTTTTTTTTTTTTTTTTTTGAATGGACTAATCAGTTCGGGTGTACTGACACCCTTTACTGAGACACCGGACTGTTGCGGGAGCGTAGGGCTCTCACCGCCAAAAATTTACAGTGTCTGCCTAGGGGCGCCCCAGAGGGGGGCTCGAACCTCGGCCTATGGCGACACTGGGGGAAGGCGAACGGATCGGAGAGAAGCGGCCGGGCACGTGCCGGTACCGCGAAAACCGAGTCCCTACAGGAGGGTGGCGCGACGCGCGGCCCCGCCGGCGGGGCCGATATGACGGACGTGTGTGTCTGCTTTGTGTCGCGGATTCTAATTGTTTGTACGCCTCGATGGCGACTGTAATGGCGTCGTCCGGGTCGTTGAGGACGTGCCGCGGACGACGTTTGGACCTAATGGTGTCAGCCGGAGCGAGATAATCCCCTGCGGCTTTCACCAATGGATTGGGGTGATGGTCGAGAGAGTCGAAAAATCTGACTGAGCATTGCTTTAGGTGGTGCGAGATGGTCGGCACACCTAAGTCAATGTGGAGGTTTTTGTTCCGAATGAACCAAAGCCCACCGATGGCTTTGCGCAAAAACCTATTCTGGATGGTTTGCAGCCTGTGGATATGGGAGGGCGCGGCGTGGGCGAAAACTGGACTCGCGTAAGTCATTATCGGCCTAATGCACGTTGTGTAAATTCTCACCTTATTTCTAAGAGAGAGTTTACTACGCCCATTGAGCAGATAATATAGTCGGCCTAGCGCGAAAGCGGCGCGGTTGCGGACAATCTTAATATGATCGCGGAAGGTGAGTCCCCTATCGAGTGTGACGCCTAGGTAGCGGACTTTCCTTTCCCAAGGGATCGGTTGTCCGAACATTTCGACTCTGGAGGAGGGATTTGGGGTGCTACCTCTAGCGAAGAGGATAGCGGCGCTTTTTTGAGGATTGACTTCGATGCGCCATTTCCTAAACCAGTCGCCAAGAGTATTGGCGGCAGTTTGGAGTGAGTCTATAATTGGGTGAATACTACGGGCTGAACAGTAGATGGCAGTATCGTCTGCGAAGAGAGCGGTATGGGTCGCTAGTGGACTGGGTTTAAATTCGGGGAAGTCGCTTGTGTAAAGCGTGTAAAGGAGAGGCGAAAGCACGGACCCTTGTGGTACTCCGGCTCTAATGGTGTGAGGGGGGGATAGTGCCCCATCCACCCTATAGCGGAAAGAGCGGTTCGACAAGTAGTCTTGAATGATGAGCACAAGACGATTTGGCGTATTGAGTTTGTAGAGCTTATAAATAAGCCCGTTGTGCCAAACTTTGTCGAACGCCTTTGCCACGTCAAAGAAGAGAGCGCCCGTTTTATGCGGGCGGGATCTGTTCGCTCTCCGGTCCAACACGTGTTCGACTATGCGATGCACTTGTTGGACACAAGAGTGTTTGGCTCTAAAACCAAACTGCGCGTTAGGTAAGAGATTGTTGGCAAGGGAAAAATCTTTGAGGCGTGCGAGAACTATGCGCTCATAGATTTTTCCTATTGAACTAAGAAGACTGATAGGGCGATAGCTCGAGGGCTGATCCTTGGGCTTGCCGGGTTTTGGAATGCCGATGACGGTGGCTTCCTTCCAAGTTTGGGGGAAAATGCTATTTTTGAGGGCTGCGTTAAAGATAGCAGTCAGGAGTAGTATAAGATGGGCGGGAAAGAGCTTGATGACTCTGTTAGAAATCCCGTCAGGCCCCGGGGCCTTCCTATTATGTAGGTCTTTGATAAGGGACTCTACCTCATCAGGGGTTACCGGCTCTAACGGGGGGTCGGCATCTGTAAGTGGGCTCGCGAGTCTATTTGCTACCACAGTATCGACCTCGAGTAGGTGATCTGGATCAACGGGGAGTGTGCTAGGTGCACATTGTGCCTCAAGACTGGATGCTAAGCATTCAGCTTTTTCCTCGTCCTCGAAGGCGAGGGGGAGGGAGGGATCTGACTGTACTAACGGAGGGGTGGCAGCCACTGTATCTGCCTTAAGGGCTCTGGCAAGTTTCCAGAAGGCTTGGTGAGATGGGACCAGATTGGAGAGAGTCTCGTCCCACTGGTCGTTTCTAAGCTGTCTGATACGACGCTTAACCGCTGATTGAGCAGCGCGCATGCGGACGCGGTTAGGCTCAGTGGGAGCGGAGAAGTAGGCCCTTTGGGCTCGGTTTTTCTCTGTTAACAGAGCGCGCGCATCCGGCGGAAGTGTCCAGCGACGATGAGCGTTCACTAGGACACGCCGCGAGCAGTCGCTAACGACTTTCTGCACGTGCGCTGTTAACGAGTCAATAGCACCTACTGCATCGGGAATTGAGACAATTAATAAACCAGTAAATATTCGCAGGAGCATATATTGTCAACCCGAAAACGAAACCATAGCGCGATTTAACTTGACTCCAACGCCATCTAGACGCCCAGTTGATAAACGTATGCGAACCCTTATTGCGTACGGGGCAATGGCGAGAATAAAGCTATATTCGTCGCTTGTTTGTTACATTATGAAACCCGTCGCCACGTCCACACTGGCCCCGATTCGGAAAATAGCGGTCAAGTGCATACTAAACAAAGTTTAATTATTATTAATTTAATGCTGTCAATTATTTTATTATTATTTCAGGTAATTGACATCATTAACGATACAAAATCATTATTTTTAAAGACAATCCACCTAGGTTACTTCTAAATATCCTATTGAAACCTAACCAATAAATTAAGATATTCAAGCGCCTGATACTCCGAAGGCGGCAAGGATATCAAGTAGGTGTCTTCGGACGAAATGTAGAGGAAAGTGCCCCTATCATACCTATGAAGTTTTATTTTAACATCTCATCATTTTCGCCCCATACAAAAAAAAAATCTTTTTTTTAAAACACGAATTAAACATTATAATAGAAAACGGGGCTCAAATGTGTTCTTAGAATTGCACAGAGAATTCCTGAAAAAAATAAATCTGCGATTTATATGTACTTTTGCCTTTTGCCGCTATTTTCCGAATCGGGACCAGTGTGGCGTCGCCCTCCGCACATGCGTACGGGGGAATGGCGAGACGAGAATAAAAGCTTTATTCGTCGCTTGTTACATTATGAAAGTTGAGACCAATCGCCCTGGACCTCGATTTTATTGAATGAGTCACGGTTAATTGTGAATACTTTCTCTTTAGTTTGACAGTGACAGTTATAATTTCATTAACTTTAAAAATGAGTTTCAGAAACTCACTGAATATGGCATAAAGAAATATTTTCGGATTAGACTAACAAGAGTCCGTAGTGTGAAATTCCACGTGGATTTCTTCTCATAACTGTATTCTTTCGTGGTGTAAGGCAAGGTAAAGAAGGTAATATATCCATACAAATTTTATAAACGTGAAAGTGTTTGTTTGTTTGTTTGTCCTCCCTTTACGATGAAAGTAATGAACGGATTGATATAATTTTTTTATTGGGGACAGATTAAGGCCTGACCTTTATCCCGGAAAAACATCTTATTCCCACGGGGAAAAAATAAAGTAAATAATTTTATGTTCTTCTTTCACGTCGAAAGGAACCTAAGTACCGACGTGTTTTTTTTTAACAGAGATGACTAAGATCTGGAGAGTGACATAGGCTACTTTTTATCTCGGAAAAACATCTCATTCCCACGGAAAAAAAGTATTACATTATTTTTTCATATTTTTTTAACGGGGACAATGAGTTACATAATGCAAGGTTTTTTACTACGGGATAAAGAAATTCCCATGGGTTTTTTTTATAGTTTCTCTTGACCACGCGGGCGGAGCTGCGGGTAACAGCTAGTTAAGGTATAAATGTGGGAAGGTGGGATCCCGTGAGACGAGCTCGGGCTGAATTCTTGCACAGCCCAATTTAGTGGGAAATTAATGACCGCATTAGCCATCTCACCTTTTCGTGTGTCGGATACTTTAGAACAAAATTAACAGCACACGCGATCCTGTGAAGCAAATGATACACTAGTGTATGGTTAACTGTATTTTTTAGGGTATATCTATTCTTTCCTTTTTTAGCGGATAATCCGCTCAAATCGGAGCAGCCCGTCTGGGGAAGGACCTCCACCTTACAAAAGATCGTAGCCAAATAGCATTGGTCTCGGCCATGTTGTGTTCCTACGGTGAGTAAGGTCTCCAGAGCTCTACTTGGCTAGTAGCCTATCCATATCCATACTAATATTATAAATAGGAAAGTGTGTGTGTCTGTTTGTTTGTCCGTCTTCACGACAAAACGGAGCGACGAATTGACGTGATTTTGTAAGTGGAGATAGTTGAAGGGATGGAGAGTGACATATGCTTTTTGTCTTTTTCTAACCCCCCACTTTCCAGAATGGGGGTGGAAGTTTGTATGGAGCATTCCGCAATTTTCATGGTAGAAAGCTAAAAATTGGTATGCGGACTATTTGTGACTAACAAAAAAGTCGTGCATAATTTTTTTTTTAAATCTGCCCCCAACCCCTTAAAAGAGGGGGTTAAATTTTATATGGGACATTTCGCAGTTTGACGACCTCCGTGGCGCAATGGTTACTACGCCAGACCGCCACCCAGGAGGTCCCGGGTTCGATTTTCATCATGACCCGACCGGGGGGGTCATGATGAAAAACGAACTTTTTCTGATTGGCCTCGGGTCTTGGATGTTTATCTATATATGTATTTGTTATAAAATATAATATCGTTGAGTTAGTATCCCATAACACAAGTTTCGAACTTACTTTGGGGCTAGCTCAATCTGTATGAATTGTCCCTATATATTTATTTATTTATATTTATTTTCAAGGTAGGAAGCAATAATTCCACGGAGGAATTGGTCGCGTTTCGTGCGAATTCTATGAAAAATGTTGTTTATCAAAAACTGTCGACGCACGAACGCGACCAATTAACGCTAGCGAAGCCGCGGGCAAAAGCTAGTATAATATAGTTTTAGTTTTGATCTGTTTAAAATTTTATGTTAGTATGTTAGTTTTAATATTGTAATTTTACCTAATCAAAAAAAATCTAAATTGTTTATTTGGAACATAACAATACTAAAAAAAAAAACACGATGACATCTGTCGGAGTATTAAACTGTGACACAGATATCAACGCCCTCCTAAAGGGTTATATCCTGTTACCGGTGGATAATCATAATAAATAATCATCTTTGGTATTTAATAATTGCAACTATTATTAATGATAGTGAAAGTTTGATTAAATAAATAATTACTTCGTAAAGTTCGTTGGCCTACTCGGTGATGGCCGCTAGAGGGCGCGGTTTCGATCCCGCACTGCATCAGGTTTATTTCCCTTAAAAGAATCACAATTGAAACGAGAAATTGTATAAAATGTCCTGTCTATGATATGTTCACTATGTTAGATTAATATTTTGTAATTAGATGTGCGTAGCAGTGGTCGAACGGGAAACGGTGACTGTTTGTGCCAAAATTATTAAAAAACAAAACGACATAAACAAAACAATTTAACAATATTAATAAAAAAACTTTAAACATTATGTAAAGAACATAAAGTGTTTTTATGTGTGCGTATTTTCTATGCATAAGTCGTTACAATATATTTCTCAGGTGCGGTAGTCGAGGGTTAGGGTTAGGTTATGGCAATGGTTACTTATCATAAGGGCCGCGGGTTCGAATCCCGTGCTTGACAAAGGGTTATATTTTTCGAAGCATCATTAGTTTTTATAGTCTGTTGAGAATGAATCTTTTAACTTAATAATAACATGAATAGTTAATAAATAAATAAATAGTGACAAATGACACAGATTGAGCGAGCTAGTAAGTGTCGAGACTTGTGTCTTGTTTTATGGGATACTAACTCAACGATACTATATTTTATAACAAATACTATGTATAGATAGATATAAACAAACATCCAAGACCAAGGTCAATCCGAAAAAGTTCGTCTTTCATCATGACCCGACAGGGATTCGAACCTTCAACTCCTGGGTGGCGATCCGGAGGTGGTCAAAAAGTCAAAATAGTGAGAATTATTATTTTATTTTCGTTGAGGACACTTAAAAAATCGAAAACCCATCGATAGGGATTATTTACTTGAAAATAATTTCGCTCGATCGGCTTTGAATTGTTACGTTTAGGTACTCTAGTCTAGACAGACTGTAGTGGCTCTTAACTGAATACTAAACTGAACGAAATCGGATTGTAAGCTATCCAATTAGTGAAGTTTAGAATTTCAAGAGTATCATACCATAAGGAATTGCCATTCATTTTATATTGAAGAGTATCTAAGCTTATATACTAGACGCCTACCTAAGCTCCTGGCCCTCGAAGTCGTGAAACAGTTAAGCGCTAGGGCTGCGTGCACGTTTCAGGAGCGTTGGCGTCCAGTGTAATATCTGTCAAAGATCTTTTATTTTATTTTTTTATGTCATACAGTAGACAAACAAGCAAGCGAGCCACCTGATGGAAAGCGGTCACCGCCGCCTATGGACATCAGTAACACCAGGGGCGCTACCAATGCGTTGTCCACCAAGGAAATTGGAGGAAAGGAAGGAGGAAGGAAAGGGAAAGAAGAAGGGGAAAGAGGGCATAGGGAAGGAGTTGGGCTTCCGGATCTCTTACTCACCGAACGAAACGCATTGCTGCTTCACGTCGATATTCAGTGAGAGGGTGGTACTTCCCCGGTCGAGCTAGCCCATTTCGTAATAATTGCTTTACCACTCCTAAAAAAAAATATTCAGTACTATATTGGAAGCCAACGCTCCTGGCACCCGCATGTCGCGCACGCAGCCCTAGCGCTTAATTTGTTTCATGGCTTAGCGGGCCAGGAGCGTTGGCGTATTAGGTTCTTTACTATTACGATCAAACCAAAGCGTGAGTGAAAAGGTATATAAATTAGTACACAAAAGCGGAAATATTCTATCAATAAACTGGTTCTTGTAATGTTCCACTGGTCACATAACTATGTTTATAACAACTGTTATATCACAACGGTGTCTTGTGCAAAAACCTGTTTTCTAAAGTACTCCTAGCATTTTGTTTTTATTTCATACTTAAAAGGAGTTCCCAGCTAGAAATCATACTAATATTTCTGAAATTGATTTTTTGAAAGAAAAATTTCACCTCCTCCCCCCAGGTGGGAATGAGAAATTTCACCACCATTACTAACCTTCCCGGTAGCTCACTGGTTAGAGCACTCGGCCGGATATCGAGGGGTCGTGGGTTCGAATCCCACCTGGGGGGAGGAGATGAAATTTTTCTTTAAAAAAATCAATTTCAGAAATATGAATGGCTAGTTTCCTAACAACTATAAATAAAAATCATACTAATATTATAAAGGAAAAATATATTTTTCTATGTTTTTTATTTATGACCGTTAAACCCACAGAACAATGAAACGGGAAGTTTTACTCACCAGAAGAAATGTGGTTTGCGACAAATTGTATGCGATGCGATGTCTTTAAATGAAACGTCAAAGAACCACGAACAGAATCCTTTGATTGGCAGTGTACTTTTAAATATAAGTAGGTACAGTGCTACAAGGCTATTTATGAACGTGCCCGAAATTGGAACTACAACTCCCGTCATATTATATGTCACTTTTCGACAGTTCGCCATTGACAAAATGTATGAAAATATGCTGGTGTTGCTCTACGAGGTACTCTGCAAGATCGACCGTATGCCGTCCCGGCGAAGGGATGAGAAAGGAGAACGAAGTCTTCAAGACATCATTTCGTTGTTGGAGACAACCGATCCGGACGACGTGCCCACTTTCGTGGCGAAGGAGCTGCATAGGCTGCCCCCCCCCGTCACTTTTGACCACGTCGACGTCACCAGGCTGCTCAAGGATATTACTACCCTGAAAGCCAGTCAGGCCGAGATGGTGCTTAGGTTAGAGGCTTCGTGTCGTGCGTGCCGAAATATTGTCATTGAAAAATAATAATGATTCGGTAAGTAGATAAAACGAGGCCGCTGTAAACACTCGTCGCGGAGCGCGAAACATGGACATTGGCAGTTTTGAGTCAGCGAAATCGGACGACGCGCCGCCGGCTGCCGTCGCGAGGTGCGATGCCCTTTGTCCCGCCGCCCGCTCTACACCTCCGGAGCAGATTTCACGCGTGTGTACGTCGACCGCTCGTGCATACGCTGCAGTTGCTGCTGCCACACCACCTCATCAGAGCAAAGGGGAAAAGAAGACGAGCAAGAAGGCTCAACGTAAGGCTGTGCCACAACAACCAGCTAGTCGGCATTGCGACGAGGAAGGCTTCATCAAGGTGGAGAGGAAGAAGAGGAAGCCAACCAGCCGCAACCAACGCGGCACAACACTGACCGGAGGGAATCACCTTTTGCGTCCAGAGACACCATCGACGCAGGTGTACGTCTCCCGACTTCATTGGTCTTCAACGGTCGAGGAGGTTGTAGACTACATCAGGAAGAAAACCAACTTCACGCTGAGGGTCGAAAGGTTGGAATCCTGCCACACACCGAACTTCAATTCTTTTGTGGTGAGGGTGCCGACCCACCATCTTCAGACCTTCATGAAGGAGGACTTTTGGCCGCAGAGAGTCGTATTCCGGAGATTCCGAGAACGACTGCCAGCGGAGACCACGCGCTACACGTCGTCGCCGTAGTTAATTTTATATTAATAAATTATCTATATATAAACAAGGAGAAGCTGACTGACTGACTATCAACGCAGGGCCTAAACTATAAGGTTTAGAAACTTGAAATTTTGCACAGGGGTTCCTTTTATAACGTAGGGGAGCACTAAGAAAGGATATTTCAAAATTCCCACGGGAAAGCGAGATATACGCAAACGAAGTTATAATATGAGCCCGTGTGAACTTTGTTGTACCTGTTGCTCGGAATAAAGATTTATTATTATTATTATTATAATGCCACAGTAACGCCCTCGCACAACTGTCAATCACGTTCATAAATATCCTTGTACATCTTGTACAGAGACACGAAGTCAAAGTGACAGTTTTCAAATGTGACGTTTTAGAATCCTGACCCCGAGAAACGAAGTAACTCACTGATTTAAATTTTGATTAATACACTAGCGGACCGGGCTTCTCGCGCGTTTTAAGGATCACTAATTTTTGCGAAAATATAATAAAACTAGCTGCCCGGCCCGGCTTCGCCCGGGTACTGTTTCGTTTTTTTTTCAATCTTTCTGAGAGATTTTCTTAATATTTTTTTCCGTAAGAACCTTGTACAGAGTATTAGAAAACTACAAAAAAAAATCTGCCAAATCGGTCAAGCCGTTTTCATGTTATGTCGTGACAACGGAAAACGGGTTTCATTTTTATATATATAGATTATAGTCTATGTTACCCGGGGGTTCCTAATGTACCTTCCCAATGGTGAAAGAATTTTTGAAATCGGTCTCGGTATTTTTTAAATTGCTATCTTGTTTATTATTAAATTATTCTTCTCTTTTTTTTAATATGTGTACTAGGGTTGTCAGGCGCCCGGGTAAAGTCGAAGGCTTTTAAAGTTGAAACGGCTAAATTAAATTGTCTTTTTACCTATTTTGTACAGTCCTTTCAACACATGCAAATTCTTTCTGGTTAAATTCGTTGTGAGTCTCGAAACTACAGCTTTGAGACAGCTGTAGTTTCTCCACCTGGACGTCAATAAGCTTCATTGCTTATTGTCAATCTGAGGTAGCCGTTGTTCATCCTGGCTATATAGAGACACAGCGGTGGGAATGTGTGGTGTCCCTATGTGCACGGAAAATTTTATAATTAATTTTTATAAAAAAAAATTATGATTCGATATAAAAAAATATGCACGGTTAGATAATAAGGTTCAAACGTCAGTCCGTATTTTTTTTTTTCGTCCGGAATTTCATTTCATAGTTGGCCCGCTTTTTGTAGGTATTTCTACTAAGGCAATTATATCACCTCCTATTTCGAAGCAATTTATAAATCTAAAATAAAATTGATGTTGACGATAAGGGCAGACCAGCTGGGTTAGTCTGCAACGAAATCGCGATTTTAATTTCAATTCTGTTTATATTCAATTATTTATTAAAATCCTAATTCCTTCTCTTTTTAATAAATTTGTTAGGTACTGCACAATTTTATTTAATATCGTTTTGGTATTAGCAAAAGCTGGTATAGTCCCAACAAGACCTACCTAAACATAACAATCTAATACCGATCGCTCATGATTAATTTCAAGAGTAGCCTAGCAGGCCCACAAGGCCCGTTCTCGAGTATTCTCGAGTTGACGACGACTGGCTAACATCCACATTCTTCATCCATCAGCTGGCCACTTCTGTAAGATTACTTTTTATCTTTGTTATTTTAATTTTCATTGTGATTTGTTTAAATTTTCATTAATGTTATTTCCATTAAACGGTTACCCAATTCATTGGTTACGTATTATGTAATTAACTATTCGTTATTGTACAATTAATGGAGCGTGGCGCTGTTGCATTATCGATAGTTGTGTGGTTTCCACATGAACAGTGTATTGAATATCTGAATATCTATATATGAATATATAAATTGCTATGTCCTGCCTGAATGATGGATCAACGCTGATCGTAGAGATCTGAATCTTGGAGGATGGGTTCTTTGTATGTCGTAGGCATCCGATAAGAAAGGATTTTTCGAAATTCCCACGGGAAAGCGGGAAACACACATACGAAGTTGCGCGGGATTCTCTTGTGTATTAAATGCCGTATTTTTTTTTACAGATTGACGTTTCAATCGTCTCATTGATAATAGTTTATCTAATTTATTGTTGTGTTTTAGCGCTTTTTGTGATTTTATTATTTGCAGCCATTCCATTCTGTTCTAATTAAAATTTCTACGCTCAAATTCGAAATAGTAGTTAAAATCCAGTTCAGTCTAGTTAATACTATTTCAATGAATTGAAAAGTTCAAAATTACAGTTAGGACCTCAGTAAATAGCGGAGTGTAATGGAAATTTTTGATTCGAAATCATTGTAAACATTCGCTACGGAAAGTGGACTGGACGGTCCCATCTGCCTGGAACGGTTCGATTAAAAGAAAATGGAGGATAGAAACCGTATAACCGAAAGTGTAATGCCAGGTACAGATTGCTGTTACATAACATGTAATGTAGAACAGAACATTGCACTCGTGCTCGCCGCGAACGACGGAGGAAGAGGAAGAAAGCACTGCGCTGCGTCCACACCATGAAACTATGAAATGTTCCTCTCATGTTACATTACAGAAGTCTGTATCTGGCATAAAGATTAAACCTCAACTGACTGCATAAATCACAAGATAAATGAAGCACAGCCCTAAACGCGTAGTAATATAGTAACAAATTATCAATTCAATTTTACTTTTCAGGGGTTTCCTCAATAATTTTAATTTTATTTTTTATTTTTTTATAGAAGCGTGATTTGCACACTTAAATATTACAATCTAGCTTATGGGCTAATAAGTAATTTAAATTTAACGTATACTTCTAAAATGTTTTAGTCTAAGAATAATGTCCATTGACTTTTCTTAGTGTCTGTTAAGGCGAAACACTTTGTTCTTGTGTTTTAAGTTAATACACTAATATTATTCATTTCACATAGCACTACACTAACTCAAAAGGTTTTATTCTTTTCAGTCTTCTCACTAAATCTGTTGAATCGAGCAGTTGGACTGCTTCATTCAACAGATTTAGTGAGAATAATAATTATAATGACAAAATAGCTTTTAGTTAACCCTAGTTTTTTAAAAAGTTATTATGCTACTAAATTTAAAATTAAAGATTTCTATTTATTGTTTCAGATGTGGCTTATTCTAACGGGAATATTGCTAGTGGTCTGTTTACTATTGTATCTAGACACCGTCAAACCTAAGAACTTCCCTCCTGGCCCAAGATGGCTACCCATCTTCGGAAGTGCCATAGAAGTAACAAAGATGAGAGAGCAGACTGGATACTTATACAAAGCTGTTAAGGAACTAACAAAAACTTATTCAAAAGATGGCGTAATGATCGGTCTTAAAATTGGGAAGGATAAGATTGTTATGATTAATAGTTTAGAAGCAAATAAAGAAGCGCTTGCTAACGAAGATGTCGATGGAAGACCCAGAGGTGTTTTCTATCAGACAAGAACTTGGGGCCAAAGACGGGGAGTTCTGCTTGTCGATGGAGATCTATGGAAGGAGCAGAGAAGGTTCTTAGTGAAACATTTAAGGGAATTCGGTTTTGGTCGACGCGGCATGGGTAATATAGCATGCTTTGAAGGGGCCAAGATGGTGAATGATCTTAACAATACGCTAAATTCAAATAAAAGAGCCGTAGTTCAAATGCATAACTTCTTCAATGTATACATTTTAAATACATTGTGGACAATGATGGCAGGTATAAGGTACGATCCAACTGAACCACAAATGAAGGTATTGCAAGATTTGCTTTTCGATCTTTTCGCTGCTGTCGATATGGTGGGCGCGGCATTCAGTCACTTTCCTATATTGTGTTTGATCGCTCCAAATATGTCTGGATACAGAAAATTTGTTGCAACCCATCAGAGAATCTGGAAATTTTTGAGGGAGGAGATTGCAAGGCATAAAGATAGTTTCGACCCTGAGAAAGAGGATAGAGACTTCATGCATGTATATATAAGAGCATTGAAAAAACATGGTGAGGTGAACACATATTCTGAGGGGCAATTGGTAGCTATGTGCATGGATATGTTCATGGCAGGTACAGAGACAACGAGCAAGAGTATGAGTTTTGGATTTAGTTACATGGTCAAAGATATAGAGATTCAGAAGAAAGCTCAGGAGGAGATTGATAGAGTGATAGGCAGAGATCGTCCGCCAAATTTAGACGACAGGGACAAGTAAGTGAATAATAACTTAATCTACTCTTTATCTTATAACTAACCCATTCATACCCACTGTTTAACCAGGATTAACAACAACGAATGATTGTCTAGTGTCAAGAAATAATAATCTTCATTGAAATGAAATGAAATGAAATCGTTTATTTCAGAAATTAGACCTTAACAGGCACTTTTTCTTGTCATTTACAACTTGTTTAAATAAAAGAAATAAACTACGTTATACACTACCACAATTTCGGACACAAGCAAAATGGCCACCGGTAAAAAGAATTGGCGAAAGAAAACCGGTTACGGTCTTTTTTGTCATTTTGTACTTTTTTTCCACTCATTAGTTACAATGTAGGTATAAGTAAAATTCATTCCCTAATAGTCTAGTAGGTACCTACAATGCCTAGTCTCACAATGTCCAGTTTCCGTAAACGTCTAGTCTCAAATAAAATTGATCAGTCACCAAAATGTCTATCACAAATTGTCAAGTCCTGTTTCTCTATTCTTATATCTATATCATCCCTTTTCTCGTTCCTATTACAAAATATTTCAATGTAATTCATTATGTATAAAATACAAATTAAACCCTTATTAACGGCATCCATTTAGTTATACAAAGCAAAATGTCTAACGGCAAAGTTGGCGGAAATTTTCGGATGCAAAACAAAATGACCAACGTAGTATGTCTGTTTAAAAAGTATCTCAGTACAAATAACTGATGCAGATTTCCGGAAGGTACCTTAAACACTTTAAGGTGGAAGTTCTGCTCGTTTCAGTTCCGGAGGTAACTCGTTGAAACAAGTTAAATTTTGCACGATTATGTTTGCTTTCGCTCCGGCGATCTTGTTCGGACTTAATTGAAAACTAAACTAGAACTTAATATTGCCGGTTGTTCATTTGCTTGCGAACCTACTTTGGATGCAGATGGACATGGATTCTATTTTCGCACAAGACAAACATTCTATGTGATGAGAATTACTCGTATTGTGTAAGTATATTTTTTTTTACAAAAAGTACAATTAATCAGTGAAAGTACCACTTTCCTTTATTGATGATTGACATCTTTATTGTGGAAAGAGAACTAAGAAAAAAGATTTTTCTGCTGATAATGAAATCATCGCTATGAATCATCGCTTTTTTATACCACAAAGATGGCAAACAAGCATACGGTAAACACCGTAACTCGTAAACACGAGAGATTTCTTTTAGTAATGGTCATTTTGCTTTGTTTTTGAAATGGTCGTAGTTTATAGAGTAGTTTTTATTTAATATTTTAATACAGAATAATGTACTACATGACGAGAGAAAGTGCTTATGAAACCGACTCTCTAAATAAAGGAATTAATTTCATACCTAACTAGCTTTAGCTTCCCCGCGGCTTCGCTCGCGTTTAATTTTATGACATAGATCTCGTTTGACAACAAAACAAACCATAGCGCGACTTGTGGCGCTATCTGTTGACCCATACAGCGCCCTCTATAGTAGAAAAAATATTTTCCCATTGGAATGACATACTTTCACGGGATAAAAAACAGCCTATGTTGGGCTCTGTACTCCTAACAATATGTATGCAAATTTTCATAATGATCGGCTGATTAGTCAAGCCTTGAAGGAATAACAAACAAAACAAACTCATTCTCATTTTATAATATTAGTATGATTTATGTCCTTTTTAGGGTTCCGTAGTAAACTACGAGAAACCCTTATAGTTTCGCCATGTCCGTCTGTCCGTCTGTCCGTCCGACGCTTGATGCTAGAAAGCTGTAATTTGGTATGTATACTAATATTAACAATGCTAACAAAATTGTAGAATAATTTGTTTTTTGTTTTTTTTGTGGTGTCTCCCTTATAGGTGAAGTGGGAATGATATTATTTTTTTCGCACCGACCCCTCCTGTGGGATATCGTTAGATAGGTCTTTTAAAAACATTGAGAGTGTGGGAAGATTTTCCGATACAATAATCCGTTTGCGAATTATTTACATTTAACGTGTCCATTTTCGTTTTGTGGTCTATCTCCGAAAGTCTTGAGTTTAGAAATTTGAAAAAAATCATGGTAGTAGTCCATATAGTGAACCTATAAGGAAAATTATAACGGTTAGTGGGCTTTACTAGTTACCGAGTAATAGCCGACGAACTTATGAAGTAAATTTATTTGACGAAAACGTACAAATGTCATAGAATATGACATTGCACTCATCTGTAAGCAAGAAATGCGTAGCCAATACGGAACCCTACATTGTGCGTGGCCCGACACGTACTTGCCTGGTTTTATTTTTATTTCTTATGAATCTTAATGTCTTGGTCAACTCAATACTAGACGTCTGTTTCAAAATGTGTACATTTTATTATTTAAATAGAATAGGTACCTATGGTTTATTTGCAAAACACATACAAGTGATTCAGTAAACAGTAAGAGTTACAGATTAGTGTTTATGCAATAATGCTGCAAAGCTGAAAGCAATCTTTTCAAGGCAACCTTAGAGGTAACGATTTTATTTAAAAAAATTGTTACTAAGGTGGCAAACAAGCTTACGGCTTATCTAATTGTCCCTGTAATTTCCAGTATGCCGTACTGCTCGGGCATCGTGTACGAAAGTGTTCGCCACTTCATGGGGCGGACCTTCAGCGTGCCACATCGGGCAATAAAGGATACGAAAATTGCTGGATACTATATTCCTGAAGTAAGTTGACAAATCATAATTTTTTTCATTGTTTACCACGTTTTTTTTTCACGGAGACCCGCGCATCATTTCGTTTGCGTGCGTTGAGTGTTGGAATTTTGAAAAATCCTTTCTTATCGGATGCCTTCGTTATACAAAGAACCCACCCTTCAAGTTTCAGGTCTAAATAATAATTTTTAATGGTAATTAAAATATTAAATTAATCTTTTCCCAGGATACAATGGTTGTCAACAACTTCACAAATCTTCTGATGGACGAAGAGCTGTACCCAGATCCGATGTCCTTCAAGCCTGAGAGGTTCATACTGGACGGAAACATCAAATTGCCTGATCACTACTTTCCCTTTGGCATCGGCAGGCACAGATGCCTTGGAGACGTTTTATCCAAATGCAATATCTTTATATTTACTACAACTATATTACAAAATTTCACATTGCACCCGTTAGCTGATGAGCCACCTTCCATGAAACATATTGATGGTGCTACACCATCGGCTGCACCATTCAAAGCTATTGTTATTCCTAGGACTTAGTTTTTAGGGTTAAATCAATGAAAACCCAGACTTTTTACACAGTTAATAAATAAATATAATAAGTATTCTTGGACGAATCACACAACGTCATCTAGTCCCAAACTGAGTAACTAAGCTTGTACTATGGGTACTAGTTTAAATACACGTAAATAAATACTTGTTAAACATAAAAAAAACACGCAGACCAAGGCATGTTCATGCAATTGCACACAAAATGATTCGAACGCGTGGCAATCGAGATAAGGTGACCATTTCTAGCCACTCGACCACCAGGCCTGTAACACAATTAATCATCAACCCATAATAATCCCACTGCAGAGACACGGCTCTTGGAGTGACGACGGGATGTTACATCTGAAATAGATACCATGGTAAAGGTCGACATACACAAGCTGTTAACTATGACTACAAGAGCGGTCCGTGTATAAATCATTGGCTACACGGAGAGCAGTTCGTCTTATGTCGGTATTTACCTTAAGGTATTTTTTTAATGTTTATGTAAGTACGGCCAATGATTGCAGCCCATATTCTCCAGTCTTTAGAATTTCGCAAACCGATTACAAAGTTTGATAAAACTTGCAGTGGCGCATAAATACGCACAAATAGGGACAATATTTTCTAAAATTGTTCTATTACGTCATGTTCCATAGAACAAATGGGACCTACCGAAAATACTCTAGTATGTCAGATTAAGCGCTCATATACGCACATACACGATGCGACGTCGCATCGTGCTACGACGCGGCATCTGCTAAAGATTCGCCTATTCGCCTAAAAGCGGTAAAAATCCCCTCTTGGGCTCCTCTACTTTATGATATAAAATTGCTATGCTTCAAAATTCGAAAAATGACAGTCGGAAAAACCCTTTCGACGGCATCATTTTGAGACAATTTATTTTTATATCTATTATTTTCTATTATCGTACGTACGTTTAAATGTTGGTAAAATTTCCCTTGTCATCACGTCCAATGGTCGTAGATCCTTCAGCTCCACGACACGAAACATTTCATTGCTAAATACGAGCAGGGGTTTCGACTATTGGTTTCGCAGCAAAAAATGCAGACATTAAATAACAGAGCAATATAGTTTTATTTATATTTCTAGCGAAACCCACGCAACTTTCTTTTGCACGCATCCCGCTTTCCCGTGGGAATTCTGGATAATATTAACTTAAAAATTTCTCTTGAAGCACTCTATCTAATAAAACCCTTAAAAAAATAATCATCGCATCAAAATCCGTTGTGTAGTTTTAAAGATCTAAGCTTACATAGGGAGAGACAGCGACTTTATTTTATTACTAGGTAAAGATAAAGATTGTTGTCTGAAGAGAGATTAACAACCGCTTATTAGTAAGCACCATTTTTTACAGGGTTGGTTGGCAACGCACGAGTGATACTGCCGGTGTTGCAAGCGTCCATAGGCTACGCTACGGTGACCGCTTATCATCAGGCGGGCCTGTTTGCCAACTTAATGGTAAAAAAAACTGCGAAATCGTTGAATAGCAATTAGGGACAGACTATTGAAATTAAAGAGCAAACTGGGCATGATGTTCACCTACTTTTAATATTAAATAAATATATAGGGACAATTCATACAGATTGAGCTAGCCCCAAAGTATTGATGATAAATATTATTGTCAATTAATCTTGAACATGAATTCACGGCAGTAAGTATTAACGGAGGTTAAGCACACGTATGACGTAAATACGTCAGTGTTTAGGTAGGTAATGAAAGCGTTTCATAAAATTAATTTTTAAGTATGACAACATTTTTCAAATTCGATTTTTGTCATTAAAAAATAAACGTTATTTTGTTACATTATCTTTGTGTTTTAAATTATTTTTGAACCCACAAATACCTATCTACATAAAATAAATTCCCACATTTTTCTTAGCATTGCTAGGCAAGTAAAAGCAGATTCTGAAACCGTAGTAGGCACATAGATTTATTTAAAACTAGCGAAAGCCGCGCAACTTCGTTTGCGTATATCCCGCTTTCCCATGGGAATTTTGGAAAATGCTATACATTAAAACCTTCCTCTTGAATCACTCTATCTATTAAAAAACCGCATCCAAATCCGTTGCGAAGTTTTCAAGATCTAAAGGTGGGTCTACGCTAGACGAGGCGAGCACGAGCGCCCAGCGGAGCACGAGCAGAGCCAAAATTCGTGTAGTGTGGACCGACTTTGATATTTTCTTCATGGGCCCGACTAAGGGAGCCTCGAACGAGCGCGCTTCGAGCATTTGGCTCGTGTTCGACTGTGCTCCGCCTTTTGTCGCTTTTTTGACGAACACAAAGGGATTTGTGTAGAGTGATTGTTGTAGGCTCGTTGTATGTCCACACTTGTCACCGCGAACAGAGCGGCTCGGCTTGCGCTCAGCTTGTGCTCGGCTCGTCTAGCGTAGCACCTAAGCATACATACGGTCAGACAGACAGGGAAGCGACTTCATTTTATACTTGTAAAGATTTGTATAAAATGTGATAGTATAGGCACAGTATTCGTAATTTAAAATATCTATGCTAAAAACGAAGAAGTGGAATATAAAATCTTGGTATTTGATGTACTAGTAGCGCCATCTGTTGAATAAAGGATGACACAAAAAAGCAGACTGACTTCGATAGACAGGTACTGAAATAATTCCTTAATGCCATAGAAATACAACAAAATTATAATAAGTGGTATTATTTCAATGGTTATTTAGGTATTTTTAAAATTAATTTATGTGAGTGTATTAGTTATGTATATAATTTAATATGTATCTCTTGCTTGAGTACGAAATAATTCAATTCAAATATAATACAAAATATTATTATAGTTCTAATTCATGCATAAAGGGCGTCTAAATTATAGATTTAGGCCTCGGTCGTCCTCGAGGCTCGTCCCTAGATTTTATAATGTCATTTCGCTATCACCCCCCGTCGTACCGTTTTATAATAATTTGTAAAAAATGCACTTTAAACTTTAATATCACATTAACGATGAATAATAATTGTAAAAAATATTTTTTAACAGTCAGTTTCTGAAACATATTTTAATTGCACATTCCACATTAACTCAACCCATCTCTTTTTTCTTCTTTAGTTTGACAGTGACAGCTACGAGTATATTTTATGTCATTAACTTTAAAAATGCGTTTTACAACATATTACCGCTGTGCAAAATTTTAGCCCCCAGGTAGTAAGGTTTGGGCGCCAGCTGCTTATGACCGTTATCCTCGTTCCCGTGGGAATCCCATCCTGAGACTTACCTATGTTCTATGGTGAACCGTTGTGCAAAATTTGGGCTAGGCACAGATTTCGCTGTCCCCGTGGGAATTTCAGAATATGATATACCCCACGTCACTTCCAGAACTACGACAAATTAAATGACGTCTCATATGTTATAATCTGTTAAACGGTTTTGGCCGCTGAGCGTGCCAAACAATCATACATACATTACTCTCGAAAAGCACTGCTTCTGACGCAGTCGGGTAAAAAACAATAGTTGCACCAATTTGACGACCTCCATGGCGTAATGGTTACCATGCCGGACCGCCGCCACCCAGGAGGTCCCAAGTTCTTGTATGTCCTTATTTGCTGTTTGCATGGAAGTAATAAGTACTAGATGTACGTAGTACTTATACCTTCCAAGGCTGTTTGTAGTGTCCGTCTGGAAAAAAAATATGGCGATGGATGTCGAGATCAGTGTAACAATACTGATAGCGACATCTAGCGTCAAATCACAAGAAAATTTATGCAAAAATTTTGTTTCTGACAGCACAAGGCATGTCCTCAGGCAGCATTGCGCGATGCTTGAGGTATGAGACATGTTAAGTATTAGTGATATTTTACACCAAAAGCCGACAGATGGCGCTTTATTCAATAGAATAAAGTACCCATCTGTCGCGCTCCAAATTCCCTTTTACAAAATTTTCTTCATGTTTGTCTGTGTATATGTATTTTTATTGTATTAGACGCAGGCATAGCTTTCTTAATCCCCCCCAAAAGAAAAAGAAGAATAAACCAAAAAAAATTGAACAGCTCACAAAACATCAGCGCCTGTGATAATACACTTACAGTCCTATTACTCCCTTATTTGTGGGAATTACATAAAACCCCATCTTTATCCTTGTCAACATCATAAAGAGAACCTCTATACAAAATTTCAGCTTTATTGGTTGAGCGCCTGCGATAATACACTTACTGTGTATTATGGCAGGCGCTGTGCGCTGTGGTTGATGATATTTCACGTCCGCCATTTTGGATTGGATTATTAAATTGCTATTATTTTCGTAATCAGCAACCCGATAAACCGTGAAAACGACACCCATATTGATATTTAGACATTTCAACCCCATTGCACCCCAACAGGGGATGATGATATACTACGTCCGCCATCTTGGATTTTTAAATTGCTATTTTTTCGTAATCAGCAACCATAAAAAACCATAAAACCGGTAATTTTCAGACCTTTCACCCCCATTTTCCCCTTCTGGGGAAAAATCCTGAAACACGTGTTTTCTCATTTATCGCTAGGAATACTCTTCAGAAATTATGAATAAAATACTACAACAATTTTTTTTCCCATACAAACTTTGAACTCCCATTTGACCCCCTTGGGGTGTGAATTTCGGAAAATCCTTTCTTAGTGGACCTACCCTTTATAATGAACACACTCTCCAAATGTCACGTTTCTACTATTGGCGGTTACGGCTGTGGGTGCGTCTTAGCGTTTCGACTTGTACTTTTATATATATAGATAATACCCGGGGCCGGGGATAGTCATCCCCGGAGTTGAAACCCGGGCAAGGAGGGATGCTCGAGGCCCGCACGCGCCGTAGCCGTAGGGCACCCGTAGATAGATAGGTCCCAAGTTCGAGTCCTGGTCGAGTCATGATGAAAAACGAACTTTTTCTGATAGAATAGAATAGAATAGAATTATTTATTTATTTATTTATGATATGATGTGTGGCGTGTGTCTTGGATGTTAATCTACGGTGTTACAATGGTATATAAGAACGTGCCCGAAATTGGAACTACTACTCCCGATCATAATTGTATGTCACTTTTCGACAGTTCGCCTTTGACAAAATGTATGAAAATATTCCACAGTAACCTCCTATAAACGTCACTCACTTTCATAAATATCATTGTAGCATTTTATACATCCTAGCGTCAAAATGACGGCGTTGGTTTTTTTTGTTAGGTGGCAAAATAAAGGTCTTTCTAGTGTTAAAAAAATTCACTGCAGGATGAAGAAGACCAATATTCGGCAAATAAATTTCACAAAATTTTAATGTATTTTGAGGCTTATGAAATAAAACAATTTTTATGTATTTACACTTGTTTATTTTTACATAATAAAACTAATAGGTAGTATTTACAACATTTAATATACATTACAATTGGATACTCTATCTACAGAAATGCAAGCAATTTTGCGGAATTTCTTTTAATTATGTTCCTCACCATAATCATACATGATTATTTAATTAATTAACACAGATATATTTTTTAAAATCTATCTAACGTGGCCGCTTTCAAAAGTTCCGGATAGTATTTCTTGACTGATTTTTTTTCTTATCTGACGATAAGAATATGCTTTAGTTATTTGCAATACTACATACATAAAAAAAATTATTTAAAATAAAATTAATAACGGCATTATGTAATAAAAAAAATAAAAATGGAACGTGATGTGATGTGAACTCATTTATACATAAAAAAACAATTTGCAAAATCATTTTAATAATAATTTCAGATAGTATATTTTGCTTTCCGACCTACAGAAACGTGTTAAAAATAATGGAAATGCATTTTAAAAGTTTACTAAATCTTATTTTTGAAACAATTTATCTGTCAAAATAATTTTATGTAAGTATTTAGACAATAAACAATAACATACATAACATTACATAAAAACAAAGTTAACTAAAAACTAAACTAGCTTAAATAAATTGATAAATTAACAAAACCTTTTTTTGTCATTTTTAATTATATACAACCTCACATTTTAAATAGGTACCTATCTATTCATATATTTTATACTTAGAAAATATGGGATATAATAATAGACTTATGCTATCGTTTGTAATTAAAATAAATTATTTTATAGTAGGTATTCTGATTGATTTATTTATGTTACAATTTGTGTCAATCAGTCTCTATTGTTAATTATTGCTTTTGATACACGAGTTTTGGTATGGATATACCGAAAATAATAATAATTACCTTTCAAAAATATATTATGTATGTATTGGTATGTACAATGGTATTAGATAGAAAAAAAAATATATAATTAGAATATTTTTCTCTCAATCAAAAGGTATAAGAAGTTTACATATAATTATAAATCAAAAAATGGAATAAAATTTTGATCTACTAGCAAATTCATTAAGTGAAACCAAAAATCAAAATATTTTTATTCATTAACAGTTAATGCTTACATTAGTTAGTAACCGGAGTAGCCTTTTAGGTGTAAAAAACCTGTATTAATACAGAAAAGAAAACTCAACAATATTAGGTAATACAAATTATGAAATAGTGATTTCTTCGGTTCCTGTTAATCTAAGTTAAATACAACATCTATACATAGGTACCACTACTCAAAACTATACATATTTTTCATAATCAATAATATAAATGCTTACCTAACAAAATAATCAATCACTGCAAAACTGTGACCTACAAAATCTGTGTCGTCGTAAAATTAATTAGTAATAGTGTTATATGTGCTAGTAATATTATAGTAGAAGTAGTAGTAGAATGGAGAGCAGTCAATTTAAAGTGGGAAAACAAGCCGCAGCCCTCCGCCGTCTCTAACTCTTTATACCAATGTCTAGTTGAAGTATGTGCTCTATTTCTTCTGAAGGGAAACTGAACACCGACCAAAAACTGAGGATCAGCAATTTGTGCAGGAAAATCGGCCACGGTCCATCTCAACTGGCAGTGCAGTATCAGTCCTTGAAGCAAAAGACCATCCACGCCTATGACACAATAAATACGCTTGACGAAAAGTGCGATTTATCGCAGCGGCTCCCAAGATCTAAAAGAGCTCATTGAAGAGACCTCGAAACCTACCACTGGAATAACCTCCTTTGCAGATATGGTGAACGAAGGGGCAAATAATTATGTACAAACTCCCAGAACAAGTGCTGTAGCCATCTACCCGACGGACAAATTGAGGACTAGTGAAGAGACTAAGGTAGGTGCTGGTTCAAAAAATTATTAGCCCTGTCCAAATGCAGCTTCATGTCAGAGGTCTGAGAAAGACAAAAAATGGAGGCGTCATTATCAGCACTGAAAATAAGGACGATGTCGATAAACTTAAAAATTCAACTCAATTGAAGACCTCTGGCCTTACTGTGGATGAGACGCAGAAACGCAAGCCCAGAATTGTTATAATTGGAGTCCCGACATATTTGCCAGAGAATGAAGTGTTTTCCTGCATTTATACACAAAATTTTGCAGACAACATCGAAGGATCAACGCTAGAAAGTTTCTTGGCATCTATAAGACTAAGCCTCAAATCGGGGAAAAAATGCTGAGACCTGTAATTACATTGTAGAAGTTCCTGCAAAAATACGTAAAGGCCATAATTACAAAAGATAGTGTTTGGGAACTGGTCTTCCTGTCCTGTGAGAGACTTCACACTTTTGACCAGGTGCTTCAAGTGCCAGCAATACGGCCATGCGGCCAAAACCTGGCGAGACACTGTCAACACCTGCAGTCATTGCGGCTTCATAGGCCATGGCCTATGTGGTGTCTGGTGTGCCATGGCACAGAAGATTGCTCACAGAAGGCGGAACCCCCAAAGTGTGCGACGTGCCATCATTACAAGAAGCCCTGTGACTGTGACCACAAAACTGGCGACCCGAACTGTCCGCGAAATTAATGGCCAAAAAAGGTAACATAACTCGATAGATTATTAAGGCGTCTGATGGGTTATTTTTAGTATTAAAATCATTCTTTTTTGTTTTAATATTACATAAACATTTAGAAGCAGTGTTATTTGTTAAAGTTTGTTCGGTATTTTTACTAATTTGACACTCAGTTTCCGCGTCAGCAGAATTCTAAACGGGGTCATGATCAATGTTTACAATTTCTAGTTTTAATTTAATGTTAATATTTTTAGGCTTAGCAATGTTTATAGTACATTATTTTATTTTGATTTCTGTCTATACAACATTTTTAATTTATATTTTATTGTATTAATTTAATTAGATTAACTCTTTACAGCCTGAAACACAGGAGCGTTTAGAACCTAGCTCAGGCATCCTAATATTGTATTCCTTTTTATATTTAAAATATCTAAGTTTAAGTTTATACAATAAGTTACATGAATAAAGTTTTTTTTTTATAAAATACAAAATTATATGAGACAAATTCTGGAAAATTATTTCCTCTCTTTGAAACATTTTTTTTTTCTATTCAACCAATCTCTGTCAAATAATTTAATGTATTTGGACAAAAAACAATAAAACTACTACATTACATAACCTTAAAACTAAACTTAAATAAAAACTAAACTAGCTTAAATAAATTAATAAATTAACAAAACCTTTTTTTGTCATTTTTAATTATATACAACCTCACATTTTAAATAGGTACCTATCTTTTCATATATTTTATACTTAGAAAATATGGGATATTTTATAAGACTTATGCTATCGTTATGTAATCAAAATAAATTATTTTATAGTAGGTATTCTGATTGATTTATTTATGTTACAATTTGTGTCAATCAGTTTCTATTTTAATTATTGCTTTTAATACACGAGTTTTGGTATGGGTATACCGAAAAAAAAATTACCTTTCACAAATTAATATTTTAATAATTTATTTTTTGAATATTTGGTATCGGTATGCAATGGTCTTAGATAGAAAAAAATATATTTATAATTAGAATATTTTTTTGTAAATAAAAAGGTACCTTATAAGTAAGTTTACTCAAAAAATGGAATAAAAATTTTGGTCTACTAACAAATTCATTAAATGAAATCAATAATAATGCTCTATTGAAAAAAATAACGACTTTTGTATAAGTACGTAAGAAAGTTTGGTTAAAAAATTCTTCAAACACATGACACACGCAAGAATATTACACAGCATAAAAAATAGAAAATTATATGAGACAAATTCCGGAGAATTATTTCCTATTTTTACATTTTTTTTTATTTTTTTCACAAAATCATACCTAACATGAGTTTGAAGCGCAATGTAATACAACACAGAAACTCTTGCACCAAACAAAAATTACAATGAACATGGACAATTATTTACAATAGGCGGCCTTAATGCTACGCAATTTCTTGCAGTCAACCTCTGAAAAAGAAATAATGCTAACAAAATTTGATTAATTGTAATTACTGCGGCACCTACCTATTGAAGGTACCAAATTCGAAGGTTTGAAAAACTGGTGTAAAACTTACCATAAGGCGTGCCGTGGACATTGTTTGTCACTATTGCTTCAAAAAAATAGTCTTACCACAGCAAGTAAAAATGATGAACAGTCGAGGTGCTTACAACTTCTCAAGTGACTCCCTTGGTGTGCGGTGTTGGGCTCATTCAGTTGAGTTTCATTCGGCCTAAGACGCATAACTGTCATAGAACAAATGAAATCGCTCATCCGACTGATCCCTTGGGCGGTGATTGGTCATGGTTGGCAAGATGATCCACATGCTTGTTTGCAACTTGAGAACGTGACACTACATTAGTACTTATTATGAGTACAACCCGGTAACAATATCTTTGGAGTTTTGGACCTAGCTGGAATGTGAATAAGGAGCAATGTTCTGTTTATCCCGAGGGCCGCGGGTTCGAATCCTGCGCAAGGCAAACATTTGTGTGCATGATCATGTCTTCATACCTTAGTCTGTTTCTGGATGTATAATAAAGTACCTAATCATTTTAAAATAAAATGTATGTTTAAAAGCTATCTAGTATCCCATAGCAGGTACTAGTTTAGTTTCTTAGTTTGGGACTAGATGGGATTATGTGATTCGTCCAAGAATAATAATATTTATTTTATATGTTGACCGGGTTGTAAATCGTCATAATTCTACTCGCCGTTTCGTGCGATGATTGTAAAGTAAGTAACTAAGTATTACTTATAAAATAAAATCTTTATTCATGTAACTTATTGTATAAACTTAAACTTAGGTATTTCAAATATAAAAAGGAATACAATATTAGGATGCCTGAGCTAGGTTCTACACGATCCTGTATTTTAGGCTGTAAAGGCTAATCTAATTCACATAACACAATAAACAATACTATTTATCAAAGAAAACATAAATTAAAAATATCGCACCCCCAGGATAATAAATACATAAGTAGTATTACGTCGAAATTCCGATTTTACCATAATCTCAAAGTACGTTTACATATGCACATTTTTTTTTTCCTGTTAAAATTGATGACTTTATTTACGGAACATTGTTTTTCAAAAATTTCTGTATTTCTTTCAAATTTCTGTGTTTCTGTGATTTTCTTAAGAGAAAAAGTAGTTTGTAATAAAACGCAAAAAAAAATTGACCAATAGGATTATGATGTTTTTCATTAAAATTTAATGTACAAAATAAATGTTTTAAATGTTATAATTTTTTTCCGATCCGTCATTTATAATGCTAGTCTTTATAAACACACGTACAGAAATACATTAAAAAATATTTTAAATAATATCGATTACCGCTTTCATCCGCTAAGAATAATTTGTTGCACCGAATCACAACACTGAATACGGGGTACGGGGAGCCAACGGAGGCAACGCAAGGGTGAACACGTCTAGAAATCAGCTTGTCTCCGATGATGTTCTACCGCCTGTTCCTACCTTCGGCGGCGTGGATAGCTCCGTAAAAATGTTTCTTTCTACTTAAACTCTTTGCAGCTGTGACATAACATTCTTAGCCGTTCCGATACGTCATCCTCGCAGATTTCCAGGTTAAGCGCGCCAGTCACCGCCGGCGACTGCGTGTGGTGTTGGTACACCAAACGCAGGAGCCAGAGGTCACTGGCGCGCTCAGCGCAAGATCATGGTGGTACCATGATCTTAGTTTTTGCTCTGTTTATGGAAAAACCAAGTTCTTCACTGACCTGTTCCATTCTGTTCAGTAAGGCGATCATCTCGCTTTCGTTGGCAGCTAACAGTGTCGTCGGCGTGTGTCGGCGTCAGCTAACAGTGTGACTTCGTTATCTTCTCGCCACCAATTGTGACACTTCCTTCCCAGTTTTCGCAGGTACGCATTAAGTATTCACGATAAACGTTAAACAAATCGAAGCTGAAAGGTTTTGGCGTCAGTTTATCAAGTCATACGACAACCTGGTTTTTGCAGTATGCAGTATGTCAGATCGTGTATGTAAAATGTCGGATGCGATTGTTCAGTATGTTGAGCAAGATTTTGCTGCAACGAGAGATCAGAGCAAGGATGCAATAGTTGTCGCATTTTCTGGTCGGCCCGTTTTTGTGCAGTAACAAGATAATTGATTCTGACCAGTCTTTTGGGCCAGCCGCCATGTCGCCAAGTGTGGTTGCTGAGATGTCGTGCAATAAGTAAATAATAAATAAACAAATAAGTCGATGCCCGCGTCGCCTAAAGCTTTCAGTATTTCCGACGTTATGTGATCTGGGCCTGGTGCTTTCCTGTTCTTTAATTTTAAGTATGGGTGGTTCGGTTTGTAATTCGGAAAATTCCAATTTAAAGGCGTATCATTGGAGACAGTAGGTTCCTTTTAAAGTCTTCGCAGTAGCTACACCATCTTTTGGCTATGGGTTCAAGCTCGTGCATTGATATTTATTTGGTTAACGCGAGCATCTTCAATCACCCAGGAAGTTTTTGGAGAGCAGGTGAACTTTCATTGGCAGTGACGTCAGGCGGTGGGCATTCTTTTACCGTCTCTTCCAACGTGCTCTGAAAGAACGACTGTTCCGGGGGCTCCAAGGCCTGGGCTTCTTAGGTGGTGTTCTCCTTGGTGAACGTGGCCGCACGCAGGTTGTGATCCGAGTCGCGCCCAGCACCGGGACAGGTCTGAACATTTTTTTTTGGAAGATCTCTACCGTGTGTTTATTATAATGTAGTCAATTTGGTCACCAAGGATTATAGTGGTTTACTGGTTGGGTATTGAGATGAACTCCCATATGCTTATCATCAACGATTACCTATAATGCCTTAATAAAAGATTTAATTAGCCTTTAAGAAACGAATGCTATTTCTATGCATTACAAAACATTTTACCTCGTTTGAAGTTCATAGGTATCGACAAATGAACTTCATGTAAAATGTTTCATGTTCAATGTTCAAATAGGTATTTTGTATCGACCAAATACTTATTTGATTCATCTGAAGAAGATGAATTACATTTAATTATAGTTTAAATAACATAAATAAATGTTTATTTTAATTCTTCCAATAAGTTCAATGGTAAAATTTGATTTTTGATTGATCTAATATTAAAATATTTCAATAAATTAAAAGTTGTACAAAATGAACACGATTTATTTATTTAAAAAAAAAAATTTATTAGTAGTAGTATTATAAAAAGACATATAGGTACTTATTTTTTGTCTTTTTATTTATTAAAATTTGTATATGAACCCGTTTCTTATTAATAGTACGTTATTGTCGTACTCTGTGATAAGTGTTTTGTTTTTTTTTATAATAAAAAAATAATTATTTTTATGACTCATACCAAATTTCCACCTATTTTGTTATTTTTCTAGATTTGAATGATTATAGGAAAACTGTATATAAAGTTAATATTTACCAAAAGTATTTTTTTTTTCAATTACTGTTCAGTATTGTTATTATTATATAGTATAATTGTAACTATACAGACATTGATTATTAAGATATTGACTTAAAAACAAATAATTCATGTGTGTGAGTGTTGCTCTTCAATATGCTCTTTTATATATAATGAGAGATATGGATGTCACATTTTTAATTATATAATGGAAAATATCAATATCTGAGATGCTTTTGACAAATATTTAAATTTAAAAAAGGAGTAAATAACTGATATGGGATTAAATAACAAATTTGACATAGGAAAAAATGGAGAAGTTTAGTTATTCTCGCAAAATTGTTTGGTACTTACTTATAAATTTCATTACTGATATAATCGAACATACTTTTAGTAATACATATAATTCTGTAAAGAAATTTGGCATAAACTCGAAAACTTAGCATTTTATATCTAAAGTTCATTTTGAGAAGTAGCATAATATTTTAATTTTCTTATTTCTAAAAAACCATAAACTATTGAAATGATTAAGAAACAACCACCAATGTAATATTTTTTCTCCCTTTTTTGATGTTAAAACCATTCTTCTACGATTAAAAATAAAGCAATTACTGCCAAAAAAGAAACAGTTTTTTGGCCGTACTGAAAAATATACTTTTTCGGCTTAGGTACGTCCTTTTTGTACTGGGGGTGCGATATTAAAAATGTTAATAATATAATGTGTAACTCTGCCTATGCCGATCCCAAGCCCGGATATGAAAAGAGGAGGGTTGAGTGAAGGTTGACCTTGCCACCGTAAAACAGTCAACGATGAGCGTCGGGCAGCGGTCAATTAACCCGACCCATTCCAGGCTTTAGGAGCCTTGAAGAACTAAATCTCTTCAAAAAGCACTGCCGTGGAAGGACGCCGGACCCCACCACGAGTATATCTCCCAAGAAAGTCTCTATGAATTCACGAACTCTAGATAATGTGACGTCGGACGACCCGATTGACAATCGGCGCCATCCGGTTACCGGGCCGGCTGGCGAGAAATATGCTACCAACGCTTCTACCGAGGTGCCACGCCAGGCCCCAGTAGCAAGTAATACCAAAGGCGAAGCTCAAACCACCAAAACCGAGCAACTACCAATCCGAGAAGAACATCGCATTGGAAAGTGGAACGTCCGTGGACTGTTGATGACTGGCAAGCTCAATATGCTGGACAAGGAAATGGAGAAAGGTCATATATCCATAATTGGTCTAAGCGAAACACACATGCGTGGTCAAGGCCACTTTAACACGGCAAGTGGTAACACTCTATACTACTCAGGTTGCGTCGACAAAAGTGAAAAAGGAGTGGCCATCTTGCTCCCCAAGGACATGAACAGGTACGTGCTCGGCTACGAACCGGTATCGGATAGGATCATAACAATGAGACTTAATTTAAAACCCAACGTGCTCAACATCGTCCAAGTGCATTCTACAACACATACCAAAGCGATAAATCAATATCATACTCGGCGACTGGAATGCAAAAGTTGGAGATACCGCCAACGATGATAATATTCGTAACATCGTGGGAAGATTCGGACTGGGTATTAGGAGTGAGCGTGGCCAACGACTAATCGAATACTGCATCGATAGAAACCTCTTCATTACTAACACACGACTCTGGAATGCGCTGCCGTACCATATAAGAGACACGCATAACAATTTCATTTTTTAAAAAAGAGTACGATCCCATTTATTTGATAGCTTGCCAAAGTGATTAATCATCATCAACATTATTTTATTGTCTCAGATAATCATCAGTTATATTATATATTTGTATGTATTATATATATTTATATATGTATTTATCTATGTATTTATTATAATAATTTTAGTTTGTACGTATGTATAAGTAGTCATGTTTTAAAAACCATAGCCGCTTTCGTGTATTTTCGCACTTCCCAATGGTTGACTGGTAGAGAATGCAATCAATTGTATCATTACTTTGTATTGTGGTCATTAAAGTTAAATAAATAAATAAATAACACACAATTCCAACACCACCCAAGGCGATTGTACACGTGGACTTCTCCCGGATCTCGATACCGGAATCAAATCAAGACTACGTACTCGACTACACACGCTGGAAGTCGTCTGTAATAAATGTGAATTCCTATCCAGAAGCGGAGTGCGGCTCTGACCATAATCTACTTGTGGCAAAATTTGCCCTCAGGCTTAAGGCCCCCAGGAGACCAACAAAGCATAATCTGCGAGTACTGGACCCAGCTGAAAGAACCCACTTTCAGTCTGTCGTAGAAAAGAAGCTCTCGGAACCCCCCGCTTCAGCTGAGGACGACGCTAATTCGTGTTGGAACCATGTGAAAGTCCAGATTAATGCGACGTTGGACGCAATTAAAACAGCCAGGAAAAACAGTGACATGACAAATAAGACCAAGTCATGGCTAGCCGACGATACCTGGGAGTTGATACGTAAGTGCATGGTGACAAGAATGAACGGTTTGCAAAGTTTTCATGTCAGGAAGAGGTACTCCAGACTCTGGAAAGAAAAAATGTTGTGCAGACAAGAACAACTTCATATCAAACATCTGTTCGGAGATTGAAACTCACTCACTGAAGTTCCACACTTCAGACCTCTTCAAAAAAGTCCGCTTCATATCTAGGCAGTTTAAATTAAACCCAAAACTTGGGTAATCAATGACGAGGAGGGTAACGCAATCCACAATTTGGAAGCTATAGCTGAGAGGTGGCGCAGATACTGTGAAAAGTTCTATCATCATCAACCATACCTCAATACTGCAGCCATCGAAATAACTGAAGCCATCGCAGCATTAAAATGTAGGAAAGCCCCTGGACCCGAAATCAAATAACAGCCGAGGTCTTGACAGCACTGGGTGAGAAAGGTGTTGATCATCTTCACCAGATCTGCGTTTGGCGGACTGGAAAATGGCCAACGGACTGGACTGATTCGGTTATTCTGCCTATGCATAAAAAAGGATCCACCAGGACCTGTGTGAACTACAGAACGCTGGTCTCATCTCTCACAGCAGTAAAATCCTTCTGCACATCATCAATAATCGCATCAGGTACTTTCTTGACTGGCAGATCCCCCAGGAGCAGGCTGGATTTGTCAAAGGTAAGACAAATAATTGAGAAGTCCTACGAATTTAACACCCCATTCGTAACATGCTTCATCGACTACAGCAAGGCCTTTGATTGCGTTGACTGGCAAAGCCTGTGGAGAGTACTCTCGGAGTTGGGGGTGCCGGATCATCTGACGGCCTTGCTTCAGTCTTTATATTCGGACAACCAAGGTATGGTCAGGATTGACCATACTCTTTTAAAATCGTTTCCTTTTAAAAAAGGTGTCAGGCAAGGCTGCATATTGTCTCCCACCTTATTCAAGATTTACGGGGAGTACATCATGCGACGAGTGTGTGAAGACTGGGAGGGCGGCATTTCCATTGGCGGGACTAAGATCACAAACCTGCGATATGCCGATGACACCACACTCTTTGCGTCCAATGAAGAGGAGATGTGCGTCTTGCTGGAGAAGTTGGAGCAGATCAGCAGAGAGATGGGTCTTCTCATAAACAGAAGTAAAACCAAAATAATGGTAGTCGATCGCAGTAAAACTCTCACCATGACCATCTCACCATCACCGGTAAACTAGACTTGGATAACGTGGAAGAGTTCACGTACCTGGGCTCCGTCATAACGAAAACCGGATCCTGTGAGAAGGACATAAGAAGACGGATTGGCATGGCGAAGAGTGCTATGACCCAGTTTGACCGCATATGGAAAGATAGGAACATCTCGAGAAAAACAAAGAAGCATCTGGTGACGACCCTCGTTTGTTCCATATTTCTGTACGGAGCAGAGACTTGGACCCTCAAGAAAGCTGATCGCCTTCGCATTGACGCTTTTGAAATGTGGTGCTGGAGAAAAATGCTCGGAATTCATTGGACAGAACACCAAACCAATGAATCCATCCTCGTCGAGCTCAAGTCACCAATGAGGCTCAGCGCCACATGTTCGCGAAGACGCTTTGAGTTTTTTTGCCACATTGCCAGAAAGAAAGGGCACAACTTAGAAAAGCTGCTGATAACAGGCAAGGTGAGCGGGAAAAGACCTAGAGGCAGAAGCCCGATGCGCTGGTCAGACCAGTTCCGCTCTGCTCTAAACACCTCAGTCTGCAATGCCATCCACGCTGACGAGAGAGTGATTCGGAGAGGCCATGACCCTCAGCATCGAGGAAAAGCGAAGCAAGGAGGAGGATTAAAAATGTAGTAAAGACAGAAATAAAAATTAAATTATGTACTATAAACATTGACAAAGCCTAAAAATATTAACATTAAATTAAAAGTAGAAATTGTAAACATTGATCATGACCCAGTTTAGAATTCTGCTGACGCGGAAACTATGTGTCATACTTAGTAAAAATACCGAACAAGCTATAACAAATAACACTGCTTGTACATGTTTATGTAATATTAAAACAAAAAAGAATGATTTGAATACTAAAAATAACCTATCAGATGCCTTCATATTCTATAGTTAAGATACCGTTTTTTGGCCATTAACTTCGCGGGACATTTAGGGTCGCCAGTTTTATGGTCACAGGGCTTCTTGTAATGATGGTACGTCGCACACTTTGGAGGTTCCGCCTTCTTTGGGCAATCTTCTGTGCCATGGCATATTAAGCCGCAATGACTGCAGGTGTTGACAGTCTCTCGCCAGGTTTTGGCAGCATAGCCGTATTGCTGGCACTTGAAGCACCTGGTCAAGTGTGAAGTCTCTCACAGGACAGGAAGACCAGTTCACAAACACTCTATCTTTTGTAATTATGGCCTTACGTATGTTTGCAGGTACTTCTACAATGTAATTGCAGGTCTCAGCATTTTTTCCCCGATTTGTGACTTAGTCTTATAGATGCCAAGAAACTTTGTAGCGTTGATCCTTCGATGTTGTCAGCTAAATTTTGCGTATAAATGCACGAAAACACTTCATTCTCTGTCAAAGATATTGGGACTCCAATTATAACAATTCTGGGCTTACGTTTCTGCGTCTCATCCACAGTAAGGCCAGAGGTCGTCAATTGAGTTGAATTATTAAGTTTTTCAACATCGTTCTTATTTTCAGTGCTGATAATGACGCCTTCATTTTTTGTCTTTCTCAAACCTCTGACATGAAGCTGCATTTGGACAGGGCTAATAATTTTTTGAGCGCCTTAGTCTCTTCACTAGTCCTCAATTTGTCCGTCGGGTAGACGGCTACAGCACTTGTTCTGGGAGTTTGTACATAATTATTTGCCCCTTCTTTCACCATATCCGCAAAGGAGGTTATTCCAGTGGTAGGTTTCGAGGTCTCTTCAATGCGATCTTTTAGGTCTTGGGAGCCGCTGCGATAAATCGCACTTATCGTCTAGCAAATTTATGGTGTCATAGGCGTGGATGGTCTTTTGCTTCAAGGATGATACTGCACTGCCATTTGAGATGTACCATGACCGATTTTTCTGCAGCACAAATTGCTGTTCCTCAGTTTTTGGTCGGTGTTCAGTTTCCCTTCAGAAGAAATAGAGCATACTTCATTTAGACATTGGTATAAACAGTTAGAGACGGCGAAGTGCTGCGGCGTGTTATTCCACTCCGGTTAAGTGGACTGCTCCATTCTTTACTATTGACCTTCTACTATAATATTACGGTTTACGGTTTCAAAATATTAATTTCTCAAAAGATTATGACTAATCACTTACAGAGAAACATAACAAATTATTTAAATATATTTTTATAGGTGAGCGTACAATCATCAAAATTATTTATTATAATGTTAATTACTAACACATATTACACTATTACTAATTAATTTTACGTCGACACAGATTTTCTAGGTCACAGTTTTGTAGTGATTGATTACTTTGTTAAACAATTCACACAGGTCCGAATTTATCGACTGTCCAATGATGTATTTTACCATAATGATTAACATATTAAACAAATAATAACGCATTAAATAGTTAGAATTAAATATTTTGCATAACTGAAATATTTATATACAAAATTAAAATAAAAGAAAATAAAAAAATCTTAATGATTTTCGCTGAAAATAGTAACCAAAGGATATTGTGGCAAAAAAGATAAACATTTTAATTTAATATCCTACCTGTGGCTATCTATATTACACAAGTTTTTATTTTTTATTTTTTTTTATTTTACATTTATTAAAATTTATGTTTATATTAATTATTATTTTAATGTGTATGTATTCAATAAACGAGTATTTTTTCTTAAGATATATACATATTATGTCAATGACCTATAATACCTATTCATATAAAGCAATCCATACTAAATATATTATGTACCTATTGATAGATGAACCCTGTCTAGTAAACCATACTCTTGGAATATTATGATATTGCCTATAGTAAACTTTATTTTTTTATTTTTTTATTTTATTTTTATAAAATATAATATCGTTGAGTTAGTATCCCACAGCATAAGTTTCGAACTTACTTTGAGGCTAGCTCAATCTGTTTGAATTGTCTCTATATATTTATTTATTTATTCTATTTATATATTGATAGAGCATTGATATATTATTTATTGTATATTATATTTTCAGAAACAAAAGGTAAAAAAAATAAACAATATCTAAAGTAGACATAATAAATAGATATCTGAAAAACAAAAAAAAGAAGAGGAAAGATTTGATTGTTTGTTTGTTTGAATTGAATAGGCTCCAAAGCTACTGGACCTATTTCAAAGATTCTTTCACCCGTAGAAAGCTACATTATCAGGGAGTGACATAGGCTATAGCTTTTCCCGAAATTCAATGTGGTTCCCACGGGAACGGGCCCGGAAATTCACGCGGACGAAGTCGCGGGCAAAAAAGCTAGTCTGTTAATATAAAAGAAAGTCGTGTTAGTAACACTATTTTAACTAAAGAACGGCTGAAGCGATTTGGCAGAAAATTGGTGGAGAGGTAGCTTAGAACCAGGAGAAGGACATATGATAGGGTAGGTAAGGGTAGTGACTCTAAGACGGAACAAGGTCAGCTAATATAAAATTAAATAAAAAAAAATATTTTTGTCTAAATCTATGGAATTGGACAATTATTGCTAAATGTCCGTGTCGTAAGTCGTAACTGATAAATTGTGCTCATTAAATATGGTAATGCTAACAAGCGTATGATAGTACCAATTATGAGCAGTTATTTTCTTTGGACTATAATATGGGGTACCTACTTCAAAAGGAATTAGTTGATGGAAATCATCGCTGCTCGTGCGTCGACTACGTATTGTCGCACGACCAGCGACTAATTCTTCAAAAGGGGTAAATTACAAGATTTTTACAGGGTCGGCAACGCGCGAATGATACTCCCGGTGTTGCAAGCGTCCATAGTCTTCGGTGACCGCTTACCATCAGGCAGGCCATGCCCTGTTTGCCACCTTAGTGGTATAAATAAGAGTAATATTTTAAAGGGCGTACCAGAAAAAGGGTAGGGTTTCGTTTGCCCAGCCGTGGGACATCGTGTGCTGATAATAATAATATTTGAAAGAGGTTAAGCAGATAATAAAGATGATGAGATATTAAACATTCTCTTGGTACACAAAATAATATTAAAATAATAACTAAACATTTTTAATCATACTGCAGATTAATGGAACAATGCTAGCATTTGTGGCTTTCCACCTAAATAACTTATTTAACTTACAATATAACTTACGATGTAATTATTTGCTTCATGTTTCAACTTAAGTCTTATGAATGGTGTTGATTCGGTGTAATGTACAATTGTATAACTAACAGACATTATAAGAATATGTATTTATTTTATGGAAAAAGAATATGTTTACATAGGAAAAGTGATTATAAATTTAATTTTTTATTTTTATATTGAAGGTCAGCAAAACTATTTAACATATAAATAAAAAGGAAAGATTGGACTCATTAAAATAATTTGCACTGAAAAGGGAAATAATATTCTCGGGTTAATACTTACGACATTATCAAAGTGCTAATAGACGATCGACGAGTGAGGAGCTCGATAGCGTCGCTCTGTGTCTTACTCTGATATGAACTCGCAAGTTAAGCGACGTCGATTCCAGCCAGTGTTTGGATTTAGGATGGGTTTGGCTATTTTAAGCCGTCGGTTCCGGCTGTTGTCGATGGGTGACAGTCGTTAAACCAGTTTATGAGTTGATAATATGATGATGCGGACGCCCGCCGAGCCGCGCACTGTGCCACGCTGCTCCAATGCGGATTTGCAGAGGCTGGTGTTTTCAAACCACCCTAAGGCCACCTACTTTGCTTAACGACTGTCACGGGGGTTGTGTTCTCACTTGTTGCGAGCTTCCGAAGTCTCTTTAGAAAGGTTCCCGATTGGTACAATCGCATTACAAGTAATAATGTCAGTTCCATGGAGTAGTCGTTTGGGCATACGAGTACAATACTTATTTCTTAAATTTTGATCTTCTCCTTATACAGACCATTTTTGATGTCAAGTCTGTATAATAATATGATATATGTAAAAGGCATTCCATTACATTTATGCGTGCATGCAGCGAAGACAATCCAAACTCCAACATTTCAATTGATGTTACTCGTTTTTCTACAACATTTTCCAGGTTGTTTATCTCAGTCGGCTTCGTTAACAAATGTAGCATGCAGCATTGGACTTAGCTTCTGAAAGATATTACTTCCTACTCCGACTATCTTCTTGCTGATTAAATTCGTTGAGTTCCAAGACAGCTGTAGTTTTCTCCCCCGGGACGTCAATAAGCTTCATTGCTTATTGTCAATCTGAGGTCGCTGCTGTTGAACCTGGCTACACAGGAGACTCATCGGTGGGAATGTGTGGTGAGCTTGTCCCGTAGCTTCTGAAAGATTTGTGCAAATCTTGGCATCAACCATTGTCATCACAAGCTTATGGCTTATTTTATTGGTTCCGTATTGGGTTGGTCGAAGCCAAAATATTTTCCCTTCATTCTCGTTACTTCGGCCTTCACAACTGCCTCACTTTCTTTAACAAATTGAAAATGCCCAGGTCGACAATATGCTGGTGAAGGAGGTTTTGGATTTTCCCAAACTGTCTACTCACACATAATTGAACCAAATTCGATCGTCTGTCAGCACTTTAAATAACCGAGAGAAATTATATAAAGGCAATTGGGCCTTGAGCCAATTTAGTTTTAGAGAAGAGTGGTTTTAGATTTAGGACATAAAAATAAGTTTTATGGAAAAATATTGCTACGTAATATAATTTATGTGTATTCATGTGTATTATACAGGTGATTATGATAATGATAAAAGGAATATAATATAATATCTAAATTATATACCTAGTTTATAATAATGAGGAGGGAGGGGCAGGCAACAAAGTGTGATTTATTCTAAAATACCATTTTATAACAAAACTTATTACGGACAATTGAAAAATTTTCGATCACGTCTTTTGTTTTTGTTGCGGTTTCCATATTGATGGCAGTAGCGACAGCTGTGTTTTAATTTGAGAATTTTACGATTTCCGATATATTACCGAAATATAAAAATTGAAGCTGTAATTCTTGAGTTATCAGATACTGGTAGTCTTGCCCGGGTCTTACCCCATTTAATTAATTTGTACAATTTTTTTTAAAGTTTTAAATTCCTAACAATAATTTATGAACCTCCGTGAAATTTTTTATTTTTATTTTTTTGCTTGAATTTGAAAACGATCTATAATTTATTATTAGAAGTCTATAAAATATTTACAATATATACAATGTGTTTACTATCAAATAATTATTTACACACTGTACAGAAGTAAATAAATATTATTCTATAATATACATAAATATTTCTATTAATTTGACACATGATAACTATTAGTAATTATATTTTTTTTTACTTTTAGAAAACGATCTAGGTATAATTGATTATTATAAGTCTTTATAATATTTACAGTATTTACAATGTGCTTACTATCAAATAATTATTACACACTGTACAGAAGTAAATAAATATTATTCTATAAATATACATAAATATTTATATTAATTTGACACATGATAACTATTAGTAATCAATTTTTTTATTTACTTTTCGAAAACGTTCTATAATTGATTATTAGAAGTCTTTATAATATTTACAATATTTACAATGTGCTTAATTTCAAATAATTATTAAACACTGTACAGAAGTAAACAACTATTATTCTATAATATACATCAATATTTCTATTAATTTGACACATGATAAGTAACTATTAGTAATCTTTTTTTTATTTTTTTATTTTTTGAAAACGATCTAGATATAATTGATTATTAGAAGACTTTATAATATTTACAATATGCTTACTATCAAATAATTAATACACTGTACAGAAGTAAATAAATATTATTCTATAATATACATAAATATTTCTATTAATTTGACACATGATAACTATCAGTAATATTTTTTTTATTTTTTTTAACTTTTTGAAAACGTTCTATAATTGATTATTAGAAGTCTTTATAATATTAACAATATTAACAATGTGCTTAATATCAAATAATTATTACACACTGTACAGAAGTAAACAAAATCTATATTATACATCAATATTTCTATTAATTTGACACATGATATATATTTTTTTTATTCTTTTTTTAAAATTTACTTTTTGAAAACGATCTAGGTATAATTGATTATTAGAAGACTTTATAATATTTACAATATGCTTACTATCAAATAATTAATACACTGTACAGAAGTAAATAAATATTATTCTATAATATACATAAATATTTCTATTAATTTGACACATGATAACTATCAGTAATATTTTTTTATTTTTTTTAACTTTTTGAAAACGTTCTATAATTGATTATTAGAAGTCTTTATAATATTAACAATGTGCTTAATATCAAATAATTATTACACACTGTACAGAAGTAAACAAAATCTATATTATACATCAATATTTCTATTAATTTGACACATGATATATATTTTTTTTATTCTTTTTTTAAAATTTACTTTTTGAAAACGATCTAGGTATAATTGATTATTAGAAGTCTTTATAATATTTACAATATGCTTACTATCAAATAATTATTACACACTGTACAGAAGTAAATAAATATTATTCTATAATATACATAAATATTTCTATTAATTTTAAACATAATAACTATTAGTAACCAATTTTTTTTTTTTTTTTTTTACTTTTTGAAAACGATCTATTATTGATTATTAGAAGTCTTTATAATATTTAATGTATTTACAATATTTACAATGTGCTGACTATCAAATAATTATTAAACACTGTACAGAAGTTTACAAATATTATTCTATAATATACATCAATATTTCTATTAATTTGACACATGATAACTATTAGTATTTTTCATATATATATATTTTACTTTTAAAACGATCTAGGTATAATTGATTATTAGAAGTCTTTATAATATTTACAATATGCTTACTATAAAATAATTAATACACTGTACAGAAGTAAATAAATATTACTCTATAATATACATAAATATTTATATTAATTTGACACATGATAACTATTAGGAATAATATTTATTTTGATTTTTTTTACTTTTTGAAAACGATCTATAACTGATTATTAGAAGTCTTTATAATATTTACAATGTGCTTACTTTCAATAATTATTACACACTGTACAGAAGTAATTAAATATTATTCTATAATATACATCAATATTTCTATTAATTTGACACATGATAACTATTAGGAATAATATTTATTTTTATTTTTTTTACTTTTTGAAAACGATCTATAACTGATTATTAGAAGTCTTTATAATATTTACAATGTGCTTACTTTCAATAATTATTACACACTGTACAGAAGTAATTAAATATTATTCTATAATATACATCAATATTTCTATTAATTTGACACATGATAACTATTAGTAATCAAATATTATATTAGGTATATAATACGTATATTTATACACACTATAAATACTTACAATAACTGGTTAAATAAATAAAAAAACGTTGTAGTGTAAACTAAATAGGTAGGTACGCTATTTACTTGTAAAGCATTGTTGAATCTTTTCTAAAAAATCAAAATCTATTTCGTTGTGCGCTTCTTCCATGTTATGTCGTTATTTATCTATTTTTTATTGAAACTATTTGAAATCTATTAATAAACATGCTCAGATTGTATGGATTTTTAAATGTACCTTTAAAAATAGCAGTACTTCCTAACATAAGTATACTTATTGTTTATTTATGTCCTTTAATTAACTACCTATGTACACAATAAATTAATCTATATAGCTTTAAATAATAGAAGTCAAAAAATTATATTTTTTTTATCTGTTTTTAATCTATATATATGTATATATATAATTATTATTATTGGAGAAAATAATTGACTGATTCATCACGAAATCTCCGAAACTACAAGTGCCAGGAGTCTTAAATTTTGCTTGGGGGTTTCTTATGGCGTGTAGGTGCTCACTAAGAAGGTGGATTTTGCGAAATTCAACTCCTAAGGGGGTGAAACGGGGGTGCCAAGTTAGTATGAAACTATGCCGTTTTTGAAGTTATTCGAATTACATTCAGCATGAACGTTCTTTATTGAAAGGTATGAAACACGAGTAAAATATTTTTCTCAAAAATCGCCCCTTATGGAATTAAACGGAGGCGCAAAGTTAGTATGAAACTTTGCCGTTTTTGAAGTTATTCGAATGAAATTCAGCATGTAGGTTCTTTATTGAAAGGTATGAAACACGAGTACAATATTCTTCTTAAAAATCATCCCTTATGGGGTTAAACGGGGGCGCAAAGTTAGTATGAAATTTTGCTGTTGCCTAGAAAGCTGAAATTTTGTATAGAGGTTCTCTTTATGATGTTGACAAGGATAAAGATGGGATTTTATGAAATTCCCACGGGAAAGGGAGTAATAGGACTGTAAGTGTATTATCGCGGGCGCTCAACCTAGAAAGCTGAGATTTTGTATTGAGGGTCCCTTTATGAAGTGGGCAATAACAAAGACAGGGTTTTTTTAAATCTTACGCGAACAGGAATAATAAGACTACACGTGTATTATCGGGGGTACTCAACCTTTATAAAGTAGACAAGGATGAAGATTGGATTTTTTTTTAAATTCCCATAGGATTCGGAATAATTAGACTACTATTATCGGAAGCGCTTAACCTGAAAAGCTGAAATTTTTTATAGATTCCCTTAATGATGTTGACAAGGATAAAATCAGTTTTTTTTATTCCCACGGGATCGAAATTATTGGCATTTTCACTTGACTTAGTTAGTACTTTTTATAAAAAGCGAATTGTTTAAATCCGATAATAAAACAAATTATATAATAAAATAAAATATTTGAAATTATTTTTGGAACTGAATAAAGCCTTCGATTTCTCATAAAAATTTCAAAGCCAATAACAGTTTTCGAGTGGTTAATATTACTTAATATAGAAGAAATTTCCTTTGTGAGACACCTATCGCCATACAGAAGAACCACAGAGCGAAGAAAAAGTTTTCAATGCAAACACATGACGGCGCCACTAGAATCCTGAATCGCGCTATCGAAGTTTCTACGACATGGAGATATTACGACCTCCGACATATACATTGTCGGAGCCGCGGTTCCCCAGGCATAACACACAGCCTGGCCGGTAGATCTTCCCTTTGTCGCGGTCGAACACATCGCCATCGCTCCCGATACTCGTACACCTTTTTTTTAAATTTAGTTGGCCTCATTGGAGAGTGTGAACCCATCGCTTCCTCAAGGCGGGATATGCAGTAATACATTTTCCTGACTAAAACTATATAAAAAATAAAGAAGAATCGATTACGTACTCAAATCTATAACCTTATAGGCCACCATAATCAATAATTAAACCTGTACATTTTATCCTAGTATAGTTACTTAATATTTTAAATTGAGAAAGTGAGTTTGTTTGTTTGTTTGTTATTACTTCACGGCTTGACTAAGCAGCCGATCATTATGAAAATTTGCACACATATTGTTAGGGGTACAGAGCCCAACATAGGCTACTTTTTATCCAGTGAAAGTATGTCGTTCCAAAAAATAAATTTTCTGCCATAGAGGGCGCTGTATCGGAAAACAGATGGCGCCACAAGTCGCGCTATGGGTTGTTTTGTTGTCAAACGAGATCTATGTCATAAAATTAACGCGAGCGACCGCGGGGAAAAGCTAGTAATTTATAATTTAACATCATATCCTACCTATTTACATTTTCTTAAAAATATAATAATATATATACATAGATAGAAGGCAAATTACCAAAAAGTATTAATTAACTTAGATCAGTCAGTATTTCAAACGTCTATCTAAATGTGTAAAGGTGAAAAAGAAAATAAAAAAACAAAACAAAATAAAAAAAAATTTTTTTTATTACAAAACAATATTTAAAAATAATGTTCCGCGTCTTTGATTTAATGTGAAACTTTGGCAAAATAGTGATGGGAGTTTTTATAAAAAATTAAAATAAAAAAAAACATAAATCACATTAAAAAAGAAACAATCATCGTAACAAAAAGTAATATTTTACAAGTCTTGTCTTAATGTAGTTGTGAAAACAAAATTAAAATACTAAAATGTTACCTACATAAAGTTATAACATAAAACTAAAAATACTAGTCAATATAATGATTTAATAAACACTTTACAAAACAATATTATTTTAAAAAAAATCTTGTGTTAAACCAATACCCACAGGTTGGGCAAGCGATCAGCGATCTAAATAACAATATTTTTTATTATCGTGTGCAATGCGACATCAATTTCCAAACTAGCGTGAGCTGTATGTTGGCAGTCAGTGCCTTATGTTTATTTTGTTAAGCTTATTATTTTTGTATTATTAATAAAATAATGTTACAATTTTTTTTTTAACATTTACACTTGTAACCGCTCCTGTGGGGTATTGGTGGAATAATTACAAAGAGAATCGCAAATAAATAAAAAAATGGGAATGTAATGTGATTTTTGGTTATTTATTTTTATTACTTGCATGGAATGTTATTATTTTCAGTTCGATGTTATGAAAATAAATTAAAGCAATGTCATAATTAGAAACTTATTGGGAAAATACATTTACAAAAGGTTTACCAAGCATGAAAGAGTCTTAACTATAACATTCATGTTTTTTTTTCTACTTTTTTTATTTTTTTTTATTTTTTATTTTTTATTTTTTTTATTATTATGTTATTTTTTTGGTTGTATTTTGTTTACTTTTTGTTGACATCAATTATTTTATTACTTTTATTTTACAGATTATACAATTCACTTTTTTGGTGATTTTAAGCCGTTAGTTATTCTTCTTTTTTTGGTGGTTTCAAACTGTTTTTTCTTTGAACTTAGCTGGTTTCTAGTTTTTTTTATTGTAAATAAATATCGCAAATAACTTATTTTCTAAAATAATATAACAATAATGAATCCTAAACAATAGATACCCATTGCTTTCGTAACATAATATTGTCACAAGAAAAAAAACATATTTTGAATTCCGGCCCATTCGTCTTTTTTCCCCGGTTCATTTCCATTTTTGGTCTTATTTGGTTTACGTACTTTGGATACTATCACATTTATTATAAGTATTAGTATACTTTTTCGCCATCACTTACAGTCAGTCAGCCGATGGAAAATCTAGAACTACTCTATTTACGGTCAACAGGATATGTAAATTAACACTTTATGTTTTTAGAACAGCTTTTTTGTGTTAGGTAATATATTTTTTACCATGTTTCAAAATAGGTAACTGAACTATTACAGATAAAATCCCCTAATGTGTCGTTATGAAGAACCAATTGATTGATGTATTATTATTTACTAAAGATTTAAAAAAATATATATAATCATTCTGTTGACCATACATAGCGTAGTAAAAAAATTCTCAATTTTATAAATTAAGCCGCCATTCCATTGCAACGCATAGACATGTTTGTAGTGGCTGACGACAACTGTGCGTCCCCTGGGATGCCAATAAGCTTTATTGCTTATTGTCAATCTGAGGTCGCCATTGTTGATCCTACGAATCGATCCTAGGAGAGCTACAAAACGTAAATCCGATACTTCGGCCGAAGTATAAGAAGGATTTTAACCACGAAATACAAGTTATTTCATTACTTTAGTTATTCCTTGAATTCTATCCATGAAATACCTACGTTGTACTTTAAGGTTATTTTAGTAGTCCGTTGAACCATAACCATGAAAAAACTTGTATCATGGTTAAAATTCTTCTCTTCGTAGTAGCCCTCCAGGAGACACAGCGCTGGGAACGTGTGGTGGGCTTGTCCCGACCACTGTGCGTTCTTCGCTTATGAAACCACTGTGCGCAGAAATGGAACCCCGGCTTTAAAGAAATGGTTGTCTACCTAATATTTTAATATTTCGTATTAAATAGCCTAACTATAAAATAAATATGTATGAACTTTATAATACTCAATTCTTAACATTCTCAATGCTTTTTCGATTAAAGATAGCAAACAAAATTTTTTGTCAAAACAATAATTGTTTAAGTATAAAAAAATGACTTTATGATATTATTTTCGTTTACATCTCCAGGCTTGCCATATGATGGCACACAGGCCCCCTTCAAACAGGGACCACGAACCCCCTAATATATGGGATTTTTATTTGTTCATTTTTTTTTTAATTCTTGTTAGAAACTGGTTTTATGAGTTAGATAGATAAATTTTTTTTCTTTTATTTACAGGAGCCCCAAAATGTTCACGTTTTATATAAAGAAATATAACTAAATATATTTTTTTGAAGTTAAATAGCTTCGGCATGGCACTACATGTCATGTTTACATTACATGTAACAGACTCAATTTCTTTTTTGCGTTTTGAAAAACTTACGATGCGCACACCAAATTACCAATAATTAACGTTGTATCTGTTGTATGGCACACTACTTAGTTGGTAGATGTAAACGAAAACTAAACTTAAAACTATGACTAAATTATTGTCAAACATTTTTATTTTTCACATAGGGCATAAAATAGTAAATTTTCCAACCACGTTTTTCTAACCTATAATATTATGTAGTTAAAGTTTCAGTTAGGTTAAACCTGCTTAATTAACCTATTATTTATTCTCTCAAAGTATGTGTCATGTAGTCTCCAAAAGATAGGTACGAAAAACCAAGTTGGAAAGTCTACTCGTTCACTCCCAATAACTATGTACATGTAACAACAACAAATTATAACACACATTGTAATTATTTTTTGTTGTTGACCATAACCTATTAATTTGAATATATGCCCACTTAATGCCGGCTACACACGTAACGATATATCGTTACGTGTGTTATAGCCTTAGCTCATCTACAATTTTAATTAACCATTCGTAAAGGATAAATGCGCGAAACACACAGAGAACTAGTTAGGGTAGGGCGCGGGGCATTCGCGGCTTTATGTACCCTTTCACCGACACGGCAAAAATACTTCGCTGTGTTCTAAAGGTTTTCTAAGAGCTCCTTCATACTGGCAAACTTCTGGTGTCTGCGTTTTGGTTTTGCGGAGGTGTGATACAATCATGAATATCAACATACAGAATGCGTATGTCGGTCGGCTAATGTTCATAAAAATTACCTCTTACGCCCCAACGGCCCCAAGCCCGATCTGCAGCTGTTCTCTGTATGTTTCGCGCTTTACAAAAAATCACAATTTGCGCACCTTAATTTAAAGGCTTTTTGTTGAGTTAAGTAATCGCAGATCTTATAAAGTACAATTATTTGATTTTTCAAAACATTGAAATTGTGGAATATTTTTTATTTGTCACACTTAGTGTGTCAAATTTTAATCACTCGTGTGATACCTACTTCATGTTCCGCCAAATCTGCGAACACCTTTACTCTAAAGCCTCCTACCAAAGGAGATGAGAGGTGATATTGTAATTTAGCACGTTAGTTTAAAAATTTAGAAACGGAAGACCTTTTCCTTTAATAACAAAAGAATGAATATACATAATATTTCCCCTGATTAAATTCACTGTAATCTCTGAGTGACTACTTTGGACTAGTAGACTTGTTTATAATCACGCAGTCCTGTTATCCCCGTTCCCATAGGAATTTCAAATAATCCCATAATTATGTTTTCTTGCTTCACAAGACCTACCGGTTTTCCCCAACGCCTCCTAGCGTTAAAATAAACCTAACTGAACAAAAGAGGTGGTCCAAAACAAACCCAGGCTCCGGCGCAAAAAAATTATATTCCAGATTATAGAGGTTATTTATAAATACTATTCTAAATAATCACTTTTTCTCTATCGGGTGGCTAACACTTTTTTTGCTCATAAAGGTTTGTAGACGTTCATATTAAAATCTTTCGGGCTACCATGAAAGTGTCCATCCGAAACAACGAAACTAAACAGACTTACAAATCAAAATTATCCACCTACCTACAATGTATTTCTTTAGTTTTATCTGTTTTTGTGAGAGAAAATAAAGATTATTATTATTATTATTAAACACGTAGTCCTGTAAAAAAGATAATTACTAGTTAGAATAAGCGGGGCAACCATGAAATTAAATTCCGAAAATACGGACTGTTGTTCGTTGGATTCTAATCAGTTTAAGTGTTATGTCTGATGACAGAACTACGTGTTTCGTTGTTTCGGATGGACACTTTCACGGTAGCCCCGAAGGTTCAAAACTGGTTAGAATTCAACGAAACGTGAGTCCGTATTTTCGGAATTTCCTTTCATAGTTGCCCCGCTTATTGTGGGTTATTTTTATAAGGGAATTGGATCACCTCCTTTGTATGACATTTGATGGCATCAATCGGGTTATTCTTACCGCTAGGACACGTTGCTGGAACCGGACATATAAGGGCCTTTGCCCACTAGCGGTAGCGGTTACGGCCTCGCCAGTATGCCTCTACACTCGGCGACTTGACAAAATGCACTATGTTACCAATTATCAGCAGTAATATTTTAAAATGATGTTTTTGATTAACTTCATCATCATTATCCACCCATAATGATCCCACTGCAGGGATACGGGTCTACCTGTAATCGAAGGTGATAAGAGCGTACTCTGCCACGCTGCTCCAATGCGAATGTGCAGAGGCCGGTGTTTTCAAGCCGCCCGAAGGCCACCGACATCCATCAACAACAGCCGGGACCGACGGCTTAACGTGCCCTCCGAAGCACGGAGAAGCTCGAGATAATGAGACCCATCCAAACACTGGCTAGGGTCGACGTTGCTTGACTTGCGTGTTCATATTAGAGTGCGACACACAGCGACGCCATCGAGCTCCTTTAATTTAATTCATTTTTATATAAAAACTCAAAAAATCTGTTTTTTTTGTTATATTTTAAAATTTTCTCATCGCTCTGCTGATAATTTGGAACATTGGTATTTCCAAGTATGTTTATATTTAAATAATTACTTAATCTTTCACAATGTATTAACGTCTCATCTCCTCTTTTTAATTTATATTTAAGTATATCACAACTGAGTGCTTGTACGAGTTTTTTCTCACATTCGAATGTGTTAACGTATACAAGCTCGACAAAATTAGAAAAACCATTTCGAATTGTGTATTTATCAGACGTGTGTTACATATGCCCGAAGGCCACCGACTTGGCTTAACGACTGTCATCTTTCGACAACAGCCGGGACCGACGGCTTAACGTACCCTCCGAACCGCGGAGAAGCTCGAGATAAGGAAACCCATCCATACGCTGGTTAGAGTCGACGTCGCTGAACTTGCGTGTTCATATAGAGTGTGACACACAGCGACGCCATCGAGCTCCTTGCTAAATGCGATCAAGTAAACATGATTTTGTAATGTAATACACGTTTTAAATTCACAACATGAGATTCTCCATTTGAACGGTTTGTTTACGTTGACATGATAGAATGTAAACAAAATGTCGTACTCTTGATATTAAAATCCGCGATGCGACGTCAGATTTTCCAATAATGAACACTCGACTATTTAATTAAGTAAGTTTAGCACCAAATTATTCAATCCATATGGTAAGTTATCATTAGAAAAATAAGTAACAACTTAAAAATTAAGAGGTTTTTTTTAAGTTAAATACCGTTAAGTGACTTAGAATAAATAGAAGCTTCGTTAAATTTTTAGACACTTGACTATTTGTTACAAATTGTGCATAGTGCAAAATTAATGATTGTCTAACCAGATCAATATAAAGTCAAAGTCAAAAATACTAGACTAAAAATATTTCGATGCGTTGCAAATTGGCAAATGTGTAGTTCTGGTACAGTTCAGTGTACAAGTTTTAAATAGTTGTACCATATTATGTCTAGCATTGCAATAGACAAAAACGCATCAAATAATTTTTTTTACCACGAAATCGTCGCGTCGCGGTTTTATTTTATATGTTTATATTTTATACCTTATTACATTGACTTAAGGATCAAATTGCATAAATAAATGTCAATGAATGATCATCTTTAATTATTTCAATTTATATTGCACATAATGCAAATGAGAACAAAGTTCAAAATTCTTTAACTTTCTTGTGCCGTTTCATAAATTTCTTAATGAACCTGTCCCACGGGTTCTTCTTCTTTTTGCCGTGTCATCCGGACTCTGGTTCCAGAGGTTTAAGATCAATCTGAAAACGTAACATTATTATACTATAAATACAAAAAAAATACAAAAGCTAAAATGAATATTTTATTAAAACTTATATGGTTAACTCGTTCCAGATCGCCTAAAGCCCACGCGTGACAGACCGTTCAAAGTCCACCCGTGGCAGACCGCCCACAGACCGTTCAAAGTCCACCCCTGGCAGACCGCCCACAGACCGTTCAAAGTCCACACGTGGCAGACCGCCCACAGACTGTTCAAAGTTCACCCCTGGCAGACCGCCCACAGACCGTTCAAAGTCCACACGTGGCAGACCGCCCACAGACTGTTCAAAGTTCACCCGTGGCAGACCGCCCACAGACCGTTCAAAGTCCACCCCTGGCAGACCGCCCACAGACTGTTCAAAGTCCAGCCGTGGCAGACCGCCCACAGACCGTTCAAAGTCCACCCCTGGCAGACCGCCCACAGACCGTTCAAAGTCCACACGTGGCAGACCGCCCACAGACTGTTCAAAGTTCACCCCTGGCAGACCGCCCACAGACCGTTCAAAGTCCACACGTGGAAGACCGCCCACAGACTGTTCAAAGTTCACCCGTGGCAGACCGCCCACAGACCGTTCAAAGTCCACCCGTGGCAGACCGACAGACCGTTCAAAGTACACCTGTAGCAGACCGTTAGTATTTAACTCACCTCACTGATAAGCACCCAGTAGGCACTATCTTTAAGTACCCTCAGTCTAATAGCAGTCAGAGCACCAACTTCCTTTTTTATATCCCCATCGGCCATGCCAAACTCGTCGAAAGTACCAACTTGTGTGTAGTTACCATTTACAGATAACGCTTCTACGACACAATTATGTAATTTATCTGACACATGCTCCGCGTTACCGCTGCGGAACGTGTACCTGAAGAGAACAAAAGAATCTCGTTAGTTTCCCATAGGAATTTTAGGAATTAATAAGCCGTGCAGTGATATGAACCATGCTTAGTCACTTTGTTTGCTAGTGAAAAGAGTTTAGTGTTTGGGACTGAATAAATGAGTGAATGAAAGCTTGAATTAATAAAATGCTCCGCCACGCTCCTCCTTTGTGCGTTGGAAAGATCTAACAGATTAATCGTCTATATTCCGTTCCAACATACTTGGCACAAGATTTTCAGTGAAATTCAATTATCAATTGTGACAATTCGAAAGAGCTGCAGCTTGTTGTACATTCGACTTAGACTAACCTGTCAATGGCAGTGGGTTTTTTGAATACAAATTCTAAAATGTCTCCTTTCTTTGGTTTTACGCCCCAGAAGAATGTGTCGCCGTCGTACGCTCTGCGCAGCGTGTGGTCGCCGTGTTCTTCTATGGTGCTTACTATTGATTCCACTTCTGGGTTAGTATGCGAGTAGAATGTTGGCACTGTACCAAAGTGCGCATCCTATAAAATAAGTTACAAGTATACTATTAACACTTTTTTAATTAATATCTTTACGTGCCTTCACTCATACCACTGTATCTCGGTAATGAAGCAATATTTCCTACTCCTTCTAAATTTTAAATAGCCAAAGGCCTCTCCTCTCCTTCTCCAACTACCCCTCTCTGATGTTTCTTCTTTCCAATTGCTATCAAATTCCGTCAGTTCGTCTGTCCATCAGTTCCAGTTTTTTTTTCATATATAATTGATGAAAAAAAACTGCGAGTTCTGACTTCCAAAAGCTGTTGCATATTCACTTTCGACATTACCGCATATCCATTTAGTTTTCTTTGCCCCAGATGGTAGCGAATACCGCTTAGATCTGTATAGGCCTTCACTTATAGTCATAATTCATCATCATCTCACAGCCACAAGCCACTGATGGACATAGGCCTCAATCTCTCCCATTACTTTCAAAATTAAAAATTGCTAAATGTGTGTATGTTCACACCACCAGTTTATGAGAAAATGTGAGTAGGAGTTCCAAACTAGGATCCACCGTCCAGGACTCAAGATCCAATATTGGATCATATTCATGATTTTAAAAAAATCCGTTATTGGAAACAGTCTGCATTCAGCGGGTAATTAAGCAGTACAAAACAATCTTTTGTAATAATTATGTTTAACTAGCTAATTACAATGCCGACAATACGCGGACCATGCGCTTGCGCAACCCTAGGCGCCTAATTATTTTGCAACCATGTGTGCCAGGAGCACAGACTACCCGCCAGGAGCGTCGGCATTAGGTACAGTTTATGCATCTACCAGCATAGAAATAGTAATCTTCCCATGGGAATTCCTAAAAATCTTTTCTTAGATGACGTTCATAAACTACCTATCAAATATCTTGAGTTAAATAATTTACAAAATTTCCTGTTTTAGGAATCAATCATATTTATGTTTTGAGTATTTCGAGTATTTATTAACATAGAAAACCAATACCGACACTTATATGTATATTTCGAAGCTGAAATAGAAAAATATTTAAATAATAAAATAAAAAAACATCTGTACTAACATTATAAAGAGGAAAATTTGTATTTTAGTTTGTAACGAATAAACTCAAAAACTACTAGACTGATTTTAAAAAAATCTTACACAGGTAGGTACATACATTACCCACATTACCCTCGGGTTACATAAGTGTAACATAAGAGTAAGCGATACGATCATCGCGTGTTTGATAAACATTGAAATAATTAAAACAATGTTTATAATGTTATTTTATCGCTTTACAAACATTAGATTCGCGCGATCGCGTCGTGCGACTTCGATTGTCAGTCAATATGTATGATCGCGCGTTTGTACAAGTAAAATTCGCGCGAACATTCGCGATGATCGATACCGATGATCGAGCATTCGCGTTCTATTAGGACAATGCCTATAGTGGTTACGTTGCAAGCGACAATGCGCGCTGGAAGGCTACAAAAGTAGGAACTCGGAACACGTAGAATCCCGTACAATGACCCGCTATCTATCCCTGTCGCTCTTACACAAATCCACAAGTGTCACGCTTGCACAAAAATAATCGCAGGATCATTGCATCGATGCCAGTAGGATAGCAATATAATCACGTGGAAGTAACAGAGACAGACAACCACAGGTCAACGCGCAAAACGTGATCCGCGATCGAGTTATTCGTCATCTCGCATGATCGTGCGACTTAGGTACAAGTACACAGAGAAAACACATCTATTTATATACAATACATATTAAAATAAAGTTAACTTTACCTTGATTTTTTGGATTTTTCCTTTTAGTGATGAATATAGTCCGATGTGTTGGAACAATGATGTTTTGTATTTCGGCCGAACTTGAAGTTTATTTTGACCGCATGCTTTCTGAAATTCATAATATAAATAAATAAATATATACGGACAAATCACACAGATTGAGCTAGCACCAAAGTAAGTTCGAAACTTGTGTTATGGGATACTAACTCAACGATACTATATTTTATAACAAATACATATATAGATAAACATCCAAGACCCGAGGCCAATCAAAAAAAGTTCATTTTTCATCATGACCCGACCGGGATTCGAACCCGGGACCTCTTGGGTGGCGGTCTGGCGTGGTAACCATTACGCCACGGACGTCGTCAATATTTTGTAAATCCTCTACTAATATCTAATTGGTAGGGCATTTACTAAATGCAAGGACAAGGACCACCCTCTAGAAATCGTCATGACGGTGCGGTTCGTTTCGTTCGGTGATTGAGAGATTTGGCAAGCTACTACTATAATGTGGTAAAGATTGTGAGGTTGAAAGGGGGGGGGGGGGGGGGGGGGATTTACTGAAGTGCTTTTGAAAATAATTTTATCAATACACAGCAACGTTATTTTTGAATGTCCTCGCACAAATGTTTGCCCGAGAACCAGGAATCGACTCTGGTGCTCAAAAGTTGGTGCACTACCAACTCATCACAGTATAATATGTAAAGATTATAGATAATTAAAATGTTCTTACTGATGTCTTGTCGATTGTGCAAACAGTGTCAGCCAAGTAGCTCTCCAGTAGCCAATCAATCGGCATGTTGTTGTAAAATAGTTGTACATATGTGATAAATCTAATTAAGTCAGAAGATCGAAACAGTTTCCCTATGCCACCTATTTGACAGAATTCTATGAAGAACCAGTTAGGGTTGGCGACGGTGGTGGATGCAGTGAACTGTTTGATGTCCTGGAATAAAACATAATTATATTTATAACACAACCCTGTACGAAACACCACTCTTGCTCAGTAATATTTAATGTATTGATCAGAGTTGTTTGAAGCAGCCCGATGGCGTCGCTGTGTGTCGCACTCTAATATGAACACGCAAGTTAAGCGACACCCACCCCAGCCAGCGTTTGGTTCGTTATACGGAGCTTCTCCGTGTTTCGGAGGGCACGTTATGCCGCCGGTTCCGGCTGTTGTCGATGGATGACAGTCGTTAAGCCAAGTAGCTGGAATATGGGGGGTTTGAAAACACTGGCCTCTGCCAATCAGCATTGGAGCTGAACCTTCGATTGAAGGGAGACCCGTATCCCTGCAGTGGGATGATTATGGGTTGATATGATGATCAGAGTTGTTTATTACACATTATTGAGTACTAGCTGCCCGGCCCGGCTTCGCGCGGGTACTGTTTCGTTTTTTTTTCCATCTTTCTGAGAGATTTTCTTAATATTTTTTTCCGTAAGAACCTTGTACAGAGTATTAGAAAACTACAAAAAAAAATCAGCCAAATCGGTCAAGCCGTTTTCATGTTATGTCGTGACAACGGAAAACGGGTTTCATTTTTATATATATAGATAGATGATGTTCTTGGTTAGCAATTACATTTTTTGTAACAATTGGGAAAAAATGTTATAATGTTTTACATCTACATCATTTTATATTCGATAAGGAAACACTATAAAAAAATTCGCAAATGCAATATTTTGTGTAAACCTACGCTTAGCTGTAGCATATTATATTAATATTCGCATATTCGCATATAGATATAAAACGATCAATGAATGAATGCTTTACAAGCGGCTAAATAAAGGTTAATTCATTTGAGTATTACATGCTGTTTGTGACCAATGACCCGGATGAAACATGGCAATGTAGTGCCACACAACACTATCTGGTTCCAATACTTGAACACTCTTTTTTTTAACGCGTGGAATGCCTTATGTACGATACCCTCCGACCCCTAGCCTTTGTGGGACTCGCATCCTCTTAATCCCGCAGCGCTCCTGCCTTTCCAGAGTGGAAGGGTCATTACAGCAGAGGCCTTAACTTAAAACGACACTTCCCGCAACAGCCCATAATGTGTGGGCCCTACGTCCCCCTTGCGAGAACTTGTTCATTCTTGTTTTATACGCCATCAAATATGTATTCTACACCATCAGGTCGACAAAAATATCAAGTTTCTTTAAAAGTACTCTCAATGAAATGCTTGGCAGCTTGGCTTGGACATAATGCAAATTTTGCGTAGTTATGATATTTTAACAAATAATTCGCTTAGCACAGAAAATCTAAATCTAGTATACCTTTGTATTTACTATCAATGCATTGAAATGATAAGGCCGAGTAGGCTACAAGACGTAGTGTTGACGTTTTGTTTTGAGCAAATAATACTATCAATATAGTACCTAGACATATATTATGACGGTAACAGTCACAAAATGTGCAAAAAAGTGTGCTGATCTTAAAATCAGCCTTATTTTGCTAAAACTAGGCTGGCTTTACAAGTCCGGCAGCATCTGTTCTGGCTTTACGCCAGTAGGGAGTGCCGCAGGGAACAATTCCTGTGACTTTGAAGCGATGCAGATTGTACTCCTGCGAAACCAGGCTTAAAGATGCATGACTGACGCAGAGCTGGCAGACTCTGACCAATCAAAGCGTTCGAAATCTCCACTCAGTGATAAGAAGAGCTCTTTGATAGGTCAGTTAAATATCTTACTGTGATGCACCTTCAGAAATCTTTAAATTCTTACCTGCATATAGTTCTTTTTTGCAACGACATCATCTTCTAGCATCAAATAAAATGTTCCTTTGCTCTGGGCGTAGGCCATGAGGAAAATCGTGTCCAAATTCTGCTTAGTTCGCCATTTGACCCGCTTCTGCGAGTCGCCGAGTGTTATTGGAAGGGAGTCGAAGTCTGGGTAGTAGGACGCCGACGGAGAAATGACTTCTATTAGACCAGATTCAACTTGCTTTGGAAACCTACAATTATTTGATCATTATGTTTATAAAAGAAGCAAATTGATAACAAACAAAATGTTAGAACTAAGTCCAAGCTTGTAGACGCGTGCTCAAAAGAGAGGGTCTTCGGACAGACGCTTGTGGGGCTCAGAATGTATCATAGTTCCCATAGCCCCGAGCTTGTAGTGAGTCAGGTTTTTAGTCGGTATGCCGCCCATCTGTTTTAGGAGGGAAGATCCCGACAGACCATCGCCGCTTCCCCAAGCGACGGGACATGCAGCAATGCATTTTCCTGACAATAAAAAAAGGCTCGTAGCCGCGCGATGAAGAGCCGATTAATTTCTAAACTTATGCTATGAAAACTAGTTCATAAACATGGATACTTACATTGTTTCAATCTGTCTGGCTGTGTTCAAAACGTATTCTAAATCAGTCTCTCCAACCATGACTACTAATAATGTATTGTTGGTATCAGCATCTGTTAGGCCAACGATCAGATGCTAAAAGAAAGTAAAAGTATTTAATAATTTAAAATAAACCCTGGTTTGCTAATGTTTTAGAACGTGGATGAAAAGAAAGCTATAAAAATGTTTAGGAACTCTGCATTTCTTAAGATCGTCATTAAAGAAAGACTGCTTCTGACCACTACAGGTGTAATTTTTTCTCTTGATAAATAAATTCACACATTCGTCACACGAATCCTCGAATTAATTGTGACGTCAGATTGTGTTTCAAAATTATTACCCATACTTGTTTTTTTTGTTTGTATGTTTGTCCTTCTTTCACGTCGAAATTAACGAAAATCAAGGTCTGGAAAAATCATCTTATTCTTACGGGAAGAAATAAAATATGGCAGATCCTCCGGACCATGCGAGAGCAGCCGCGGGTGCGCGGGTAAGAGCTAGTAATCCATAATAACCAAAAAGAACATCGACGCGAACAATCAAGACTTACCCTCAAAGTAATCATGAGATAGCTCTCCTTGTCCCTCTTAACTGTGGGTATACCGACCACAACATCAGCAAACAGCCTGCCGGCCTTCATGTGGTATGCTGGCCGCAGACTGAATGGATCGTCCATGAGATGTGGAAGCAGCTGATAAACAAACGGCGCCCGTAAAGGCTGTAAATTCTTTGTGAACATTCCCGCTGCAGCGTGGGTACCTGGTGACAATGAGCGGTAGAACTATGATGAGATTGACCAGATCGAGGGTGTAATGTCAGTGGTCAACCGAATAAAATTTGTTTATTTGCAGATTAAGTATACATAGGGTCTTATAAACATGCTCTTACAAATTAATCACCCATAATAGGTATTGCAAATTAAGGGCGAGCGACTTGACTGCACATTATAATGATATAAAAATTTAGATATATAAAATATGCTTTATTTATAATAGTACAGTTAATTAACAGTCTAGTGCATTAGCAATAAGACGGCCTTATGGCTAAAAGTAATTCAAGGCAACCTAGGGTAATGTTCATGCATGAAGTGGGCAAGCGAATAATCGGAGCTATTAGCTTACTCTTCAATAAAATAGCGCTTTGAATAGCTGTATAATTTCAATTTAAAATTGGAAAATCGTTTTACTTTGTGACGCATCCAAAACCTCAATATTCCAATGTGGACCGTCAACGGGCAAGCACATCCTGATTTGTACACTTGAAACTTTATACTATACCAGCAGCGAACCCGCGCATTTGCGTATCTTTCGCTTGCACGTGGGAATTTCTAAAAATCCTTTCTTATCGGAGGGCACGTTAAGCCATCGGCCTCAAGTAGTCTCAACTGTTGTCGATGGATGACAGTCGTTAAGCCAAGTTTTCACCGCTTCAGGCGGCTTGAAAACACTGGCCTCTGTCAATCCGCATTGGAGCAGCGTGGCAGTGTACGCTCTAATCCCGTTCGATTGAAGGGAGACAAGTATCCCTGCAGTGGGATGATTATAGCTTGAAAATGGTATTTTTATTGCATGTTTTTCCCTGCCTTGTGTGAGTTTCTAATAACGAAGAGAATAAAGAAAATTATTATTAAATAAACCACACAATAGTGTTATTATCCTGTTTACTGGTTTGTTTAAAAACAACTCTGTAAACATAACACAAATTTTGTACTTTATCTATGCAATGCAGTCACCAGTCACGTAGTATTCTAGTTGGTTTAATAACGAGTAATGTAATTAAAACCTTGTTGACATTACCGCGTCGGTATCGCGTTTGCTGTTACATTGAAATTATTTTCTACTGTCACTGATAAATTAAAAAAGAAAATCAGAGGTGGCATGAATCTTAATATGCAATTAAAATGCGCTTTAGAAACTGACTGAAAGTTCTTAAGCACAATTAAAAACTCAATTAAACTGGACGAGTAGAAAAGTGCCGAGGATCTTCAAACGTTGATAAGATTTTTCAATCGTATTTAAAATTTATCTCGACCAAGTCATTTTTCGAACAAAAGAAACTGCATCCACGGATTGTCCGTTTGGGAGCTATCATGCCACAGACAGACACTCAAATTGACCCTTCAAACTTCAAAATAACAAAAAAGGAAGAGATGACTTGACAAATTGTGATTAAAACTCGTTTCTACAACATAATGACATAAATTATTTAATTTTCATTAACACACCATATATTATGTAGTCTAGAATCTATGTTTAAATATTACTAACAATGGATATTATTTAAATATGCTTAATGAATATTTCATTATTATTTCCGTGACCACGATGCAGATCTAATCGATGTTTTAAGGAGACTTTAGCGACGCGACATTTTTGAAGTGAATCGAAATGTTATTACCACCGTGTCACATTTCTATAGCATTCAATCAGCGTGTCCAAACATGGCTTGGGTTGTCAGGGCCTCAGACTGACAAGCCGGACAGACCAGGGGCCTTAGTTTGTCCACCGTCACGTCACTGAGAACGGCATGACGGAGCCGAAGTAGCGATACGTACATTTACTATAGGCGTGTGTCCACGCTCCACGCTCGTCTACCGCAGACGCCATGACGGCGGCTCGCACGACAACTACAACAAACTGACTGAGCCACCGAGATCGTCGCGGTGGGCAAACGATCGCCGTCACGATCTTGATCTCTGCAGACTCAGAACTAACTAACTAACGTGACGTCCCGGAGACGGTGGCGGTGGACAAACTGCCTTACTCTTGAAAATAATCCCGTTCGATCGCCATTGGATTGTAACGTTTAGGTACTCTTACTCTTAAACTATACTAGCTCTAAATTAAAGGAAATCGGATTGTACGCTAAGCGAATACGTGTAGTTAGTAAAATGCTAGCCGATGCCGAGATTTTTCCGTTCCCGGACTGATATCCGTGATAAAAACTATCCTGTGTTAATCCAGATTATGAACTACACGTACCAAATTTCAAGCAAATCTGTGTAGCTTTTGTGTGAAAGAGTAACAAACATCTATACATATACATCCATCGTCACAATGTTGCACCTTTCTAATATTAGTAATGATTGAAAATATATTCTAGAACGAACCAAACAACGCCATCTAGTCGCATACTAAGCAAAGCTTGTACAGTCAACAAATGAAATCGTTTTAAGGGCAATATATATTTTTTTCGAGCGACCATTTTAATCAAACAATTTTTTGTTCATTGACAAAGGGCTACGTACACGATGACGACCTCCGTGGCGTATTGGTTACTGTGCCGGACCTTAACGAAGTTCAATGTCTTCAGACTACATCAGAACGAAAAACGTAACTATACCGCGATTCAGGAATAGGTGCACGCCATCTAGTTAGTAGCCGTAGTTTTGCAAGAGCAACGAATTATCAAGTTGAATTGCAAACCCGATTTCATTTATTTATTTTGTACAAGACGTTTCCCGCAGCTTCGCTTATGCCCGCGGCTCCGCCCGGCGAATTGGCTACCGTTTTGTAAACTTTCAGCCATGGTGTACACTTTGCCTTCCCATTATTCCATTTCCAGTAATTTCGAAAAATTCGCTACTGCATCTCGCCTACGTTCACCTATAGAAAGTCTCTGTTTAAAATTTAAGCACTCTGGGACCATGGTCCCCCCACCGCACCCTTGGGTTTGGACTGGGCGTTGATTAGTTATGTTGATTATGATCGCAGTCCCATCCTGGCCGTTCCCATTTCGCAAATGCACTTCTTGTCATAATTATAAAGGGTACCCCTGTACATGTTGCTTAGGGATGAGATTATCTATTTGTACCGCGTAAAAATCCGTTTATTATAGTTTCGAAGATTAGCGAGACCTACATACAGACAGTCAGACAAAAAAAAACTTTTTTGTTTCTGTTACTCTTTTCTTTTTTTTTGCTCATACATTTTTTTTTGTTAACATTATTAGATGTACAGACACGCGGTTCCTAATGCTTTATTATATGTATAGATAAAGTTTAAAGAATACGAATAACATTTTTATTTCTCGTTCATTTTACTTTGAAATTGAAATCGCTATTTTATTGCAGAATAACCCAGCAGCTGGTTGGATCGGACAGTTGGGTGAAAAGAACACATGCGAAATTTTTAAAAAAGACCTAAAAAAATGTTGACGATCGCTGAGAGCATTTCAGGAATAATAAGAAATGGTATGAGACAAAAAAAAATCGCTTTGCATTACAAACTGTAAAAGGAAGTAGGTAAAAAAACAACTTAAAACAACACAATAACTAAAATCGCATTGCAAATTGCAACTAATACATGCATGTATATACCTAAAATACACCTAATTAACTTACAATTATTATTTTTTCAAAAAATGTTACACAATTAGTTGCTTAAAAAATTAAATGACAGGGAGATAGTTCTGAAAACGTGTGCGACATACTTAGCCCGTTCGTACACAAGGCGACGCAAGTCTCCGATACTCGGCAATTTTAGTATCTACCGCCATACAAGTCTATTGAGGGTCGTACGTACACTCGCGTCGTTGGATGCTAAAATCGCCAAGTATTGGAGACTTGCGTCGATTTGTGTACGAACGGGCATAACTGTGACGCGAGACAAAAACTAGAACAAATGAATACGCCTTGAATACCTCGACAATTTACCTTCAATAGCTTCGATCCTAGCGCCCCCCACATCGGCATAGTATAGTTTGGCACATTGAACTCAACGCCAAAGATTCTGACTTATAAAACAATTGCAAATCTATCGTCGTTATGCACTAATAACACATGAGTAAATAAACTGACGGATTTATTTACTCATGTGCTAATAAGTAGGAGTTTCGAATTTCGTTTTAGATCACATTCGACTGAATTGAAAAAAAGTTTCATATTGTCAAGTTACTAGACGCGTGTTAATATCGGGTTACTCACTTCAAAATGTGAGCAAGTAAGGCATATAATTTTGATATGTAACGCGTCTTATAAATTCGCAACATGACAATTCATCTCTATTCGGTCGGTTTATTTACGTTGACATGATCGAATGTGGCAAAAAAACTCGTACCAAGCACTCTGTTTAGTGATAAAATAAATAATAATATGAAGTGAAATAACTGATTTGAAGAGTTTCAAAGCTAAAGAGTTTGTTTGGTTGAACTTTCTAAACTTCTAAAGTGATTATTGCAAATTTTAAAGTAGTACTTTTCTATTTATAACGGATTTAAATGATTTGTTTTGAGTGTATGCCAAATTAGTTTCTACAAAATGATGTTTCTGCCATCTGCTGAATGCGTTTTAGAAATTGGCTGTCAATCTGGCAATGAGTCTCATATTGAATGTGTCATTATGTTTAAAATGTTTCAGCAACTAAATAAACTTACCGGTCAAGTTTTTGAGCAGGGCCAGCACTTCAGGCGATACAGTCGATGTTAGACTGCCCCCGAGGGCCGTCAAGTGCTGAGGGGCATCCCCATCCTTACTTGTGATCTTATTCTGAAACAAAAAATACATGAAAAGACCTGTTCGGGACAAGCCCACTACACATTCCCACCGCGGTGTCTCCCGTTTACCCAGGATAGAAACGGCGACCTCACATTGACAATAAGCAATAAAGCTTATTGACGTCCCGGGGGACGAAATGAAACTACAGCTGTCTTGGAACTCACAACGAATTTAAACAGAAATAAATTAGACGGAGTAGCTGTATTGCTTGAAGCAGGTCTGTTTTTATACCACTAAGGTGGCAAACAAGTATACGGCCCGCATGATGGTAAACAGTCACGGCAGCCTATGGACGTTTGCAATACCGGTGCGTTGCCGTGCCTGTAAAAAGTGGAGCTCTGGAGACCTTACTTATCGTAGGAACACAACATGGCCGAGACCTATTCTTTACTCTATCTATTTGGCTACGATCTTCTGTAAGGTGGAGGTCCTTCCCCAGACGGGCTGCTCCGAATTTGTGACATTGGTCCAGTAATTTTTAAATTCATTTGTTACAAAGAAAAATAAAAATCTTTAATCTTTATAATTACACATATTATAAAGAGAGGAAAGATTTGATTGATTATGCAAGTTGTATATGACCAGAGAAAGTTTTAGAGAAGGCCCAGTCTCTAAATAAATAATTTCAATTTCATTATTTTCCATGGTAATTGAAACAATAGAAGTACTCGAACTCTGTCGAGAACTTACGGACATCCGCTAGTCACAAACAATTAATACAAATACCTAACAATTGACAATAGAATTAGTCAGTTGTGTGCGCCATTAAGTACAGTATAACCTCTACTAGTGCGTTTCATCTTATGGTGTTTTTGGTACGCGTACATGAAGAAATATTGACGGACGACCTCCGTGACTCCGTGGCGTAATGGTTACCATGCCGGCCCGCCACCGCGGAAGTCAAAGTAAAATAACAATATTGTTTAATTTAAGATTTCGGAAACACATTTTTTAAGTTAATGACACGTTAAATTATAACTTTCTCTGTCAATCTAAAGAAGAAAAACCGGGCAAGTACGTGTCGGGCCACGCACAATGTAGGGTTCCGTATCGGCTACGCATTTCTTGCTTGCTAATGAGTACAATGCCATATTCTATGACATTTGTACGTTTTCGTCAAAGAAATTTTACTTCATAAGTCCGTCGTGTCGGCTATTACTCGGTAACTAGTAGTGCCTACTTAACCGTTATAGTTTTTCTTGTAGGTTCACTATATGGACTACTACCATGATTTTTTCAAATTCCTAAACACGAAACTTTCGTCATAGAGGGTTGGGGGGGAGACCACAGTGCAAAACGAAAATTGACACGTTAAATGTAAATAATTCCAAAATGGATTATTGTATCGAAAAATGATATTCCCACACTCTCAATGTTTTTAAGAGACCTAGGTTACTAACGACGCCCCATAACATGGGGTTGGTGCGAAAAAAAAGTTAATTTGTTCTACCACTTTGTTAGCAATGTTAATATGAGTTGAGTATACATGCCAAATTACAGCTTTCTAGCATCAAGCGTATTTAAGTAAATAATTAAATAACATGCAAGGAGACGTTGCCCCTATGACTGTTGCAACTCAAGTTAACCCAAATACTGTGATATAGGTAGTAAAGTAGAAAGTTTTCTAAAAATTTTTTACCTAAACAGAGGTAGGTATGTGTTAATTATTTAGAAGTGAAAACTTCTGAATATCTCTTAGTTATTATTTGTTAAATATATATTATTAATTTAGCTGTAAGTTTTCCGAATAAAATAAATATAAAGAAAAAATGCATAAAATATTAAAATGAATAAATATTTTAACCTTGATTTTAACTTACTACTCTTTATATCTTCGTAGGACATATTTCTGATGACTACATTATGTAGAAAGATATGGAAGAAAAAACCACACACCGATCCGAAATTAGGGAAAAAGAAGAAATACTTTACCTGTAATGTGATGATGTCTTCCTGCCGCGACCTGTACAACGACTCCAAAAATTGTAGGTGCGTTTGCATATCGGCTATTTGTTCTTCCATTCTTGTTTCCTTTGGTAGTTGGGCTGTTGAAAAAAAAAACGATATTATATAAGGCTTTTTTTATGCCACAAAGTTGGCAAACAAGCATATGGCCCGCCTAATGGTAAGCATCACCATAACCTAGACGTTGTCAACCCTCCCACCCCCCTCCCCCCAAGTTAAATTAAAATTTTCAAAAAAGTTTTAAACTTCCTGAAACGCATCCTATTATAACTAATGTAATAAATGAGAAAGTGAGTATGGTTATTCCTTCTCTTGACGGCTTAACTAAGCATCCGATCATTATGAAAGTTTGTATGTATGTATACAGGGGTACAGATCAGGGTTGCCAGATTCAATTTTATAATTTTCCCCAAACTGACTTTTATTTTTCCCCAAAATGATACGTTTTCAACAAAAAAACCCCAAAAGTTTTGTTACAAATAAAAGGGGTTAAAAACTGCATTTTCCTCACTTCAGATGTCGCTTTTGTCTATTGTTCTACACATTTGACAGCTATCAGTCATTTTCCATACTATTTTTGTAAATCACACACCTACCTTTTCTCGAAACGTTTTGTCGTTTTTTTGAACTCTCATAACTTTGGTTTGGATGATGCTAAATAGTTAAAAAATTTCAAGATACAATGACACCAGTACAATCATTGAACATTTAAAATTTGAATGTCGTAGCTATTATACTTTAGATTTTATTAATGTCTAAAAACCCCCCATTTCGTCACTGATTCACTGACTGACTCACTGATCATCAAAATTCTTAAGGTACTTCCTGAAGTCCTAGAACGCCAAAATTTGGTATGTAAGCTAATATTACTGCAAAGACAACAAAAAAATCATAAAACTTGGAACTTTCATCCCCCAACCCTTTAATTTAGGGGATGGAAGTTTGTATGAGATTTCCGATTCCTAATATCCTAAAAGCTGAAATTTGGTTTGTATGCATGCTAGTATTAGTACACAGACAACAAAAATATCATAAAACTTGGAACTTCACCTCAAAAGAAAAAAAAAAAATAAGCAACTTACAAAAAGAAATGAAATCCCACCAAAAACATTTTCATGTAAAATGTTGCCTAGACGAGACCATATGACTCGCACTGTCAAAAAGTTATCTCAGTATCATAGTCACTTATCCATGGTAGGAATTTCAGGAATATCATCCTCAAGTTCGTCTTCAACTCCGATAAGGTTTTTTCCTCTTTGGTTCGGGACAAGCCCACCACACATTCCCACCACTGTGTCTCCTGTGTAGCCAGGATCAACAACGGCGACCTCAGATAGACAATAAGCAATGAAGCTTATTGACGTCCCGGGGGAGAAAACTACAGCTGTCTTGGAACTCACAACGAATTTAATCAGAAAGAAGATAGTCGGAGTAGGAAGTATTGAAAGGACTTCCCTCCTTAACAATTACGTGAGAAACAGCAATTTGAAGCAAAAGGCAGTATACCCTAGAGAGATGGCAAATCAAGTGAGTTCCTCTTTGGTTCAAAACGTTCAAAACAAAAGAGTAGAGGTTCAAAACGTTCAAAACAAAACATAAAACTAGATAATTTTATAGAATAGTAGAGAGAGAGACAGCAGCTGCTTTTTAAATGGCTCTGGATTGATTGTTGCACTTTAGCCAGGATGTTAGTCCAAAAAAGAGGGAAGTGCGTTTGATTCTATTTTAAGTCTTGGTTTCTAAAAGTGCAAAAAAATCCCCAAAATTCCCCATCACGTATTTTATTTCCCCAAAAGTTTCCCCAAAGATTCTATTTCCCCAGTTTTTCGCCGAGAGTCAAATTTTTCCCCAAAATCGCGAAAAAAACCCCCAATCTGGCAACCCTGGTACAGATAAACATTTTAACTAAATTAATATGCTAACCTGTGGCTATTATAGGTAGGTGTCATATTATTATTTTATGGTCCCTGCAATACAAATTGTAAAGGGAGACCTACAAAAAACTCATTAATTTAAATTTTGTTTGTTTTTGTGGACTTGATTAAATTAAAAAAGTCTTCAGTTTATATCCAAACAAAAAAAAATACCCATAGCGCGATTCAGGAATAGGTGCACGCCATCTAGTTAGTGGCTGCTGTGAATTGAATCGCAAACTATAAGGCTATCCTTACATATTATAAAACAAGTCTGTCTGTCTGTTCGCGATAAACTCAAAGACTACCCAACGGATTTTCTTGCGGTTTTCACCAACGGATAGCCTGGTTCATGAGGAAGGTTTATGTATAAAATTAGTCAGGATTTTGTGTAAATTGGCTGAAATATAAATATTATTGTTGGGAGTGTCGGAAAAAATCAACCCGCTTGGGAGCTGTCGAAGAAAACGCTGGTTAAACCCTTTAAGATATAACAAAACAAAAATTATAGGAGATTCTTCTTATTTAGGTCTCCAAAAAAGTCCGCGATAGCATATATTTATCGTTTACGGATAACTTACTATAAAATAAAAAGCGATTTCCGAGTAATAATGCGGAAATTGGAAACCGATTTTGACGTATAATGTATTAATCCTTATCCAGTTAACTTTTCACATCTTGAATAATTTTAAAGTTACTATTTATTGGTTTAGTGTTATTATTTTTGGTAGAATTGAATGTAAATACATAGTTAATATTCTCAATAGGTACTTTTAATATAGACCTTTGTTTAGTCTTCTTTTCACATCTTGAGTTATTTTGTTTCGTGTTATTATTTTTGGTAGAATTGATTGTAAGTAGATAGACTTATAAACTTTGAATTTAGTCATTTGTTTGGGCTTCTTAAAATTCTTCACACACCTATTATTCAGTGGATACAGTCGTGGATAGAGAGGAGGCAGTGCATTACCCAACCGAATTCTTAAATTCTTTGACGCCTTCCTGAATTCCGCCACACAAGTTAGTATTGAAAGTAAATACACCCATTATATTATTACGAAATTTAAAACCCCCAAAATTGTGCAATGGTACAAGATGGTTAAAGTTGTCGGCTTTATTTTTTTTTTTTTCGAATGTACCATAATGACTGGTAACGGAACTGGTGAAACTGTGTTCATACCCAGAATTCCGATGATACCTTCAGAATTGCCTTTCCAATTCAAACGTCTACAATTTCCTGTAAAATTTAGTTTTTGGATGGAATGACCATCATTATGGCACAAGGGCAGACGTTAACAGCTGCTGGAATCGACCTAACTACTCAATGTTTTTCACATGGACAATTTGTATGTTGCCCTGTCACGTGTAACATCAAAAAAGAATGTTTGTTTTTACACGAAATGACGCAGAAGTTGGCAATGTGGTATTTAAAGAAATAAATATTTCTTTATATGTAAGTATACGACTGTTTAACACAGGCAGATAGTTATAACCCGTGCGAAGCTGGGCCGGGCCGCTAGTAATGATATAAAATATTTATAATATTAGAAATATCTTATATAGGTACCTACCTATTTAAGTCCCCGTTTTTAGTTATGTTAGTTTATGGGTTTTTTTCCTCTCACGAGAAGTTCCAATCTGTGGACACTTCCGCCTTTGATATTATATGACTCAATATATAATAATTATAGAACTTAGACAAAGCTATTGTATGAGATGAGAAAATCAATGTTTCTTTAAACAAACACCGGAAGAAACACAGACTGCAATAATAGAATGTGTCCGCAGCATAGTCTACTTTTGGGTTGCCAGATACAGGCATTTAATATCCGGGACAATTCGAGGGTTACGGATTCGGTCGGTAGGAAAATATACAAAAAGGGTAATTATTTATGGAAAAGCGGTGGTTATTTTCGCTTTTCTTGTAATATTTTACAAAACTTAAAACACTTCACTACATAGTATAAAACAAAGTCGCTTTTTCTGTCCCTATGTCCCTATGTCCCTATGTCCCCATGTCCCTTTGTATGCTTAAATCTTTAAAACTACGCAACGGATTTTGATGCGGTTTTTTTTAATTGATAGAGTGATTCAAGGGGAAGGTTTTAAAGTATCATACATTCCAAAATTCCCACGAGAAAGCGGGATACACGCAAACGAAGTTGCGCGGGTTTCGCTAGTATTCAATAAATAAAACTTTGAAAAAAAATGAACATAACACGAGTGAACGAGAACGCAGGGCACGAGCAGGGCCGGCAGTTGAGCGGGGGAAAGTAGTACGTAAACCTAGTTCGCTTCACGTTAGAGACATCGAATGTAAGTATTCGAAGGGACTTTAAAGCGTAATTCCTGGACACAGGACAAGACACGTAATTCCGGGACAATCCCGGATTTCCCGGCTATCTGGCAACCCTTTTATCCCGGAAAAACAGCCCTGACCACGAGAAAAAACCGGCCAAGTGCAAGTCGGACTCGCGCAAAGACGGTTCCGTACAAACCTAAATATGTTTTTTTTTATATATTTTTTTTATTTAACCAAAAATTTATGCATTTCGCAATTTTTTTCTTTATCTGTACTTTATGACGTTGCTTTGTACCAAATTTCAAGATTCTGAGTTTACGGGAACCACCCTATGTTTTGATTCTCTTGCGAATGTCGAAAATGCGGCGGAGCGTGATTGCGGTGGCATAAAAGTTTGATGTTTTCACAGCTCCTAAGGACAATTAGACCTGAGTATTTGATATTAATTTCAGCTTGATACCTCCTTTGCGTTCCAGAGAAAAAGGGTCTTGACAGACAGACAAACAGACGGACAGAGCTATCTCTTTTTCCTTCGTTTGATTCTTCTTCAGTTTGACAGCTATGATTCTCTATTAATGTCTCATTAACTTTAATTATGCGTGTCAGAATCTGTTTGTAACAGAATTCATAATGTTAAGAATGACAGAAAATATTTCAGAGAGGTAGGGCACAGCGGATAATCCACTCAAATCGGAGCAGCCCGTCTGGGGAAGGATCTCCACCTTACAGAAGATCGTAGCTAAATAGCTTTGGTTTTGGCCATGTTGTGTTCCTACGGTGAGTAAGGTCTACAGATCTCTCCGCTTGGGGGGGTTGGGAGACTTGGGAGGGTTGGCAACGCGTGAGTACCCCCGGTATTGCAAGCATCTATAGGCTACGGTGATGCATACCATCAGGCATGCTTGTTTGCCACCTTTGTGGCATAAAAAAGCCACACACGAAGTTAGGTTTTATCACTAAAAACATAATTTAATTTTGACACGTGCCCTCTGAATCGATGTATTATTTATCAATATTCTACGTCATTTCAAGGTATGACGTCATACTTATTTTCAAGACCACCTACATAACGACTTGGTTGTCCCATTCCATACATGAAGGTACTTGTTGTGAGACAAAAATATACTTTATTATTGTGAAATATAAGATCGTTTGTTGATTGTTGGTAACTGATATGTAACCAATTAGCAAGGTTTATTTTACCTTCACCATATTACGACCAAGGCTGTCAATCTATACTCATATGTATGACATATTTTTGTTAACAAAATATTTTTTTTCTCATTGTTATGTAAACAAAGAAGTCGACGAGTTCCCATGACAACGAGACATTACGCAGTGTCGAGCGACTCAAGTCTCGGCGACCAAAACATAAAGCCCACCATTCACTACACGAGCCCGGACCCGACTCCCAACCCGGACCCGACCGACCGCGACCAATCCGGTGTACCCATACACTGCACGAACCCTCCGCCAACCCACCGCCAACCCTCCACTCGAAGTGTGACTTTGGTGAGCCCTGCACGTGTACTCATTTAATATGCCGCCTGTACTATCTAAGCAAAAGTAGCTTTAATCGTCGTCGGAATAATGATTTTATCCGAGAAATGAAAAAAGAAACGGTTTGTTATCGTCGAAAGACATTAGATTAAATAAAAAACAAATAAAAACGCGGTTTCGACACTGACTGAGTCGGCCGACCAATCTGACCTTGCACACACACGCGCGGATTGGTCGGGTCGGGCGAGGGTTCGGTTGGCGCTCGCGGCTCGCCGCGAGCCCGACGCCAACCCATTTGACAGTCTGGCGGACCGGTTCGTCGCTTCCATACACAGGCGGATTAGTCCGATGGCCGACCAATCCGCCGGACCAATCTGCGTGTGAATGGTGGGCTTAAGACTTGTGCCAGGAGACTAACTAAGCCGAGCGACAGTATTCCAAGTACAGTCATGCAGAATGGACGTCGAAGAAGTTGCACTAGTTTTTTCTTCGTCTGATAATCCTTCACTTCACCTCCAAATAACTCCACTGTTTTTTCTTCAAATCCCGATCAGAATCCGTCACTCATTGAGCCCCAAATAGCTTTTCGGGATTGTATTTCCAATATAAATTTATCGGTATCGAAAGCCTGAGCCATTATTGTGAGCGACGTCCGGTCGTTACAACAGTTGCTCGCAGTGTGAATGCTTCGGAAGCATCAAACACGGCTTCGGAAGCAGTGGTCCTTCTTATTGGTCGCCGGTGACCGGCAGTCGCTCTGCGTCGCCACTACTACGTGGTGAGTCGCCGCCTGGGCAACCGACCGACGACGACCAAGTGCGTAAACATCTATATATACTTAGTCACAGTCTCCATCGACTAGTCGACAGTGCGTAATGACACTAGAGTTTTAGTTATGCAAAATCGTTGTTTTTTTATAGACATAACTTGCTACCTGACTCTTGAACCTAATTGCGATTTTAATTCCGTATAATTTTAATTTAAAATTATTGATCCTTGAAATTTTATATTTTACTAAATATTTGGTTAACGTACATCCGATTTCATTTATTCTGGGAATACCTAAACGTAACAATCCAATGCCGATCGAGCAGATTTATTTTCAACAGTAAGGCCCCAGTGTATTCAAGCGGCCTGAAGGGTCCGAAGAGCTGAGAAGCTCGAGATAACGAAACCCATCGATATACAGACTAGGGTCGCCGTTGCTTGCCGGCGGGGCAGCGGATGTAACAAAGTCTCCATTCCCCCTCAACTCAATCACTCCCAGTCAACCCTTCATGTGGCCTTATGAGGGGAGAGCCCCACAGACCCCCCGCCTCTCCCCAGCGGCGCGGCGGGACATGCGGTATTGCAATTGTCCTGACTATAAAAAACAAAAATGGGTTTGCGTTGCCTAATTTGCGCGTCACAGGATAATTTAAATTTCACAGAAAATTTTAATCTGCAAAATAAATTACATTCTCCAACGAAACACATTGACGTAACTAACGTCAATGTTAATATTGATATACGTAATTAAAAATTGCATTTTGTATTTTGTAAAAGGCCAAATGTTCCGACATAGATATAACGAGACTCACAGCCAGTTACTGAAAAGCAGATAGCTTGAGATTAATTGAGATGGCACTTTTGCGACCAGTATAATGCAATAGGTTCCAAGTGGAGATTTGTATAGCATGGTCCTAAAAATATAGTATCAATGAGCCCGTCGTGCGTTTGTACTGATCCCACCTTCGGCACCAGGGTACGCGTGTTCGAATCCCGCTCGATGCAAGTAACTGACGGTAACTTGTTTGTCCTTATTTTTTTATTAAGTTCCTACTGCTGGGAAAAAGTTAACCCTTTCAATATTTCAAGCAATGTTGCGCGTCAATTAAAACAATCAAAATAAACTTATTATATCGACAACTGTAGTATTTATCTACCATTTTGAGGATTATGGGCGTGAATCTACGTGTATCCTACCAATATTATAAAGGCGAAAGTATGTGTGTATGTTTGTTACTTCTTCACGCTCTAATAGCTCCAATTTTTATGATATTTGGTACGAAAGTAGCTGGTATACCTTGGATTAACACATGTCATAGTTTTTATCCCGAAAAGTACGCAATTCGCGTAGAATTTGCCCTGCATAAAATTAAAGGCGGGATCACAACACCGAGGGCAGCAGCTAGTAACATACATAGATTCACTTAGGTTTAAACGATTTTACTGTAATTGCCTTTAGGCGATTGAGGGCTAAAAGCTGGATATCGCTGTATGCAATAACTACGTCATTCGGTTTTCATAGGGTTCATTTTCGAATGCACGTAAAGTACCTAACCTAAACGAGATAAAACTTGTTTTTCATACGTGTCAATGATTTTTGACGTGCGGGAGGCAATCACTTTACGAGATATCCCCATCGGCGAGTTTATGAAACGCATTTAATTTTTTGCCAATCCAATATGGTAAATTCGTTTTGAAGAGGAGCTCGATGGCGTCGCTGTGTGTCGCACTTAAAACGAACACGCAAGTTAAGCAACGTCGACCCTAGCCGGTCTGTGGATGGGTGCCATCATCTCGAGCTTCACCGTGCTTTGTCGATGGATAATAGTCGTTATGACATCTCGGTAGCCTTCATGCGGCTTGAAAACACTGGCCTATGCCAATCCGCACTGGAGCAGCGTGGCAGAGTGCGCTCTTATCCCCTTCGATCGAAGGGAGACCCGTATCCAGGCATTGAGATTATTATGGGTTGTTACGATGATGATGACACTGACCGAATCACTTAAAACTTAAGGGACCGTCTCCAAGAGCGAATATCGTCGTGCCACCTAATTCTATACATTGCCTCCACATGGCGATTTCATCGCGGCATGATTTGTGTAGGTAACTACTCTATAACCATTTTGGAAACAAAAGCAAAATGACCACTGGCAAATAATGGCGAAAGAAAACCAGTTACGCCCTATTGTGTTATTTAAAAATACATCGTACATTTTTAAATATTTTTTTTCAATTCTCAATCAAAAATACATCAAACGAAACTATTTATTCAGATAGCCAAAGGTCTTATCAATATTTTTCGACGAGCAAACACAGCCGGTCACTGGAATTGCAAATACCTCGTTGGAAATATTCGTTTAATTTAAATTTGATTTAATTTATTACTCCATGGAAATTGCTTTTATAAAGCTCCTCAAATAGCTTATAAAATTAACCAGTGTATATTATGAGAACAATACTACTTTGAACAATATTTCAAAACTACTTAGGAAATAATCTCCATAACTCTGTAAACATGGGAAGTAGCGTAAAACTAATGATCCATTTTTAGGGTTCCGTAGTACTACAAGGAACCCTTATAGTTTCGCCATGTCCGTCCGCGTTCACATATTAACGATGCTAACAAAGTACTGATACAAAATTTCGAAAAAAAATTTTTTTTTTTGGGTGCCGCACCTACATGTATAGTGGAAATGAATATTTCTTCGCGCCCACCCTAGGTTGTGGGTATCGTTAGATAGGTCTCATAAAAACATTGAGGGAGTGGGAAGATCTTTTTCGATACAATCATCAATTTTGGAATTATTTACATTTATCGTGTCATCGTGTAGTTTTGCATGGTGGTCCCCCCCCCCCCCACTAAATTTCCGAAAGTCTTGTGTTTTCAAATTTGAAAAAAAAAAAACGTAGTAGTAGTCCATTTGCTGTACCGTCAATGAAAACTATTATGGTTAAGTAGGCTCTACTAGTTAACGAGTAATAGCCGACGAACTTATAAAATAAAATTTATTTAATGAAAACTTACAAATGTCATAGAATATGATATTGGACTCATTTGCAAGCCAGCAAAACATAGCAAATACGGAACTCTACACTGCGCGTGGCACGACACGCACTTGACCGTTTTTTTCCACATGTTCGTGATCAGTATCGGTGATATGTACTTGACACTTGCGGAAGGTTGCCAATGGAGGTGTAGTTTCCAAAAAGCGGGGAAATAAATAGTTTGTTTAAATTTCTCAACTTTCAAGTAACAAAATTTTTGGTATATGATATCGTAAATTCACTAAGACTTCCATTAGAGAACGTGTCACATAACTACGTAAATATCAGTAGCAGCAGCAACTGTTTTAAAATTAATCAGCCGAAGCAATTAAAATAGTTAAAATGGAAAACTATTTTCACAATCGGGCAACACCGAGCATTAAAATAATACGCTAAAATCCTATTATTTCTTTTTCATAATTAACTACAAAATACTATGAAATATTTAAAACGCCATAAATATTGCAACTGTACACTGTACAGTCAACAAAGGTACACCCGGGTCGTCAATATGATTAAACATTAATTTCTAAATATTGCGTAATGGATTTACTAGAAAATTAAAATCATCAATTCATATTATTTTAGAGTAAAAGTTAGATCATCATTTAAAGACATATAATATAGACGTTATTACTTGAGTTATTTAAGCATGAAGTCAATGTATTCTTATGAGAACTTTCTGGAAAAAAAAAACGAAATTCGCGGAGCGGAAAAAAAAATCGAAATATATTTTGTAACAATATATTTTTTTAACAAGCCAATTTAAGTAGGTAAGTACTGGTAAACTTTTTTGTTGTTGATGACATACTGGATGGTTGTAATTGTAAAGAAAAAAATATATCTTTACAGATAGGTATATTCAAGAAGCTTAAAAGTATTTTAAGCTGGTGTACTATTGTTTGGTTTGCTCTCACAGAGGCACTAAATTCAAAAAGTTTTTGAAACTTTAAAATGTCAAACTCTTCAGAATCTGTACGTGTCACGCTAGGTGACGCTAGTATGCTTATAGTATGGTTTATTTTTAGTACTTGACTTTAATTGAATTGGTAGTATAGTATTAGCTCATTGAATGCTCAGATCACATCTATCTGAGGTCCTGGGTTCAAATCCTGTTGGAGCAGGTGCTTTTTACTTGCTTATATTTTTTTTTTCGAGCTTTTTTTGTAGATGTTGTTTGACAATTTAATATTGTTAATACATTAAAATTGCAAAAAAAAAAGCAAAAATAATTATAATCGCACCTCGATTTTGCGCTTTTAGCATTGCACCTTTCTTTTCAGTACCTGACGTAATTTTTTCGTAGGTGGTACAGGAGTATTGAATGCTCACATCGAAGTGAGAGTACTGGGTGCAAATCCTGTGTGCTTTTTGTTTCTATTTTTTAATCGAGCTTTTTTGTAGACAATTCTATATTTTAATATTATTAATAATTCTATTGTTCTTCTATAATAATATTGGAAAATAAATGTGAAACAAAAAATTTAAATTATTAATAATGTACATTGTCGTAATATATTAATGCACAAAAAAAGGGGGAAAAACATGAAGTTTATGTTTAATTTCGATTAGGTCTGATAGTTTTTGACTGTAGCTTAAAATTATACTCAAAGTTTTTGGATACGTATTATAGTTTTGATAATAAGTTAGGTAGTATGAATACGTATGATTTCTATTTAAAAAAATTAAGACCGCAGATTTTTAACATTACGGTATCAATTATTGTCATATTTGATTCTGAATAACAATATGTACGAGAAAAAAAACAACGAGTTTATAAACCTTTCCGCCGACAACCTCCGTGGCGTAATGGTTACCACGCCAGACTCAGGTAGCGGGTTCGAATCCCAGTAGGGTGATGATGAAAAAATGAACATGGGGGGGGGGGGGTTTCGATCTCAGACGATAGGATACTTCTTAGTGGGGTTATTCCGAGTTCGGTATACAATGCGTGGTTGTGATAAGGAACGTAATTAGCACAGCTACGCCACGCCAGTATTCCCAGCGAGGTGGGAGGAGACTGCCTTTGCGAGTCTTAGAGAGAGTTTCGTATTATTAGAGTATTTCGCCGATGACCCAACGAGGTGGGAGCACTGATAATCCCTTAATTACTGAGACAATAATTCGCACCAGTATATGAGACACAGCAAAAACGAAATCATAGTGCGATGTAGCTGGCGCACAGCGCCATCTGTTGACAATTTCTGATACTATTTGTTTTACTAACTAAAAAAATCAATATTTCATAATTATTAAGTTTAGCGTTCGTTGCGTGTTGACTTTTCCGTGGGAATATCAGATAATCTTTTCATCTCGGATGCCTACGTAATACAAAAAACACACTCTGCAAGTTTCAGGTCTCTATAATCAACAGTAGCCTGTGCTTTGCAACTACTGACGTTTTTATAACGTTAGTTAAACGTTGAAGAACCACGCCTTCAAATGGCTTACTCGATGCCCTAATAGAACCGATACAAATTGGCAGTGCATTATTAAACATAGTACAGCGAAGTGACAGTTTGCAAATGACACGTTTTGTTTAGTCGTCAACGTTATGACCAGAGATCGTGCCATAGCCTATGTATTAGTTTGAAGAAATAAAAGGTATAAACTGTCAATCCATAGCAATTTGTTTCCGTAGGGACATTAAATATACGGAGTGTGTTATTATGCTTCGACTTTTAGTCTGCCAACCATGACTTTCGTGGGAAATTTGTCCTGCATGCAAATTATTGGTTAACACTTTTCATCAGGGCATACTTGATATCGAACGTCGATGTATCTATTGTCTAGATATCGACAATTTTATTATGCATCAAGGGGTCGCTACATCTACAGTACTCCATATCAATGAGTACGTAATAATGAATGTTGCTGTATCTAATGTCTAAATATCGATAACTTTTCATCAAGGGACCTCGCTACATTTACAGTACTCCATATTGATGAGTACCGTACCGACGGACCGACATTATATTTCTACTAATAATACAGTTCATAATACACTGCTGATTTTTAGTAAGCATCATTTTTTTTTGGAAAATATAATAAAGCGTAATGCGTAAGCGAGGATAGCGTAGTTTTGTTAACAGTGAAAGAATTTTTCAAATCGGTCCAGTTTTTGAGTTTATTTGTCAAACAAAAATGCAAACTTTCCTCTTTATAATATACCTACTATTGAAACCCGCGTTTGCGTGTATTTATTTCTGCACAGCAGCGCCATGTATATCAGAATTTTGATCAAATCTTACGGGAATCGCGTACTTTACGGGAATTTTTTTACTACCTTATTTTAAGTGATAAGGTAACATTCCAATGGCTTTTGACTTGTTTTTGAAGTTTATTCACATGTTTAGAAAAAGTATTTTGTTTTTTTTTGTTTATTATTATTTTATTGTCGTAAATTGAAGTGCAATGGGAAGGTACTTTCGTTTTTCTATATCATATCATACTAAAATTATAAATGAGAAAGTGAGTTTGTTTGTTTATTTGTTTGTTTGTTATTTCTTCACGACTTGACTAATCAGCCGATCATTATGAAAATATGTATATATATTGTAATGTGTACAGAGCACAACATACTTTTTATCCAGTAAAAGTATATCATTCCAATGGAAAAATATTTTTTCTACTATAGAGGGCTGTATGGGATGTATCGGCAACAGATGGCGCCACAAGTCTCGCTATGGGTTGCTTTGTTGTCAAACGAGACCTATGTCGTATACGAATGCTACTAGCATTGTATTATTGTTATTCTGTCGAATCTGTCGTATATAAATCTGTTAAATTATTATCGTTATCATCGCTGTTAGATTATACTGTTGGTGCCGCCGGTTGTTGTCGATGGATGACAGTCGTAACGCCAAATCGGTGGTCTTCAGACCAAATCCTCAAACCCTACTGCTCGGAGATCTGCATCCCTATAAGGGTCTCACTTCAACTGAAGGAGATTAAAGTGTACTCTGCAACGCTGCTCCAACGTAGTATTTTAAGTCGTCTGAACGCCAGATGTAATAATAATTATTATTAGGAGCCCATGATATCCCACTGCAGGAAATATCCTCCCTATCCTTTTTCCAGTACTCCCGGTCTATAGCTTTTTGACGTCATTCCTTAACCCACGAGTGTAGGTGGCGCGGTGTAAGTCTGCCGCGAGTCGCGACGTCGTTTTACGATTTCGAAGGTCCAGATGGTGGTGGTTTTGGTCCAAAGCTCGTCAGATATAATATATTTATTGCTCGGTTCCATCATCCGCCACAGACTCCAGTTTCATCATCATCAGGATGAATTGAGCTCTACCACTGTTCGATTCCTGCGACACGACACTTCCTTCTTCGCGAAGTAAAAATTTCCGAATGAGTTTGACTTGGGGACCTAGCGAGCATACATGCACTAAAAAGGCCGGCAGCGGCTCAGGGACTCGCCCGGTGTCTCTGTGCTCCATGGGTGGCGGTGATCACTTAACATCAAGTGTCTCGCATGCTCGTTCGCTAATCTCTTACATAAAAAAGAAATTATATAAAGATGATTAACTGTTAAGTTATACTCACAATTGCTGACGCCAAAGATGAAAATTGAGAAAACAGCCACACTGATTATAAGGAGGTACACGAATCTCTTGCGCGGGGCGCACGCGCAGACCCCCAGCGAGCGGGTCACACCCCCCACAGCAGTCATAATTCTGAAAGAAAAGAAAAATTAATTCATCATCATCATATCAACCCATAATCATCCCCATACGGGCTCCTTTCAGAGAGGCCGGTGTTTTCGAACCGCCGTAAAGGCCACCGACTGTCATCTAACGAAGAAGCTCGAGATAACGAAACCCATCCAAACGCTGGCTAGGGTCGACGTCGCTTAGCTTGCGTGTTGTTAATTCAGCACGCAGTTTAAGCAATATTGATTATTTCCTGTACCCAGCTATCGTTGTACATAGCAGGGCAGCCCGTTGGTGCATTGGTAGTGAACCTTCGGCACCAGAAGACGCGGGTTCGATTCTCGTTCGGGGTAACATTACACAAGTCAACACGAATTTTGATTCTGAGTTCTGTACCTCTGATTTTGATTACTTATGTATGCCTAACTAATTAAAGAAAAAATATTTTTATCTAATAAAGTTTGCTTTTGTAGTTACTAAAACGAAATTTTAATTTTTATGAAAAAGCTCTATTTTTTAATTTCAATTAGGTATATGTAAAAGGAAAACAGTTATGAATTCACATATTTTTATTGACTTTAATTATACAAGACGGCATAAATAAACCCACAAATACAAAAAAGAATACAAAAAAGACTTTAAAAATGAACAGATTTGGTATTTCTTCTGTGTAAGTTGGGACTTTTTCGTATGAGCCCCCAAATGTAGTCACCCATCATGTTTTCATTATATTGTCCTTGATAACGGTTTTCAAAGTTTTACGGTTTTCATGTTTTCATCTTGGTGGAAACGTTCACACCTACAGCCCCCCCTACCCCTCTGCTGTATCTTATATGCAACGGCTCCAAAAAAAACTGCTAAAACACCCTAATATTCGTTATACATTGTGTAAAGGTACAAAAGCAAACTTTATTTATTATAAATGGAGTTTCTGCTTTTTTTTCGATGTATACATTCAGAAAATATTTACTAAATAACAGACTCAAAAAAAAAAATTTTTTTTGTTGACTTGTGTTATTTATTCTTCAGTCTGGGTGTTTTCCATGCATTAAAAGCTTCGATCGAAGATTATAAGCATACCTACATTTAAAATAATATATCCCTTGTCTGGTACCCATAACATAAGCAGATTAAACCTAGCTTTGACGCTAGGTGGCGCTGTGTGAATGGTGTGCATTTTTTTAAAACCTGTGAAGTTGTATGTTTTTTTTTGTATGCCACTAAAGTGACAAACAAGCCCGCCTGACGCTAAGCGGTCACTGTAGCCTACGGACGCTTGCAACATCGGTAATATCAATCGCGCGTTGCCGCAGCTTATCAAATAACTATGGAAAGGTATGCTTGACTGGAATGTATGTCGGAACTGGCGGAGCGTATTCGAAATTCGCGCGGCGCTTGTGCATGCAATAAAGGATGCAATGTATTGGCTCTTCGTACGTGAGAATTCGCGCGATTTATGTCCACTCACATTAGATAGGTAAGCTCGGAGCTACAACATTGCGTTTAAAATTGAGCTTTTTGGACCAAACCATTCGAAAATAATCCAGAAGCAATCCTAATTCGTTCTATAATCATAGTAAAATAAAAAAGCTACATATTCGTTCATTATTGATGTTATAAATAGTGGGACCACGAGAAAAAGAAGATAAGGTTTTGTAATTATGTTCTGCTCTAAAAAAAAATAAGGCGTTTACATACATTTTCTTAAATCTCAAAAAAATCTTATACCGTTGCGCCACGCGGTCATACACTTCTTTTTACATAGGTTATTAGCATTTTAAAATGACCATTGACAAAAAAGAAATAATACTAACAATCTGAACGTATCCCCACTTGTCAGTGTCAGTCGACACAGGGGATACGTTCATAGAGAATGTATGAAATAATATTTTGCACTGTGCCGGTACTGTATCGGAAACTGTGACTTCACTGATGTGTGAACCAGCCCTTAACCGCTCTAAAAAATATGGTATAAAAGTGATAACATATTTATGTCGCTGACTTTCCAATTTAGTTTGAACTTCAATGTGTAGGTAATTGTGAGAATGCCATTCTCGGCCAATAAACATTCGCAATCTGCAAATCCGTAGTAAAATCGTTCTACTACATATAGCAAGAATAAGTAATGTTACACTCAACAAATAAAATACAATATGTAATAAAATTTACGATTTCCATAAAAATAATCGTTTAAATAAAGAAATTATTGAATAGGTACATATTTATAATTTTTACAGTTACTTTATAGATTGGAACAATTATAATTAAATAATTTTAATTTTTTGCCCTTTTCTCAGCAGTGGGACAAAAATAGCTAGTAAAATATATATGTATTTCTTCACATAGTACATAATAGATCTTTTCAACTTTTCAACGGATTTTTTAATTAAATATCTTAAATTAATAACAATCTCTTACCTGTTTCCGTGGCGGCATTTTCGATACTTTGCTTGATTTCGAATTTTAATAATTCTAAACATAATGTTCTTTTTTAATTAAGTACTCAAAATAATTATTTGAATTGGTAGATGTCATTATTTCTTAATCTTTAAAAAAATTAAATGCACATACCGTAAAAAAAAAAAATGGTAAAATTATTTTTTACTAATATCTATATCTTCTGTGATGTCTGACGCTCATAGTAAATAAATAATAAAAAATTAAGAAAATAAAAATCCAATAGAAAGGAATAACGGCGCATAAGTAAACAAAAAATATTAATACATTTAAATAAAAAATTCTTGGTCGGTCCATAGAGTTTGAAAAAATAAGAATTATTTTGAGAACACGACCGTCTGTTACGGTGACACCAACTTATCTGTTTTATTAATAATTTGCATTTCCACAGGTTTGGACCACCGTAGACGCATGCGCTAATATCTAGGCGTTCTAGGGTACCTGGTATGATCTAGGATTGTAATGACATGGCTCCGCCCCTAGGGAGGCTCCATAGCGCCCATGAAAGGGACAACAGCAAGTCTATAAATAAAATGGAACGCCCTCCAGTCATGAGTTAATCTATAAAGTTGTACTTGGTGTTATGTTAATTTGACGACCTCCGTGGCGCAATAACTACCATGCCTGCCCGCCACCCAGGAGGTCCCGGGTTCGAATCCCGGTCGGGTCATGATGAAAAAACGAACTTTTTCTGATTGGCCTCGGGTCTTGGATGTTTATCTATATATGTATTTGTTATAAAATATAGTATCATTGAGTTAGTATCCCATAACACAAGTTTCGAACTTACTTTGGGGCTAGCTCAATCTGTGTGATTTGTCCCTATATATTTATTTAATTATATTTATCGTAAATCCGCATCATCAACGCAGGTTTCCCGACTAAACTGATCTACAATGAAGGTTGTAGACTACATCAAGAAGAAGATCAACTTCACATGAGTCGAAAGGTTGTAATTCAAAGAACGAACTTCAATTCTTTTGTGGTGAGGCCGACCCACCATCTTGACACCTCCATGGAGGTTTTCTGACCGAAGAAAAACGTGTTCTGGAGATTTCGCGGACTACGCAGAGAGCGCGCTACACGTCGCCGACATTTCGTGCCAATAGTTATTATAAATACATTATGTTAGTCTTTTAAGGTATTTAATCTTTGTAATACATTGTTTCTCATTAACAAGTGAACTGTAATGTGTTCTTAATAGAATAAATCAATCTAAAACCGGAGTACTTTCCGAAATTCCCGCGCGAAAGCGGGATACACGCTTACGAAGTTACGCGAGTTTCGCTAGTAAACTATAAATATATAATAATATTGACCTACAGCAGATAAACACGCAAAACAATATTCTGAAAATTTATATTCAAAAAATCGTTGCTAGCTTTCGGTTCGGTTTGGTTGCCACATTAGAAGAAAACCTAGCAGAACATTTGAAACGGGGAGTTTTACTAGCACGTAGCTGGTAGTTTAATATTTTTTCGTAATTTATTACTTAGAACATGCGTCTCATTAAAAAGGATATCAATGTTAATGTATTATTCAAATATTTTGGCTATTTTTAAATGTTCATCTGAACATAGGACTAAACAAGAAGTAATATGGATTGATAAATAAGTACGTTTTTGTAGTAATTAAATTCAGTCTCTTTGATGTGGTCGGTGCCTCGGTGGTCAGCATGGCTCAAACTGCATTCTGTTTGTCGAGGTCAAACACTCAGTTTAATTATGAAGGGTTTAAATATATTGATGCTTTGGGGCCGTCCACTGCAATATGTCTGTTCCGGTAGTTTTGTTTCATTGCAAAAGATCAAAGATTACGTTTATTCAAAGAGCACGACTTTACAGACACTTTCGTCAAAGAGTACAATAAATATAGGCACAGTGTATTATTTACACAAATAATTTCAGAAACAAAAGCAAAATGACCACACTGGTGGCGTGGAAATGGCGAAAGAAAAACGGCCTTTCATTTCATAGAGCAAAGTCAAAGTCAACATTTTTCATTCAAATAGGCCTACTACAAGCTCTTTCGAATCGGCACAATTTTATCTACCACCAGTTCAGACGGCTGATTTGTTTCATAATGATCGGCTGACTAGTCAAGCCGTGAAGGAATAACAAACAAACAAACTCACTTTCTCATTTATAATATTAGTATGATTGCGGAAAGAAACCAAATTTGTTTTTTATTGCATGCCATAAAAATATGTAAACCCCGTTTAAGTTAATTTCAGACCAAATATTTTATATTATCGCTAAACAGATGTTACCAATATTTTATTTTATGACTTTCATTTTGGTAATCTTCACCGTGACAAAAAAACTAAACAGTCGATCGTATATTTTTTAAATTACCAAACATAATATTGCTTACCCCAAACCAAATAGGTACATACTTGTCTATTGCTTTATGAATTTAATTAAAATATGATAAAGTAGTTAAATAAATATTCCATTTTTAATTACTGCAACACATAATGACTGTATGTACACTGGGCGTCAAAAATAAGTAGTACAGTTTTAAAATTGCAATTACTCTTAAACTATAGAAGTTAGAGTTTTGAAATAAAAATCAATCTTTAAAAGACAATATTATGCATGAAGTTTTTATTAAATGAAATGAAATTGTCTTTTAATTTTAATTTTATTTCAAAGGTCTAGCTTCTGTAGTTTAGGAGATATTGCAATTTTAAAACTGTACTACTTATTTTTGACGCCCAGTGTATGTAAGGTAATAAAACGAATCATTTGGGAAAATAATAAATCAAAAGTAAAAGTCGCAGGAAGCCGCTGGATGCAGGCCGCTGCCAGCAGGCCGCATAGGATTGGAGACGTTTGGGGGAGGCCTATGTCCAGCAGAGGACATCTTGTGGCTGAGATGATGATGAAAATGAAGTTTTTGTACTTATAAGATTAATATGTACTCACTTAAGAATAATTAATGGCACTTTATGGAACACAAAAGTTACAAACGGTCAATCACTGAAAAAACTTGCTTTAGCCCGATTGCTGAACCCAGCTTATGTTTGCAGATGTACTGTTTCAGGAAGGCAGGACAGTTACATCTACTGGTTAGCCAATCATTACTGTTGTTTGGTATCATTACTTCCCATCTACTAAAATTTGCCGTCGCTCGGGTTGCGGGGTAAAATAAAAAGGTAAACGATTTTAATTTATAGCTTGACAATAATATATTTTGGATTTAGATACGATAATTTGATAACATTATAGCAAATTAGAACTGTAGTTTTTGGTATTAATGATACTGTTTTAATAAAACCATATTTGGTGACCATTTATCAATTTTGGCAATCAAAAAGAATATATACCAAGTATGTATATCGCATGTTGCTAAACGCATAATTTCTAATTATGTTTCAAAAATCACAACTAGTCAAATATAATAATACTATTTTAGTAGCTAACACGGCTCGTACGAGCAGACGTAAAACGAAGTTCGAAACTAATACAAACATTTTTTTTTCGTTTTGGCAATCAGGTCATCATTTTAATAGTTCCTGATCACAGACTTCAAACACTATGCACATTAACTAATGTTTGCTTCACATTACACTATCAATACTATGAATCAAACGCTGTAACACACAGAAATTAAATTTCTAATCATGAGCCCAAGTGGATCTATCGTAGTTGGCGCCAATATCCTCATACAAACTTATTACTCAGTGCATAACGACAATTGATTTTCAATTGTTTTATAAACTGTGCGCCTAAATTTTGGCGCGTACCGTGTACTAAAAATACACGCCATACTGGTAATTTAACAAGACATATGTAACATAAGACAGAGAGTGACTGGAGCCTGAACTAAGCCGAGGCTTGTATCAGGGTACCAGGATCCCCCCACCTCGAAAAAGAAATATGAAAATAGCAGAACTTATAGTAAGATGGTAAGTACTTAACCTAGTACTTTTATGTTAGCACTACTTTAGAGTTTTTATTTTTATAAAAATAATTAAGTTATCTTGGAACTCAACGATTTTATTCACAAAGAAAGTAGACGCAGTAGGAAGTTTTCTATCTAATTAAAGCGACTTCTAGGAAAAAAGGCAAATTTCCTTTTGTAATAAGATCCATGCAAAGAAAGCCACACACAGTGTACAGATAATTTAGTTTTTTTGACGACCTCCATGGCGTAATGGTTACCATGCCGATCCGCCGCCCAGGAGTTCCCGGTTCCAACCCCAAATATAGTATCGTTGAGTTAGTATCCCATAACACAAGTCTCGAATTTACTTTGGGGCTAGCTCAATCTGTGTGATTTGTCCCTATATATTTATTTATATGTAATGATCGGACATCAACAGATATAAAGGAAAATCGAATTTGGTTGAGTCATTAAATAGATAAACGGCCCTATTTTAATGATAAGATTGTTGGCGACTTCGAAATTATATCAAAGATTAGATAAATTATATTGATAATTACACAATTTAAAATCATTTCCTCAGAACTCAAATAAGTACTATTTTTAATCCTAATAAGTGATATTAAAAACATGAAGGTTTATCCGGGTTGGATGTGTGAATGTTTGTTGCTCTTTCACACAACAATGGCTATGTAGAGTTTCTTGATAATATGACAGTGCATCAGTCAGTTTCTAAATAGCATTTTATGTCAATGACAACAAATTATAGCTGTCACTGTCAAATTCAAGAAGAAAAAAAGAGATCACGGATGTCGATCCGGGAACGGGAACAACAGAATTCCACGCATCAACTACTTTAAAAATAAAATAAATTAATATACGGTGACTGGAACTGAACCCGCCATAGCAAATCCGCATATAGTGGAGATCATTTGCTAACTATTGAACTTTACTTTCCCTAACTAAAGTTTATAGTTTGGGAGATATGTAAATTTTTGTACTTTACTGAGATTTTTCCAAGATCTGACCTTCAAACTTTCGTAACTTTCTTTTTTCGTTATTATAATAATATTTTTTATAATTGTTTGGTAGTCATAAACGTCTGTGATTAAAATATGTCGGGACTCCTCTCAAACTAGGGTTAAAAAATAAAATAAACCGCTTTAAAAACAAAATTTACCAAAAAACTTTACAATCAAATTTATCCGAAAATAATAAGAAAACTACTTCCAAGAATATTCTACCTACTCTAAGTAATTTTTCTTTTCAAGTCACCTTTCCAACGGTACCAAAGTTGATAGGATAGGGTTTCCATCAGGCCGGTCGTATGCTTGTTTGCCACCTTTGTGGTATAAAAAATAAAACCAATCTTTACATAATAGTAAGAGATGCGAAAGAGCTTGTAATAGGGCTATTTAAATGAAGATTTTTCATCCTTACTAACATTATAAATGTGAAAGTGAGTTTGTTTGTTTGTTATTCCTTCACGGTTTGACTAAGCAGCCGATCATTATGAAAATTTGCATACATATTGATAGGGGTACAGAGCCCAACATAGGCTTTTTATCCCGTAAAAGTATGTCATTCGAATGTGCAAAACGAAAATTAACACGATAAATGTAAATAATTCCGAAACGGATCGTTTCGAAAAATTATCTTTCCACACCCTCAATGTTTTGAAAAGGCCTATCTAACGATAAACCACAACATGAAGTGGCCGCGAAAAAAAAAATCATTTCTACTTTACATGTAGGGGAGGCATCCCAAAGATTTTTTTTCAAAATTTTGTCTCAGCACTTTTTTGGAATTGTTAATATGACTGTGTATACATACCAAATTACCGCTTTCTAGCATTATGCGTCTAGGCGCTAAACCGCGGACAGACAGACAGACGGACATGGCGAAACTATAAAAGTTCCTTGTAGTTTACTACGGAACCCTAAAAAAGGGGGGAAGCACCCCAATTTTTTTATAATTTTGTTTGCTTTGTTAGCTTTCTAGCATTAAGCATCTAGGCGCTAGACCGCGGACAGACGGACAGACAAACAGACAGACGGACATGGCGAAACTATAAGGGTTCCTTATACAACTACGGAACACTAATAAAAAGGTAAAAGGTAAAAGATTCAGTCGGCTTGAAAACACTGGACTCTGCCAATCCGCATTGGAGCAGCGTGGCAGAGTACGCTCTATTAGCCTTTGATTTAAGGAAGACCAGTACCCCTGCTGTGGGATGATTATGGGTTGATATGATTACAAATCTGCACACAATGATAACTACTGACGAATCAAGATGAGTCTGTCGTCCGTCATCATTAGTTAAAATCGAGTCATTAAATATTCACGAGCACATTTTAAAATCTCTGTGGTCACGAGAAACATAAAATATATACATAATACAAAATATATACATAAGAGGATGTAATCTTTGAAACCATAGTTATAGTCGACGTCTTATATTTTTATTTAAATACTACTACTTATATATTTATTTATATGTAATGATCGGACATCAACAGATATAAAGGAAAATCGAATTTGGTTGAGTCATTAAATAGATAAACGGCCCTATTTTAATGATAAGATTGTTGGCGACTTCGAAATTATATCAAAGATTAGATAAATTATATTGATAATTACACAATTTAAAATCATTTCCTCAGAACTCAAATAAGTACTATTTTTAATCCTAATAAGTGATATTAAAAACATGAAGGTTTATCCGGGTTGGATGTGTGAATGTTTGTTGCTCTTTCACACAACAATGGCTATGTAGAGTTTCTTGATAATATGACAGTGCATCAGTCAGTTTCTAAATAGCATTTTATGTCAATGACAACAAATTATAGCTGTCACTGTCAAATTCAAGAAGAAAAAAAGAGATCACGGATGTCGATCCGGGAACGGGAACAACAGAATTCCACGCATCAACTACTTTAAAAATAAAATAAATTAATATACGGTGACTGGAACTGAACCCGCCATAGCAAATCCGCATATAGTGGAGATCATTTGCTAACTATTGAACTTTACTTTCCCTAACTAAAGTTTATAGTTTGGGAGATATGTAAATTTTTGTACTTTACTGAGATTTTTCCAAGATCTGACCTTCAAACTAAAAAAATCATTTCTACTTTACATGTAGGGGAGGCATCCCAAAGATTTTTTTTCAAAATTTTGTCTCAGCACTTTTTTGGAATTGTTAATATGACTGTGTATACATACCAAATTACCGCTTTCTAGCATTATGCGTCTAGGCGCTAAACCGCGGACAGACAGACAGACGGACATGGCGAAACTATAAAAGTTCCTTGTAGTTTACTACGGAACCCTAAAAAAGGGGGGAAGCACCCCAATTTTTTTATAATTTTGTTTGCTTTGTTAGCTTTCTAGCATTAAGCATCTAGGCGCTAGACCGCGGACAGACGGACAGACAAACAGACAGACGGACATGGCGAAACTATAAGGGTTCCTTATACAACTACGGAACACTAATAAAAAGGTAAAAGGTAAAAGATTCAGTCGGCTTGAAAACACTGGACTCTGCCAATCCGCATTGGAGCAGCGTGGCAGAGTACGCTCTATTAGCCTTTGATTTAAGGAAGACCAGTACCCCTGCTGTGGGATGATTATGGGTTGATATGATTACAAATCTGCACACAATGATAACTACTGACGAATCAAGATGAGTCTGTCGTCCGTCATCATTAGTTAAAATCGAGTCATTAAATATTCACGAGCACATTTTAAAATCTCTGTGGTCACGAGAAACATAAAATATATACATAATACAAAATATATACATAAGAGGATGTAATCTTTGAAACCATAGTTATAGTCGACGTCTTATATTTTTATTTAAATACCTACAAGCTTTTTAGATTCATCACATTTTTTTCTACCAGGCCATACGGCAGATTTGTACTAAGAAGAACTGGAAAGAAACTAGGCACTTGCCCTTTTTGGTGCTAATAAAAATTGCAATAAAAATTAAAATAAAAAAAAACACTGGCCTACGCCAGTCCGAATTTAGGCAGCATGGCAGAGTACGTCCAAAAAACGCGCACTTTAAAATATCCTATAGAAAAATTGCCAAACTTATTGAGCAAAAATATTTTGAAGTGAAAACTTCTTTAGCGGCGCTTAGCACTTTTTTTAGCTGTGTAAATAATGATAAAGTTGCGTCAGATCCTTAGCCTGATCGAAAAAGCGTAAGATTCCCTAACCATTCCAAAATATTAAAAAATGCACAACGTTGATGTTTAAGTTTTCACTTCTGCCGGCACTCCCGGAGTGCAACTCCTCCTTTTTGTAAGTTTCATTATTTATTTTTTTATACACAAACACAAGGACATTATTAGTTTATATCACTTCTATAAACAGATGAAGTTGAAATAGTAAAGTGTCATACCAATTATTAGTCCTCCATTGAACACAAAATATAAACACACATGTAAATTAATTAAAATGCGAATATGAAATGTTACAACCGAGGACGCGACCGCACATTACCTATAAGCCGGTAATACTGATATGATACAGGATACCAACTTGTTAAATGGATAGTAGGCTTTACCGCCACAGACCAAAAATCACTTGACCAACCGTGCGTCAAGTTATTAATTTGCCCGAAATATTACAACATATCTATGTTGTAATATTTAAAGGTAGTGAGTTTACAGATACATCACCTTACAATACTTTCAGGAATACCCTGTAGAACATACTTGTAAGGGAGTGCGTATAAGTCATTGAAGAATTTAAAAAAAACAAATTTTAATTTTTAATATTAATTATCGCGTATACGCGTGTAGTTCAGTTAATAGTCTGCCTAGGCTCTGCTAGTTTGGATTGGAGCTAGATGGACATATTATACATACAGTTGGTGTAACCAGCTCTTCTAACGCGAAATCTTTTACGTGCTAACTACATTTTTGTATACGACGTTTTTCGTTCGTCCATTCGTTGCCAAAATATAAAGATTTTTTGGGTGCGAAACTCTTGAGCACGCCAAATAGAGCTGCCCATGGGAAAAGCAGTGTCTTTGTGCTGTGCTGGTCGTTAGTATAAACGTTAAAAAGTGCTGGAGCCAGGACACTGATTGAGAATATTGAGATGGACTTGGAATCTCCTATTGTGCAGAAAAACGTTAAGTAAGAATATTAACGAAACCAGTGTCGTGGGTCAAGTTACTGACTTTGAGCAGGAGCCTTTTAACATTGACAATGTCGTACGACACTCTCAATAAATAGGTTAATAGCTAGATAATAAATAATTATATCGTAAATGATAAATTTTGTGATTGATAAAATTGTAAGCGGACTATCACAGGATGTAACTATAAAATATCATTATTGATTAGGAATTTATCATTGACTAGCTTTGCCCGCGGCTTTACTCCCGGGGTGAACCGTATACAAAATTTCGAGCAAATCTGTTTACGTATATTTGTTACTTCTTCCCGCTCAAATGGCTTTGCCAATTTTTATGATATTTGGTATGTAGGTAGCTGATATCTTGGAATAACACTTACGGTACATTTTATCCCGAAAATTACGCGATTACCGTAGGATTTGATCAAAAGTCTGATAGTCAACGGCGCGTTATATGCGGTGACGCTACTGTGCATGAAATTTAAAAGCAGTTAACACCGCGGGTAGCAGCTTGTTAATAATATATATAAATAGAGTTAATTCCCAATACATGCGGATTAAGCTTACCTGACACAATTTTAACCCATATAGACCTACCGAACCCTATGTGGTACACTAACTTTCAAAAAATATTAAGACGTACCCTTATGATAATCGATGTTTATTTAAGAGTTGATGATAATAGGAGAGTGTTTACTTTATGTTAAAAATATATATATCTGTGTCGTTGGTTCGTAATTTATATGAAATAGGCCAGCCGAAAAACAAGAAATATTTAGGATGTTTTCTAAAAGGTAAGTTCTTTATTATGAACTTTATTATTTATCACAATTAACAACATGAACTTTCGAACACGTATTGCAAATTCAATTTTTGGTGGTCATAAATAAACAAGTGAAAAGCGAGGCCCTAGTCATCCATTTTCAACATCTTTTGATATGCGATATGATGAAAAAGATCACTTTGACAATAAGCATGAAGAAAACCTGGTGTCGAGAATGTCAAATAATATGCCCTAGAAGATTTGTGAAGTGTAATGTTGACATTCGTGTACAAAATATTGCAACGCGCTAAAAATTTAATAAAAAGTTCGCTTGACTAAACTCTCTACAGTACCATCTACGGTACGGCCCCCCAATCGCCCCATATTTATGAAATATTTTCTCTTTCGATTATGTGTATGTATATAGATAATGTTTTAAACAACTACGGCAAGCAAGTATACAAACTGACGGTAAGCAGTCACCATAAAGACGTTTGAAATATCAGGAGAATTAAGCGCTCTTATGGCCCGTTTGCCTTCGGCAAAAAAACAACGGTATGTCGGCTAAAATGTCGATATAGCCAGTTAATTGAAATGCCGAAACGTTCTGGTTATGCCCATCATGTTTTGCAGGCAAAAATAGCACATGTCACTCAGCTCAACTATAATTTCATTATCATCATATCGATAGCTTGGTGCGGTGGTGTGTTGGCAGTGAATTTACCATCAACATGTAAAATAACAGTACATTATTGACGACCTCCGTGGCGTAATGGTTACCACGAAAGACCGCGACCCAGGAGGTCCCGGGTCCGAATCCCGGGCGCGAATTGCCAAAATGTGTACTACTACAGACAGGGGTTGTATAGCAGTACAGAGACTGAAATAAAATACATTTTACTCTAATCTCTAAAAGCAAAACACATACGAGTACGGAAAATTTAGGCTGCTATGGTATGTAGAATGGCATGCTTCAGAATGAGCAAAATACATGCGATATTATGGAAGCAGATGTTCACGAAAGAATTATGGGCACAGCGGATAATCCGCTCAAATCGGAGCAGCCCGTCTGGGGAAGCGCCTCCACCTTACAGAAGATCGTAGCCAAATAGCATTGGTCTCGGCCGTGTTGTGTTCCTACGGTGAGTAAGGTCTCCAGAGGTCCACTTGGGGGGTTGGGAGGGTAGGCAACGCGTGAGTGATACCTACGGTTTTGCGAGCGTCTATATATATATGTAGGCTACGGTGACGGCTTACCATCAGACCGACCGTATGGTTGTTTGCCACCTATGTGGTATAAAAAAAACATGCAAATAAGCGCTAAGTGCCTACAAAATAATTATATTGATAAGCAGCGTTTCTAATAATAAAATGTAGAGGGCGTTAATAAAATGGCGCTCTGTCAATGTCACTGACGTCACTCACGATGAGCGGTGTCAAACTCTCTCGCAATTTATTCACTCTAATTCTGTATCGAATTTCGATCTAAACTGGATTATATCGTGCGTCAATCAAAACCAATTGCAGTTAGCTGCAACCGTGTCGCCTGCACCGTGTATAACACAGATTTGAATATCAAATCTGTGGTGTATAATAAGATTTGTCTGGAATATTTTGCGCTTCGCGATACCCCCGGTATTGCAAGCGTCTATAGGCTACGGTGACACTTTCCATCAGGCGAGCCGTATGCTTGTTTGCCAACTTTGTGGTACAAAAAACCTTCAATTGTAAATTTTTATTTCAATTTCTTATTATTCTCAATAAATACGACACAATGTACTCACCTATTTTTGTTTATTTAAAAAAAGTGTTGTAAAAACCAGGCTGTATCTGAACCGTGATATCTAGACAGTTGAAATTTTAGTTTAAAAAAAATAGTATAAAATAAATACAATATGTGATTTTTTGCCATTTTGTATAGAAACGCTACGGAACCCTTCGTGCGCGAGTCCTACTCGGGTTTGGTCTATTTCTTATATTTCATCAAGATAATGAAGTACTAATGTCATCATTATATATAAAAAAATATGATCGCCTGGTAATACACGAGTATAAATAATTGCAACAGGATGTCCAATAAAAGGTAAAACCCTTTATTGCCCGTGGTCCCTGTGATAGTCCCTGGAAGGTACCACGAACAAGAGCAGCCGCGTCGGTCGGTGCACGTCTTCGTTTTTCCTTTATTTAGACTAGCTGTTACCCGCGGCTTCGCCAAATCAAATGAAATCAAAAATACTGTAGGCCCTCGCGGGTAATTAGACACGTCATTTACAATATATTGTCCTTCAGTGTTAAATATAAAATAAGTAAGCTACTCTATAAACTACCACCATTTCTATATATTTATAGCCCGCGAAAAAATTTGCCTGTGTTGAGCTCTGTACCCCTGACAATATGTATACAAATTTTCATAATGATCGGCTCCTTAGTCAAGCCGTGAAGGAACAACAAACAAACTCACATTTATAATATTAGTATGATGATTTGATTTTTTAGAGCGTGAAAAAGCGAACATAGTAACAAGTTTTACAAAGGAACAAAACGTAGTGCATTTGCGAAAAGTTGTCAAAGGGGTGCTTTGTAATAAAGGTTTAATATGTTATACGCAACATGAAACAATAAAACAAAACGTGTATCGTGGATAGTCTGCCATCGTAAATGTGTGAGTGTCAATTTGTAATATCGTTCAGTTAAAATCCCTTTTGTCGTTAGAACGCGTTTTTCGTAAAACTACATCGTTTTTACTAAATGCCTTTGTAAAAAACTCTTTTCTACTAAATGTTTTACGACATATTTTTCCGAACATAGTTTCGTTGTTCTCTATTGCTGGTTTAAACTCTCTTTGGAAAAAAGCGTTGTATGTATCTAGTAAGAACTAGTTTTAACTGTTGTATTATTATGGGCATTAGTTCATTGTAGTTTTAAAAAAGACATTTAGTAAAAACTAGATCTAACTAAATAAATTATTAACCGTAACACATACATGATCATAATAATCTTATTGTAAACTTGTAGGAGCTCGGAAGGAAAAATTTTGAAGTAAAATATTTTCCACTTAAAAATGTGAGGATGTTTCAAGTTCCTATGAACGCAGCGAGAATTCCACTTGAATGCTTGATCTAAGAATTCGAAAGGCATTTACAGAAGTCTGTAGCCATGTAAAATTCACATGTTTCCTGAGAACGCCCTATTTTTAGAAACAACCTACTAATATTATAAAGGCGAAAGTTGTGTGATGTTACTTCTTCACGCTCAAATGGCTAAGCCAATATTTATGATATTTAGTATGTACGTAGCTGATACCTTGGATTAACACATAGGGCACTTTTTATCGCGAAAAGTACGCGATTCCCGTACGATTTGATCAAAAGTCTGATATAGATGGCGCTGCTGTGCAAAAATAAATATACGCAAACGAAGTTGCGCGGGTTTCACTAGTCTATACTAATATTATAAAGAAGAAAGATTTGATTGTTTGTTTGTTTGCATTGAATAGGCTAAGCAACTGACCGATTTCAAAAATTCTTTCACCAGTAGAAAGCTACATTATCAGGGAGTGACATAGGCTATAGCTTTTCCCGAAATTCAATGTGGTTCCCACGGGAACGACGGGTCCGGACCTACACGCAGACGAAGTCGCTGGCAAAAAAGCTAGTAAATTATAAAAAGCATTGTCCTGGGTGACTGATTGACGAATCACCGCACAACTTACACCGCTGATGTACCTTATATGGAGAGTATGTTCTGTGTATGGCGTAGACATTGGATAAGATAGGATTTTTCAAAATTACAACGGGGAAGCGAGACACGAAGTTGCACAACCATATGGTCTTACTAATATAATACTAATATTTTAAAATAGTAGAACACTCGCAACTTCGTTTACGTATATTTCGCTTTCCCGTGGGAATTTTGAAAAATCCTTTCTTAATACACCCCTAGATTCCAAAGGACAAGGTCCATAATGTATGAATCAAAAACCCAGAAATCGATACGAACGAACTGTATGCCAATCGATTGCTTAGAACGAGTGAAATATACCGAAGTCGCAGACCCCAAATCCATGGGGTATCGAAGCTATGAGCAGACAAAATATGCACGAAAATCCATTATCTATTAGTGGATAATGATTTTTTGTGATGAATTAATCCTTAAATTTTCTTAATTACTCATATTAACTGATGACACTATAGAAAGTACCGATATTAGAGACAATATTGGTGTACCTACAGTCGGCAGCACGTTTCAGCTACACGTTAACTCTACGTTAAGAAAATAGGACGCTCTAAGTCAATGCTTGTTTGTCACGTAGGTTTTTTATTTGTTAAGTCATGTCATAGGTAGGTATTAGTTCAAAATAATAAATAACAATACAACAATTAAAAGTGAAAGAACGGTCGAGCACACGTGTAGCGCGGTGAGTTCGAAAATCACAGCTCACTCAAATCAAAATAGTAGGGGTAATCTGTAGCTGACTGAAACGTGCTGCCGACTGCACATAAATAATGTTTTTAGTGTCTTTATTATCGATAGCTTCTGTCATCAGTGTGTCAGTACAGTCGCCAACATAGCATAACTGATTTTGGTAATAGTATTAAGAAAATTCTTAGTAGGTAGATAATGATTTTTCGTGCAGATTTCGTCAGCCCATAGCTCCGATTCCCCATCGATTTGGGGTCTGCAACTGGGGTAGGGTTATTTCACTCTTTCTAAGCAATCGATTGGCATACAGTTCGTTCGTATCGATTTCTGGGTCAATTTTTATACCATCTCCTTTTGAATGTAGGTACCTAACGACGCGTCGTAAGATAGATGGATAGATAGATATAATACTCTTTATTTGCATTACACACAGGAAAAAGTACAAAAAACAATCTTAAAAACTAGTGTAAATGCAACAAGGCGGCCTTATTGCTAACAAGCAATCTTTTCAAGGCAACCTTAAGGTAACGAATTTCTGTATGGAGTACAGGCTAGCAAGACCAGAAAATAAATACTAAACAAGAAAATGATGGATACCTAGGACATCTAAATATTAAAACAAAAAATAATAAATAACTTCAATCAAATATTACATTACTATACTTACAATAATATATTATATTATATAAATATTCATATTCAACCTACCATAAATACATATAATACTATAATATACATACAATACATATATACCTAATAATAAAATAAATAAAAATGTCGTTGTACTTGAAGGCAAAGAAAGGAATTAAAGACTAAGTGCTAAGAAGTGATTTTTCACTTGTCGTTTAAATACCTCAATGGATTATGCAATTCTGATGGCTACAGGTAAATTGTTCCATAGTCTCATAGCCTGGATAGAAAAAGATTGGTCGAAGGATTTAGAGGAATGAACGGGTATTAGGAGTGTGAGATTATCAGTGGAGCGCAGTGACAGGCTATGGAATGAAGAGGAAAATGTGAAGAATTCTTTAAGATAGGAGGGAGTACATGGATTGAAAAGTATGGTGTAGAGAAAGGAAAGGATGTGCATGTCCCTACGTTGGCGAATGGAAAGCCCCTTCAACTGTGTCCGGTATTCAGATACATGATCGTATTTGCGTAGACCATAAATGAACCTAATGCAGAAGTTCTGTAACCGATCTAATTTATTGAGCAAATCTACGTTAAGGTCCGGGTACGATATGTCATCATAATCAAGAATAGAAAGAAGAAGGGATTGTGCAAGAGCAACCTTGGTGGCCGTTGGTAAGAAGTTTCTGAGTCGCCGAAGTGACGCAGATGTAGCGAACATCCTCACTTACCTCGGCCACCTGAGATTTCCAAGATAATGGAGTCCATAATTAATCCGAGGTTTATACCGAATTTTGAAAAGAAATGCAGATACCATCAAACATAACCGACGGGATTCGAAAATTATCTAACCTCGAAATAAAGGCCTGGCTACCTAAAATTATGCATTGAGACTTGGTAGGATTAACTTGGAGTCCATAGCGTTTACTCCACAGTGTAATGCGGTTCAAATTTGCATTGCTATCTGAAACAGCTGAAGCTATATTACTTAATGAAGTTTGGCAGTAAATTAGTAAATCATCTGCATAAAGGTGATAGGAAGAAGTAAGTGAACTAGTGATATAAAGTCATACGTGTCCAATTAGGTTATTTCTAACGCTAGTTTGCGTTGGTGAAAAAGGCCAAAAGTCCTACAGGAAATCAAGAGATAAATATAGAAAAAATCCAATTACAACCAATATCTAAATGAGTTGGTAATATCATCTTTGCTTAATGATAACAACGCCGAATTGATAACAATAAAAATCAATAAAATGTACAACATTTATCGATCGTAAATATAATCAGTCAGTAGTTGACTTATGGCCGTTTTCACCAGCACCGCACCGCCTCCTCACATACGAATTTGTATCCTTTATGTTGAATGCTTTAAGTGTAAAAATAAAACAAGACGTTTGATCAACTGATGGTGAATTGCATGAGACTATTTTTTAAATTAACACATTATATTAAACTAAGAGCTCCTTCACACATAGCGCATGCGTACCGTAGGAATTCGATGAACGTATAAGCTACGCCTACGCCACGTGTGAAAGGACTTCAAAGAAGTAAAAAAAACCTGAGACTTAAAATTCGTTTGAAACTGGCCATGAATGACGTAATCGGTGTGCCACGTATACAAACATTACGTATTCATATACATATGCAAATGCGAAAAGAGGTAATAATCTACCATTACATTGTACCTGATAATTATAACAATTTAAATTACAATCATTATATGTACCTAGTACCTACCTACGTCATTATAAATTAATATATTTCATTTACAACAACAATAAGAAGGTTTAAATAAGCAGATAACTTACTACAAGGCTGTCCTATTGCTGACAGCAATCTTTTCAAGGCAACCTTCGTTTAAAAAATTACGATAATGAAAATGAGCAGGGGCCCAAGTCTGCTATTTAAAAATTAAGCGACCAACTATTCCATCACCACTCTATTGCATTGTCATTATATTTCCATAGTGCCTAATTTGGTATTCTGCTAAAAGTTAACTAATATCTCAATGTATTGACTGAGAGTGTCAGTGGAATATGAACAGAATGGTCGATAGTTAAAATCTATCAAGAACTACTATTTCAGTTATGTGAAAGATACTACCGAAACGGTCAATAGTAGTTCGATAGTGTGTCAATGAAATGGTACTTAAACCAAATACTATAGAAGACCCACAGCTCTTGACGTTTCTCATACAATGACTTGGCAACCTCCGTTCACCTCATGCCGCTATGGGCGCTATAACATTTTGCATACAAAACGCACAGTTCACCTCATGCCACTAGGGGCGCTATAACATTTTGCATACAAAAGTTTTGAAATCGTTCACCTCATGCCGCCCTCATGCCGTAGGGGCGCTAGTGTCGCGTCTTGCCCGAATTCTTCCGAAGCTGTGGGTATTACTCGTCTATAGTATTTGCTTCATCACTACATAGTATAAAACAAAGTCGCTTTTTCTGTCCCTATGTCCCTTTGTATGCTTAAATCTTTAAAACTACGCAACGGATTTTGATGCGGTTTTTTATAATTGATAGAGTGATTCAAGGGGAAGGTTTTAAAGTATCATACATTCCAAAATTCCCACGGGAAAGCGGGATACACGCAAACGAAGTTGCGCGGGTTTCGCTAGTAAACGAATATAAGAATACCAAATGTCAAAAACGATTCAAGTGACACACTATCGACACTCTATTGGTGCATTTGTATTTAGCAGACTTGGGCCCCAGCTATAGATTAACCTCTTCCATAAAATTGCGATTTTAATTTTGTATAATCTCAATTTAAAATTACCGACTATTCTGGTTAGTGCACACTCCGATTTTCTCGAAGTAGGAGCTCGATAGCGTCGCTGCGTGTCGCACTCTAATATAAACACGCAAGTTAAGCGACGTCCACCCCTAGCCATTGTTTCGATTTTGTTATCTCGAGCTCCCGTGCTTAGAAGGGCACAAGCCGTCGGTCCCGGCTGTTGTCTATAAATGACAATCGTTAAGCCTAGTCGGTGATTAGGGCGGTTTGAAAATACCGGCCTCTGTCAATATACATTGGAGCAGCGTGGTAGAGTACGCGCAATCACCTTCAATTGAAGGGAGACCCAGGGATAACCCTGCAGTGGGATGATTAGGGTTGATATGTATTATGTACATTCCGATTTTCTTTTATTTAGTAATTAATTAGAGCTAGTCTGTTAATTGAGTACTTAACTAAAAGTAAGAAATTACGATAAGAAAACGTTGTCTAGTCATGTTGTAAAATAATTCATATTATGATTCGATGACGACCTCCGTGGCGTAATGGTTACCACGCCAGACCGCCACCCAGGAGGTCCCAGGTTCGATCCCCGCTCGGGTCATGATGACAAACGAACTTTTTCTGATTGGCCTCGGGTCTTGTCTTGGATGTTTATCAATATATGTATTTGTTATAAAAATATAATATCGTTGAGTTAGTATCCCATAACACAAGTTTCGGACTTACTTTGGGGCTAGCTCAATCTGTATGAATTGTCCCTATATATTTATTTATTTATTATTAAATAAGCTATTCTTAAACTTCATTAATTTCGGTAACAAACCAAAATGACGACGTGCGAAAGAAACCCAGTTACGACCTTTCTTTTCACGCAATTCTTAGTTGCATACTAATATTATAAATGCGAAAATATGTGAGGTTTCCGAGGACGGATGTGTGGATGTTTGTGACTCTTTCACGCAATAAGGCTGGACAGATTTGCTTGTAAGATATACGTCCAGTTTATAACTCCCTTCCAATACTCGGACGGTGGTCCCCTTTGGTCCTTGTTCCCTTATTGAACCCTTATGTCGTCGGCATCGGAATATGGTGTGTTTGCATGGAAATTGATGAATGTGTGTTATGAATAAATTCAAAAATTCAGAATTCATTTTGTGAGTGGATGATGGATGGTAGTGAAGTTGTACCTAATGTAATTTATGAAATTTAATTTTGAATAGATATAAACTGTTAATTTTTATTTTAAATAAATAATATTAATAGCCTGGATTAACTCATAATGGTTAGTTTTCATCCACGTATAAATGAATATCAGCCTGGAAATGGGATTTTGTAAGCCGCAGGCATTGGCTGGAACTTCAATTTCCTTTTGTGATATTCACAATATTTTATTTACTCAAGTATGAATCGTTCCTTAGTCGTCAATGATCTTGGCGACGTCAATTGAACTAATTTGGTTCAATTATTATTCTTATGTCTTAAATTGCTTTTGTTTGTGATGGCATAAAAAACGTAAACAAAAAATATTCATTTTAAAGTTAATGACATACTAATACCTGGGTTCACCAACGCCTAGAAGTAGGAATGGATGGATGTAGGATGTCATTAAATGTCATACAAATGTTCCAGTTTTTATCCCGTGAAAGTATGTCATACCAATGGGAAAATATTTTTTCTACTATAGGGGGCGCTGTATGGGATGGGCTATCGGCCAACAGATGGCGCCACAAGTCGCGCTATGGGGTGTTTTGTTGGCAAACAAGATCTATGTCATAAAATTAACGCTAGTTTGATAAAAAATATAGTATCGTTGAGTTAGTATCCCATCCTTATAACACAAGTCTCGAACTTACATTGGGGCTAGCTCAATCTGTGTGATTAGTAGGGACAAATCAATAGAAATAAAATAAACACAAATAAACACTCTAACAATGTTGCCCACTGATGAGTATGAAATCAAAAACATTATTAGATCTCTAAAAACTACATCATCAACGGGCTGGGATAGAATATCATCTATCTTTATCAAACAATGTGCAGATTATCTAGTAGAGCCAATCTCGTATTTGTGCAATTTATGTCTTTCAGGAGGTATTTTTCCGAAGGCACTAAAAAGGTCTGTTGTCATACCTATTTATAAGTCAGGTGATAGAGACAGTGTCATGAATTACAGGCCGATTTCGCTCCTACCTATACTTGCTAAGATCCTTGAAAAAGTTATTAATGCGAGACTAAAAAAATATCTCGAGGCTACCAACTTCCTCTCTCCTAACCAGTACGGCTTCAGAGAGGGATTTTCGACTTCTGATGCTATAGAAACTTTAATTCATCATGTTACGCAGAACTTAGACAGCAGAAACAAATGCTTAGGAGTATTTTTGGATCTTGCTAAGGCATTTGACACTGTCTCTATTCCTATATTGTTGCGTAAACTGGAATACGCCGGTGTACGTGGGATTCCGCTAGAGATTTTCAAGTCTTACCTCAGTAACCGTACCCAGTCTGTAAGCATAGATGGTGTAATCAGCGAACCCGTTAGCATTGATTTTGGTGTACCTCAGGGTTCAGTACTTGGCCCTACGTTATTTCTGGTATATCTGAATGATCTATGTGAAACTGCATTGAATGGTATGAAAATATTATCATTTGCTGATGATACTGTTTTATTGTTTAGTGCGCCAACCTGGGAAGAGGTACATAGAATCTCTGAGGAAGGATTACAAAATGTCACAAATTGGTTAGATACAAATATCCTTACACTTAACTATGAAAAGACAAAATATATAACTTTTAGTTTATCTGATAATAAGCAACCACTTGGGCTCAAACTAAAAGCACACATATATATGTGTAATAAAAACCCAACGTGTAATTGCTACACACTAACTTCGGAATCCTCGATTAAATATTTAGGTATAATAGTTGACCGTAACCTAAATTGGAAGCGTCACATTGAAGTGCTTAGTAACAGAATAAGAAAATTAATCTGTATTTTCAAAAAAATTAGACACCTTCGGGACTGTTCCATAAATAAAATCGTTTACTATTCACTGTGTCAATCGTTACTAACATATGGGGTCACAGCCTGGGGTAGCGCTAAAAAAACAACTTTGATTAAAATAGAACGAACACAGAGAGCAATCATTAAGGTATTGAATTTTAAAAGAATTGATTACCCAACCACTGATCTATATAAACAGTTTGCAGTATTGACAGTGCGACAACTTTTCATAAAACAAATAGTTCTTAGGCAACATAGAATAACGCCGCCAGATATAATTTCTAAAAGACGGTATACTACTGTATACGTTGTACCACGTTCCAGAACTAAGTTTGCTTGTAACTGTTTTTCATACCTGGGTCCCTGGATCTACAATAAAATTGGTTACATAACTACTCAATCCCTCAGAGATAAAACACTTTATGCTTGCAAAAAAATAATAACAGATTACTTATTAACGTTAGATTATATTTCTACAGAAAATTTATTAAAGGCGCTCATATAATATATGTATATATATGTATATATGTTTATATATATATATATATATATATCTATTTATATATATATATATTCTACAATATAATATTTTCTAACATATTATTTAAATTATACTCATATATTACATTATTTTTATTTAACTTTTTATTTTACTTTATTCTTACTTAATTATAAAACCAAATCATATTTTTGCTGTGTTAATTTTATTACACTTATCATACTATAAATACACGTAATACTATGCCACAATCAGCTTTGAGTATTTTGTGTTATGATAATAACATGTTATTTTTATTTTTTTCTCTTTTTTTGTTACCTATTTTGTATTTGTGCCTAGTCTTAAGAGTTATCTGCCGAGATTACATAGTCTGTACAGCGATCCAAAGAGACGACCATTATAGATAAAACCGGTTTGCCATACGCTAACCTAAGGAACGCGTCTCTTTGTAGAATGGTCATTGCGGATGATGATCCTACCTTGCCGCGTCACAGTTTTCAAACTAGTGCGGAGGGTAGCCGTCATTGATATGTCGCTTAAATATGCTTTGAATATCTTTACGCATTGACTTAAATATAGCTTCTTGTCTAAAACTCCTTATAAGTAATTTCCGATAAATTCAAGTCTTACAATTAGTAAAAATGAAAAATGCTTAAGTATCTATGTAGCTATATTTACAAAGTATAAAACACAAAAAACTCCTAAAATGTTTGTAGTAAATAACTAAGTACATACAGTTTTCTAAATTAAGATCTATTATCATCTGTGAAAAAACATAATAACACAAATTTAAAATTGTAAATATTGATAATCATTATATTTTGCTCAAAATATAGGTAAGTACCTACATTATGTCTTGTAGTCATAACCCTCTTCCCACAACAACAATACGTACCTACTTGTATTCTTAAACATATCGAGAACAGAAATAAAACTAGTACAATATGTTGAAGTGCGTAATATAATATTCTTTTTGCAATGAAATGGGTAATTTTACATTTTATTATGTTGTAGGTACGGTACATGCGTAACCGTAAAATGGGCAACCTATAAACAAAGAGCAAAAATATATTTTGGCTTAAAATATACCTAAGGGGAGCAACATTATGTTTATATTTAGGTCCAACTAGCATATAAGCCCTGTGTGTGTCGGGATATAGGGATTTATTGTTTTACTTAGCTAGTGGATTTTGTTAATGTTTAGTTAATGTGAATGATGTTTTAAGTGGTTGAATAAATGTTTTTATTTTTTTTATTTTAAATACATATTTATTTTATTCCTAACGCTAGGAGGCGTTGGTAAAAACGGGCATCAGTCTCAAGCTATTCCTTTTTTCTTCCTAAATAACAGCATTAGGTTTAATGGATCATTTACTTTAACATTGTATTTGTGCTACTCACCGTTAAACAGACATAAAAGCGTCGACGTTGGAATGACGAAATAACAATTTATTAATCTGTGGCTGAAATCAAAGAACGAGGGACTTGGGAAATCAATAGCCTGTCGGAAATAGTCATTAAATTCGGTTTTTCGCAACTGCAGATTTGAATTCTTACTACCCTTTATTTACATACTAATTGGGTGTGTAAGGGTGCTTTTCCACTAAAGATGATGTGTTAACTATGTGACTGTTTCCAACTGATGCTAAGCTATGTAGAGAGTCGAGCAAGATGTGCTATGAAGACCATCCATAGCAGGCATCCATCCAACTATACTAATATTTAAAAGGGGACAGAATTGTATTTTTGTTTGCTACGAATAAACTCAAATACTACTGGACCGATTTCAAAAATTATTTCACCGTTGGAAAGGTAAATTACACCCGTGTAACAGTCTATTTTTTAAGCTATAGCCATAGCGTGTATCGCGGGCTTTGAGCGCGGCGACCGAATCAAGAAATTCCGTAACGAAAATAAACCTAACATAACACCGATAAAATTAATAAACAGAATTCAACCTTAATCGAACGAAATAAGAATTTTAACGAGATTATACCGCTATTCCCTCATAGAGGACTCGGCAGTCCCCAAATGCCACAAGTTTTTTTTTTAATGAATTCCAGTAATTATGAATGAGTCCCATATAAAAAACATAGCTTAGTTGAATTCGTTTCCAACAGTGCTATACTCCGACCTCCGTGGCGTAACGGTTACCACGCCAGACCGCCACCCAGGGGGTCCCGGGTTCGAATCCCGGTCGGTTCATGACGAAAAACGAACTTTTTCTGATTGGCCTCGGGTCTTGGATGTTTATCTATCGTTGGGTCTTGGATGGTATATATATTTGTTATAAAATATAGTATCGTTGAGTTAGTATATAATACCATAACACAAGTTTCGAACTTATTTTGGGGCTAGCTCAATCTGTGTGATTTGTGCCTATATATTTAATTTAATTTAATTTTAATACTATACGGACCAATGAATATTAGTGGATATCAAATGCGTACATAGCAACACATCATACCACATCTTACTGTTGTTCCAACTGTGCAAGCTTGTTTTGAGAATGTTGTTGAACTATTTTAAGCAACATATTATTGTAAATATAGCCGGCTAGCTCCCCGAAACAACAAAATAAAATAAAATTTCCGATGTAAAAGCACCCTTTCTGCATTTTTCGTATGAAAAATACCCTCATTCCACTTGAATCCATTACACCCCGCTTTGAATGGAGCAGCTTTTTTATTTATGCTATCTGTCTCTTTCTGTGTGGCTAATCAAACCCCTATCAAGCCCACTCATCCACTCATAGAGATTTTATAAAATAAAAAACCGGCCAAGTACGTGTCGGGCCACGCACAATTTAGGGTTCCGTATTGGTTACGCATTTCTTGCTTGCAGATGAGTACAATGCCATTTTCTATGACATTTGTACGTTTCCGTCAAATAAATTTTACTTCATAAGTTCGTCGGCTATTTATTACTCGGTTAACTAGTAGTACCTACTTAACCGTTATAGTTTTCCTTGTAGGTTCATTATATGGACTACTACCATGAATTTTTTCAAATTTCAAAATCAAGACTTTCGGATAGTAGGAGGGGGGGGGGGGGCTACAGTGCAAAACGAAAATTGACACGTTAAATGTAAATAATTCGCAAACAGGACCATTGTATCGGAAAATGATCTTCCCACATCCTCAATGTTTTTAAGGTATTTTTAATATCTATGGCTTTATTACCTAAGAGACCTATCTAACGATACACCATAAGATGGGGTCGGCGCGAAAAAAAATTTTCATTTCCACTTTTTTTTTTTCAAAATTTTGTTCTACCACTTTGTTGGCATTGTTAATATCAGTATACATACCAAATTACAGCTTTCTAGCATCAAGCGTCTAGGCGCTAGACCGCGGACGGACAGACGGACCGACGGACAGACGGACATGGCGAAACTATAAGGGTTCCTTGTAGTTTACTAGGGAACCCTAAAAAAGCAAAATCCAATCACGATCCAATCAAGAGTTTTTTTGTAAAAAAAATCTGTGCAATATCCCCTAGTATGTAAAGCTGAAAGTATTTTAATAAATGTAACGACTTTAATAACTGAGTCTGATAAATATAAGCTTCTTGGTCTAATATATCATTTGATGATATTGGAATGTGGCCGTGAGAACTCTGTATGCGAGACGTAGTGTTTCAGCGTAAGCGCATCTATATACTTTTTTTATGACGTAAGTATATGCCAACGAGAGTCTAATGATCACAATATTTTATTAGCTGATGTCCAAGGTTTTTCTCGCGAAATTCCGTTGTTCCCGTTGCATTTTGTATTGTGATTCTTTATATTAATGTACATTTTTAGGGTTCCGTAGCCAAATGGCGAAAAACGGAACCCGTATAGATTCGTCATGTCTGTCTGTCTGTCTGTCCGTCCGTATGTCACAGCCACTTTATTCCGAAACTATAAGAACTATACTGTTGAAACTTAGATTAGATTAGTAAGTAGATGTTTGACCGCAAAAAAAAAACAATACATTTCGGGGTTTCCCCATACTTAGAACTGAAACACAATTTTTTTTCATCAAACTCATACGTGTGGGGGTATGTATAGGTCTATGGATAGGTCTTCAAAAATGATATTGAGATTCTTAATAAAAAAAAAAACTAAACTGAATAGTTTGCCCGAGAGACACTTCCAAAGTGGTAAAATGTGTTTGGTCAACTCGCCTGTCTAATATTTAAATGAGGATACAAACAAACCATGCTGTGCTGCGCTGTGTGAGCCTACGCTCTGTTTAAAAACGCAACAGTCTCGAGCGAGGCGCGCTAGCTGAGCCGCGCTGTGCCGACCTGTGCTATGTTTTTATGGAGCTCTGCCATGCTGCGCTGTGTCGAGCTGTGCTAGGTCTACTGTCACAATACAACTGTCTGTCAAAACTTCTTCTTCACTTTCATCTTCATCGGATTCAACCATGTCGTAATGTTTACGTTTTTTTTTTTAAATAAAGTCATTTTTGACGAGATAAACGACTACACGAGCTGCTGATTACTTTTAATACTGAGCTAAGCACAAAGCGCAGCACACCTTGATGTCAATTTTGACAGCGCTGTCAAAACTTGTTAAAAAAACGTAGCTTAAGAAACACAGCACAGCACAGCGCTGCATAGCAAAGCGCAGCACAGCTTGATGTTGATTGTTAAAAAAACGTAGCTTAAGAAACACAGCACAGCACAGCGCAGTACAGCGCAGCATAGGTCGATGTAGATTTGTCACCCTAATGCTAAGTGGAGCAAACCTCACGCATTAGTGAAAACCACATTGAGATTGGCGTGCACAAACTTACAGACAAAAATTCTAAAAATCATTGTTTCAGGTTCTATTGAGTACATAAAGACCGTATAATAGTTTTTCTTATTAGATTTTCCATATACAGACAGCGACCAGTTACGATTTTATTATTATATGGTATTGATTTTACTAAACATCGTGATTTGCCCGCCGTACATAGTGACACTCCTCAGAACACAGAAAGAAGAGAAATGTAATAAGACAGTTTTTGTACCGGAACCGATGTCGCCACTTACACACACAGTTACATTTTAACACATTCATAGAATAATCTCCGACAGTCACACTCACACAAATCGTAAGCCCGTGATTTGCAGTTCGATTACGAACACAGATGTAAGAAGTGTATTATAGTGACGGGCACCTAATGAAAAAGGGCGACAAGCATTATCGATAACTACCTCTCGATATTTTACAATAACAATTTATTACGGACTACAACTATGAACTATAATACCTATTTAATTTTAAATAATTAAAAAAGAAAAAAAAATTACCAAAGTTTTTAGTTTTTATTTATTTTATTTTTGGAAAATAGTAATTTTTATACAACCAATTAAAAGAAAGAACTTTAAAAAAATTAGTACATAATAACAAGCGATTTTTTTAAACTAATCAAATGAATTTTTAGGTGAGCTACTTTCCCCTTGAGTTTGATCCAATACTTATGGGACTAGTACACCCTGTACAAGGAATGCACTGTAGTAAAAGTTTCAAATTATTATACTTTCAAAAATTAGAAATACAAAATTATCGATACTAAAATATTCTACTTTTGGCAGCACTACATGGCTTGTGCGACGGCCATTATCACTTTGACAGATCGCGGAAGCTACAAGCGGCGGTACCACGATATTTTCACAACATTGTAATTATCGTTACGTTTGCATTCCATTGTACGTGCATACCGCAAAACATTGAAAAACGCGTATCCAAAACAAGCAATGGACAATATTTTTAACGGAAGTATCGACTATGCCGTATATTGTTTAATGATTTCTATGCCTCAAAAATATTTCGTTAATTTGTCATTTATATAGAAAAATATTAAATAAATGACTTACCTATGATAAGTAACACCACTATTACTTGAATTTACCGTATCACTGCGATTTTTGCACGTAATTAAAGCACAAGCCGGCATTTTTGTTGACATTCACGGACGTGTGTTCGCGGAAGCGTTGTTTTGTGAATGACTTAGAACAATCAAGTTCCTGCACATTTGTGCAGAAAATGGCGTCATGTGCCCCGCCCACAAACCATATCTCTTGTATTGTGATATCTGTGGTGACACTCATATGATTCCCTATATGAGTGTACATATGAGCCGACATTACGTTCTCGGGCCACGGCCTACCTACTGTACTGTATGTAGGTAGATATATCTTTACTAACCGAACTATTTGAATCGTTAATGTCGGAAACGGTGGCTCGTTGGAAAAAAGTAGGTATTAATACATTTTTGTAGATAATTTTATGTATTTATCAAAATTTTCGTCTAAGATATTTTTATGATAAAACTTATTTTGCTGAAAATCGCGAAAATTTAATCACATAATTAATAATTATGAATAAAAACTGAAAGTTCTCGAAAAATCGTTAAATTCGTTCAAAATATAATTATTAATTATATTTTGAACGATATAATTATTAATTATATTTTGAACGATTTTACCGATTTTTAGCTTAATGAATTTTAATGTAACTTCACCCTTATTTTTTGGTTTGATTTGACCGGATGATAGCTTGTTCATTAGGACTGTTGCAAATGTAATATTAAATTTGTTACCATGAAGCTTGAGCTTGATAGCTTGATACACAGGACATATTGAATATGCATATTTGCTGTTGTCCTGGAGTTCACAACTTTGATACCTATTTTGAATAATCCGTGCCATATGAACCCGCTCGCCCACGACACAATTCACAGCGACTCGAGTAGGTATACTAGTCGCTCGAGAGTAACATACAAATTCGCCTATCTCCGCACACGGCACAACGTGTCTACGAAGGCATACGCATCGAAAAAAATGACGATCGACATAGTAGGAAAAATTAACGAATTTATTCGTATGTAGATATAGATAGTGTGCGAACACAGACAAATGAGAGTTGCGTCGCAGTCGTGTCGCTTCACTTGAGTAACGTCCTGGGACAATAGACCGATAGCGCTGGGCTAAAATGAGGTCATAAGTTTCAAAAACTCTAGTTGTTAATTTCTCGCCTGTGGACACGGTCGTACATAAGAACCTTATTATTGCGTTTTGTGTCACATCTGTCACTTGCATTTTCCGCAATTCGATGGTTTGTGGTTGATTTTACCTTTTCAAATCAAAACTGACAAAATTAATTTAAAGTTTAAAATAATTATGGTATCATATCTAGGATAGCCTGCGGAGTGTGCCAACCCAGTTTGTGTCATCTTCGGCCAGAGCAAAACTGAAATAGGGTCAATATGTAATAACAGTACAAAAACATTATTACAATAGGTTGTATAACTATTTCCTATCTCAGATCACTTACTTAAGGCCAATAAATAAATTTGTGCCAAAGAGCAATGCCCATGAGCCTTACAGTGTCAGGCCCAAAAGTGAACAGTTATAAATTATACAATTTCCAATTGTTTTAATTAGCTCAATATTTACATAAACAGAAAAATCTAATAGGAAGTCTGCCATTTCATTATTTTTATTTTAAAAACGTCTATTACTTTGTATCGTCTATTATATTCTCAGATTCTATTCAGCATCGCAGCGTCATTTACACTTTAAAAAATCGCAACTATCGAATAATAAATGTTACATAACTGACATATTATTATTACTTATATATTTATTTTTACTTAGGTATCTATTAGGTTTACAGTATAGTGACATTGCTGTTATCGTATTTATTGAATAATGAAATGACAGCTGGCTGGCTGACGGCTGCTCAAGCGGCAGACTTTTGGTATTGCCATGTTTTAAAAAAAAGTATCGATATTAGTATCGATTACGAATAATACCGATTGAGTGTGTTTTTATACCGGGAGTCGGTATGTTAATAGACTAGTTATACTTGCACATCATACTTTATTATAAAAATAAATAAACTATTGTACGTTGTTTCAGCAGGCAGTTTGTGCAACTGATTAATGCCTGTATCTAGTTATTTTATTTTATTTTATTTTATTTAATCCTTTATTTCAGGCAACGAATTTAACAATGAAATTATGGCCCATATAATACATACCTTATAGTCTAACATATATACAATATTATAATATATACCTTACAATTTAACATACATAAAATAATACAACAATTATGACACTAAATATGCTTCGTCGATAAAACGCGTGCGTTGTCAGCTGTCAGTTATGATTATATAACTGGATACAAGATAATACCAACGAGATATCGATTTATTATTTTTTCATTTTATGACTGGATCAAAAAGATTGCTGTTGGCAACATTTTTTTATTATGTGCAGTATTATCATTACAAATCCTAATGATAAATCAAATAGATAACTGGCACACTTTTAATAATGGCCAAAAATATTATTATTTATTAGTAAACTAAGTTCATAATTCAGATATTTATTTTCGTATTGTCCACGAGTGGGCCTGAAATGGGCATTGCTCTTAAGACATGTAATGTTAATATTTTCAATTATTTTCCTATTTAAAGCTACTAACGCTGCAAAAAAATATTACAGTCATTAGAGTTCACATATTTAATATCATAAATGCATGAAAAATCTACATTGTAAATTTGTGTCATTTTCATGCACGTTATAAATGAATAAAACACCAAAACAATAATTTCGGTCGAAACGGGCGGGGGTATACGCTACGCACGCACACAAGTTCGTTCGGTACCTACGATTTCATGATGATGAACAAATTGCACCCTCAATCAATTCAAAAAGGACGTAACCCGAAAAAGTAGATTTTTCAGTAAAAGCTTTATTTTTAATCGTAGAAGAATGATTTTCACATCAAAAAAAGTAGAAAAAATATTGCATTAGGTTGTTTTCAAGTCAGTTCAATAGTTTATGGTTTTTTAGAAATAAGAAAATTTAAATATTAAGCTACTTATCAAAATGGACTTTAAATAAAACATACTAAGTTTTCGAGTTTAAGCCAAATTTCTTTACAAAATAATGTATATTACAAAAAGTATGTTTGATTACATCAGTAATGAATTTATAGTACCAAACAATTTTGCGAGAATAACTAAACTTACTCCATTTTTCCCTGTGTCAAATTTGTTATTTAGCCCCATATCAGTTACTTACTCCTTTTTTCAATTTAAATATTTGTCAAAAGCACCTAAGTAATAGGTAATGATATTGATGTTTTCCATTATATAGAAAATTAAAAATGTGACATCCATATCTCTCATTAATACCAAGGAATTAGTTAAATGTCAAAAGTAAATAAGGAGCAACGAAATGTTCACATGAATTATTTGTTTTTAAACAATAATAATCAATGTCTGTATGGTTACAAATATACTATATAATAATAACAATACTGAAAGAACAATGTACTTTTGGTAAATATTAACTTTATCTACCTACAGTTTTCCTATATTCATTCAAATCTAGAAAAAAATAATCAAAATAGGTACAAACTTGGTTTGATTCATAAAAATAACATAATTATATATTTTTTGTCTTATTTACAAGACTAATTTTTTGTTTATTAATAAAAAAACAAAACACTTAATGTAATACAATCACAGAGTACGACAATAACGTACTATTAATAAAAAAAAACGTGTTCAAATACAAACTTTAATAAATAAAAAGACAAAAAAATACGTTTATGTCTTTTTATATTATACGACTTTTTTTTATTAATAAATAAATCGTGTTCATGTACAACTTTTAATTTACACATGTAGAGTCCCCGGCTCACAACCTACTTGTGGCCACTTTCACTGCTCGTCTTAAGGCTCCCAAAAGGAAAACACCACCTAAGCCCAGGCCTTGGAGCCCCCGGAACAGTCGATCTTTCAGAGCACGTTGGAAGAGACGATAAAATAATGCCCACCGCCTGATGTCACAGCCAGTACATTGGCCCTTAAACTTCACACGAGAGACCTCTTTAAGAAAGTTCGCCCGCTCTCCAAAAACTTCCTGGGTGATTGAAGATGCTCGCGATAACCCAATTCACGACCTTGAACCCATAGCCGAAAGATGGTGTAGCTACTGCGAAGACCTTTATAAAGAACCTGCTATCAATAATGATACGCCTTTGAATTGGAATCTTCCAATTCAGCAACAAAACCACCCATACCACGTTCTGAAATCAAAGCGGCAATAAACAAATTAAAAAAGAGGAAAGCACCAGATCACATTACGTCAGAAATACTGAAGGCTTTAGGCGACGCGGGCATCGACTTATTGCACGAAATCTGCACCTACACTTGGCGACATGGCGACTGGCCCAAAGACTGGTCAGGCCGACCAGAAAATGCGACATGTAAAATGTGCTCATGGCAGCAAAATCTTCCTTGCGCAACATACTGAACAATCGCAACCTTACGTTTTTTGGATTGGCAAATGCAGCGAAAACCAGCCGAACTTGGACAAAACCAAGGTTATGTTCAACGAACATGTAAATCCGGAACCAATTGCAGTACAGGGCAGTATTCTCGAGGTTGTTAAGGAGTATGTTTACCTTGGGCAAACTCTGCAGTTGGGTAAAAACAACTTCGAGAAGGAAGCAAATAGAAGAATACAGCTGGGCAGGGCAGCGTATGGGAAACTTCGTCGGGTCTTCACATCGCCAATTCCACAAAGTCTAAAGACGAAAGTCTTCGTCCGTGCGTCCTACCTGTTATGACATACGGTGCCGAGACGTGGACACTCGCGGTTGGTCTGGTCCACAAATTTAAAGTCGCTCAGCGAGCTATAGAAAGAGCTATGCTCGGAGTTTCTCTGAAGGATCGAATTCAGAACGAAGTGATCCGACAGAGAACCAGAGTCATCGACATAGCTCACCGGATAAGCAAACTGAAGTGGCAGTGGGCCGGCCATATCAGCCAAAGAACCGGCAACCGCTGGACTAAACGAGTTCTTGAGTGGAGACCGCGGATCGGTAAGCGAAGCGTAGGACGCCCTTAGACTAGGTGGAGCGATGATCTTTGCAAGGTGGCTGGCAAGAGCTGGATGAGAGTGGCCGAGGATCGTGCGCGGCGGCGGCGTGCAGTTGGGGAGGCCTATGTCCAGCAGTGGACAAATGTAGGCTGATAATGATGATGATGTTTTATCACAAATCCCTTTTTCTCGAAAATCACACATTCAGATTTTTTTTAAAACAAAGTTTCGTGCACATAATCATTAATTTAACAGGAAAAAATTGTATTTTCAAATATGGTAAAATCGGGATTTCGACGTAATACCACTTAATAAGTCTTTATTACCCTGGAGGTGCGAAATATGTGCCTCTCCTACCTATAGAGATAAAAATAATCACCGTTTCCTGTTGGACCAACTGCTACGCACAACGAATTTTGTTTGCCCCTCCCGCGCGTCCGCTTTCTTCGCCGCGCTCGCCCTTCGCGCGAAGTTTTTTAAATGAAATAATAAGATTTCGTGCATAAAAACAGCACAAAATTATGAATAGTGTTTTGTTACGCTACAATAATCTTAGAGTGTTGTAATAAAAAATTAAATAATCAATAAATATCGTGGATGAATTCGACACAAAATATTTTGAATAACAGATATCAGTAATTTGAAACATTTAACTTATTGTAATATTTTTAGAGCTAGTTGGGTGACGTGTTAGGTACTGATTAAATATCAGTATTTTCGTGGACAGAGATGACACAAAATGCTTGTGTATATTAGTTAGTACTTCGTTATTATCATGAAAGTAATTTTTTTATCTCTAATTATCTTTTTGTCCAAAACGGATCGAAAAGACAAATACCTAAATTTCTACCTATGCAAGTACCTAGGATGACACAAACTAATGTATTAGGTTGGGTAAATGGCCCGAAAACTATATGCGAAATACAAGCAACTTTAATGTTTTTGAAACATCAAAACCTAGCGCTACCGGTCTACAATGGTTTATTAAATCGGAACGTTGACGCCGCCCGCACCGTAGGGTGTCTAGAATTCCAGACGAACTTTGCTATGTCGAATGAGTTTAAAGGTATTTTTTTATATCTATGGCTTTATTACCGTATATTTTTACAGACACGCGCGCCCACTGCCCTCGTTATCGCAGAGGAGAGAACGAACCCAGTCATGTGTGTGTTATTTCTTTAGAGAATTTATAACGAGACAACATTTATACCAAGAATGACAAAGTTATTGTACAAAATTCTAATTCGCACCAACATTATAAACGCGAAAATTCGTGAGCATGTTTGGATATATTTTTTTTTTTTTTTTTATATATAATTCCCCGGTCGTGGGTAGGGCCGAGACTTTCTTTTTACTTTTTATTAAAACTCTTCTGCTTCCTCTCATGTTTGGATATTTGTTACGCTTTCCCTCATCGATTTGCTTGAGTGTTGGTTATATATAAACCTATGGGTATGGGTTGTTTGTTTATAATCTGGATTAAGACATGGTATAGTTTTCCCGGAAACAGTCCGAACGGAAAAACAATGGGGTTTGGCGCGCAAAATCGAGGGCACCAGCTAGTATCTATGTATATTAGTGTTTTTATTATAAGTATATATTCGTGCATACGCTGCAGTTGCTGCTGCCACACCACCTCAGCAGAGCAAAGGGGAAAAGAAGAAGAGCAAGAAGTCAACGTAAGGCTGTGCCACAACAACCACCTAGTCGGCATTGCGACGAAGAAGACTTCATCAAGGTGGAAAGGAAGAAGAGGAAGCCAACCAGCCGCAACCAACGCGGCACAGCACTGACAGGAGCGAACCACCTTTTGCGTTCAGAGACACCATCGCTGGTGTACGTCTCCCGACTTCATTGGTCTACAACGGTCGAGGAGGTTGTAGACTACATCAGGAAGAAGACCAACTTCAAGCTGAGGGTCGAAAGGTTGGAATCCCGCCACAGAACGAACTTTAATTCTTTTGTGGTGAGGGTGCCGACCCACCATCTTGAGACCTTCATGAAGGAGGACTTTTGGCCGCAGAGAGTCGTATTCCGGAGATTCCGAGAACGACTCCCAGCGGAGACCACGCGCTACACGTCGCCGACACTACGTGTTAATAGTTAATTATATATTAATAAATTATATAATATATGTATGTTAGTCTGTAAGGTATTTATAATATGAGCCCGTGTGAGCTTTGTTGTACCTGTTGCTCGAAATAAAGATTTATTATTATTTATATTTACAATGATATATACCTTGTCTGGTTTTATTATCACAAGCAGGTTAGCCTAACTTACTTTGGGGCGAGCTTAGATGGCGCAGTGTCAAATTGTGTATAACCAAATACTATAGAAATATAATACGCACAGCTCTTGACGTTTCTCATACAATGACTTGGCAACCTCCTGTTCACCTCATGCCGCTAGGGGCGCTAGTGTCGCGTTAACATTTTGCTTAAAACTCACAAAAGTTTTGAAATTGTTCACCTCATGCCGCCCTATTTCTATAGTAGCGCTAGTGTCGCGCGTCTTGCCCGAATTCTTCCGAAGCTGTGCGTATTACTACTCGGTAGAGTTTCTATAGTATTTGGTATAACTTATGTATTTATGTATTATGATACGCATATTTGTCGTCTGTCTGTACCGATAAGCACCTACATTGTCCGTAGTCGGAGTTGCATCCGACTAACGATTGATAAATAAAATAAATTGACTAAACGGTAGATTAAAATGCTGATATTAGGGTTTGTACACATAAATACGCCGCATCGCGCTACGACGCGGCATCATCGTTCCAAATATTTTTTTTATTTTATTTTTTTATTTAATTAACATTTTAATTCCACAAATCAAATCAAATCATCGTTTATTTTCAGACATTCATATTCAAAACATATTATTGCACAAACTTTCCCTTATTCCCAGTAGTCTTACCCAGTAGTCTTACCAGTAGTACTACTGGGAGTTTTCTTCCCAATAGACTTACTAGTAAGATTACAGGGAACTTTGTTCCCAGTAGACTTACCAGTAATACAAAACAATATTATAATGTAAACCTATAAATAGGTATTTATCTTCTTTAGTGCATTTGACTATGACATATTATTATAAAATCTACATTATATACAATATATATTGTTTTGTTTTACTGGTAAGTCTACTGGTAATCGCTGTCCGCTAGTAATTTATAAATTTAGAATTCGGGATATGGGCGAAAAGAGATCGCTAGCAAGCTCTTTAGGTCACTTAGGCCCAAAACAGCGGTGAAACGCAACTGACATGCAACTGCAACGCAATTGCAACGAAACCCTTTTGAAATTGTGAGTAAGTTAAAAACAGTTTCGTGACGTTGGCGAAATTATTGTGTGGCCTAAGCACAGTAGAGGCCACTAAAACAAAGATTTAATTGAATTGAGATAGCGGAAAAAAAAAATTATACAGAACAATATAATGACTAACTCCGTTTCGTTCTCACTACCCATTGGCACCTCAAAACTTAAATCCATATTAACACCAAAATCATAACGTGCATTTTTTTTTAAATATAATGTATATTTTTATACCTACCATGACCAGTTCGCTAAATTCATGCAACGTGACATAGCTACCTACTTATCCTTAGGTGCCATATCTTTGGCAATGTATGGTGTGATGAACATGGGCCTTATCTTTGCTATGAATTTGGAAATGCTCACTGTGATGAAAAAACAACTTTAACCGTATTTAGACGCGAAATAGTTGGAAGAAGGTGTAATAATGTACATAGTACTTAACTAGTATACATCTTGTACGTAAAATATTGTAAATTCTATACTGAAATACTCCCAAAAACGATTTAAATGATATAAAAATACCTTGCACAGAATTCGACGTGTACGTATCGGTGGCAATTTTTTACACTTTTTTAATATTTTTTTATACCCCAAAGTTACAACAAGCATACGGCCAGTCTGATGGCAAGCATCACCGTAGCCTATAGTATAGACCTTGCAGTACCGTGGGTGTCACTCGCGCGTTGCCAACCCTCTCTGTTCTGTCTGTGTTGGGCCTTAGCTTGGATGTCTTCTTCCGATGCGATGTCGCATCGTGTTCATGTGTACGAGCCCTTAGTGTGGGGCTTGATGTAATAACAACGTTAAATTCAAAACATTACGCTATCACAACTGCATGTATTTATAAATAAGCTACAGGAAGTGCAGTGACGTCACTGCCTTCCCCAATTACGATATAACTAACATGAATAATGATACATTCTCACACTAGTATTTGAAAGAGACGAGGTTGACCCACTCTGTGACAAGTGACCATTTGTGTGTTAATTAATCCATACTAATAATATAAAATGTGTGTTAATTAATCCATACTAATAATATAAAATGTGAAAGTGTGTGTGTTTGTTTGTTTGTCCTCTCTTCACGTCAAAATTATTGAACGGATCGAGATGTTTCTTTTTATTGGGGATAGTTTAAGGTCTGGAGAGTGACATAGGCTACTTTTTATTTCGGAAAAACATCTCATTCCCGCGGGGAAAAAAGTATAACACTATTTTTTCATTATTTTTTAACGGGGATAATTAAGGTATAGAGGATGACATAAGGCTACTTTTTTTGCCACGGGATAAAGAGATTCCCATGGGAAAAATTATTGCCATTTTCCCTTGACCACGCGGGCGGAGCCGCGGGTAACAGCTAGTATTAAATACATACAGAAAAAGAAGAACGATCACGCTTCATAGAAAAAAACCCAGACCCGACAGAAACGAGACATTCTCAGTTATTTTTTAAATAGTCAAATAATTTATTAAAAAGTGGCTAACACCACAATATTGCCTGTATGTTTTGTTCAAACGATACACAATCAATTCACTAGAATTCAAAATCTATATCAAGCGCTACATATCCACCATTTTTAGGGTTCCGTTGTAATTTATTAACGAATCAAAAGGCGAAGGGGACATCACAAGAATTTTCAAAAGCATAAGTCCCTTTTAATAAGGGGTCGAATTGAAAAAGAGTCGTTCCGTAGAATTAATTAATGAAATATTTTATTATGAAACAGGTAATATAAAAATAAATATTAAAACATTTCTTTAAAAAACTAACTTTATAGTAATTAAACTAAAACATTATTAAGAATTAAAAAGACGGGGTCCTTGTGGCATCGTATCCAAAACACTGGCAGCGTTACCCCATTGAATAGCAATAGAAATGCGTTAAGCGAAGTAGCTGCGGCATCAGCACAACAGCCCTTAGGTCACCTGTGGTTACACGTAGGCAACGTACTGAAACCCCACAGGCCTGACGTTTCCACATCAAAAGCCACAAAATCGTAAGAGCCGGTCAGCTGCTGATATTTTGTGACTTTTGATTTCTCGGCGGACTCCGCCGCCGTCGCTCGTGCCGTGAAGATGTGACGGGGCAAGTGTGGTGTATTAAAGTATTGTAATTTAAGTTACATGTCAATATGTAAATTAATAGAAAGTGAATATTATAATAATTAATAGAATACAAAGTCTTACCTCTGTCTGACACTAATGTAGACTATTGAGAGATACAGAGTGAACAGTACACATTCGTACAAAAATTCGTCACCATAATGTCGCCTTGAGGAGAATGATTTCCGTACTAATGCCGTTGACAATAGTATTTGCGTAAAACCGCAAATCTACTGTATAAATTAGTTTTATTGTGTGTTAAATATACATATTATTCTATATAATTATGTGCCAAACCTAATTACATTTTGTATATGTTAAAAAGAAAACTGACAATTCGTGTCAAAACATGTATTGAACTTGAAACACTATTTTGCAGTTTAACTACTTTAGTTCCAGTTAGTAGGGTAAATTCCCTGTAGTTGGACATTAAAGCTTTTAAGATTTGTTTTTAAATATACTTAGCTGAAGACACTGAAGAGTGGATCTATTAATTTTTCGTTAATTCAGCACATAATTCGGCATACATGTTTTTATATTGAGTGAAAGATAGGCTCTCGACAATCTGCTATCGGGGGATCCTCGGCTACTTCGGTTTTGGTCATATTGCTTGACGACAGTCCGACAATCTGGACAAGCTATTGGTTGTAGGCAAAATAGAGGGGAAAAGACCACGCGTACGATCACCTAGTCGATGGTCCCATGACAGCTAGGTCACGTGATTGGTCCAAGATTACGTCACCAGGCATATTCTGTATGTGAATATGTCACCCAATGGCAACACTGATCGTGACGTAGCCTTGGGCCATCGATGGAAAGAATACCAGGCGCAGCATATTATTTTACCATGGTGGAACCAAGTAACCGCCGGCGCCGTTACTGGACTAACAATTGCTGCTGCCCTGCGAGAAGCTGAGGACCGTGCGAAATGGAGAAGTATCGTGAAAAACCCAACGTACACCTTTCAAGGACCCGACATTCAGAAATAAAGTATAATATTATAAACGGTTATTTACTTCTTCTCCACAAACAAATTACATAATATATATTAACAATGAATTGCACCTTAATAAATATGAGTTTTTTTTATACTACACAGGTGGCAAACAAGCATACGGTCGGCCTGATGGTAAGCCGTCACCGTAGCCTATAGAGTCACGTGTTTGATGGAGAACTCTCGCCTGAACTAGGTATCTGTATATTTATTTATAAAATAACCTTATAAAAGAATCTCCCCAATATTAATAGTGGTGGATACAAATATATTGGATGATTGTAGAAGTGTAATAAGTGTAATTTGGAACACGTAAATAATGCTAGTTGCAAAACCTAGGTTATAGTTGTTGTAGTTGTAGTTTAACGCTTTGTGGACGAAGAGAGAAAGGTTGTTAGGGTTCCGTAGTTCCGTACCTCAAAAGGAAAAAACGGAATACTTATAAGATCACTTTGTTGTCCGTCTGTCTGTCCGTCTGAATGTCTATCAAGACCCCTTTTTCTCTGGAACGCATGGAGGTATAAAGCTGAAATTCGTATCAAATACTTAGGTCTACTGTCCCTAGGAGCTGTGAAGAAATCGAACTTCTAAGCCAACGCAATCAAAAGATACAGCCGTTTATGCCGCATTTTCGACACTCACAAGGGAATCAAAACCTACAGGGTACTTCCAGTAAACTCAAAACCTTGAAATTTGGTACAAAGCAACGTCTTTTAATACAGATAAAGGAAAAATTGCGAAAAGCATAAATTTTTGGTTACATCATAATCATGTTTGCAGAAATGCACACCGAGGGTTTCCACGCCATCATCAGGAAAAGAATCGCTTCCCTGCTGCAACGTGTCCGAATCAGCGCCAACAGCATTCTATGTATGTTTGCGGACTGAGTGGACTGTCCAATAATGAAATTTTGGATTGGGGTTCACGTGAGGAACACGTGAACTGCAGTCTAAAATAGTCGAAACACTAAGTTTACTAACATAGATTAAGAACATTTATTTTATTGCTAACAAATATTGATTTCTATGTTTGAAATAAAAGTACAAATAAATAAATAAATAAATAAATAATAAAATTCTTTTTAAAATTTTCAAATAACTACTCATTTCCTCATGAACACGTAGAGGTATTAAATTGAAATTCATATCAAATACTCAGGTCAATAATACCTTTAAGCTGTAACAAAATCTAACTTCTGTTAACGCAATATACCTACAGGTTTGTACAGAACCCTCGATGAGCGGGTCCGAATCACACTTGGCCGGTTTTTTTATATTTTTGTAAAAAAGTCCTAAATACCTTCGCCACCTTATATAGTTACACCCAACTTCGCCAGCTGTTAGCAATTTTGAACATCATGATGGAATTTTAATAATGTAAGATTATTATAATCACAAAAACGCATGCTATATTTAGATACATTCACTAACAAATAAAATTTATACATTTAGTAGATGTTCACTCGTATTGAAAAAAAAATGTGCCAGGTCAAAAAGGTTTCTAATCTCTGATATGTCAAAAAGTTACAGCTGTCAGAATTATACGGAATAAAAAATCGTTCTTTTAAAATCCGAAAGAAAATGAAGGGTCCCACAACTAGGCATTCACCTTACACATAATATTGAATAAATTAAATTATCAGAATAATGGAAAACACAAGCGAACGCTGGATGTAGATAATACTAACTAATAAATATTATAAGTATCTAAAGGACATATTTGTATTTTTGGTCGAATAATTTTTGAAATTATTCAATGAGTTAGGTGTTTACTCTTTACAGGCATTTTTGATCTAGGCAAAGAGTACCTGCATGCAGTAATTAAATTAATTTACTCTAAAGTGGTCCAAGAGGGCGCGCGCCGCACCGGTTCGATTTCCGCTCGGGGCAAACAATTATGTGATGGTGTTGTGTTTGTGTATGTGCTCAAGTCTGGGTAGGAAGCAGGAGGGTTGTTTCCGGTACTCTCAGTCAACCTAAACACAGCTATCTTCTCGTCCTAATTACCGTTATTTCACGTTGATATTCTAAGAGTGGTACTGCCCCGTTCCTACGAGCCACTAACAGTTCATAGTAGTGGTTGGGTTCTACCACTCCAAAATTGCATATAAAAAAAAAGTTATAGGGACATTATCATACAGATTGAGCTAGCCCAAGTAAGTTCGAAACTTGTGTTATGGGATTGGTACTAACTAACTTAACGATACTATATTTTATAACAAATACATATTATACTGTTTATTAATCGTACACTAAATAAGAAATTAATTAAAAACTAAACTAACAATGAAAATAAAAATTAAAAATTAAGAAGGCATTGTGGCAGGGTGCCCAAAATGCTAGTGGCGTTACCTCGCTGAATGGCGATAGAGATCCGTTGAGCGAAGTAACAAATACCTAAATTATATAGATAAACATCCAAGACACAGACCAATCAGAAAAAGTTACTTTTTCATCGTGAATCGACCGAGATTCGAGCCCTGGACCACCTGGGTGGCGGCGGTCTGGCATGTAAATATTACGCCACGAAAGTCGAATATTGATCGTGTTTCCCGTACTAATAATAGTTTTATAACGAGAGTAAATAGTTATAACCACTGTTATTTTAGATAAATTAAATGAAGTGCATCACTGACTTTTAGTTTTCAATATTGGTAATTTTGTTTTGTTTCCGAAATGGTGGTAATTTTTAGAATTTTTGTTAGAGTGGCAAACAACAAGAGTAACCTAGACAACTACATAGAACCAAAAATTTAATATCAAACATGGAATGTAGATGGTCATTATACTTCCAACATTAATATTCCAAGAGAAAACATCGTGTATACTTTATAAAATATTAATTAATGTCAAAAAAGGCCGTACCCATAACTGGTCTTCTTTCGCCATTTACTTAAATTCAAAAAAATGGGTGACCATCCGAAAGAGAGGTCTTGAATAATAACATTTTCATTTGGTTTTATTACTTTTCCCAGTCGTCATTAATTTGAGGTTGTTTTATAGAGTAGTAGTTTAGAATATAATAAAACAATAAAACCAATCCATTTATTGTTAAATACTAAGTGACTGGTTGTTATCGTTATTTTATTGTAAAGTACAAAGAATCTCGCGAGTCTCGGAATTTAAAAGTCAATATTTTATAAGCATTCCTTTATGATTTCCCACGAGAAAGTAGTAAAAGTAAACAAAGTCGTGCTGTTATTGCTAATGTACAAATGAATGTTTCGTAAAACAAAACCTGTCTAATTGACGATGATAATAGCTATGAAATTAGAAATTAAGTTTTCGTGGTTTAGGAGTTAGCGTCCGCAAACAGAAGAACGACTTAAGTGACCGCTTTTAACATATTCACGGGTACTATTAGCCCGTACTCGTAACAATAACAGTCACAATTTCATGTCAATCTCAAGCGTTGTCTCACTCACACAAAATAGGAATTTAACGAGATAGTGCGTGCGTTTGATAAGTGATTAAATGATGACTTCTCACGCGTGGTCACAACGAAATACCCATGCTTTTACCCTTTCCCGTGGGATATTATTTATCCCGTAGGATAAAAAGCAACCCATATCCACAGAACAACTATAAATTGTATGCGAACCATGTCTGTAACTTAAACGTCCAAGTACCACGCCCTCAAAGAACCTAATGCAATCTAACTAAATGTAGTTTCAATAGATGGAGTAAATTTAAGAGGAGAGGTTTACGTGATTTTCAGAATTTCAGAAATTTCCACTGGAAAGCGGACACTACACGCTGGGTTTTCTAGTATAAAATAGACTACATTTTGAGAATTCTAATGCAGTTTTCAGCAATAAATAGAGCAATTCAAAGGGTTATGTGTATAAGATTTCGCGAAATACCCACGGGAAAGCGAACACGCAAAGTTGCGCTTGTTTCTCTAGTATAAAATAAACTGCATTTTGGCAATAAACTACGTTCCCAGTCCTATAAGTATTGATTGTTGTCATAATGGGGTTGCAGCGCCCAACCCCCCGTTCTGTCCCCGTTTCTAGTGCATTGGTTATATTATATTGTACACGAGTAGTAGCCCTCTCAACAAAGATCATTTAGGGTTTAACCATCACAGTCCGGTGGTTGGTAGGTACTGATCCAACCTTCGATACGAGAGGACGCGGATACTCGGAGCAAATATTTATGTAATGGCAATTGTATTTGTTCTCAAGTCTGGGTGATTTCTATGTATTACAAGTATGTATATACTCACAATATATAATATATCCGTTGTTTGCTACTCATAACACGAGCACTAGTCTATCTTGCTTTGGGACCAGTTAGAGATGTGTGAGTTGTCTACAATTTTTCGTTTTTTATTTAACCAAAAAGCATCTTTTGTCACGTTCGCACTTCATGTAATTCGCGTCAAAAATGACAGAAACAAAACATGTTTTAACACCTTGTCTATATCACGCTTAAGTGCGGCTTAAAAAAAGTAGTATTTACCTCTTTGTTGTAATTATTACTGGTACCGGTAGATAAGTAAATCAATATATATTATGGACAAATCACACAGATTGAGCTCGCCCCAAAGAAAGTGCGAAACTTGTGTTATGGGATACTAACTCAACGATACTATATTTTATAACAAATACATATATAGATAAACATCCAAGACCCGAGGCCAATCAGAAAAAGTTTATTCTTCAACATAACACGACCGGGATACAACCCGGGACCTCCTGGGTGGCGGACCGGCGGCGGCATGGTAACCATTTACGTCACGGAGGTCGTCAAGATAAGATAATAATAGGCGGTGTTTTAGTTAGTTTCCATGGGACTTGGAGAAGCGCGTCTCGGTGACAAGGAAAAAAATACTTATTGCTAATTAAGGTACCGTAGTAGGTACCTACATATTTTTTCCTACTATGAAAACAATATTTATTATTCGTGTTAATGTTTTGCTGATAAACAATAATGCTACTAGGTTTATCTCACGGCTTCGCCCGATGTGCTAATGAGTCATATAGAGGCTCTACTCTCGTTTGATCAAAGATTTTTGTAATAAAATCATTTATTTATTCTTTCCCAGATTATAGGTTACATTTATGCCACAAAGGTGGCAAACAAGCATACGGCCCACCTGATGGGAAACATCACCGCAGCCTTACCTTCCCAAGTGGAGCTCTGGAGACCTTACTCACCGTAGATATACAACATGGCCGAGACCAATGCTATTTGGCTACGATCTTCTGTATAAGTTACATTACAATAATAAATACTAGGTACTATACTTGAAAAATAAAGACGAAAAGCCCATCCTCACTCTCGTTTTCGCTCAACTTCATGATGTAGAACTCGCAAAAATATTAAATTAAAACAACAATAATAATATTACTCCAGGTGGCTAGGGTCTGCTGTATGTTGGGCAGTCTCCCGCAATCTTGCTTTGTATAAACTTAAATAAGTATACAGTGTACATTGTAACTTTCTTTGATTGCTCTTTCATTGCCTCTACCTCTAATGCATATTCTAGCAGTATAAGTATCAAAAGCCCATAGGTATTTTACGCCGGTGTGTGGTAGAGCGCGTATGGTGGCGTATGCTAGGTTACGCCCTACGCCATAGGAATTAGGTAATAAATAAAAAAACGGCCAAGTACGTGTTGGGCCACGCACAATGTAGGGTTCCGTATTTGCTGTGCCTTGCTTGTTCAATATCAAAATCATACATTTGTAAGCTTTCATGAAAGAAATTTTATTTTTTAAGTTCGTCGGCTATTACTCGGTAACTAGTAGAGCCTACTTAACCGTTATAGTTTTCATTGAAGGTTCAGCATATGGACTACTACCATGATTTTTTTCAAATTTCTAAATACAAGACTTTCGGAGATAGAGGGGGGGGGGGGACCACCGGGAAAAACGAAAATTGACAATGTAAATAATTTCGAAACGGATCATTGTATCGAAAAATGATCTTTCCACACCCTCAATGTTTTGAAAATACCTATCTAACGATACACCACAGGATAAGGTGGGCGCGAAAAAAAAATTCATTTCCACTTTACATGTAGGGAGGCACCCCAAAACATTATATTTTTCAAAATTTTGTTCCAGGACTTTGTCAGCATTGTTAATATGTGTATAGGTACATACCAAATTACACCTTTCTAGCACTAAGCGTCTACGCGCTAGACCGCGAACAGACAGACAGACGGACATGGGGACAAACTATAAGGGTTCCTTGTAGTTTACTACGGAACCCTAATAAATGAAAGTTTTTTTAAGCGGATAACAATACTTAATCAGACATATTTCATTAATAAAAAAATATATTAACATTGTTAAATATAGGAATATTATATTTCATATTTATGAAGAAAAACTACCTATGTACATAATAATTAATAGAAAATGATTAAAAACTGTATTATTGTAATGTTTATAAAATACAAAATCGTTAAATTTAATAGTTTTAATACTTTTGAAATAAAGATTATGAGTTAAAAATAAGATTTCTGTTTATTTTTGTTATACTATGACGCGATAGAATATAAAAATGATGACATTATGTACTAAACTTTAAATAAATAAAAACGAAAACAAAACAACATGAATGTAAGAATACAATAAAAAAAACTGCAATGATAGAAAACTTCGCTTACCTTTTGTTTCCACAAGCCAGAATAAAAAAATCACATTATAACACAGCACTGGCCATCATAATCACTATTTAAAAAAAGTACGTCATTAACTCGTTCTTTAATTGAATATTTTTAATTTTCAACACAATTTTGTTAGGTTATTTTGACAGTTCGCGCAATGCTAAGCGACCACAAGAATATCCTTGCGGATGGGCACTGTTTTACCGACGGTGTTGGTTGAGTCGAGTGATTGCCAGCGCAACCATTATGACTTCCATTTTTAGATCTTCCAGTAGACTTACAGTTTGACTTTATGATTATATTAAACAGTACGACGTGCATTCATAAAATTATGTTTAAAATAACCGAGTATAACGTGTGGACGGAGCACGCTCGCCATGTTTTGTTCAGAATATTGATTGCAGACTTGACTTCTCAAAAAGTCGGAGGGTAGAGATTGGGGTTCGGGATCCCTATTTACTGGTTGTTACCTGCGGATACGGCCGCGTTATAAAAGGGAAGAGAAAATAATTGTTGTTTTTAATTTTATCCCATCATGGTATTAAAATGTTTGTTGGGCATGGGGTTGCCAACTTTTTTTAGACGAAAATAGAGTATACTACTGTTTGAATATTTGAACTCTTTTTTATAAGATTTTGCCTACTTTAATTTTATAATTCTTTATATCAGATAACAGTCAACAAAAACGTGAGCAGGGCCGTAAAAATGATTCGTTTTCTCAATATTGGGTGAAGGCATTTACTCGATTTTTTATTTTATCAATAGTATTCATATTGTACTATGTAAATTATAAAGTGTTGTAGATTATAGTACGCTGGCATGCAAATTATAGAGTTACTGAATCAATCAAATTATTTATTCACGTAATAACCCCTGACGCAAAAGGAGGGTGTTATTCGCCTTTTAACACCCGATGCATGAAATAGGAGGGTTGTTATTATTTTGACGTGTGTTGTGTATAATATATCTAGTTATACCTGTAGCATCGTCGAAACGGATGGTCCGATTTTTTATGCGTTTTTTGGAAAGCTAAATTGATCGAGAATGTTCTTAGCTTTCAAAAAAATCTGTTCACCCGTTTGAAGATAATCAGCTCTTTACTAATTTGATGAGGGAAAAACAAATCGGAAATTAAGGAAGGAGAGTCTGCAGTATATTTTGTATGGTTACTTTTTAAAGGTTTCCGAGTCGGGAGTTTATTAAATTTTAAGTCTAAACTTGTAAGAGGCAATAAGGTCTGCTATTCTTGAGCCGAATGACATCGCACGTGACGTGACGATGGAAGGCCAAACGGAATATCCCTCATACCAAATACTATAGAAATATAATACGCACAGCTTTTGACGTTTCTCATACAATGACTTGGCAACCTCCTGTTCACGTCATGCCGCTAGGGGCGCTATAACATTTTGCATACAAAACGCACAAAAGTTTTGAAATCGTTCACCTCATGCCGTAGGGGCGCTAGTGTCGCGTCTTGCCCGAATTCTTCCGAAGCTGTGCGTATTAACTCGGGAGAGTTTCTATAGTATTTGCTCATACTTACGAAGAGTTCCGTATAGTTATGTTCTTTAAAATCTAAACTAAAAACTAAACCATCTGTAATGAAACTAACACTAATATTAAGAATTAATAAGCCAGGGTCAAAACGGTTATTTATATTTATTTAATTGGGTATGAGTGTATATCCCAATATTTTCTTTGTAATGTGGAACAAAGATGTACTTAATTTATTGAAATAATACAATAGAAATAGTTGAGTTCAGCCTTTGCCAATAGGGTGAAACCCATTGTCAGCTCAGCAACATAAGTACCAATTATCAGCAGAAATAATATATAGCGGTTAGGCGGATATAAATATGTTTTAATTACGATTATTACTAAACATATTTATAAAAGGTGACGATATTAAACATTTCTAGGTACAAATGAAAATATTGAAATAACTTTTCATCATTTTTGATAGGACATGCTTCAAAGTGGGCAACGCATCCAAGATCTTGTAGTCGTGGATGTCCGTGGATGTCCATGTTTGCTTACCATCAGGTGACCCGTCAGCTCGTGTGCTTCTCCTCTGTCAAAAAATGAAGAGCACACTAACGTCGCGAACACGCATGTTAAGCGAGCGCTACATCAAGCACAAACATTTGAACATTTAAATGACGACTTTGCACACTTGTTTGTACACGTACAGTACGTTGACCAACCACAAACAAGATGGACGACGATTTTGTGGATGCAGTGTGCTTATACTATTTGAATTTTTGAGTGCATGTCATTCATTATTTTTTAAATGTGCAGAAAAATATGAATCTATCAAAACAGCCAAAAAGAAGGCGTGATGTCAGTAAAAAAGTTATTTATCATGTCATGTAACCTAACCTATTTCAGTCCTTGTATTGTACGTACATACTACATATATATCGATGTGTACGTACATAATATATCTCACAAGTTCACAACCGTCCGCTCCCCAACACTCGCGCGACTAAACAGAACTTTGCGCAAGTGTGGCAGGCTACGCAAACTGAAATTGTCGAATTTGAACGCTTCGATGTACGATAAAAAACCGACACAGCTTGGCAAAGTGCACTTCTTTGCGCACTTGTTTGAACAAAGATTTCCCGTGCCACATATTATTATAGCTTCATTCAAATGTTCACATGTTTGCAGCTTGATGTAGTGCCCGCTTTATGCAACGTCGACCATAATCGTCACTTCGAATTAGTTCGGATGGCATGTTTAAGCAGTCAGTTAAGGCTGTGAGCGATGGTTGACAGTCGTTAGTCAAGTAAAATTGGCACTATAGTTTTATTTAATTCTTCGATATAAAAATTACCACACAATAGGGAATTTTTTAATGATGGCAGCACCACCATCGTGATAAGAAAGCTGTGGATCAGCAGCAGATTAGACAATCGGATCTAGTTTGCGATAAAGAAGCTTTGACATTTTAAGCTTGCATGCTTAACTCTAAATCTAGACTAAATTTTGTTCTAATGTGAATATCTAAATAATGAAATAGTGATAAATAGCTAATTAAATAAAAATTGCAATTCCAATTTTAAGTGTCCAAATAATACGTTTATTTGGGCACTTTAAATTTAATTTTTATTTCTTTCTTTCATTTGTGAAATATTAACAATTTATGAGTATAATGGATTTTTATCTATATACGTAATTGTTATAAAATATACCTAATATCGTTGACTTAGTATCCCATAACACAAGTGTCGAACTTACTTTGGGGCAATCTGTGTGATTTCTCCCTATATATTTATTTATCATCCGCGTAAAGTTCCAGACCCGTTCCCGTGGGAACCACATTGAATTTCGGGAAAAGCTTTCTACTGGTGAAATAATTTTTGAAATCGGTCCAGTAGTTTCGGAGCCTATTCATTTCAAACAAACAAACAACCAAAGATAATGCTGTTTTCAAGCCGCCTGAAGACCACCGACTTGGCTTAACGGCTGTCATCCATCGACAACCGCCAGGACCGTTGGCTAAACGTGCCCAAGCACAATAAGCTCGAGATTGGGACAAGCCCACCACACATTCCCACCGCTGTGTTCCCTGTATACCTCCTCAGATAGACAGTAAGCGATGAATCTGTCTGTCTGCTGTCTTGGAACTCACAACGAATTTATTCAATAAGAAGATAGTTGGAGTAGTAAGTGTTGAAAGGACTAATAAAGAATAAAGGAATAAGCGAGATAACGAAACCCATCCAAACACTGGCCAGGATTGACATTGCTTAACGTGCTGTCGCCAATGATTGGATGGGGTTCGTTATCTCGAGCTTCTCCGTACTTCAGAGGGCACGTTATAACCCTTTGATATCAAGTCTTACCGCGTTTCTAGTATGCACTGCGGCTTTTTGTGCCCTAGATGTGATTGTGACCTATTTTCTAACACGCGAGTCAGCCAAAAACCTGACATTTTCTAGTTCCTTATTACATAAGTAGTGAAACCGGCGTAAATAGGTTCAAAATAAGAATAAAACTAGTAATAGCAAACGAGTTTTTTAGGCTATTTTCTCCTACAGTAGGGCCAAAATCACACTTCATCAAAATTCATCAACGTAGCTTTTAATAGGCCACGAAAATCATTATGTTTTTAGTTAGAAGTGCATAATTAGTTCACTTTTTACAAAAAATAATAAACAAGCTAAACCCGCGCGTCCCTCTTTCTCATGGGAATTTCGGAAAGTACCTATACATTATTAACATTCCTCATAAATCACACTATCTAATAAACAAGCGCATCGAAATCCGTTTAGTACTTTTAAAGATCTTAGCATACATGGGGACAGACGACAGACAGACAAACTTCATTTAATTTTTATACTATGTTAAGATATTTCCTGTAATATTGAACAAAATAGATTGACATCGACGCTATATAGTATGAGACTGACATATGACAAATGAGATCTATTATTTTGGCCCATCTATAATATCTGGCCGGGCCGACCGACATACAAGCACTGCTCAAGCAGGTAAGCCATTGATTGGCATTGATCAACATTCAACATACACCAACCACTTTTCAGTCATAGTCAACAACCATTACCGACCGCCCGAAGCATTTGTAACTGCTCGCACGGTTTCGTATATGTGAGTATGTAGAAGACTGAAGTTCACTATGCAGTACTTTCTACTCCGACTATCTTCGCTCTGATTATTTGTGAGTTCCAGAGACAGCTATAGTTTCTCCCCCTGGAGGTCAAAAAGCTTCATCGCTTATTGTCATTCTGAGGTCGCCATTGTTGATCTTGGCTACACAGGTGACACAGCGGTGGGAATGTGTGGTGGGTTTGTCCCAAGTCCGAGTATGTCGGATTGGCTCTTAAGTAAATTCGCCACTGGTCCTATATGACGTTTTCTAGCTTCATCATGAGAATATCATCGGATCAGAAGTATTATACTTATCTCTCTATTGTTCATTTGTCCGTAGCCATTTGACTAATGCCTCGCAAGTTTGGAATTCTAGCCACGATATTTACAAACTTCGTATTGAAAGAGTGCAGAGATTTCATAAATATTTGGATTAAACTTGAACTTAATCAAAAGATTATGAAGATGCCGACGACGTTATCACTTCCTACTACATGATGTCAGGCTCAATATTATCAACAGGATTTTTATTTGGATTATTAGACTTCCCTGAACTTCTACCTATCTAAGATACAAATCTGACGACCTCCTGTGGGGTAATGGTTACCATGCCGGACTCAGGAGGTCATGAAGAAAAACGAACTTTACCTGATTGGCCCCAGGTCTATCGTCTTAGATGTTTAATGTTTATATATAAATATCGTATCGTTGAGTTAGTATCCCAAAACACAAATCTCGGACTTACTTTGGGGCAAGCTCAATCTGTGTGATTTGTAAAAAAAAGATCTGTACTATATATATTTATATATATATATATATATAGGTTTGTATATATTTGTATTTACAATAACATATCCGTTGTCTGGGACCAGATGGCGCTGTGTGACTTGTGTAGAAATTATTTTGTCATTAAAAATATTTAACACATTATACCTAACTAAAAGATTTCTTTACCTATCTGCGAACATTTATTTTTAATATAATTGTTCTAAATATGCTTATCTATAATAAAATTTTACTGCAAATGCAAATCTTCTTGAATTATATGGTTACAGAATGAGAGGCTAAAATAAATACTAACGGTCGGCTTAACTGAAATGCAACAAAAATCTATTGTTGCAAATCATCTAAAGTGGGATTGTTAAGCCAGATTAAAATCCATCGCGAACCGGAGCTAGCCCAGGGCCATAGGTTTTCCCATTAGCCTAAGACTATCTTGATATCAAATTTACAGTCAATTACTTAAAACGGATAAAGGGATTAACCCGACTCTTGTGCATCATACTATGCACTATCCTTGACAATTGAAATTAAAATGGTTTGAGTCCAACTCTCCACCTTACTGCATGGAATTTGGAATTAAGGGCCCTTTGAATAATAACTTTTAAGCTTTCGCGTTGAATTATTATAAACTAATAAATGAAGCGGGCATTAACTTCGTTAATAATGAATGTACGCCTAAATAAATTTCTATAGCAATAATTTTTGTTGTTGTGCAAAATATACTGAGATTCGTACAGGAACTTAATTTAACTTAGCGTTGAAATGAATGTAAGAAATAATTACGATGGCGTCGCGCGTCGCTGTATGTTGCATTCTTAACCGAACACAACAGTTAGGCAACGTCGGCCCTAACCAGTGTTTGGATGGGTTTCATTATCTCGTGCTCTCACGTCAACTCGAAAATACACGAGAACATTTGCTGCCTTCCGGCCAGGGTCTGTTTGCTTTTATGTTAACAAATGATAAATGGCACAATTTATTGACATTCCGCGTACGTAATGCTGAATGTAACTACAAAATAGTTTTCAATTTTCTTTAAAAAAACTTTACCATCTATTTTTAAATGACAAAAAAAGCCGTAACTGGTTTCCTTTCGCCATTTCTTTTACCAGTGGTCATTTTGCTTTTGTTTCCAAAATGGTAGTAGTTTATAGAGTATATTAATCACTACATAGTATAAAACAAAGTCGCTTTTTCTGTCCCTATATCTTTAAAACTACGCAACGGATTTTGATGCGGGTTTTTTTAATTGATAGAGTGATTCAAGGGGAAGGTTTTAAAGTATCATACATTCCAAAATTCCCACGGGAAAGCGGGATACACGCAAACGAAGTTGCGCGGGTTTCGCTAGTTTTATATAAATCATTTATTACTGTATACTCTGACAAGAAAACGTGTTTGTGAAAACCTATTAACTGAATAAAAGTTTTGGATTTGAATTTGCTTTCGAGGGCACGTTAGGTAAGCCATCGGTCCCGGCTGTTGTGGATGGGATAGATAACAGTCAAGCCAAGTCGGTGACAACACTGACCCCCGCCAATCCGTTACATACCAAAGTACGCTCTAATCCATTTCGATTGAAGGGAGACCCGTATCTCAGAAGTGGGATGATTATGTGTTGATGTGGTGTAATACTACCTGGCAGCTACCTCGGACAAAGAATTAGTTTAGCTATTCAAAGGTAACGCTGCCAGTATCTTCGGAACCTTGCCTAAAGATATTTTAGTTATTTTATTATATTTTCTAACGTTTTTATATTTAGGTTCATAATAATTATTTATGTTTAGTTTAGTTTTAATGTGTATGTATTAAAAAAAAGGCTTTCCTGTTTAATACTTCTGTTAGCATTATAGCTTAGTTTTGTTGACCGCGAAACCCGCGAAACCTCAACACTACTCAACAGTCGCCGGCGGTTTCCGTGCATACTCGAATTAATTACATCGACAAAAAGGCATTTTCCACATTGATTTACTCGATGTACATCAACTTTTATTTATTTAAATTAATTATTATTATTATATATATATTATTTTTGTATAAAACTTTGTTGCACAATGGTGTATATAAAAGGTGACATTGTCAAACTGGGTGACACCTTTGGGACATTATAAACTGTTACATTTTATGATAATTTTCGTCATTTTTAAAAGAATGTAGCCTATTCATATTATCAATCAACCATGTATGACACCTGTTGCATGATCAGATGAGTAAATATAAATATTCTTGGACGAATCACACAACGCCATCTAGTCCCAAACTAAGCAACTAAGCTTGAACTACGGTAAGAAAATGTCATATTAAATTATACCTGTCACTATATTGACGACCTCCGTGGCGCAATGGTTACCATGCCTGCCCGTCACCTAGAAGGTTCCGGGTTCGAATCCCGGTTTGGGTCATGATGAAAAACTTTTTCTGATTGGCCTCGGGTCTTAGATGTTTATCTACATAATGTATTTGTAAAATATAGTATCCCATAACACAAGTGTCGAACTTACTTTGGGGCTATCTCAATCTGCGTGATTTGTCCCTACCCATACTAATATTGTAAATGTGAAAGTGTGTTTGTTTGTTTGTTTGTTTGTCTTCCCTTCACATCGAAAGTAATAAAAGGTTTGGAGAGTGACATAGCGTCGACGATACTGCAAAAGTGCTGATCTAATATTTGCAATAGTGCGTAACTACAAGGTTAATTACTTTCCAGGAGATAATAAAAACTTTATAATTTAAGTAATTAGAATGATAAAGCGAATCTTACTGAAATATTTGGTTCTTAGTGTACCAGGCCATCAGCCAGTCTTAGAAAATTCACAGTTGTTCTATTTATTCGGGTGTCGCGGCACTTACGCGGTTTTGTTGTGCCAATATCAGCCTCAAGATACGTATAATAAATGAATAGATACGCGTAATTGTAATAAGCATAAAAAGTACAAAACTCTGAAACACAAACTAATGGCACTTCTCAATCACAAAATATTGGAAATAAACAATTTTTAACACTCAACAAAAATAAAACATAAGTAGTTACAACACTCTTATATTATATATAAAACTGTCAAATTAAAGAAGAATATAAGAGATTAGACTTAAAGTGGAATTAAATTTAAAGTGCGTTTCATGGAGGTATGTTCGTTTATTTTCATAGAGAAGCAAACTTTCTTACACAATTCACACCGCACCACCTGCTCGGTTACTCTGCATAGCAATCGCGATTTTAATTTCAATTCTGTATAATTTCAAATGCAAAATTAACAGCAAATCCTAATTCGTACCATTGAAATTTTATACGAACTATTTGGTTAGCATACAATCCGATTTCATTTAGTTTAGTATTTAGTTAGCGATAGTTTAGCTGTAATGAGTACCTAAAATTAACAATCCAATGGCGATCTTGCGGAATTCTCTTCAAGAGTAAGGGAACCGGTCCTAAAATAAGCTAGGCTTAACCCTGCTTGTGTCATGAGTATACCGGTATACCAGAAAACGGATATATTATCGTAAAGACTCGGGAACAAACACAAATACCATCACATAAATGTTTGCCCCGAACGAGAATCGAACCCGCGCTCTTTAGTACCGAAAGTAGGATCATTCACTCACACACACCAACGCACAATATCGGGCTGTCTGTTAATTAGCACTTATTATAAACGGCCATTTTGATAGGCAAACAATTATAGATTGAGCTCTAATGTCTATGGTTACCCGCATTAATTGGAGCTCAATTTATATTGTTGTTGAGTTAACTGCCCATGTCATAAGGAATATAATGCGTGAGTAAAACTTACCAAATAATAATGAGAAATAGACCATCGTTGTAGTGAAAGTTATGTAATGGTTTCGTAACAGGGGTCACAGGTTCGATTCGGCCGAGACAATAGCGACATGGACCGTCTAATGATAATGTGCATGTTTTTGTCTAAGTACCGTAGACAAAAACACCCATAGATGCCGCAAGGCTCTTTTGTATGCAAAGCGTTTTTAGATTTAATATTATTATAATGATACATATTTTTTTTTAATAAAAAGAAATCGTTTGAGAGAGAAACAGAGATCTTTTTTTTAGTATGTAGACGAGATTAAATTTTAGACCACTTGCTTACTAGACGACAAAGAATAAGAGACGAAATGCGTTTTAGACGAGTTGCTATTGTAGACTTACGTTTGTGACGATTTGATACTAACTCATCGTTTTATTAATGTTCTCCTAGTCTAGGTCGAAGTATTTCCATTGCTTCAGCGAGGCAACGCTGAAAGGGTTTTGGGTACCGCCACATCACATGCACCATCTTGCGTGTGTGTGTCCCACTTTGTCGTAGAAATTTCGGAATGTTTTGTGCAAATAAAACTTTCTCTTGAATCACTCTATCTATACAATACTATATCTATACTAGGTAATATTATAAAGAAGTAAAGTTTGTGTGTTTGTATATTTGTTAAATTGTAAGGGGTAATCTCGGGATCTACTGAACCGATTTTAAAAATTCTTTCACCAATAGAAAGCCACATTATTGCAGAAAAATAAAAAGGCTTTTACGTGGTAGTCGGTTTTGCAAAGTGAATCAGAGAAAAAACGGTCGAATGAAAGCGTTTCTTACAAACGCGTGTACTAAAAAAGGATTATTAACATTATGCCCAACGAAGTGGGCACGGGTCACCTAGTAATATTATAAAGAGGAAAGATTTGTTTGTTTGTTTGTTTGAAATGAATAGACTCCGAAACTACTGGAGCGATTTCAAAAATTCTTTCACCAGCAGAAAGCTACATTATCAGGGAGTGACATAGGCTATAGCTTTTCCCGAAATTCGATGTGGTTCCCACGGGAACGGGTCCGGAACTTCACGCGGACGAAGTCGCGGGCTAAAAGCTAGTCTATTATAAAAATCCGTTGCCTAGTTTTAAAGATCTAAGTATACATAGGGACAGACATTAGTATCTTCTTCATGAGACAGACAGACAGCGAAGGAGACTTCATTTTATACTACGTAAAGATTAGTTTTGAATTAAGACTTTTAGTTCAGTTTCTTGTACAGTCGTGCGATGAGCTTAACACTTGCTGTACAATTTTGGCTCTTGTGAGGGTAGCTATAAGTGCATTACATATAAGATCCATTGGTCCAATAAACTAGTTATACTTAGTAACCGTCTTTGATTGACACGCCCTCTCTTGACATGGCGCAGCGGTGCGGAACTAAATTAAATAATACAGTCGAGTGAAATATAATTGTGATAAACTTGTAATAATGGAAAGTGTTTTATCGCCCCAGGGACCATTTCAGTTTGATAAAAATGCGCTGGACTCAGCGTCGGGTGCAAGTGAAGCATGGAAAAAATGGAAAAATGGCAACGAAATCTATATAAAGGCATGCGACAATAATTATCATTGTTAAGTACGCGCATTATTACCAAAATGTGCGTCATCTATTTAAATATATGTCTCCTTACCGCAGTTCTGTTACCGCGTCATTTGTATACTGTTACGGTAGTAGGGAAGTATCACCAGTGCCCGCGACCCCGCCACGTGAAGGCGGAGAAGGTGGCAGACAGTCAGGTTTTTAGTCGGTATCCCTCATTGGCAGAGAGGCGAGCCCGACAGACCCCCGTCGCTTCCCCCAAGTGGCGGGACATGCAGTAATGCATTTTCCTGACTTTAAACAAAAAAAAAAAAAAAGGTACTTTTAGAATAAAAAAAATATGGCAATGACTTCTATTCATGCGTATTTTTTTCATGACAACCAGAACAAAAGGCAGTCCAATGCTGGACAGCCCGACAGATTCCAGTTGCTTCTCCAAGTGGCAGGACATGCAGAAATGCATTTTCCTGACCTTACTAAACAAAACAAAAATGTGTATCTGTTATTATTAGTGCTCTTTAGTGCTTTACCTCTGAATTATTATCTTTTTACATCGATCCATAATCATTCCATTGGTGGGATACGGATCTCCCTTTAATTTAAATGAAATGAAAATGTCTTTTAATCAAATAGACCTATAGAATCGTCACATTTTTTTTCCTACCACCAGTTCAGACTAGGGATCGCAGGGGATTACTACAATTTTACAATGCTTTTTTTTTATACGCAAACAAGTGCAATACCGGGGGGGGGGGATCACTCGTTGCCAATCCTCCAAACCCCCCCCCGTGTCCCGTGTTGCCAGTGGAGCTCTGGAGACCTTACTCACCGTAGGAACACAACATGGCCGAGACCAATGATATTTGGCTACGATCTTCTGTAAGGTGGAGGTCCTTCCCCAGACGGGCTGCTCCGATTTGAGCGGATTATCCGCTGCGCCCTACTAAAGACTCACATTGGCGGAGGCGAGTGTTTTTGAAGCCGCCTGACAAACGACTTGGCTCGGCTGTCACACCACACTACCCTGTATCTTCATCATCATCATCGTTTCAGCCACAAAGAAATCCACTGATGAACATACGCCTCATAAGATAGAAAATCACAAACTATGTGAGTTCTTCCCTATATTGTGTGATTTGTCGCTATATATTTATTTTATATTTATATTTCAATAAGCCGTTGTAAAAATTTCTTCGAATTTTCATCGTTAGTATCGAAACATCTTTGCCTCTCTATTCTTATAACAAACATCGATCCCAAGCTAACAAGCGGTATCGAGCCCCTCAGTCTAAAAAGCCCTTCTGTCTGCGGAGAGATTTCGCCTCCCTATGCGTATTTTACCGCGTATAAAATGAGTTTGTTCCAAGGAATTGTTTGACTTGATGCCTACGGCCACTTTCTACCATCGTCACCAGCAGGAAATCCAACCTCAGAGACTAGAACCAAAATGGTCGCGTACTGCGCGGTTTCAGAGGAGTTTCTTTGGTACTATAACATGGGGTTCTTAAAAAAAAATCAGTGTCGCCAATGCGCGTGTCATACTCCCGGTGTTGCAAGTGTCCATGCGCTACGGTGACGTAAGCTTGTTTGCCACCTTAGTGGCATAAAAAAAATCGTTCAAATCTCGTGCCAATCTCAACCGCTGTTTCTCATACAAAATAGGAATTGAGCGCGATAGAGATTTTTAAAAGATTTTTGTTACGAGAATAGAACCGGTGCGGTGGTATCTTTTTTTATGTTATACGGAAGACAAAAAAGCAAGCGGGCCACCTGATGGAAAGTAGTCACCGCCGCCCATGGACATCAGCAACACCAGGGGCACTCCCAACGCGTTGCCTGTATCTGTAATCTGTATTAGATGACCACTCGGAGGTAGTGTAATTCGAGTGTACCGTCTTTGACGCAATTTGTTGCAAAATACACCCATTGTCTTAAGGCTCACACTTACGCCTGTTTTCTGTATCTTGCTCTCACTGGCCAACTTTTTATCGCACTAATGGTCTACCTTACTTCCGTAATACGATATACGTAGTAGTTTTTTTGTGCCATGCAACAAACAAACAGGCAAGCGGATAAACTGGATAGTGGTTAGTGTGCCATTCAGCCGACAAACAGGCAAACAGTCAAACTGATATGCAGTGTGGTCAGTGGTGTGATACCCGCTACAAGATATGTGGAAGTATGTATAAGTATAATGTAGTTGTACGAGTAATTACATTATAATTTAACTCGAAAGTGCTTGTAATATGCCTTAACAATTTTAAAAAGCGTTATATTGTTAAATGACAAAAAGGTCGCAACTGGTTTTTGACATTGGAAATGTCTTTTCGTTCGCTTCAGTATAGGCTTCGATTTCACGAAAAAGTGCGATCCCCTTATAACTCAAAGAGTTGTGAAGATATGATATTCATAATAGGCTCAAAAGACGCGTATTCACGAGAGCTGTAAGGTGCAAAAATAATTATTTGAGAAAGTCAAAAACGAAAAAAGTTATAGCCGAAATTGTGAAAATAAAAATCATTTCTTTCCGAATTTTTGATTTTGGCGCTCGATATTTTGGAAACGAAGAATGATATCAAAAATTTGAGAAAAATTCGTCTGGACAATTTGGTCAGCTATAATTTGAGCCTAAAATAAAGATGATCGGGTTAAGGGCTTGCCCTGTAGCTTAACCTTTTTGAACAAAGTCAAAAACGTTGTAGTTTTATTTTGTAACCTTTTCCTTTTCCCGACTTTATCGTCGCTCATCATCATCATCATATCAACTCATAATCATCCCATTGCTGGGATAAGGGTCTCCCTTCAGTCGAAGGTGATTAGAGCGTACTCTGCCACGCTGCTCCAATGAGGATTGGCAGAGGCCGGTGTTTTCAAACCGCCCTAAGGCCACCGACTTGGCCTAACGACTGTCATCCATCGATAACAGCCGAAACCGATGGCTTAACCCTTTATAGGGCATAAGCATCTAGGGTACATAAAAAAAACTATGTTTTTAGATTGCTTTTTTATGTTTTTTAATAAAACACGGTGGTAAAAATATTCCCTTTGCCCGTGTGGCTTGAGGTTCTGAGGTCTGCTGAGTACCAGATATATTGAGTAAAATTTCAAATCTTGCTGCCCGCCTAGAACGATCGCGTTGGGATGGGACGATGGAGGACGGAGGGCTAGATGAAAAATCAACACATGAACTGCTAGGTTCGACTTTCGAGAGGTATTATGCTGCTACGTCATAGTTTTTTAGGATCGCTCAATCGATACGTATTGTATGAACCTCGTCTTCAACAGATTTAAAACCATCATCAGATACATCGGGAAGACAAAATATGTCTTCCAATTCATTGACTATTTGTAAATCTATATACATATAATAAAACAGTAGACCCCGATGTCTGAACATAATTTGGCAAAAATGGAGAGGGAACAGTTAGAGGAAGGTAATAAAAGCAAAAAAAAAATTTTTTTATTTTTTTGTCTGTCTGTCTCTCTGTTTGAACGCGCACATCTTCTAAATTACTGAATGGATTTTAATGCTGTTTTCACAAGAAGATAGAATTTGGCTTGGAGCAGAATATAGGCTTTGTCGCATTTAAATAGGATATCAGGAAAATAAGTTATGGTCATTTAAAAGTCTCTACCCTGTCAATGTAAGAAGAAAAATATTTCTCGCACTTACAAACTTGAGACTTGGTACACCATAACTACCGACAACAGACTAGACCGGACCGGACCGAACCGGACCGAACCGAACCGAACCGGATCGAACCGAATCGAACCGGACCGGATGTCAGGAATAGAAGTTACCCTCATTTAAATTTTCAACAGCCTAAGAATTTTTAAATTGTCACTCACTGCTGAGTCGGAATCGCCCGATATCTCATAACGACAATTTTTAAATTCAGTAGCACTATGTTTGAAAGTTTTTTTTTACTTAACCATTTAAAATTTTGTTCCTCTAAAATTCACTAGATGGCACTGTTAGATTCTGAATCGCGCTATGAAAGTTTTTTAGTATAACTGTGTTGACCATTTCAATTTTAATATAATTTTAATTTTTCATACTGATTTTACATTTAGGTATTTTGATTAGGTACGATAAAATTAAATAAAACACAGCGGCGAGTAAATAGACAATGAGCAATAAAGAACACTGACGTCTCGGGGAAAAACTATAGCAGTAGTAATAGGAGACTGTTAAATCTGTCTATACTATTATAGTCATAAGCCCAATTCCACTCGGGCGAAGCCGCGGACACAGCTAGTCGTTAAGTATTTTTCTACTCCTACTCATTTGCCAGATAGTCTGTAATAAGCAAAAAAGGAAATAGGTTAACGTGGTCCGACAGTCTCTTCGCGAGTTTTTCAAAAGCACTAATATTCTCACGGTGGCTCACAGTGCATTCTTGAAAGCATCATGTTTGTTCGTAAGAACATTCATGACTATAACCAGGTGTGGATATTCATAATTTAAATACGCGTAACAGATATAAATTAGCTGTTCCTAAATTCAGGCTTAGGAAAGCGGGCAAGTTATTTATGATTCAAAGTTTGCATTATGTATAATAAAATTCCAGAATATATAAAAAAAATGCCCAATCGATTTAAATTTAATGTCAAAAATTTCTTAACCAGTAAAGCGTACTATACTATCAACGAGTATCTAAATGAAAGGTCTCCCTGGCCCCCTTGCGAAGGTGAAATGCTAAAACTTGTCGTGAAAAGCCAGTCAATGTTCAATAAATAATATAAATAAAAAATTGTTTTCAATATTGTAATATGTACACGCGTCGTAGTGTCATCCAAATGGGACTGTTTTTTTATATTATTTACATTTTAATATAATTTACATTAAATAATTGGTGACAAGGATGTTAATGTGTACAGGCACGTCATCACCATACTCGCAAATTGTCCAAACTGGCGGTGGCGTTGTGGGTCGGGTTACTGTTGTTCCCTTCAATATTGTTCATAATATTGTTGATGGTGAGCCCAGTAATGGGGGCTGGCAGACTGACTCTCACGTCAACTCGAAAATACACGAGAACAGTTGCTGCCTTGCGGACCTGGTCTGCTCCTATCTTTAACACCGATTTTGCATTTTATATTTTAGATTAATTAATGGCACTATTTATTGACGTAATGTTGTATGTACCTAGTTTTAAATTTTATGGTAAAAAAAACCGATATATTTATAAATGCTAAAAAAGGCCGTAACAGGTTTTCTTTCGCCATTTCTTTTACCAGTGGTCATTTTGCTTTTGTTTCCGAAATAGTAGTAGTATATAGAGTAGATTAATCCCACCAAAAACATTTTCATGTAAAATGTTGCCAAGACGAGACCATAATGACTCGCATTGTCAAAAAGTTATCAGATCTCATGTAGAGCCAAGCTTCTAACTCTACACGCCCTACCTCTACAAGGCCTAACTTCACAAACTCTACACCTTCAAGTGACGAAATCGGGGGTTTTAGGACATTAATAAAATCTAAAGTATAATAGCTACGACATTCAAAGTTTATTGACGACCTCCGTGGCGTAATGGTTACCACGTCAGACCGCCACCCAGGAGGTCCCGGGTTCGATCCCCGGTCGGGTTATGATGAAAAACGAACTTTTTCTGATTGGCCTCGGGTCTTGGATGTTTATCTATATTATGTATTTGTTATGAAATATAATATCGTTGAGTTAGTATCCCATAACACAAGTTTCGAACTTACTTTGGGGCTAGCTCTCCGCTTGGCTCGTCTGGTACGAGATTTATACAAATCATTTTTTACAACTGTATACTCTGACAAGAGAACGTGTTTGTGAAAGCTTATTCTCTAAATAAAAGTTTTGAATTTGAATTTGGTCACCCCACGGGCAAAGGGAATATTTTTACCAGCAAAAAAAAAGCGTGTAAGAAAAGCCTCGTAAATACATAATGAAACATAAAACTTATTCCAAATGCAATATACATTAGACATTAAGTTTAATAACAACTTATCTTTCGAAAGTCGCAAAATTTGAAGATGCATAAAGATTTAACAGCAGGTGTCGAAATTCAGTAGTTTTTAAACTTGTAACTGTCACAGATAAAAAAAAATATTATGACGTCCGTTCTTAACTCCTAGATTAAAAAAAAATAATAATATATGAAATCCGCAATTTGTTGCCATAGGAATAAATTCGATCACTAGTTTCGTTTTCAAAAAAAAAAAAAAAAATTATGGTGGGAAATATATTCCCGCTGCCTTATAAAGAAAGGGTCGTGCCCTCCGAAGCACGGAGAAGCTCAAGATAACAAAACCTATCCAGACGCTGGCTAGGGTCGATGTTGCTTAACTTTCGTGTTCATATTAGAGTGCGACACACCACACAGCGACGCCATCGAGCTCCTCCGACGCCATCGAGCTCCTCGTCGCTCAGCGACAATATTTTTTCGAATTCCGTAGATTCATTTCCAATGTGCACGATAGTCGTGTGAAGCACGAAATCTGTGAATTTTTTTCGTCATTTCTTTTCATCTATTATCGTATCAATCCATAATCATCCCACTGCCCACTGTAGGGATACGGAGTGCTTAGCACTTTTTGGTCACATTCGTTAACGTAAATAAAATAAACCGACCAAATAGAGATCAATTCTCGTGATGCGAATTTATAAGGCGCGTGTTACATATCAAAATTATATGTCTTACATGCTCACATTTTGAAGTGAGTAACCCGGTTAATTTGGATATAAGAAACTTTTTTTTCAATTCAGTCGGCTTGTAAACGTTGACATGTTTGAATGTGATCAAAAAACTCGTACTAAGCATTCGGGTCTCCCTTCAATCGAAGACGATTAGAGCGTCCTCACTGTTTGTGACGCTGCTGCAATGCGGATTGACCGGATTGACAGAGGCAAGTTATTTCATAGATTCTACATCTAAAAAGTTAATAGCGTGTTCCATTTCTTCTTAATTCCACATTCCTTTCTTTTACTCACCGAACGAAACGCATTGCTGCTTTACATTGTGCATTGTGGTACTTCCCCGTTCGGTTTCACAATGCTCTACCACACTACAACTTACTCAGGCTAGGTATAACATTACAAAATAATACTTGGACGTGCGATGCGAACTTGCGGTTTTGTTTTCACCACATAGAAAATTGTAATTTCAAATAATTACATAAAATGTACGTTTATGTAGTATAATAACTCTAACCTGGTTTTGCACATGTACAGAGTTCCCACAGACTATTTTAACGTGAGGAGGAGCTCGTTGCCGTCGCTGTGTGTCGCACTCTAAATTACGCAAGTTAAGCATTGTCGACGCTAGCTAGTGTTTGGATAGGTTTCGGAATTTCGAGCTTCTCCGTGCATCAGAGGTTCCACATTAAATCTCAAGCTGTCTCTAGTTTTCTTCTATAGTTTGACAGTGACAGCTATAATACGTTTCAGAAACAGGTTGTCAGAGTTTGTTGTAGGCGCTGGTTACGTCTTCAGGCTCGATTAGAAACACAAATTATTTAAAATTAAACAAAACACCTTGACCTTTAAAATTGCTGATTATCTTAAAACGACTTGAATAGATTTTCTTGAATTCATTTACTCCTGTATACGGGCTGCAGCGTCTGCAACCGAATAGATCAAAGCGACCTAACATAAATGCATATTTTGTCGTAGAAATAATGGAACTGTCCATCTAGCGTTTCTGTTGAAGTTGAAGGATTAAGACATGAATAAGGAAATTGTACGAAGACTTATATCCGCTCAGCTTTATCGTATATTCAACCGTAGCTTTCAACGTATGTGCCTAACCGTTCTTATGTATTTTCGAGTATATTCTTTTTTTCAAGTGAATTTATACCTATTATATAATAATAGGTTTGTTACAATTATATTACATTATTACGTCTTCTAGGATATAGTGGATAAGAAGATGAAGATCTGGCTTCTCTCTCTCCCGAACTAAAATACTTTACGATGACGTTTTGTGATTCACAATACTTTATGTTAAAAAAAAACATCCTAAATAGTACTTGGACTCTATCTACCCTTACAGGCTTTAAATGCGTGACCGCACATAATGTTTTAAGATAAGTAAGTCGCAATCGTTCAGGCTCCCACATTGGTGTTATAAAACGTTATTTAACAAATGGTAACAGTCGGCGTGGGAGCAGAAACTAAAATGTTTTGAAACGTGAGCTAACAATAATTAACATTCAATGTAGAAAATGGTGACATTGATTTCTATTGTTCTATAATTTATCTTAACGTTATGTAACATTCTTCAACAGTTTATGTTACAACTGTGCACAAAACATAACAAAACTGTTTGGAACAGTTATAAACTTTAGTGTGGGATCTTTCCTTTATGTTGTTATAATAAAAGGCTACCCACATCATACAGAGGTTCTGTTGAATAGCGGCACATCTACACAACATATTAAAATTGGAGTCAGTTGCGCAAATCTCGAAGATTCACTGATAAATTGCGTAAGTGCGTATGAAGGAATTCAATGTGTATTTCTCACTGTCTCAAGTGACACGAGAGTTACTTTGATTCAAATATTCAAAACGTTTGTTTAGGGATTGTGCACAGACACTGTCTCTTGAAGTTCGAGATAATGAAACCAATCCAACCACTGTAGACGTTGCTTAACTCGGGTGTTCGTTTCAAAGTGCGACACACAGCCCAGGGACAACATCGACCTCCTCCCTTGTTGCAAAAACGCTAGTCTGTTCCTCCTCCTCGCTTCGTTTTCCTCAATGCTGAGGGTCGTGAACTCTCTGGAGTACCGCGCTTTGACGAACAATGCTCCGCCATCTACTCCCATTCCCCGGAGTGTGAATAGCTCCGCACACCGTCGTGTCTAAGGGAGCACGGATCTGCCCCCTTACTCTTGAAGATAATTCCGCACGATCGCCATTGGATTGCTAATTTTAGGTATTCTTTACAGCTAAACTAGCGCTAACTAAATACTAAACTAAATGAAATCGGATTGTATGCTAACCAAATAATTAGTAAAGTATAAAATTTCAATGGTACGAATTAGGATTTGCTGTTAATTTTGCATTTGAAATTATACAGAATTGAAATTAAAATCGCGATTGCTTTGCAGAGTAACCTAGCTGGTCGGACCAACGCATCGGACTACGGCCACGGGGTCTTTTGTCCTCGTCTCGACAGACGACTAGCCCCACGGCTAGTCTGTTAGTTGTACTGTATTTTTTTTCTGTAATGTTTTGCAAAGCATATAATATATTTATTCTATCCTCCATCGAATTAAAAGTCGCCTAGGTATGATCCACTGGGTCGAGCAATGGATAGAAATGGAAGAAGGGCTGGGCAAAGTGGTGGGAGGGCCACTAATCACTGCGCATCAGTTTGTCCGCTTGCCGTTTGTAAGCCTGGCAGCTTATACATTGTACCATACACCAAACACACCTACACGATGTAATGGCGATTCTATTCACGACGTACTCACACAATTTCTCCACCGCAATGAACTATACTTAAGAAACAATCGAATGCAAAAGTGTTAAGTTATAAATCGTGTCCAAAAACGCAGTTAGCGTTTTAATTGTTAAACGAGTTTTATATTTTAGTAAAACCCTCGCAGCTTCGTTTGCGTATATCTCGCTTTCCCGTGAGAACTTCCCTAGATGTCGCGTCTCGTAGGGACCTACATTCCAAATTTGGAATCTCAGTCAGTCAGGACTTTATATACATAGATGTATGTTTTGTAGGTCTATGGTATAAGTAGAACTACAGCCGGGGACGAGTTGATAATGTCTCTACCGTGCGGTCATCGCCAGAAGGCACGAGTTCGTTCCGCGTTGCCTTAGATTTCATACTTTTTATATTTAGGTACCTACTTGTAATTTATTCGTGTAAAAATATCTGATGCACAAAATTATGAAAGTGCCTGTGAAGGCAGTCTCTGAATATTCGTAAACGATTTGATTTTGCTTTTTTTATAGTTGTTGGTTCAAATATTATTGAATTGAAAAAAAATTCCCCGCCCTATGTGGTATTCGAATCCACGTCCTCTCGAAATCCGGCCGAGTGATTTGATATGTTAGGCCACTGGGCACTATTGTTCGCGACTGTACTGTTTAGATTTAATCGCGTATCCCTAGGGTCGTACCTCGGTTGCGTCACAGCACGATCACGGTGCACGACCTTTCGCTGCTTCCGTCGACAGCCTCCCAGGGTTGCCAACATCCCAATTATTAGAAGATCAATTTCGGAGACGTTTAAAAAAGGTGTAAACTTTTATAAAGTTGGTCATTTTGTCCCGTGGTCCGAACCGACCAATATCATTCGCACCCGATGTTCGCACCGCTCAACCGCTGCGGGTACAGTCAGCAAATGAATTAGGTGAGTGAGTGTTCTAAATATTGCCTGAGGGGGGGGGGGGGGGGGGGGGGTATTTCTCGTTTTTTTAATTACCAACAGTATTCATAATGTACTAACTATGTATTTACAAGTTTCATAACGACGCTTACATTATTAGCAAGATCTTTGTTCTCAGTTCTCTACGCTGGTTACCTCTTTTTTACAGAAACAATATTTGGAAAGTAAACTAAGATATTGTATTGCACTTGCCCCATATGAAAAAAAAGTGGACACCAACTAAAAAGTGAACCCACCTCGCGTATACGTACGAACCGGCCGGCTTACTATGGTGTGAATGTGTGCGTGCCCGTCAGCCATTTCACACTCACACATAGTTACGTTGCCGCCATTAGGGCGCTTCAATTCTTTCTTAGCAAGATCCCGTCCGCCTTTTTTTCTAGGTCCAAGACTTGCCCTTTTAAAAATTAAATGGTACTAATAAAAGTTACAAGTACACTAATAATAACAATAATTATAAATGAGTAATTTCGGTAAAACCATAGTTGTTAGTAACAAATAACCTTAAAACTATGTTAGTAACAGTTTACATTTACACATTATTATATTACTAGCTGCTGCCCGCGGTGTTACCCGCGTTTAATTTATGCACAGCAGCGCCATCTATAACAGATTTTAGAATCGCATACTTTTCGGGATAAAAAGTACCCTATGTTAATCCAAGATATCAGTGGGACAATTCACGTAACAAGAACCGATTCTAGTTCGATTCGACGACACTCGCTGTCTCACTCACACAAAATAGGAATTGAACGGGACAGCGAGTGTCGTTGAATCGAACTAGAATCGGTTCTTGTTACGTGAATTGTCCCACAGGTACCTACATACATACCAAATATAAAAAAAAATTGCCGAGCCATTTGAGCGTGAAGAGGTAACAAGCATACATACAAACGGCTTTTATATATTAGTAGGATTTTACGCCTCCCAATTGGTACCAGCATGCAGTGTTTTTGTATGGGGCAGTATAGGCGTGCGGCTTAACCAAATTATATAACAGATTTCGACAGAAAATAAAGAGGGGGCAACCCTACTCATCCTTACCTTATAAGACGTACATCGTACATATACATACACAACGAACGCGGTAAATACTACAATGATTGATTGACGTATATTTTTTTAATAATAATTACCATTCGCTGATGGTAAGATGACAGTGTGTATTATGAAAAAAAATTACAATTACATAAATAAATATTAAAAGGTCAAAAGCGATAAAGCAATTTTTAGGGTTCCGTACCCAAAGGGTGCCAACGGAACCCTATTACTAAGCCTCTGCTGTCCGTCTGTCATTGTATTCATTAGTAGACAGTTGTTTTTTAGATATGACGTATTGCCTGGAATTAAATGCGCTGGCTCGTCCCGGGACAATATAGTAGGAGAGCTAGCGAACCATCTGACTAACCCGTTTCCCACAAAGCTAGAAAATTTTTAAATGATGTTTTATTATCGGTCTGTTATGAAAGTACCATTCTGGCAGGCATTTCGCGGTGGCGTCATCATCCCTTAATTTTTTTTAAATGTCAAAAAATATTATATTTTAATCTTCTTCCACAAGGCTACAATTTTAATACGATGTAATTTATATATGTTTAAGTGTAAAAAAAAAAGGCAGACCCCTGCAACCGCTAGAATGTTCTGGCTGTTTACATATACTTTCTAAACAGTTAAAGGAATATGCCCTAAAAATTTTAGCCATGTGGGAAACAGGTTATGAATTACTATCCCGATGACAACTTTGCTATCGACTGGCATATACTTGCAACCGTCAAAATAGGTTGTCGATTTTTTTTTACACTTAAACATATATAAATTACATCGTATTAAAATTGTAGCCTTGTGGAAGAAGATTAAAATATAATATTTTTTGACATTTAAAATAAATTAAGGGATGATGACGCAACCGCGAAATGCCTGCCAGAATGGTACTTTCTTAATAGACCGATAATTAAACATCATTTAAAAAAATTCTAGCTTTGTGGGAAACGGGTTAGTCAGATGGTTCGCTAGCTCTTAGCCTAATACCACCCTCTCACAGAATATCGACGTGATATATGGTGGTATGTTGTGTTTCGTACGATGAATGAGAGTGCCGGAAGCCGTCTCTATTCATATTTCCTTATTCCTTCCTTTATTATTCCTTCACTAGCTGTTACCCGCGGCTCCGCCCGCGAGGTCAAGGGAAAATGTCAATAACTTTTCCCATGGGAATCTCTTTATTGGGAAACAATAGCCTATGTCACTCTTCAGACCTAAAAAATCTCCGTTAAAAAATATAAAAAAAATAATATCATACTTTTTTCCAGTTTTTTCCCCGTAGGAATGAGATGTTTCTCCAGGATAAAAAGCCTATGTCACTCTCCAGATCTTAAACTATCCCCAATAAAAATTATATCAATCCGTTCATCTTTCGACGTGAAGGGAGGACAAACAAACACACTTTCACATTTATAATAATAGTATGGATATGGATAGTTGGTCAAAGCATCGAAGATTTACAGTTGTGGATGTCCATGTCAGCAGTGGTTGCTTACCATCAGGTGACAATCGAGCGTGTTTGTCCTCATCTGTCATAAAAAGATTTTGCTTATCAAGAAGGCCGCCTATTGTACTTTTAATATTTTGTCCTTTCAAATTTTTATTGGTATAATACAGAGTTTTGTAATTGTAAAAATCAGTTTTTTTTGTCTCGGTATTCTTTTTTTGTCACACCGCATACAAACAAGCAATCGTGTATCGGGATACTTGATGTAAAGTGGTTACCGCCGCCTATCAACATCATTAATCGACGACCTCCGTGGCGTATTGGTTACCACGCTGGACCGCCACCCAGGAGATCCCGGGTTCGAATCACGGTCGGGTCATGATGAAAAACGAACTTTTTCTGATTGGCCTCGGGTCTTGGATGTTTATCTATATATGTAGGTATTTGTTATAAAATATAGTATCGTTGAGTTAGTATCCATAGGCCATAACACAAGTTTCGAACTTACTTTGGGCTAGCTCAATCTGTGTGATTTGTCCCTATATATTTATTTAATGAATATGCTACGAATGCGTAGGAAGGGAATAGGAAGAGAAAGGATGAAACAGGGAAAGGAAATGAGCTTCAGGATCTCTTACTTACCGATGGAAATTTATTGCTGCTTTCCGCAGACAGTATGGAGGGTGGCACTTCTCCCGTCGAGCTAGGCCATGTTACAAATGCTGTACCATTACTTACCTTCATTACCTGATTAGCTCGTTTGCACTCTTCAATCATAAAAAAAATGTATATCCATAATTATTCACAATCTTTATAACTCGCTAACAATGTATACATAATGTGATATGATTATGTATTTCAAGATAAGAAACACAATAGACGGACAGACGATTCTCTGTGTATTATTAATTATTTTCGCCTTGAAGAAAATGAAGTTTTTTTTATCTGCTTGATCGCTTGTATTCATGTTTCGATTCACTAATAAATGTTAACATGATGTTTCTAGTTCGAAACTTAAGTCAACTATTTTTATTTATTTATATTTATTTAAATAGGCCTAATATTGTTAAAAGCTCTATCGAATCGTCACAACTTTTTCCTACCACCAGTTCAGACGTCAGGTTTCTGTTAAGAAGAACTGGCAAGAAATTTTGCACTTGCTCTTTTAAATGGTACTAATAAAAGTTACGATTAGAGTAATAAAATAGAAAATATTAAAGCATTCGGAGTCATTTTATATCGTCCTGTTTCAATCTCTACAAAAGCGTATTCCGAGCGTACTCGTCGTGATTTGTATCGCACCAGAAACTCAAAAATAGGTACCTTTATAAAGGAAACAATATATTCATAAGTGTAACTTACTTTTAAAACAGAAATTAAAGACGATACGAATAGACCAGTAAAGTTCCTGTTTCGCATCAGGAGCTAATCGGACCGCGGTTCGAAATGACTCACTCTCTGGAGCGGCTATAACGATGCAAATAGATCAGCCTATCTTTTGTACTAGGTCGTTTTGGACTACGGGCCCAAATGGCTCTGTTTGTACGTCCGACACCAATTCACAGGGGAACCTAACTGTAGTGCAAAAGGACCCTTTGAAATCGAACGTTTTGGTCGATTCGCACCGCGGATCTAATTCCTCATGGTGCGAAACACCCAAAGACTCGTCGAAGATCCGTGCGGCTATAGCGTATTGGCAGCGCCATTATTTTGATCGATTCTTGACTTGATGAACATTCAAACCCGCTTGCTTGTTTGTCTGTATGACAAAAGAAACGTTGTGACGTTTACGCCTTAACCGAACGTTGCGTACAGTGTTTTATAGGAGATCTTAACCTTAGTACCCATTGTAAACAAATAACAATCACTTTGAAAATAGGTGTGGGAGCCTATAGGCGTAGCGCTCCCGAACACGCCTCTAATATTATGATATATAGATATCTGTTAGACATACTATTGTATTCCATGGTTATTGTCCATAAACCAAGTAGGCTGTTGTCCAAAACTTATTTTTCTTACCTATCGCACCTTAGGAAGATGGTTTTCACATTTGACTGCTGCGTTTATTCTAAAAATCTACGAGTGTAATATAATAATATAAGTAATCGGCGAGACAGCTCCTACAGCCTTCTGGCAGGGATAGCGAGTCGCTATTGCTGCCCTACTGCCCTCGGGGGTTCTGCTGCACCACGTCCGTAGGCTTTTTACCCTAGAGACCCTACACGTAATCCCCGGGTGGTGCTAAGAGTGCAGCCGCAATTGCTTGGTGGTAGGGCCTCGGCCCGTATGGCTAGCGACCACCCACGGAGCTAAGTCTGGCGCCAAATAGCCTTTGGGTTGTGTTCCGCCAGTTTGCTCCGTGAGCCATATTTCCCTCGTCCGAGTACTGTAATATTGGTATTCTGTAGGTCCTTGTTTTGTATGGGGCATGCTAAGTGGGTTGGTTGTGACAGGTTGGCGCGGGGGCCAGGGAGACCCGATGAAACGGCTCGTCGCTGGCCGCCCGCCAGTCAGTAGGGGACCCGAACCTGGGCATCACTTTTTTTAATCTCCGGCCAAGGAGGCTGTCCCGCCAACTGCGCGAAAAATCCTGAGGGTGCTTGTCGTGCCGGAGTAGGAGACCGGAGTGGACCCGCCAGGCATCTTCGGGGGGGATCGGGGGCCCTTCCGTCCCCCGTGCCAGCTTTTCACACTGCCCATCCTTCAGCAGAGTCCTGCAGCAATTCACTTTTGACCTGCTGGATACCGACATTATAGTACTCCATAAAATCCTTACACAAACACTATTTTACCACAATGGCAAAGAAGAAAAAGAAAAGATTTGGTTTTTCAGCGACGCCCCTTTCCACATTTCGAGTGGATTTTTGCAACATCAGGGGTTTACATTCTAACCTGAACGCCGTACATCACCACCTAGAAACGGTGAAGCCCGCCTTACTCTTTTTGACAGAAACTCAGATATCGCCTCCAGCCGACACTTCGTATCTCAATTACCCTGGATACAATTTGGAACACAGGTTTCTTCCCCGCGCTGGTGTGTGTGTGTTCGTCAGAGGTGATATCTGCTGTCGGCGTCTTAATGCCATTGAGGTAAGTGACGAATCTGTTGTATGGGTATGCGTAGAACAGGGAGGATCTTTGCGTGTCTACGCTTGCCTATATAACAATCGTCACGGCGTAGGCGAGACAACTCGGTTTTTTGAGCGCATTCAAAGCGCTACCGACAGGGCTCTTGAGCGGTATCCTTCCGCTGAGTTGGTAGTCTTAGGAGACTTTAACAGTCACCACTCTGAGTGGCTAGGGTCAAGCCGTCCTACCAACCCTGCTGGGAGATCTGCTCACGAGTTCTCTCTGGCCAATGATCTCACGCAGTTGGTATCAGAACCCACCTATTTACCGGACATTGTGGGTCGTGATCCTTCCTTGTTGGACCTCCTGCTAACCTCCCGCCCTGACGGCTATCGGGTATCCGTCAATGCTCCTCTTGGAACATCCGACCATTGCCTGATCCGTTCAGAGGCGCCCCTTACTATACCGCAAGGGAGTCGCCCCAGCGGGTCACGTAAGGTGTGGCACTATGGTTCAGCGGACTGGGACGGATTGCGAGAATTTTTCGCTTCGTACCCATGGATTCAGCTTTGCTTTTCCTCAAACGACACCAACATCTGTGCTGACGCTGTAGCAGACGTCATTCTGCAGGGAATGGAATGTTTTATACCATCCTCTGTGGTCCGTCTCGGCGGAAAGAGTCAGCCCTGGTATGACAAGCCTAGTGCCGATGCAACTCGTCTCAAGCGCGAGGCTTTTCGTACCTGGTCAGTTGCTCGGGCTCAAAACAACCCCGATGCCCTCAACCTGAGGAAGAGGTACAATGCTGTGTCGAGGTCTACAAAGAAGACTTTGGCCAGAGCAAAATTCAAATTCATCGGCGGAATTGGGGAGAGACTAATCAGCTACCCTTCTGGGAGTCGTGCTTTTTGGTCTCTCTCCAAGGCTGTCGAGGGGAATTTTTGTCGAACCACCTTTCCACCTTTGCGCAAGCCGAATGACCTATTAGCCTACACGGCAAAGGAGAAAGCGGATCTCCTGGGCAATCTCTTTGCCCATAATTCAACTCTGGATGATGGGGGAGCTGCACCGCCATCCATCTCTCGGTGTGATAGTACTATGCCTGAAATTCGTTTTTCTCAAAAAGCTATAAGGCGTGTACTTCTCTCCCTAGACATCCGGAAGTCCAGTGGGCCTGATGGCATTCCGGCAATTATTCTGAAAAAATGTGCTCCCGAGCTGTCTCCTGTGTTAATGCGCTTGTTCGAGCTTTCCTACACATCTGGAATGGTGCCGTCTTCGTGGAAGCTAGCCCATGTGCATCCGATACCCAAGAAGGGTGATAATTCAGACCCATCAAATTACAGACCGATTGCTGTAACTTCTTTGCTCTCCAAGGTGATGGAGCGGGTCATCAATACCCAGCTTCTTGGTTACCTTGAGGATCACCAGCTGATCAGCGACCGTCAATATGGCTTTCGTCATGGTCGCTCAGCTGGTGACCTTCTTGTGTACCTAACACACCGGTGGTCAGTGGCCATCGAGAGCAAAGGGGAGGCATTGGCTGTCAGTCTTGATATAGCTAAGGCATTTGATCGGGTCTGGCACAGGGCTCTGCTATCAAAACTTCCGAATTACGGTATCCCCGAGGGGCTTTGCAAATGGGTTTCCAGCTTTCTGTCTGGACGGAGCATCCAAGTCGTCGTTGATGGATGCTGCTCCGATACTAAGGCCATCAATGCTGGAGTCCCCCAAGGTTCAGTACTATCTCCCACGCTGTTTCTTCTGCATATCAATGACATGCTGAGCATTCCCAGTTTTCATTGTTATGCGGACGATAGTACGGGAGATGCTTATTATACTGGCCGAGCAAATGCCTCTCGTTCCGATGTGTCGGAGAGCCGATCTAGACTTGTGTCAGATATTGAGCACTCCTTGGAGCTAGTTGCTCAGTGGGGCAGACTTAATTTGGTCAATTTCAACCCATCAAAAACACAAGTCTGCGCATTTTCAGCCAAAAAGGATCCCTTCGTCATAGCTCCGCAGTTCCAAGGAACACCCCTCTCCATCTCAAACAGTATTGGGATCCTCGGTGTCGACATTTCGGACAGCGTGCGGTTTCGGAGTCACTTGGAAGGCAAGGCCAAACTTGCCTCGAAAAAGCTCGGTATACTTAACCGGTCCAAACGGTACTTCACCCCAGAACAGCGGCTTTTGCTGTACAAGGCACAAGTGCGGCCTCATATGGAGTACTGTTCGCATCTTTGGGCCGGTGAAACTGCTGACTTGCTCAATCCTCTTGACTCCATTCAGAGGCGTGCCGGTAGACTTGTCGATAATCCCATACTGTCCAGCAAGTTAGAACCACTGGCTGATCGAAGGGATTTTGGCTCCCTGTGTGTGTTCTACCGGCTTTACAATGGGGAATGTTCCGAGGAACTTTTCGATCTGGTGCCAACGGCCCAATTCCGCAACCGCACCACCCGCCGTGGGCTGGGTGCTCATCCCCACTACGTTGACCCTCTATTGGTGTCCACGCGAAGGTTCGAAAGAACGTTTCTCGCTCGCACTATACGGTTGTGGAATGAGCTCCCAGCCTCTGTGTTTCCTTCGGACTATGACATGGGACTGTTTAAGAGGTACATTAGAGGTCTCGTCAGAGGTGGGCAACGCATTGGTAGTGCCTCTGGTGTTGCTGATGTCCATAGGCGGTGGTGACCACTTTCCATCAGGTGGCCCGCATGCCTGTTTGTCTGCCGTTTAACATAAAAAAAAAAAAAAAAAAAAAAAAAAAAAAGTTTTTATGCATTTGTAATACTAACGTTTTTAATATAGAGTTTAGTCTGAAATATATGATTCATAATAATAATAAAACGAGGTGTGGTTAGCGTAACTATATCCTAAGAATAGATTGTTACAAAAAACTATGTTTGGACTGTGGTATAAACAGGTGATTTATGATCTGTACATGAATGTCGCGGCTGGTCTTACGTACACACATTAATATTAACATTACATAACATACATCATTAGTTAACTTTATTGACCACAGATGGCGCTGTTACATTCCTGAATCGCGCTATGGTTTCGTTATCGTCGAGTCTAGATATCCGTGGTGGCCGTCGTGAATGAAACCAGGTAGACAAGTAAGAAAAAAAGGTTGCTTGAAACTCACTGTGGAATTAAAATTATCTTCTGTAACTGATATACAATTTATGACTAAAATATAAAGGTGGTTCAACTTTAATGCCCGATGTATATAAAACACTAAACCCCGATATATTTGTACATTGAAGATATTTGGCAAAAATGGATAACCCACCACCTTCCCATGGCTCCACCGACCTCGCGGTCATTTGAGCCGAAACGCGGGAGACGGGGATGCGTTGCAATTGCGTCTGCTCTTTCCCCGGCGCTTCTTCAGTCTCCCTACAAGTTGTTTATCTTATGCTGTCCCTTTGGCTTTCTCCCCTTTGTGGGGCAGCCACGCACTCTCCCCCTAGTGGGGCAGCGACACCACTTGTTACGCCTTCGCCGCCGACGGAGGTGTCCTCAACTTCCTTAATGCTCCCGGTACGCTCCGCCCGTTCTTCGGCGCTCCTGCGCGCGTGCCAACCGTGGGCGAACCCTCGCAGAGCCGCGAAGTTCGCCGCCGAGGAAACGAGATCGGTGTAGTACACCGGTCCCACCGCTCCGAGCTCTATCCCGTCCATCATCTTCGCTCGCAGATCGTCATACAGCGGACAGGACCACAGGACGTGATCCATGTCCTCCTCTCGCTCCCCACACATACACGCACTCGATTCACACAGTTTCATATCTATCATGCCTTTTCCTGAAGCAACCGTGACCCGTGAGGATTTGCGAGGTCTGATAGTCGGGTTCGACCCAGGTTGCCCTGAGTCTCTCCGACACCTCGGGGAAAAATCGACGAAGTTCCCTACCTTTCGTCTCTGTTGTCCATCTGTCTTGCCATATCTTCACCACTGAGTCCCGAATTTCGCGCTTTCGCCTGCTCAACTCCTGATCGTTCGCGGATCTACGCGCCCCTTCCGTGAGACCAGCACAGGTCACCTCCAAGTCCGCGGGGAGTACTCCAGCCAGCACAGCCAGGGCCGCCGTGCTGGTGGACCTATACGCGTTGGTCAGTAGGATGAAAGCCATCCTCTGACCACGCAGTACGGCGCTCTTGCAGACATACAAACCCACGCGGTGATACCAGATATACGCCGCGTAGGTCAGTGTGGCCACGAATGTTCCCTGGTACAGGACCTTAAGGGCCGGGTACCGTATCCCCCATGACGACGCTGTTACGCGCGACATTCTCAAAAATGGATAGGCAACAATAAAATAGAAAATTGTTGAATTAAACTGCGCTCTTTTTAGGGTTCCGTAGTAAACTATGAGGAACCTTTATAGTTTCGCCATATCCGTCTGTCTGTCTGTCTGTCCGTCAGCGGTCTAGCGCTTCGCGAGATTTAATTTATAACATTTACTCCTAGTTCCTACCAAGTTCGATAATTATGTTTTCTAATACAAATCTCGCGAAAATACAAAATTGTGTAATGACTTTATAAGTTGATGGTAAAAGTTATAAAAGAAAAAAATATATTATATACATAAATAACAGAGATCTAGACGGCTGACATCGAAACGGATAATCCACTTTCACTTCTATAAAAAATTGAGTATGTAGGTTCATGTTAAGATGATGACTGCGATTACACATATTTTTTTTAAAAATAGCTATGCATGTTTCACTGGGCAAAGGCTCTCTTCCTTCCACGCGTCCCTGTCCAGAGCTGTCACGGACCAGTCTATAAATTAATGAAATTATTATTTTTTCGATTCCGAATTCCGGTCGGGTCATTATGAAAAACTAACTTCTTCCTGATTGGCTTCGGGTCTTGGATGTTTGTCTATATGGATTTATTATAAAATATAGTATAATATAGTATTAGAATCCTAAAACACAAGTTTCGAACTTACTTTGGGACCATCTCAATTTTTTATATATCTATACGTTTTTTATGTCAATCAAACAACAAGACCACATTACACAAGATCTTTAAACTTTTTCCGTCTTTATTTTTGCTATCCTTTCCTTTTGGGGACAAGGTTTCAAGTAGCCCATGCAGTATTGCATTTGCAATGGTAAACTATATAGAAACAAGTTTTATTGCCAATAAATATTGCAACTAAATGCATTCCGCTAAAGTGTAACGAGAACTTCAGTAGATTAGTAGGAAGTGCATCGATGCAATGCAGGGAGACGGAGTAGCTCCATAGCAACGAAGCCTGTCCCACTCCAATCAAGAAATATCGACCCTAGTCAGTGTATAGTTTTTCGTTATCTCGAGCTTCTCCTTGCTTTGGACTTTCCTCTTTATAATATTAACTAGCTATTGCGGCAACGCCCGCGTGACAAAGAGGAAGGACGATTTTACATAATTTTTTTCCATAAGAATAATTGTTTTTCCGGGATAAACATAAAGAACCTATTCTCAAAAAAAATATCATGTCAATCCGGTCGTTACTTTCGACGTGAAAGAAGGGCAAACAAACACACTACTCACCTAATATGTATGGTCCCCGCGCTGGCCCTCACAGCGTAGGGGAGCGTCCCCAAGGTGGCGGATAGGGGAATGGTCGGTAGTACAGCCTAGCTACACTAACCGGCTAAGTCCGATGGACTCGCTGACCAACGACGGGTGTGGTCCTTCAGCATTTCGGGGGTTGTGCGGCGGGTTGACTCCTCGCCCACGTAAAACCAATGTTGCTGGTGAAGCGTACCCGTTAGCGCTTCACTAGCTTGCACAACATTGTCAAAAAAAAACAAAAAAAAAAAATGTATGGTCAACCCCGCGCTGGCCCTCACAGCGTAGGGGAGCGTCCCCAAGGTGGCGGATAGGGGAATGGTCGGTAGTACAGCCTAGCTACACTAACCGGCTAAGTCCGATGGACTCGCTGACCAACGACGGGTGTGGTCCTTCAGCATTTCGGGGGTTGTGCGGCGGGTTGACACCTCGCCCACGTAAAACCAATGTTGCTGGTGAAGCGTATCCCGTTAGCGCTTCACTAGCTTGCACATTTTTGTCAAAAAAAAAAAATATATATTATTATATATGTATGGTCTCGTCTCGGCCATGTTGTGTTCCTACACTTCTTTACCCTTCCTACTGTGAGTAAGGTCTCCAGAGCTCTTACTTTTTACAATGTCAGCAACGCGTGAGTGGTAATGCAGGCTACGGTGACTGCTACGGGCCGTATGCTTGTTTGCCACGTTAGTGGTATAAAAAACACTAGTATGCTTGAAGCCAAAAAAAAAGAAAAGAAAAAAGCCGTGTACACCTCTTAACTAGTTAAACAGCAAAGAGAGTTATGAGTAATCGTCACATCTGATTGATAAACATATAACAATAGTTCTCGGCTTAATTACAATCGTAAATCTTAAAGCCCACGAACAATAATGTTATGCAATAAAACAAAATGCCCGACACCAAACGAAATGCTGTAAAAAGCACTCTCTCTGTTTATTTTTAAACTATGAACGTTTTAATTAAGCACAATAAGTACGACCGGAGAAAAAAGGGAATTCATATAAATTTTTTTTTGCTTTTTTTGGGCAAACTTCTTTCATTAAAAATTTTTTTTTCAAGGTTTTCTGTTATTTCGGAGCCAGTGTTTTCATACTGCCTGAAGATCATTAGTTGGTTGGCTTCAAATTCAAAACTTTTATTCAGAGAATAGGTTTTTTACAAACACGTTCTCTTATCACAGTATACAGTAATAAATGATTTGTGTAATTATCTACTACCATTTCGGAAACAAAAGCAAAATTACCAGTAAAAGATGTCATCCATGGACAACAGACGGGCTCCGAACATCAAGTTCGTTTCCCTTTATATAGCACGGAGAAGTCCGATATAACGAAACCCATCCAAACACTGGCTAAGTTCGACGTTGCTTTAGACTGCGAAACACAGCGACGTTATCGACTCTTAAAAAAAATATCTTATCATAATTGATTGATTACAGAAAACAACATGTACGACTCTCTCTTTTTTATTTTTGACTTTGACGTATTAATTAAGTACAATAGGTATCATCGATGAAAAAAGTGGTTTGGTAATGTCGACTTTTATATTAACCAAAATTTATTTCACTCGAAAGATAGATAGATAGATTTGCTTGAATTTTGGTACAAGGCTAGTTTATAACCTGAATTAACACATAGGATAGTTTTTATCCTGAAAATCAGTCCGGGAACCGGAACATCTGGATTTTTCTGCAGTCGGTTAGTTATACATATAATATTACAATAAAAGTTATGGTTCTAATGATATAAAACCTCTGTACAACCTCTCTGAAATTACTGCTATGATGACACGTAATTCGGAAATAGTGATCTCGTACGTTTCTCGACAAGTCCAATCTTACTCTGAATCAAACGTCCCACGCTTTCCCCTCATTATTGCACTCTTGCGTTTTACATAAACGCGTACAATGTGCCAAGTGTCTGGAAGTAAATAGGTATATATTCCTAGGTACAATCAACCTATGAAAGAGCTGATCAGGCAAAGAGCAGAAGAAACGGGTAAAATCCATTAACATAACATCGATCCAGTAAACTAGTGCCTGCGCCGACTTAAACACGTTTTAAGTTAGGATTTAGGTAGCTTTACCATAACTATTATACTATTTTGGATAGCCTAAAAAATAAGAAAGTTTTTCTAACTATTTGTACGATTCGCTCCATAGTTTTTTTAGCTTGACGACCTTGTTATAGGTAAGTTAAAAATGTCTTACATTTTTGACAAGTGTTTTAATTCAATAGCTCATATTTTTTAATTTTGATGTTATTTTTAACCCCCGACGCAAAAAGAGGGGTGTTATAAGTTTGACGTGTGTATTTGTGTATTTGTGTATTTGTGGATCTGTCTGTGGCATCGTAGCAACCAAACGGATGATCCGATTTTGATGCAGTTTTTTTTGTTTGAAAGGTGACCTGTGCGGGAGTGTTCTTAGCTATGATTCATGAACATGATTCATTCCACTGGTTAGATCGATTCGAAATTTGGTATACTGTTACTGTCATGATATTGCAAGAATATGGTAAACTTGATCTGATGCTGCAGCATCATCTGGAACCTGCAGTATACTCATCTCCTCGTCAAATTACAGCAGATGTATCGTGTTTGGGTTCATTGGAATGGTCTCATTGAATAGTTCATTTTTAGGTATAATTCACTAGCTGGTCTCGCGGCTTCGCTCGTTATACTTAATGTTTATTGCTATCGCGCTGTGTTTTTATCACCGACCCAAAAAGAGGGGTGTTATAAGTTTGACGTGTGTATCTGTATACTTTGGTGCTAGAGGTAACCAGGGTCTGATGATGGAGCTGGGTGGTTGCCATAGGAACTCAGTAATCAAACGACATAACTCCATCGAGTTTGGGCTCGTTTGATCCGTCTTGATGAGTACTTTGGTGCCAGATGGTAACCAGGGTCTCATGATGGAGCTGGAAGGTGGCCATAGGAACTTAGTAATTACACGACATAACAATAACCCCATCGAGTTTGGGCTCGTTTGATCCTTATTGACGAGTACTTTGATGCAGGATGGTAACCAGGATTTGATGATAAAGCTGAATGACTATCTATGATATTCCGCCGTTGCTGGGTTAGGTTAGGTTTGGCTTGTGACCACCAAAAACCTTGCGAACAAAGCGAGCGAGGATCGACCTACTCTTGGTCACACACATTTGTTAAAACAGTTATGGAGCTGATCTGATGATGGAGCTGGAAGATGGTAATGGGTAGGTACTCAGTAATTAAAAGACATAATCCCATCGAGTTTGGGCTCGTTTGATACGTCTTGACGAGTACTTTCAATACCTCTCATACATATGTCGTAATATCTCTCATACATATTTCGTAACACCATTCATACATATTTGGCAATACCTCTCATACATATTTCGCAATACCATTCATAAATATTTCACAATACCCTCATACATATTTCGCAATACCTCTCATACATATCTAAAATACAAATGAAACTGATAGGGATTAGAATAAAATAGGAACGAAACTATAAAAAACGCCAAATAAAACTTAAATTAAAAATTTAAAAAACCCCGACTTAAAACCTCTAAAAAGTAAATCAATAATAATTATGTACCCGGGATTCGACCTTTTAATTTTATGATATAATATTAATATTAGTTAATAGTAGTTAGTCATAATACTACTTCCAAAGCGTCATCACGTCGGGGGACCGCTATAGACATTTAAACATAACTGTGTAAGAACTATTAACTAATAGACAGTAGATATCAAATTGTCAGCTAGTAATAAATTTTTACTTAGCGGTTCCCCCGACGGGATGACGCTTTGGAAGTAGGTATTATGACTAACTACTATTAACTAATATTAATATTATATCATAAAATTAAAAGGTCGAATAGGGGGGTACATAATTATTATTGATTTACTTTTTAGAGGTTTTAAGTCGGGGGTTTTTTAAATTTTTAATTTAAGTTTTTGTATAATGTAATGATGTTTTTAGATTAGCTGAAGTGTCAGATATGTTACGAAAGATAAAAAAAAAGCCATAGTTTTTTATTTTATTTTAAATTAATTGTGTAATTCTGGGTAAATTTCAAAAAACGCTAAAATCGCAAATATCTCGAGAATCACTAGACTTCACTATACATTGGGGCGGTTCATTTAGTTGCTTTTGAGCCCCCCAATACGTATGTTCCGGATATACAATGAATTACAAGACCCTGTATAAAGCAGCAGGTTTCCGGCGCTGACCGCTCGGCGCTAACCGGAAACCTGGCCGGAAACCTGGCGCCGGTAACCTGGCGCTGGGTTAACTTGTATAAGTTTGTTGGCGCCGATAACGATCGCTTATAAAGAATCCGGTTATCGGACAAACTGCGCCAACTTCAAATGACGGGAGAATGACGATTGCCATAAAATATTATTATAACGAATTGAATAATGTAATTACTGGACACCATGACAAAACCATGTTACGTCACAAATACGTCACTTGTCATACCTTTATGGTGTTGCGATGTAATCGCGGTAATGGCATGTAGGATAATCGTATGAAGTAACCGTGTTTTATTTTAATAGTACAAAGAATATTCTATCTTACGTTATGGCTTTAGAATTTCTAATGGTGTACTGTATGTGTATATCCTCCATTTTAAATTGTCCGGTCCAAACGAAGTGTGAAGACGCGTCTGACTGGCGTGTCGATGTTTCCCGTGTGTCCCCATTGTTGTTCGGATGCCATAATAGCTGGCCCATTGTCATATGTGAGCGACCAATCTGTTGCTACAAATATTCTATTTCACGAAGAGGATTTGGCAATGAATATTGTAACGTTCACATGAATATTATTGTAACGAGAATCGTCGGAAACGCTCGTAAAATCACTCACGCCACGCACACATAAACAATGTGCACAGCTGTAGTTTCTTCTCCGGGACGTCAAAGCTTCACTGCTCATTGTCAATTGTTGTTGATCCTGGCTATACAGGAGAAGACATGGCTGTGTAGCCAGCGCCGTGGGAATTAGAGGTTGTTGATCCTGACCATACAGGAGACAGAACGGTGAGAATGTGTGGTGGGCTTCCCGATATCATCAGCCACACGTTTTATGTTCCGTTCCATAATATTTGGCACCAATTCTCTATAAAATATAAGTTGATAAAATAAACCCCTCATTCCACTTGGATTATTTGATCCCTCAATGGAACCTTTTTTTTTTGTTTAAAGTCAGGAAAATGCATTACTGCATGTCCCGCCACTTGGGGGAAGCGACGGGGGTCTGTCGGGCTCGCCTCTCTAAACCAATGAGGGATACCGACTAAAAACCTGACTGTCTGCCACCTTCTCCGCCTTCACGTGGCGGGGTCGCGGGCACTGGTGATACTTCCGCAACCCCGCCGGCGGGTGTCCGTGGACCCATCTTATTTGGGCACGGCTCTACAGCAGCGTGCGCGAATAGGCACGCTGCTCCACTCGGGGACTTCCGTTCCAATGGGCGGCGGTTTCCCCTAACCGTCGCCCGGAAGCCTCCGTTAGGGTGGCAGACGCCGGGCGTGTGCCAAGCGCCTTCCGCCCGGTCTTTTACGGCGAAGCGGGGGGGCGGCAGGATCTCTTTCCCTCACCCGCTCCGCGGCCTCCTTCTGCGTCATGACTTCGCCGCAGAAGGAGACCACCGCTTCCCACGACCTTTCGCTCTCGACCATCGATTTAATGACAGCTGGGAGCGAAAGGTCGGGACCCACTTCCGCCACAAGTGCAGCGCGAGTCTCAGCCCACGCTGGGCACTCCTCCAGCGTGTGCTGAGCCGTGTCCTCGGCGGAGCCGCACTCTTGGCACTCCGCCGTCTGCTCCCGCCTGGCCACCTTGTGCAGGAATCTGCCAAAACAGCCATGTCCGGACAGAACCTGCACAACGTGGTATGACAGCGCACCGTGGCGCCTCCCTAACCAATTCTGGAGCACTGGCTGGATCGCGCCAATAGTGCGCTGCCCTGCCGTCGGTGCCTCCAATCGGAGTGCCCATTCCCGGACGAGGGACCTTTGGGCATTCTCCTTCCAACGTAAAACCCCGTCCGGAAACGAGTTACCCCCCGCGCGGGCCTCAGCGGTGCGCCTGTAAAAAGCCGCCAGCACTACTGCATCCAGCTCCCATGGCGGACTGCCGGCAAGGACACATGCCGCCTCACATGAGATGGTGCGGTACCCCCTCACCACCCTGACTGCCATCGCCCGCTGCGGGCGTCGCAGCAAGGCTTTATTGTAGGGAGTCAGGGCGTCAGCCCATACGGGCGCGCCGTACAGGGCCATCGACCGCACCACTCCCATATATAGACGGCGGCAGACAAGGCCCGGTCCACCGACATTTGGGAGCAGGCCGCTTAAGGCACCGGCGGCTCCCATTAGGCGCGGCACCAGCCGCCGGAAGTGTTCTCTATAAGACCACCGGCCGTCGAGGACGATTCCTAGATACTTCATCGTCGACTCGACGGTAATAGTGACACCTCCGACGACCAAGTGCGCTCCTGGAGGTGGTTTATTCCAAGGCCTATGAAAACACACGGCCTCAGTTTTGTGCAAGGCCACCTCCAGGCCCAACCGCTGCATTCTACCTACCACTTGGGCCACCCCAGCCATGGCAAGCCGTGTCGTATCCATGTGGGTCCTGCCGCTGGCGGTAACGAGTGTGTCATCGGCGTAGCAGATAACGCTAACCCCCCGCAAGTACGCGCCGCGCAGGACCCAGTCATAACCAATGTTCCACAGGAGCGGCCCAAGCACCGAACCCTGTGGAACACCGCACAACACTTCTTTTCGGCCCCAGCCCTCACGGCCGGGGAAGACCACCTCGCGGTCGCGGAGGTAGTGCGCGACCAGACTCCTTAGGTAGTGAGGCACCCCATGATGCGCGAGTGCCACCCTGATGCATCCCCAGGGGAGGGTGTTGAAAGCATTGGAGATGTCAAGAGACACCGCCAACATGACCTCTCCCCGAGAGGTAGCCTCATCTGCTAGGCCCCTCAGCCGCATGATGGCGTCCATTGTCGACCGACCGCGGCGGAATCCGTACTGCTCCGGACTCAGGTCCGGGCCCACCTCTGCCAGGTGCTGGACGATGCGAGCAGCTACCACCCGCTCCAATAGTTTACCCGCATCGTCCAGCAGAACGATAGGGCGGTAGGCCGACGGCGAATCCGCCGGACGTCCGTCTTTATGGAGCAGTACTAATTTTCCCGATTTCCACCGCGATGGAAAGCGACGTTGGACCATACATGCGTTGAGCAGCCCCCGCATATGCGGTTCGAGAGCTTCCTCCGTCAGGGCGAGCACCCACGCTCGGCTCGGAATGCCATCCGGTCCTGGAGCAGCGTTTTTCGCCGACATGCGACTGATCGCCGCCCTGAGCTCTGCTTGTGTGACCGGGGGCACCTCACTAGCTTCTGAGCCATCCACTGCGACCGACTCTGCGTGTGGAGGCATGGGCGGGGGCGAGTGTCCTCCTCTATCTGGGAACAAGGCCGAGATTATCCGGTTCCTGACTTCGGGCTCGAGGCTCTCTGTGAGAGGAGGGGCATATGGGCGCAGCTTCTGGCGCACCAGCTTATATGGCCTCCCCCAAGGATCCCGATTGAGAGACTCGAGCATCTCACCCCACGCCACCGACTTAGCGTTGCCGATTCCTATCTGCAGTGCTTTCTGGCACTCCCTCCGAACCGCGTATAGGCGCTCCTCCTCTTCGTCGTCCCGGACTTGGCGACGGCGGTACCGGGTGTGCTGGCGACGGGCTACTACGCAAGCCCGCCGAAGTAGGGCGAGCTCCCCGTTCCACCAGTACACACGGCGCCTTGGGCGACGCGGCCCCGCGCGGGGCATGGCAGCATCGCAGAGTTTAGTCATGGCCGCGCAGATCCGCGACGTCTCTAGCTCTACGTCTATCGTTGCCGGATCTCCGGGACGCAGCACCCACGCTTGCACCTGAGCGGCGAGTTTGAGCTCCTCCCTATCGAGTTGACGTATCGCCCAGCGGGGGCCGTCGTTAGACGGGGACCGGGATGGGCCGACCGTCGTCGTTGAAGACATGGAGACGTCGAACCTAATATACAAGTGGTCCGACAACGTCTCCACGTCTTCCAGGACTCGCCAGCCCTGAACACGACGCGCGAGCGCAGGGGTTGCGAACGTAATATCCACTATGGACCCTCCCTGCTGCCGCACGCATGTGTTGACCGACCCCCGATTTAAAACTTCCACCCCGCTGGTAACCGACCAATGCAGCAACTCTCGCCCACGCGCATTGGACACTGGGCACCCCCATGCCCTAGATTTGGCATTGAAATCACCAGCGACAATCACGGAGCGAGGAGCACTGCGTGAGACCGCATCAGCCAACGCACCTAGGGAGGACTCAAACTCAGCTAGGGCTCTGTTGGGAGAGAAGTACACACCGATCAATACAATATCCCCCAACAGAGCCGCCACCCAACCATCACCTCTACGGATATCCCGCAGTGGCGGAGAACCCACAGCCGTCTGCGAGATAATAGCCACCGAGCCCAGATTGTCCCCTGCCCAAGTTGGTCTGGGCGGGACATAATAGGGCTCGGCCACAACTGCCGCGTGTATCTCCCACTGCGCCACGGATTGAAGCAGAAGGTCCTGTGCCGCGGCGCAGTGGTTGATGTTCGCCTGGCAAATGCGGAAGGGCACTACCATTATTGGGCGACAACCATGGGCTCCGCATCACCTGCAGCCCCCTCAGGGACTGACGGCAGATCCGCCTGTGGCGACTGTTTGAAGACCCCAGGAGGCCTCCGGACTTTCGGGGCAGCGCAGGATTTCGCACCCATTGCGTGCCCTGCTGGCTTTTTGGCCGCCTCACATAGCGGGCAGTGCGCATCCGCAGTGCACTGGCGTGCCCTGTGGCCAGTACGCCCACAGCGGAAGCAAACGTCGCTTCGGTCCACCAGCGAAGGGCATTGCGCCTGTACATGTCCGCTATGAAGGCAGCGGAAGCAGCGCGCAGGACGCGGCTGGAGCAAAACCGCTCGCGCCGCCACCCAACCAACCAGCAGACGGCCCTTAGTCACTTTCTTGGCGGCGTCTACCGGACAACTAACCCAGGCGGAACCTAGACCCGAGAAGTCTTGGCGAATCTCGCCAACCCGTGCGGCTTGCTCGGAACAGCCACCAACACGAGCAATAGCCGCCCGAACGGCGTCACTGGTGGCCGAGTCGTCCAGCCCGGAGATCCTGAGTTCCAAGCACTTCACCGGCCGCGCGATTCTCACGTCTCCTTCACTGAGACATTCCCTCAGCTTCTTGGCGAGTGCATCTGCTTTGGCGGTGTTGTCCTCGCCGGACACCTCGAGCAAGCAGGCACCGGTAGCTGCTCGCTTAAAGCCTAGCCCGTTGGAGATGCCCAGCGATGCCAAATCCACCTTTTCTGTGGCCTCCGCCATAACTTTGGCATAAGAGAGTCCCCGCTGCTCTGCCTCGGGAAGAACCGTGAGAACCACGGCAGCCGTCCTGGGCGTGCGAAGATGGTTACGGCCCCTCGCCTTTTTCTTCTTCTTCTTCTTTTCTTGAGTCACAGGGGCCTGTGGCTCAGCCTGGCGCGCTTGTCGCGCCGCAGCAGCTCTTCTTTTTCGGCTAAGGGCCGGCGTCCACTCTTCGCCGTCAGTCCTGGGATCCTCCCTCTCAGCCTGCCCTCTCGCAGTTGGGACACTTTGGTTTTGCGCAGCCGGTTTCGGCCGGCTGCCGGGCTCGCGAGTCGTATCTTTGGCCTTCCCCTTGCTCACTACCTTTCCATTTCTCAGCACGGAAGCCTCCGTGTGGGTTGAACTGGACCCGTGATCACCAGTCACTGCCGCCGAGTACGATGTAGCGGGAAGTGACCGGTTGTCTGAGGCCAACGGAGGGCGTAGCGGCTTTTCCGGTAGCAGCCGCGTTTCAATACGCAAAAACCTCTCGTCCATCATGACGCCCATAGTTGCCACCGCGGTCTCTACAAGAGACTTGAAGAGCTGGTCTTGGGACATGACCGGCTCGTCACGTGCAGGGCTGGATCCACACTTGGCCTGCTGTTGTTGCGGGGCTCCGGACGTCTGTGGTGGTGGTGAAGGTACCCCAACGATTTTCTCCAGCTCCTCCACCCTCTGGCAGAGCCGCCGCACGTCAGCCCTCAGACGGTTGTTTTCGGCCTCTAGCCGTCTGGTTTCTTCCGTAGAAGACCTATTTGAGAGCACCTTCATTACATCCCGAATGCCGGTTACCGCGCTCTTCAGGGCTCTCGTGGAGCTCCCCTCCAGTTTTGAGGACTTCGTGGCCACTAAAGACACGGACTGGAGGTGGTCTTCAGCTGCTATACAAAGCTGCTTACGCATTTGAGCCTCCTCTTTCGCCTCCATCTCGCTGGTGGTACCCTCAACCGTCTGTTCTGCAACGCACGCGGTTTTGTGGAATTCCTCATTTTCCACCGCTCCCTTCTCCTTGGTGGTCTTCTGGCCCCCGGCATATCTGCCCGTTGTACGCCCGCGTCCCCGCTTCGGCTCTCTCAGGGACGTAGATGGCAGCCCTGCGACGCTCACTTCACTAGTCCCCGATTCTGAACCGGAAACCGCCACATCCTCTACAGCAGTAGCGCTCCGACGCTTCCGGATCCTCTCCGAGAGCGGCCGCTGGAAACTCGAGGATTGGACCGACATCACACTGGTTGCCGTGTCCGAGTCCGACAGCGCACCACCCAAGATGACCGGACTCCTACTACTACTCCTACCTTCACTCCATCCCCCATGCCACTTTGCTTTTCCATCCGTTCTACCTCTACATTTTCTCCTTCCTCTTTCCTCTGCTCTCCCAACCTCTTTAACTTTTTCTCCTCCACTCGCCACTAAGCGATTGTTGCCCCCCCCAGAATACGAGGGGCTGCCGGCCGAAGCCGGGCGGGATTCTCCGGAATCTCCGGTACCCGCCTGGGGTAGATTATTTGTACAACTCGCCATTTCATTTATGTCCTTTTTTGAGGGGGGAGGTCCCCTATAGGGTTGGCGGCCCTAATAACTGGACTCCCCCCAGCCATTCATCCTGTCGCCGGGCCACCAGAAGCTTAGGATTGGGCCCTATACACACCCTCCCTGTAATCCCCAAACGCCCTAAATGAACCCACCCGAACACCCCGTCCTACGCATTCCCCATTTTTCCCAGACTCCAACGCTCCAACTCGGAGGGCGAGTCTCGTCCGCTCAACCACGCACTCCAAAAATGGAGCACGGGGAAAGGACCCACGTGTCGGGAATTCGGCCGCCAGCACGTAAGTGCTGGCGTTGCCCAGGGTGGACCACGTGGAGGTATCCCGACTCCCCACCCCCCCTCAATGGAACCTAGGCGACTTTTTTTTTCCACTTGAATCCAAAATTCTTTAGGGTTATAACTCAATCATAAGGGTTTTCAAAAGTTTTTCTGATAGTTTTCAAATGATTTTCGGTCGGTAACATGAATCGACCACAAATCACTTTACTGCGATTAACATATTCGGCCTCAGAGGGCACGGGTTCAATTCCTGCTCAGGGCAGACATGTGATGACTGTGCTGGCGGATTTGTGTTTGTTCTCGAGTAATGGTGTTTCTATGTATTTTAAGTATATATTTACAATAATATATCCATTGACTGGTACCCATAAAAAAAAGTAGGTTAAATCTAGCTTACTTTTGGCAAAAGATGGCGCTGTCTGAATTATGCAGAATTAAAAAAAAACCTTGTCTCGTATCTCTCGACGTAGCATATAGTAGCGAGTTTTAGCTTGAGTCGCTCACCTAGGACGTATATTACTTGATTGTTGTGCTCTTTTGAAAAAAAAATCTGTCTGCGATAACTGTCAGTTACTTGTATAGATCATAACTTTGAATAATGGTTATTTTTGTTTACAATTTTAATGAACTCGTGCGATGTGAGTCAGCTAAAGCTGCTTACTGCTTCACTGGCTGTAGGTTCTATTCCTGTTCACATTAAGCTATTCCCAAACTCTATTGTCTAACACATACTCTTTGCTTCGGTATATCCTTTCCTGGATGTCAAACTATCTTTATGCCGAATTTTAACTAAATCGGCTTAACAGTTCAAGTGTGAAAAGGTAATAAATAGACAAAAGTTACTTTATTATATTATGTATACTTATGGAGATGGATATAAGATGGCGGCGTTCTAACCAAAACGCAAATCAAGCAACGTCGACCCTAGCCAGTGTTTGGATGGGTTTCGTTATCTAGGAATTCTCCGTGTTGAGGTCACGTTAGGCGGTCGTCAGTTCCGGCTGTTATTAATGGATGACAGTCGTTTTAAGCTGAGTCGGTGGCTTTCAGGTGGCTTGAAAATACTGGCCTATGTCAATCCGCATTGGAGAAGCGTGGCAGAGTACACTCTAATCCCCCTGGATTGAAGGGAGACCCGTATTCCTGCAGTGGGATGGTTATGGAAAAAAATATACTGATACTTGATTGGAACATAATCTATCACTAAACTGAAAGTAATTCGTACATAAAAATAAATAAAACGACTACGGGGATCGAATCCGCGATTAAGTGATGTCCATCTACATAAATAAATTAATATATAGGGACAAATCACATAGATTGTGCTAGAAAGTATGTTCGAAACTTAGTGTTATGGGATACTAACTCAACGATACTATATTTTATAACAAATACATATATAGATAAACATCCAAGACCCGAGGCCAATCAGAAAAAGCTCGTTTTTCATCATGACCCGACCGGGGTTCGAACCCGGGACCTCCTGGGTGGCGATCCGGCGTGGTAACCATTACGCCGCGGAGGTCGACAAATACACAGCCATAGAACATAATAAACTTAAATAGCGACCGACCGAATGTTTACTACTCACAACAAAATAAGGACTTAATAACAATATCGGCAAGTCAAGTCCGTTAGGCGACTTGAAAATTGACACCTACTTGCAGTTGACGCTAATTTGCGGGAAGCACCCGAAGAAAAACTACATGTCAATCAGTGGTAGCCGTTGTTCCTGCCAATAGACAGACGGTAGAAGCCAGCGGTGGAAATGTGGAATAGATACCAAAACAGTCAATGTTACTAGTGCCGCCCCGGATTCAGATGGATGGATAAGAAAACCTAATTTAAAAAAATATAGCTTTGTCACCTGAAAATAGTTTAGCTTTCCAATGGTGAAATATTTTTCAAATCGGTTCAGTAGTTTTAGAGCCTATTTCAATGCAAACAAACAAAAAAATCTTTCCTCTTTATAATGTTAGTATAGATAGATGAATAAATATGCTGATATTAATTTTTAGACTGTTAACTTGTTTGCCATCTGTAGTCATTAATAAAAATCAGCGGATAATTAATTATAATCAAGCACAGGTTCCCACGAAATAAAACCCATTTTTATTTCTAATTCATTATAATTGCTAAGACTTATATAAAGTCATATAATAAAACGTCAAAACTTGTACTTTCAGCGTTTAGAACAATTTTTTGTCCCAAACCTTGAGCCTCATTATAGAACAAAAAAACAATAAACAATTAAACAAAAAAACAACAAATAAATCTGATCCAATTTTCTTTTTGTTTTGGTAAAAAACGCTTTCTCAGAAAACAACTTTTCGTAAAAACATTCCGTAATTTTTTGTTTTACGGAACAAAAATAGAGAAATGCGTACTTCTGCCATTAAAAACAGAAGTAGGCATCGCATTAACTTAATTATTCTAAATATAGCCTCTTGTAAATATAAAAAACATCGAAAATAATATTATTTCGCGATAATAAGGATCAGATTTTACTTTTTTTTGGTCGATAAAATTTTACACAACGTAAAGGTACTTATTAGTTAGGGAGCGGACATAATTAAGAACTACTCGCATTTATGATAAAAGTGATCTAACTCGAAACTATTTATTCTAACTATGCCTTAAACTTTGTTATGACATAGAGATACAGGTTTTGAGTCAGGTCACTTTTGTCTAATGCGTTCGATTGTGTTCTTGTTGTAATAGATATTATAAAAAAGTAAAGTATTCAATATGTTCACTCCCCAAGGCGCACGCCAAGCCAAATGATTTCGCGTTCGCGAAGTATTGAAATTTTAGAAATTCGCTGTAAGCCAAAAAGCATTCGCCTCCGCGTACGCCTCAACAACCTGATATTATACTCACCAAGTCTTGTCGCCAAGTCCTTGAGTATTAGAATAACATATTTACAAATATCTTGGTATCATCGGTAACAATTAGTTAACAAAATGACTATGTTACTATGCCTATATGTACAATGTGTGTCATGGATCGTACCTACTAGTCCCATCCGTGGTGCTCGTGGTGTTCATGGTGGATTGGCACCCAGACCTTCTGCCACACTGGCTTCCACACCTTCTTATAGGCGGGTACTTCTACGGTCTTCCATACGGGCACTTGAATTTGCTTCCATTTCTCTACCCAGATTTTCTTTTGTACAGGTACCCAGATTTCTCTCTTTACGGTCTTCCAGATTTGTACCTTCTCTTCAACCCATTCCTTCTTCTTTTCTGTTGCCCAGGCTTGTTTTTTTTCTGTCCTCCAGATCTGTTTCCATTCTTCCTTCCACTCGAGTTTCTTCTCGGTTACCCACTCTTGCTTGTGCTCGGTTTTCCACACCTTCTTCCACACTGGCTTCCAGATCATCCTCTTCCTCCACAGGTCGTGGCTGGTGTACTCCCATCCGTGGTCATCTTTGCCAAGGTACTTCTCTCCGGGCACGCCCTCTTTCACCCACGCTGGGACGTAGTTTTGCTTCCATTCTGGGACTTGTATAGTTTTGGTGTGTGGCACTTGGATCTCTTTCCATACTGGTTTCCATACTTTCCTCCAATCTGGGACCTGAACTTCTTTCCAAATAGGGACTTGGACTTCCTTCCAAATGGGTTTCTGTACTACTTTCCAGGCTGGGACTTGTTCCTCCTTCCACTGTTGCACTTGTTCTGTTTTCCAGGCAGGCACTTTTTCTTTTTTCCATTCTGTTTTCCAGATTAGTTTCTTATCGGTCTTCCAGATCTGTTTCCACTCCTCCTTCCAGACGAGTTTCTTCTTCCAAACTCCTTCTGGGGGCGAGTGCCATCCGGGAGACCTCTTCTCTCGAGTTAATTGTGTGTCCACATTTTCGATCGGTACAGCTAGTGATGCTGCGACAGCAAGCACCACCCACAGCTGAAAACAAAAACAAACATTACTCAAAATATTCTAGAAATATTTTCTTATTAGTTATCGAAGTTTGATAATATTTTATTCATTTTGTTTTGACTGTTATAATAAACAATGAGTTTTCTGTATTAAATTGAAATTCGAAAGATTTCAAAAAAGATAAGTATTAGTGGCACAGAACTGGGAACTGGGAAAGACTCCCCAGGTATGTGATGAAGTGGCAATACAAGAAATATTTTGTGACCAAAAATCATTAAGGCTGCTTTACATAAGCACAATGTACTCTTTAAGTGTTGCATTATAACTATTTCAGTGACCGATAAGTTTCATTCTGCATTACAATTAATTGAAATGCATTTATAAATAATAATAAAAAAGACTATTTTGGACTAGCACGAATACACAAGGAGAGTTGTCCTATTATTTTTTCCATAGTTTATGTCTTTAGGAATATATTTAATGGCTCTATTTGTTTTTTTTCTGTATTTTATTATAATATATGAGTAACGTAAATAATTTTCCTTAATTTTATTTTTCGAAAAAGTTTTTTTTTATAACTTATTACAACTACCTATTATGTCGTAGTACCTTTGTTGTCGTAAATAAAAAGATTATTATTATTATTACGTTAATGCCCAATTTGACCAACGACTCTTATAGTGTATCTTACTAGGTGTACGTACCTACCCTTATCGTAAGATAGTTCCTAAAAAGGTATATTATTATGATATGAGTAACAGTCAAATATTAGTGGACATTCTTATGCGTTACCTAAAATGGGAAGAACACTCTACATTTATGGAATTGTTGGTCAAAACATTAGTAGTACCTATCAAGTTTTAACTAACAACCAGTTTCTGAAACAGATTTTAATTTAATATTAAGTATTTATCTCTTATTATCTTCTTTAGTTTGTCAGTGACAGCAATGTTGTGACATTAAATTTAAAAACGGTTTTAAGTAAATCACCTTTATGCCTTTTAGGAATAAAAATAAACTATAATGTCGTATTGTTTTTCCGATATATTTTTTTATATAAGTTGGCAAACAAGTAATGTATACTTGCTTTCAATCTAAGAGGTTGCGCGATTTTTTTTATGTCTCTTTATACCTTTTATTTGCTCTCTTTTATTAATAAATCTATGTCTTATTTTGATTATTTGAAGCCGACTTGCGGAATCGGAAGTAATTATCAACATTTTATTTATGTTTGTGTTTAATTTTTAATAAAGTTTAGTAATTACTTTAATCTAATTAATTACTTTAGAGAACTGTTGAATATTTAGTTAAAGTTTTTTTTTAATCATATTGCAAAATAAAAAACTTAAATCCGATATCATATAATATACGTGAATTTAAGTCAAATTCTTTTCTTTGCAAAAAAAAGTTCGCACGTCAAAATTTTACGAAGTTTGACTAAAATACAATTCTGATTCCAATCGCGACCGTATCACTTAAAAATATTGACACAATATTTTATTGATTGATTAGGGTTGTCAAAAATTTTTTTGATTAATGGTTGCCATCGATTTTTATTTTTTTTTATTGGTCACACACACTGACGCACTTAACACATTATCACATATACACAATCCATGTCACCCACCGTAAAAGTCAGCGCCCTCATGTCGAGTTTAGTTTTTGGCCGCGACTGCGTTGTATGGGCGTGCGCAATGTCTTTATATCATCTGACCCCTCTCTGTGTGAGACGCGGGCTTTCGATGGCTGATGCATCTTAGATATTTGTGGGGTCACTTTCTATGTTATTATAGTTATTTCAGTGTTACTATATTATATATTTTTTTAATTATCATCATCTATTCCTAATATTATTAAGAGGAAAGACTTGTATTTTTTTTGTAACGAATAAACTCAAAAACTATTTTAAAAATTCTTTTATCGTTGCGTTGGGAAGGCTATATATTTTTTTAAAATAGTTATCCTTAGTAAAACCACCCGTAATATTACAAAGAGGATAGATTTGATTGTTTACATTGATTAGGCTCAGAAACTACTGGACCTATTTCACTGTTAGGAAGCAACATTATCTCCGGGCGACATAGGCTATATTTATTTATTAAGGTCTGCCAACAGGTTTACTTACACCATTGTGCAAAACACAATAACAAAAATATATCACAAGTTAGGATGTAGACCCAATTATATGCAAACACAGCGTGTCAAAAAGATATGACAATATTTTTTTATAATTACAGTCACAGCGTGTCAAAAAGACATGCATTTTTTATGCATTTGCTAACAATTATAAAAGTATTGTAACATTTAAGACACCCAAAATAAGTGTTATATAAATAACTAGCGAAACCCGCGCAAATTCGTTTGCGTGTATCCCGCTTTCCCGTGGGAATTTTGGAATGTATTATACTTAAAAACCTTCCTCTTGAATCACTCTATCTATTAAAAAAAACCGCATCATAATGCGTTGCGTAGTTTTAAAGATTTAAGCATACAAAGGGACATAGGGACAGAGAAAGCGACTTTGTTTTATACTATGTAGTGATTCCGTAGGTAACAGAAGTAATGTGTGTTACACTGTTACACTTATGAATGTGTATCCTATAATGAGATGTTTTTTTCCTGCAAACAAATATTTGTCTTATTAATATACAAGATTCGAACCCAAAAGATACTAGTAATTGGACCGCATATGTAATTTAATTCTGTGTCCAGACCTTCGATTCTTTTGCGGTTTCACAAAAAGTTGGTTGTTCAGGCGCAATCAAGATTCAGACAAGCAGAATGCGTGAGGTCAACAACTTGTGAGGTCAAGTATATGTCACATGTCGGGACCAGTATGTCAACAGATAAAATACAGAATTGTCATCTGTGAAATTACGATTATTGATTACAATATTTATGACAACCCTTTTCATTTTTAACTGGGTATTAAACCGTGCATCCACGCCGCCGTTACTTTTTGTGGAGCAACGTTTCAAAAGATATTTGAAAAGTTGCAAAAGTCGAAGAATGTTACCCAATGTTACCGTGTTGCTTATTGTTGCCACAAAAAATGTAACTGTGGTGGATGCACGGTAACATTTTTTTTTATACTTTTTAAAGGATAAATAGCAGACAAACAGGCAAGACAGCTACTATAGAGCATAAGCTGCAGTGCCTGCAGTGATAACTTACCATCAAGTAACCCATTTTTTAGGTCGGGAAAACTCATTACTGCACTTCCCGTAGCTTGGGGATGCGATGAGTGCCTATCGGACTCCCCTCTCTAGCCAATGTGGGGCATACGGCCTAAAAACCTAACAGTGCCGTTGCAATACCCTATTCAGGGTCCATGTATTAGAATAATTAGATGTAAGCTGTACATGTGTGTGGAGTCGACCCTAGCCAGTGCTTGAATGGGTTTATCCGCATTGAAGCAGCAGCATGGCAAGGGAGCTGTTTTAATATGTACTTATTACTTAAGTGAAAATTGTTTCTCTCATGTAAGTGACTGCTTTGTCTTTTGAGAATAAAGAATCTTTAAACCGATGTACAATACATGTGCAATGAAAATAACTAAATAACAGTGGCGGTGCCGCAGGAACTGGTGGTATTTTCGCGACCCCCATTCGTCAGTCGACCCTGTCGACCTCTTCAATGTTAAGAAAACCTTAAAATTCCGTGATACATTATATCTATTATGCAAACGTACCTGTCTTGAACAGTTCCTGTGTACACGACCTACTGAGAAATTCTTTACAAGTCGTGTTCTGGATTCATGATAACTTAAGTAATCTCAGAGAGGCATTGAATACTAAATACTTGTATTATCATTGTACCGCGTAACCAAACTAACATGAATTTAAAAGATAATAAATATCAATGTTTAAATTATACCTATATTTATTTCACTTCTTTTTTTGTTTTTTTGCTTCTCAAGCATAAGGCCTGCCATAGCCTATGGACGCTTGCAACACCGGGGATATTAATCGCATGGCGACCTGTACTATTGAAGAACCCCATATTATAGTCTAAAGAAAAGACTTCGGCGGGGATCACATTCCACGGCTTCAGCGTTCGCTGGAAGAAACTCCTCTGAAACCGCGCAGTACGCGATCAGTTTTGTTCTAGAGTGTGAGGTTGGATTCCCCGCCGGTGACGAGCAGACTTTTTTTAAACTTTTCTGCATGTCCAGCCGCTCTCCGCCTAGTGTCGGGGCATACAGACTAAAAACCTGACTGTCTACCACCAGCGCGTGTGGCAGGGCTGCGGGAACTATAGCCCACTAATTAAAGATTAACATAAGCAATTAAAGGTGGCCTATGTCCAGCAGTGGACTTCTTGTAACTGAAGGGGATCGTAATAGATTTCTCACAAAACTTCTTACAAACCGACAATTTCTTCTTCTATCCTTCCGCAAACACATTACAATCCGTGTCGACATTGAGACCGTGGAACGCGCGGGATATATAAGTTAATGTTACAAAAAGTGCGACACAGTTAAACTTTAATGTATCATTAACTTTAAAATGTGTATGAGCAATCATCATTAGCTCTCATCGACCATCGACCATCCCTCTTACAGCTCACAACCCATCCCGTTACAGATACATTTATGTTTAACATTAAATAGAAGTATAAAAGGTCATTTTTGTATTTTGTACATAGTTTTTGACACTCTGATTATTTTATATGTTTATGTGAAACATGCGATACAATTAACATATTTAATCTCTGGTTAATGTAAATTATTACAACATTTAAATGTTGTAAATGTCTTTATTACATCAATCAACAAATAAGAGAGGTAGGGCACAGCGGATAATCCGCTCAAATCGGAGCAGCCCGTCTGGGGAAGGACCTCCACCTTACAGAAGATCGTAACCAAATAGTATTGGTCTCGGCCATGTTGTGTTCCTACGGTGAGTAAGGTCTCCAGAGCTCCATTTGGGGGGGTTGGGAGGGTTGGCAACGCGTGAGTGATACCCCCGGTATTGCTTACGTCTATAGGCTACGGTGACGGCTTACCATCAGGCCGACCGTATGCTTGTTTGCCACCTGTGTAGTATAAAAAAATAAAAATAATAATAAACAAACAGGCAAAAATCGGGGCGAACGTTTATGTGATTTTTTTTTAACACTGAGTAATAAGTATTGAGTTTCGAACTTCTTTTCACTTCTGCGCGACTCAGCCGTGTTGGCGACTAGTCAATAATATCAATGCGTGCTTCGGGGGGCATAAGCCGTCGTCGGTCCCGGCTGTTGTCAATGGGTGACAGTCGTTAGAACAAGTCTGTGGCATTCAGGGTAAAACCGAATTCGCGTTGGAGCAGCGCCGTGGCAATGTAGGAGACCCTTCTCCATGCAGTGGCATGATTATGGGTTGATACTTGATATTATGATGATGTATGGAGTGTACAAAAATATCATATTTACTTATGACGAATGTATAACAACCCACTCTATCTTCTCTTTTTTCAATACTTTCTACTACGTCTGATTTCTTTTTGGTTGAATTCGTCGTGAGTTCCAATACAGCTGTAGTTTCTCCCCCTGGGACGTCAATAAACTTCGTTGCTTATTGTCAAATATCGTCCATGTGTCAATCTGAGGTCGCTGTTACAGGAGAGGAGACACAGCGCTGCAGCGGTGGGAATGTGTGGCGGGGTTGTCCCATAGACTTCTCTACTAACATGTCAGTCAGTCGCACAAAAATAAACTTTACCGCAATATATTTACATAATAATCTAATTAATCTGTCGTAATTATTATGAAAAACAACAGAAAATTATGTTAAGTTGAGTACACATTCTACTGGGTCAAGTTCATATTAAACCCGACTTGAATATAATGTCCGTAAAGATATTCATAGCAAAATGTGTGGTGTAAGCAGTCAGTGGGCCATGCTAGGACTGCTATCACAACTGAATATGTAATTTTGTGTGCAATAATTGACCTTCACTTGTGTGGACTCTCTTAAGGTCAAATCGGAGGTGTTTAATGAGGTCTGAGGTCATTTTGCTTACATAAAATTTACTTTTTTTTTGTAATTTTTGACTTTTAAAAATATTAATTGTATGTAGCTTTAAAGTATTTATGATTAGTGTATCCGAAGTAGGAGTAGGAGATTATGATTAGAATCGAAAAAAAAATTATTTGAAATTCAACTGTCTTGTTAACCTTCCGCAGGCGCTGGCAAGACGAAGAAGCACGACGCTAGCTGTGAAGATACCTTAAATCCATTAAGTTCTTTGAAATTTAAACAGATTGTTACTTTATATAATGCTAATATACATTTTATTATGCCAAGTTCCACAAAAAAAAAATTACAAGATAACTCTGTTATGTGTACTATTGTTGACAAAGTTTGAAGGTCGTCGCCCACTTAACACCTCCACACTAAAAAAGAACGAAAAGCAATTTTTGTCATTGTATTACATGTTGTTTGAATGTGAACGGATATGTGGAGAAAGGTCGACCTTTGCGATCTGATGGCTCAGACTCGGCCTCTTGTATTGAAGATTCAGATTTATTCAGATTCACACAGATTTCAACCTCGGACCAGTCGGTTAATGAGCCAGCTCCTTAGCCACTGGGCTATTCCGTGTATTTTCTATCTGATTAAGTTGCAAGACAGCTGTAGTTTCTCCCCAGGGACATCAATAAGCTTCATTGCTTTTGTCCATCTGAGGTTGCGGTTGTTGATCCTGGAGGAGACACAGCGGTGGGAATGTGGGTGGGCTTGTCCCGATTATATCCACTGGGCTGTTATATCCTTGCATCCCTTCAATGGTGGGGCCATGGGAACTATAATACAGTCAGACTCGAGAACAAACAATGCCATCACATAAACGTTCGCCCCGATTTTTGCCTGTTTTTTTATTATTATTTTTATTTTTTTATACTACACAGGTGGCAAACAAGCGTACGGTCGGCCTGATGGTAAGCCGTCACCGTAGCCTATAGACGTAAGCAATACCGGGGGTATCACTCACGCGTTGCCAACCCTCCCAACCCCCCCAAATGGAGCTCTGGAGACCTTACTCACCGTAGGAACACAACATGGCCGAGACCAATACTATTTGGCTACGATCTTCTGTAAGGTGGAGGTCCTTCCCCAGACGGGCTGCTCCGATTTGAGCGGATTATCCCCTGTGCCCTACCTCTCTTATTTGTTGATTGATGTAATAAAGACATTTACAACATTTAAATGTTGTAATAATTTACATTAACCAGAGATTAAATATGTTAATTGTATCGCATGTTTCACATAAACATATAAAATAATCAGAGTGTCAAAAACTATGTACAAAATACAAAAATGACCTTTTATATTTCTATTAAATGTTAAACATAAATGTATCTGTAACGGGATGGGTTGTGAGCTGTAAGAGGGATGGAGTTGACGAAATAGGACTTATACCCAGTAGTGGGTCGATGAGAGCTAATGATGATTGCTCATACATCCCGCTTTCCCGTGGGAATTGCGGTATGTATTATACATACAAAACTCCCTCTTGAATCACTCTATCTATTAAAAAATTTAAATCCTATGAGTAGTTTTAAAGATTTCAGCTTACATAGGACAGATAAAGGTCAGACAGACAGACAGGGAAGCGACTTAATTTATATGTAAAGATATGTCACATTAAGCAAATAAAATCACAGTAAATACAAATTTTGAAACCTACTTACAATAATAACATCGAGTACGTAGCCAAATGGTAGCCAATAATACGTCACTAATGATATAGTACCTACGCGCCAGAATTTGAGCTCATAGTTTTTATAAAATTCAAAAACGATTTTATGATTAAATTAGTTATGATTTTTTTTGCCCCAAAGTAAGTTCGAAACTTGTGTTATGGGATACTGACTCAACAATACCATATTTTATAACAAATACATATATAGATAAACATCCAAGACCCGAGGCCAATCAGAAAAAGTTCGTTTTTCATCATGACCCGACCGGGGATCGAACCCGGGACCTCCTGGGTGGCGGTCTGGCGTGGTAACCATTACGCCACGGAGGTCGTCAAATTGTACTTTATCCGATTATACACGCGTCGGATTTTAGTGAGTTGCTTAATGGACGTCCAAATTCACTCGTTATTTCCATTTAATTAGAGTTTTTATACATACAAAGCTAATAATACCATTACCTTGTTAAAATTTACAAAAATTCCATTAGCATTGTTTTTCTGTACAAATTATAAAGATTTTCTAGAGAAAAACAAATATCCATTACGGATTACGGGATTATTTAAAAAGATAATCTATTTTAGGAAGAAAAACATTTTTGTTATACTAAATGAGTCATCATATCAACCCATAATCATCCCACTGCAGAGATACGGGTCTCCCTTCAATCAAAGGGGATAGGCGTACTCTGCCACGCTGTTCCAATGCGGATTGGCGAAGGCCAGTGGCCGATTTTGCCTCACGACTGTCATCCATCGCCGGGAGAGATGGCTTAACGTACAAAATATAATAGAAAAAAGATAACCTGAGACTTAATCTAAAATTAAATTTAAAATGTGGTTCAAAAACTGGCTGGTAATGTCAGAAGAGCTATCATTTCTCTCTCTCTCTCTTTGGGGTCGGTCCATCATGTCTTAGGATCGTGGTCAGCTTCAGGGTTGCATCTGGAGTTGATGATCTGCCTTCACCGGCTTCTGTCCAGCGCATCTCCTACGCCCGTGTAGAATTTTGTCGACGACGAGTCTTTCACTTGATCGGTCCATCTTGTTGGTGAACGACTGCGAGATCTTTTGCCTTCGGTGTTCCCAACCACAATCAGCTTTTCCAGACTTTCGTCGCCTCTGCGCATCGTGTGCCCAAAATAGGAGAGGATATGCTGTCGGCATATGGTGGACAAGCTAGTTTCTATTCGGAGCTGATTCAGGATCGATGCATTGGTGCGCTTCACAGTCTTAGGGATTCTCAGCTTACGTCTCCAGCACCACACCGAATGCATCAATTCTTTGTCTTTCCACCACCTTACAGAAGATCGCAGCCAAATAGCATTGGTCTCGGCCATGTTGTTTTCCTACGGTGAGTAAGGTCTCCAGAGCTCCACTTGGGGGGGTTGGGAGGGTTGGCAACGCGTGAGTGATACCCCCGGTATTGCAAGCATCTATAGGCTACGGTGACGGCTTACCATCAGGCCGACCTGTATGCCTGTTTGTTACCTTAGTTGTATAAAAAAAAATATAAAAAATATAGGAAAATAGGAAATACCAAGACGCGTATTATTAATCTGTTCTTGATTTTGATACCTATTTCTCTCCTCCTCCAAATGTTGTTCAAAACGTTGATTTGGGAGCCCAGGGGGCGTATTACAAACTCTTAATTCCAGGCAGTTTACACCGTAAATTGAAGTGCCTTGCTAAACCGTATTATGAGCTCTTATTCCCAGCCAGTCAGCGGTCACGTGACACTTGGCCGACTTCTGTAAATGTAGTGGTTGACGGTGTCGATGCCAGGAATGCTTCTGGTAATGTTTGCTAACTTTCCGGCTCGATCTACTATCATTATCTTTGTTTTAGCTCTGTTTACTGCTAGACCAATATTGCCACTTCGAAGGCATAACGGTGATTTTTTTTCTATCTATCTACCGATTTTCGAGCTATTATTTTAGTGTGCTGAAATAGCCAAAAAGAACTTACTCTGTAAACATAAGGTTCAAACCAAAAAAACGTTAATTCTACTCTCAAACAATGTCGTAGTTAATCCTATACTAATCCTACTATAATCGCAAATGTGAAAGTATGCAAAAACTGTTTGGGAAATCCCACCATACGTTCCCACAGCTGTGTGTGTTTCTTGCATACCAGCCGACGGCGACTACCACAGATGGATAATAGCCCGGTGGTGGTGCATTTTGATCCTACCTTCAGCAACAGAGGACGCGGGTTCGAATCCCGCTCGGGGCAAACATTTCAGTGATGGCATGTATGTTTGTTCTCGAGTCTGGGTGTTTTCTATGTACGTACACTCAAGAGCAATGAGTGCGGGTCACCTAAAGAAACCTATAAATCTAAACAGTGTTTAATGGACAAAATAATAAATTAAATTAGTGTTTATTGTTGGTTTCACAAGTAATCCTGTAAAGCTAACTAAATAAGGTATGGAGCGAAATATGCGACGTGTGTGTGCAAATATTATGAAATAAAACTATTAAATTTAATATATTTTATGTTTATAAATAATAAAATGTATTACTGTACTATATAAATTTCTTTTTTTCTACAACCTTCATCAAACTTTAATAGACAATATAATAAATTAAATTAAAGTAATTTAATAGACAATATAATAAATTAAATTAAAGTAATAAAATTTATAAGTCTGATATGAAACCTACGTAGGTACATAATAATTTAAGGAGAATTTAAAGGTTTCCACTGATATACTATATTTACAATAAAATACCCATATAACAAGCAGGTCATTTAGCCTAGCTTAGTCAGGGACCAGGGTAAGATCGTTGTATCTGTGTGAATTGTGTATAAAAACAAATCAGGAAGATATTGAATGATTGAGTAACAATTTAACACTCCGAAATACTTTCACATAAACAAAATGCTTTATTTGCAAATAAATTGCTTCATGAAAATAAATTTAAGTAAAAGCCAAATTCACACGACTGTTTCGTTACGTGCATAATGTTACGTTTTTTTTTGCATATTATTAACATAAAAAGTAATAAGTAAAAGTTATCGGAAACTGATCATTGTCGATTAGTATACTGCATCGGTCTCATTTGTATTAAACAAACGCAACGTAACAACTCATAATTTTAGCGTCGTCACTCACCGCTATATGACGGCACCTCTATCTATCCTAGCTTTACACTCCTAAAATACAAATTAAACAAGGACGAACTAAAACTTGTCTGTTTTAAATTATGCGTTTGTCGAGGAGCTTGATGGCGTCGCTGTGTGTTGGACTCTAAGCGAACACGCAAGTTAAGCAATGTGGACTCGAGCCAGTGTTTAGATAGGTTTCGCTTTTTTGAGGTTGTCAGTGCTTTTAGAGTTCCGGTTGTCGATAGTTTATGCCGTTAAGCCAAGACGGTGGCCTTCTTCAGGCTGTCAGCCTGGCCTTCGCCAATCCGCATTGGAGCAGCGTGGCGGAGTACGCTCTCATCTCCTTCGATTGAACAGAGACCCGTATCTTTACAGTCGGATGATATGGGTTGATATTTACACTATACTATATTCGCAATTTAGTATTTTTTCTCAACAGCCATTTCAACATCGAGTTATACATGTCATATTTTGTAAGGCAATCATATTGTTTTGATTATTATAGTGTGAAATCCTATCATTACCTAGTTTTGTCCAAGTAAATCACTTAATGGTCTTATGATAGTTTAAAAAACTACGCAATATAACCCAATACCTATCTATTACATAATACAATCGACATGCAATTTACATAGGTTCATCTTTAGTTAGTTGTACGATCAAGTCGTCATCTCGCATGATTGTGCGAATCAGCACCATTCGATTTTACATATTTTTTTGTCGTCAACTCGCACGGCTACCAAACAAAAAAGCATTTTTTTTTAAAAAAGGTCAAAGAATTTATGACTGGACTATAAAATAAAACAAAATGTCATAATAATTTAGTTAAATTTTTTTTGGAGGAGTTCTATGGCGTCACTAACAGGCAAGTTAAGCAGCGTTGGTCCTAACCAGTATATGGATGGGTTTCGTTATCTCGAGCTTCTTAGGAAGGACACATTAAGCCGTCGGTGCCGGCCGTTGTCTGATGACAGTCGTCAAGCCAATTTGGGGGGGCCTTCAGGAAAACACTGGTGTCCGCCAATCTGGACCAGGGTGACAGAGAATCCCCTTGGATTGACAGGAGACCCGTATCCCTGCAGTGGGATGATTATGGGTTCATTATGATGATACAAATCTCGACAATACCACACAGAAATGTACTGTAAATTAGGTTATTTCTTATAAGTCTCATCATCAGACAGTGACCTCAGGTTCACTACATAGCACTACAAAGTATTATTACGTCATTATTTAGCGTGTGGTTAGCACACGCATTTTATTTGCATTGATTGTGGTGTAAAACGAGAATTTTATACGGAATATCTCTTTCATGTTTGCACATATAATGCATAAATAGAATTAATTATTTTTAAAGGCTGTGTTACAGAATCATAGCACATGAAGCGACCAAATGAACAATAAATAATAAGAGGACTGTGTTTTGGAGGAGCCCGATGGCGTGACTGTGTGTCCCCACTCTAAACGAACACGCAAGACAAGCAACATCGACCCTAGTCAGTGTTTGGACGGTTTTCGTTGTCTCGTGCATCTACGTGCTTCGGACGGCACGTGTCGGGCCCGGCTATTGTCGATGGTTGATACACAGTGGCCTTTACTACGGAACCCTAAAAATAACCTTATCGACCTCATTGTCAAACAACTATTACAAAGATGCTTACATTTTAATGATCATAAAAAAGTATTTTTATTTATATAAAATGGTATAAAAGCTATGTAATATTAACTGCGGAGTCTGATTAATGTGACTTAAATTAACATAAATTTAAATATGATAACGTATAATGTTACGTGAAATATATTGTGTTGTGGTCTAATGATGAATGTAGGTTATTTATTAAATGAGCTGATGTCGGCGGTTTTTAAATCAGAATACCATTGTTTCTGTTCCCGGACTGATCCTTCGTCATATTTAGGAACAGAACTTTATATAGCGATGTTTGCATCTCCGCTCTTCTGTTCTCAAAAAATATCATTCCAACTAAGTAGTTGTGCATAATAGTTGGTCCAACAAGAAATGGTGATTCCCACTGGGGAGACACGCGCAGAAAAAACTTTTTCACCTCACAAGCTCGGAAAGAATCTGTTTGTCATTCGAAATCTCGAGCGCAAAAGTGCATTTTGTGCCCTAGCGTGGAAAGAATTTTTAAAATTCGAACCTTTCTATTCTATAATTTTTTATACCGCCAGTCCTCTGAAAATGCATTAATACATATTTCATGCCAGTGCGCCAACCTTATTTTTAGAATAATCGAACTGGCTAGCACGACACCGCATGAAAAAAAAAACACTTATTTAATATATTATTTGCGTTTTTCTTGCACCTAGCATTTTCCTCGCTGTAGTGAGGTGAAAAATTGTGTGTTTCGCTCGGCAGCAAAGTTTTTCTGCGTCTCGTACCTTTGAAACCCTCGCTACGCTCAGGATTCTATATTTCAACCACTCGCTTCGCTCGTGGTTCAATCCTAGAATCCTAGCGTCTCTCAGGTTTCAATATAAGTACTCGCGCCAAAAAACAACTTTGCAGCCTTGCATAACAAATAACTATTTTTTTCTTATTTTTTTTCATAATTGCCAATTAATATTATTAAAGCGTCTTGGCGCTATACTGCGGACAGACGGAAAGACGGGCATGGTGAAACTATGTTTGTTGTTAGTTCAGTTTACATTACTACGGAACTCTAAAAACGAGGATATTACTGATATTAGAATGAGAAAGGAGCATTAAAATAATCTTCCATTTCTCTCTGTGTCGTAACAAAGTCCAAGACTCCGGTTACTGTTTTTTTAATGAGAATAGACCCTATTCTCATTAAAAAAAACAGTAAAATCCAGTATCGCACCACCGACCGTGGGCTGTGTGCTCATCCCCACTACGTTGACCCTCTGTTGGTGTCTACTTGAAGCTTCTTAAGACCGTTTCTCGCTCGCATTATACGGATGTGGAACGAGCTCCCAGCCCCTGTGTTTCCTTCGGACTATGACATGACATGGGACTATTTAAGAGGTACATTAGAGGTCTCGTCAGGAGTGGGCAACGCATTGGTAATGCCCCTGGTGTTGCTGATGTACATAGGCGGCGGTGACCACTTTCCATCAGGTGGCCCCCTTGTCTGATTGTCTACCGTATAACGGTAACGGGTGCTGCCTGGGGGGACTGGTCTGCTCACTCTTGTCAGTACTGACTTTTTTTTGTTTTATTGTAGATATAAGACTTGTTCATTCCACACCATTCCGCGTATTCTTCTTATAAATTTTAATGTACTTATACCTACATTGTAACTAATGAGTGGAAAAAAAAGGAAAAAAAAAAGTACAAAATGACAAAAAAGGCCGTAACCGGTTTTCTTTCGCCATTTCTTTTTACCGGTTGCCATTTTGCTTGTGTCCGAAATGGTGGTAGTATGTATATAACGTAGTTTATTTTATTTATTTAAACAAGTTGTATATGACAAGAAAAAGTGCCTGTGAAGGTCTAATTTCTGAAATAAACGATTTCATTTCATTTCATTTCAACGTAAAAAAAGGATCAATATTAAAGCGATATCTTGCTAGTTTTGCATTTTGTATGAGCCAAACGCCGCTTGTGATTGAGTGAGACTAGATTTACCGTTTTTATTACGAGATGAGACCCACTGATTCATTATTTTGGTACATTAGCCGCTATAATCTAATGAAAGTGAACCGACTAAAAAAACACGAGTTTGAACTTTGTTTCATGACGCAATCTCAAGCGCCAATTACACGGAGCCTTATTAGAAAACGGTTACGTGTGCAAGTAACAGTGTAGGTACAGTAAGACAATGAATGAGATGAGCAGGGCCGTAAATATGATTTTTTATGCTACAAAGTTGGCAAACAAGCATACCCCGCCTTGCCTGATGGTAAGCATTACCGTAGCCTACAGACGCTTGCAATACCGGGGGGTATTACTCACGCGTTGCCAACCCTCCCAAGACTCCCAACCCCCCAAGTGGAGCTCTGGACGCCTTATGTACTCACCGTAGAAACATAACATGACTGAGACCAATGCTATTTGGCTACGATCTTCTGTAACGATGATTCAAGTGTTCCAAATATTGCGTGAAGGGATTTACTCAATTTTTAATTTGTCAATGGTATTCATATTGTCCATTCATTAATAAATAACTCAACAATACAATATTATATAACAAATACATATATAGATAAACCCGAGGTCAATCAGAAAAAGTTCGTTTTTCATCATGACCCGACCGGGAATCGAACCCGGGACCTCCTTGGTAGTGTTCTGGCGTGGTAACCATTACGCCACGGAGGTCGTCATTAGTTTCATTACAAAGTTTTATGACGCTGCTTACATTATTAGCATTGTAATCTTTGTTCAAGTTATCTCTGGTCACGTCTTTCATTGATTGGTTGTACTGTCCATGTTTTCTGATGCCCTAGTCTGTGCTCTGGTAATGAAAAATAATGGTAACCTTCATCATCATCGAGTATCAATCTGAATTTCGACGACCTCCGTGGCGTAATGGTTACCACGCCAGACCGCCACCCAGGAGGTCCCTGGTTGGGATTCGAACCGGTCGACCAGTCGGGTCATGATGAAAAAAGAACTTTTTCTGATTGGCTTCGGGTCTTGGATGTTTAACTATATAGGTATTTGTTATAAAATATGGTATTGTTGAGTTAGTATCCCATAACACAAGTTTCGAACTTACTTTGGGGCAAAAAAATTATTATTATTCCGTCAGAGTCTAAATTTCGAAACCTATACATTCCGAGCAAATTTTATTCATAAATATATGTTTTGACGTAATATAATAATTGTCGAATTCAGAGTCACCCGACCCGACGACGCCACGCCGACGAAGACGTCGCGTTCAGTCCGGTTCCCGCGCAGACCAAACCAAATAAAACACTTTTAAATGGTACCTCAACTCAACCAATATTGGGATAGATTTCATTATGAGCTCCTTCGTGCTGCGTCATCATCATTACAAGAAGTCCACTGCTGGACATAGGGCTCGTTAAATATAAATGTAGGTTATAAACTACCATGTATGCCAAATTTCATTAAAATCCATTGCGCAGTTTTCGCGCGATTGAGTAACATACATACTTTCACATTTATAATATTATTAGGACTATTATGTCGTAACTTTTATTTTTCCCATGACATATAACTGATTTATTTATTGTAAAGAACAATAAGTTCAATCTAGGAAATGAATTCTGGTCCTAGGAAATAAAGATTGTTACCAACGTTTTACATAATATCTTTTTATAGAAATAAAGAAAGTTTTTAAATCAATTTATAAAGACGTTTCTCGTTTTATGACTATATTTCGTAATTTTTGTTAACTTCCGCAGTTAGGCTACCATAGGTTAGAAAGGTATCCTAAATCCTTCTAAACAATGAAACACAATATGGTATGACAAGCTAATTCAAACACAAGTATAATGGAATAGAGTATACGTACTTCGGAGGGCATTAAGCTGTAGGTCCCGGCTGTTATCGATAGACGCCATTCATTAAGCCAAGCCTTCAGACGGCTTGAACCAATATGGCCTCCGCTAATACGCATTGAAGCAGCCGCAGCGTGGCAGAGGACGCTATTATCCCCTTCGATTGAAGGTTTTGAAGATTGGTTATCTATCCCTGTTATGGGATTATGGGTTTAATATGATGGAATCTTTACTAATATTATAAAGAGGAAAGTTTTGTTTTGTTGTTTGTAACGAATAAACTCAAAAAATACTACAGCGATTTCAAAAACTCTTTCACCGTTGGGCCTATGTTACCCGGGAGTAATGTACCCTACATTACCCCCGGTTAACACAGGCTATATTTTTAACCCCGGACGCAAAAAGAGGGGTGTTATAAGTTTGACGTGTGTATCTGTGTATTTGTGTATCTGTGGATCTGTCTGTGGCATCGTAGCAACCAAACGGATGGTCAGTTTGATGCAGTTTTTTTTGTATGAAAGGTGACCTGTGCGGGAGTATTCTTAGCTATGATTCATGAAAATCTGTTCAGCGGTTTGAAGATCACCAGTTCTTTTCTCTTTGATGAAGGGAAATGAGCTACATCCACTGGTTAGATCGATTTGAAATTTGGTACCTCATAATTTTTTACTTTTTAAAGTTTTTTGAGTCGGGGGTTTTTTAAATTTTAAATTTAAGTTTTATATTTTCAAAAAATAGGGATTCTTACCCGTGCGACGCCGGGGCGGTAGTGTTATATAAAAGGGGGGCGAAAAGAAGGTCGGTAAAGTAAACCCTGTAACAAAGTGTCAAAAAGGATGTAGAATACAATATTTATAAGTAATTATTGACCCAAAGGCTGGCAGTTACTTCGCTCAACGGATATCTATCGCCGTTCAGCGAGGTAACGCTGCTAGCATTTTGGGCACCCTGCCACAGGGACCATGTCTTTTTAATGCTTAGTTTTAGTTTTTATTGTTGGTTTAGTTTTAATTAATTTTATTTAATTTCATGTTATTTAGTCATGTATTTTACCAATTATAAATATTGTAAGTGAACTTGAGTACATCGTTTTTGACACCGTAAAATACATTTTCACAAGTAAGTTATATAACAATTTGCCAATATATATTTATCTTGCTCTGAATCAATTGATATGACAGAGACGTATGACACTTATCCAGTGCAGGTCAGTGGAATATTTGAAAACAAGTAGTACCGGTTTGCTGTTAGCCAGTAGGCTGTACTGTACATCGGACATGAAATAACGAAGTGGTTGCGTTTTATTATAGAGAAACTACATGAGAAGTTATGGTAAGGTTTGTGCAAACGCAAAACAGGAATAAAGTTATATTAAAGGCGCGGTCCCACTGCTGCGCACGCTGCGCACGAACACGTGGGCCACGTGGCACATTACAGCTGCGTGGATGACTACGTGGGTCTACGTTTCCACAGCGTGCGCAGCGATGTGCACGCTTTGTGGAACAAGCTGTGTACCGCATTCACTGCGTGCATGGCGTTGACAGCGTTGAGCTACGTTGAGCAAGCCACGCGTGTATCAATGACGTCACTTGATGGTTAATGTGCCCGTGGGTTGCAGTGGAAACAATCACGTACATCCTCTTGCAAAGCAAAGCTTAACACACGTGCGTAGCCTCTTCGTGCGCAGCAGTGGGACAGCGCCTATATACCTATATGAAATACTATCGCCGCGTCCCAGCTTTGCACGGATTTTTGTAAGGATCCCTATTATTTTGTAAATATAATTATGGTCTATGTCAAGGGTGGATAGTGTAGCTTCCCAACGGTCAAAGAATTTTTCAAATCGGTCTAGTGGTTTTTGAGTTTATTTTACTTCCTACTAATATTATAAAGGCGAAAGTTATGTGTATGTTTGTTACTTCCTCACGCTCAAATGGCTAGGCTAATATTTATGATATTTGGTATGTAGGTAGCTGATACCTTGGATTAACACATAGGGTACTTTTATTATACCGAAAAGTACTTGATTCCCGTGGGATTTGATCAAAAATCTGATATACACTCGAGAGCAATGAATGCCACCACCAAAAGAAACTTATTATTCTCGGAAACTAAGAATGCTAGCTTACTGAAATAAACAGTGTTTAATAGGCAATATAATACCCCTAAAATTTAAGTAAAAAAAAAATATAAGTCATTATTTTATTATTATTAAAAATTACATAAAGGCAAAAATTACATTATTTTATTAAAAATTACATAAAGGCAAAAATCTGCTGATCTCGCCTTTAAACAAAAATAGGAAACATGACATTTTTGTACAACTATATTATAAGATTTTCTTAAATAAATACACGCAAACGAAGTTGCTCGGGTTTCACTAGTTCGTTATAAACAAAAATATAATTATACAAATCTTTCCTCTTCGGATACTTTTTAAGCCGCATATCATCCCGGGAACGGAAGTAACGGGATTTCGCGGGTGAAACGGCGGGAATCGCCTAGTGTCCTTCGAAACCAAAAAACGTCTTTTGCAACAAAAACACTTTATTACTTCAAAATTTATTGAATAATCCTTCGATCGAATAATCAAAAAATAATCGCATAAAGGAAATCCTGTGTTAATAAAGACACGAAATCACAAAAATATTAAGTAATTTATATTTAAAAGTAATAATCTTTGACATATTAATAATTGTGTCCAAAGAGGTCCAAAGTAAGAAATGGCCATTTTCACTTTTACAAATTTGTTCACACGGTTTATTTTATGCGAATATGTACTTTATAGAGTTGTAATAAAGTATACAAACAAACCTGTGTTTGTAGAAGAAAACAATCGCGGTTAATTATAACATCTTGTACGCACTGCGTCATAAAACGTTCGGCGAATTGTGCTGAATCCTTAGCCCAATTATCAAAACATAATGTCGACCTCCGTGGCGTAATGGTTACCATGCCGGTCCGCCACCCTGGATGTCCCGGGTTCGAATCCCGGTCGGGTCATGATTAAAAACGTGTTTTTCTGATTATCCTGGGTCTTGAATGTTTATATATATATGTCGCGTACGGTCATGAGTATGGACATGGACGCTAAGCAAAACGAGAGTGCGCCATTTAGCGGCGTGTTGAGAAAACGTTGCTTTGGCTCTCCGGCAGAGTCGTGATACGGAAGGCGGGCTCGACTGAAAACTTCGTTATCGAGCGCCAACGAGAGTAGTACTCGTAGTCACGGAACTGGTGCTAATTCTATCATACATTTAACTAGACTAAACTAATTTTGACAGGACCAAAGGTATTGTTGTTCTTCATTGGTTTACAATTAGTGACAAGGATAGCAACACTTCTAGTCCTGTCAAAATTAGTTTAGTCTTAAATGTACAACAGAATTAGCACCACTGTCGCCTTTTACCTAGTGTCTAATTGTGTTGCGTGTTGTCATTAAGTTAAATTAAGTGATCCGACTGTACCTAATTAAACTGTGTTCATTAAATGTTTTGATGTAGGACAAACTGTTGTTTCTCTCATACCACGATTACCCTTGATACGCCCTTGAGATGTTGAATTGCACATCGAATAACCGCTAGGCTATCCGATATATATATGTATTTGCTATAAAATATAGTATCGTAGAGTTAGTATCCCATAGCACAAGTCTCGTAGTTACTTTGGGGCAATCTGTGTGATTTGAAAAAAAAAAAGTCTCATAGAAAAAGAGACACAAGTTTTATAGAAAATGTCACATCGCTCGGAGTGGCAGAATTTGACGTCTTCTAGACAAATTCAATCTTCAACATCTCGACGTGCCATTCCATCCCCTGTCTGGCCGAATCTTATTTCACCACTCGCAAATTTGACTATCGGAAAATTGCAAAAAAAATTACAGTTCTTGTATAGATTTAACAGTTATTATTTAACTAATTTAATTTTAACTATATTTGATCGGTTGTTTCAGCGATCGAGGTACTTCTGTTATTTGCTCGATTATATGAAAACTTACACAAAAACTTTTGATCCTGACTTTCCTTTGATCAGATCTAATATAGTAATTTTATTATTAAAATACAGTATAGCAGTAACTTAATATTAGTTTACTTAATAGTTACTACTTAAACGCATTGACAATAGCGACAAAAGAAAAGACAGGAGATATAAATGCACAAAGATTGCACAGTTGTTTAGTGATTGTATTGTAGATACATTGTACGTAGTGAAAGCCTATGTTTAATTTTGTAAATAAATTTGAGAGCAATGACCCACTCGCATGCCTCGCGATTTTGTAATAACAGTAATATTTTTGGTTCTATTACAGAATAGGTCAAGAGTTCACTAGTAAAGTTCAAATACTAAATTATTTCTGTAGGCTTCATAACGACAGCCCGGTTGTGCGTTGGTAGTGACGATGAACCTCCCCAATTTGAACTCTTAACAGCTTTTTCTATGTCCAAATCCTTGTTTTTGGTTTTGGAATTGTTGGTGAAAACGGGCTGACTTAATTAACTTATTACAAATCTTTTTGTGCAACTCGATGGTATGATTGTCGTGAGAAATGTTACGTTTGCTATAATAACTTAGAAGTTAGATATAATGTAGGTATAGACCAATATTTATGTTCTAGTATTAATGACGAGTCTAGAAATACACGGTTGCACAATATAACGTAACCACTTTCTATCTTCATAATGCACTCGTCTGCATTTGCATACCGCTTAGGAAACGTATGACATAGCGGTATTTACTTCAAAGCAAGTTAGACTAAGTATACCCCATACATAACTTAACGGAAAGCAAGCTGAAGCTTTAAGAGAAGTAGGGCACAGCGGATAATCCGCTCAAATCGGAGCAGCCCGTCTGGGGAAGGACCTCCACCTTACAGGTAGATCGTAGCCAAATAGCATTGGTCTCGGCCATGCTGTGTTCCTACGGTGAGTAAGGTCTCTAGAGCTCTACTTGGGGGGTTGGGAGGGTTGACAACGCGTGAGTGATACCCCCGGTATTTAGGTTCAAGAAACTTTATTATCTCAAGAATATATACAAAATTCACTTACTGAGATAAAAACTTAAATAATAGGTTAATAAAATTACAAGACAGTGAGCGTATCCAAAATCAACAATAAAATATGTGTCGGGTAGTTCTCGCGTCTTTGAGCGCTCAAGTCACAACGACAGATTAAAGTTAAATATAACATTTTATAACTTAATTACCAGACATCAACCATTATAAAACAAAAACACAAATTAGTTAATTTTGTATTACAATAAACAACGAGATAACAAACTACCTATTATACAATATTAATCTATGGATTGCCCGACTGCATGACCATATTGTACCGAGCAACCACCGATGATCCAAAACGAACAGAGCGTATACATACTTGCATTCTAGATGTGGCATTATTGTTATTATTAGTATTATTTTATTGATTTTATTTTTATTAATGTCTATTTAATTTGTTATATGTATTTGATTATATGTATATATATTTTAATAGAATAACATTAATAGTATGTATTGCGGTTTTAACTTTTTTTTAAATTTTTTTTTATGGTGTTTCTTCAAATATATATATTTTTAGTTGTTTTTTAAAAGTGATTAATTTTTTTGCCTCTGATTTCTATTGGTATTCTGTTATACATTTTTACTCCTTCGAATTCTATGCTTTTTATGCCATAATTAGTTCTTGGAGTGCGAGACTATAAAATTATTTGCAATACGAAGTTTCATTTTTTGCGTTCGTCCTTTTTTCTGGAACGATAATGATGTGTGGATCTGTTTGTTCAAAATTTTGTAAATTAATATGCACGTATAGTAAGTATAATAATATGTTTGTTTGATGGTCATTATTTTGGTCTCCTCATGAATTAGTATAGTATTGCAAGCGTCTATAGGCTACGGTGATGCTTACAATACTATACGATGATGTTGTTGTCTTGTGTCTCATGTGCTGTACAGAATAAATGTATTTTCTTTCTTTCTTTCTTTCTTACTATCAGGCAGGCCGTATGTTTATCTGCCTTATTTTTTTATTTAACTTTACCTTTATTTATTTATTTAACTTTATTGTCCACAATACATTAGTACTGATACAATAGGCGGACTTAATGCTAAATTGCATTCTCTACCAGCCCACCATTGGAAAGTGCAGAGATTTAAGAATGCGGTTTACTTGTTACTACCAAATACTATAGAAATATAATACGCACAGCTCTTGACGTTTCTCATACAAAAACTTGGCAACCTCCTGTTCACCTCATGCCGCTAGGGGCGCTAGTGTCGCGTTAACATTTTGCATACAAAACGCACAAAAGTTTTGAAATCGTTCACCTCATGCCGCCCTATTTCTATAGTAGCGCTAGTGTCGCGCGTCTTGCCAGAATTCTTCCGAAGCTGTGCGTATTAACTCGGTAGAGTTTCTATAGTATTTGTTACTACTAAACTATATTATAGTAGATACGAATTGTTATTCTGTGCCCTTGTGGTATAAAAAAAGGGCGATCGCTCAGGATTGGATTGTCACGTTTAGATGCTCTTGAGAGACTATACTTGCTTGAACTAAATACTAAACTTAATGAAATTGGACTATTGTACACTAACAAATTAGTTATTAAAGGTTCATGAGAACCAATTGGGATTTGCAGACGGTGAAACGCAACTGCAACGAAACCCAATCGTGAGTTACCTGCATGCCAATTTCAATGAAACTAGTTTGTAAAGAATTTCAAACCGATTTCAAAAAGGTTGCGTCATGTGTGGTCCGTCAGAGGAGTTTAAGACAGAAACTCAAATGCACTCAAAAGTAACTAGAAGATGCAGTTTCGTCACATTTGGGTTTCACTGACTGTTTTGGGCCTTAGGAATTATCACGCATTTTGTCTCATAATAATAATTATTGTTTGTTTTCCTCGCACGCCAGTGTATTACTAAGTAGATTCCTATAAGTAACTGCACCTATATTGTGTAAGTGCGCTCATTCATATCTCGTTAGCCGTTAATATTCAAAACATCTTCACATTGCGGCAATAATACAACAAATATGTAATCAACTATACTTTATGGTACTAAATAAACAGCTTAACAGACTTTCTGCCAGTTTTTGAAACACATTTTTGAAGTTAATGACATACAATATTATCATACACATTAAATAATAACTGTCACTGTCAAACTAAAGAAAAAAAAGACCTTTTTTTTCAAGTTTTGGCTTCTGCATTTTATTCGTTACAATTAGCCAGCGTCATGTAATATGATAATAATATGACATTCAAAGTAGCGTATTCATGCTGTCTCGACTCAGTTTACAGCCCCAATGTTTGCTTCATACTACACTGTCAATACGGAAGAGCAAATAATAATATGATGATATGAAAGAGCTTTTAATATGGTCTATTTGATTAAAGATATTTTCATTTTCAGTAAAATTAAAATGCATTTTGCACTTACACATGCAAAAATGGAGCGTACTGGCAACAAACATCGTAATGTACTCTAAAAAAAGTTAAAACTAAATACATTTCGTTCAAATAGAACATGAATGTATGTTGCCAGTACCATATTTTTAAAATAAACAGAAGGGGGTAAAATACTCGTTTTATTTGCTTGCAATATTACTCTTTGATTTGTATCAAAGCAGATACATTATTAGTTTTGCGTTCTTTTTTAGGGTTCCGTACTCAAAGGGTACCCTATTACAAAGCCTTTGCTGTCCGTCTGTCCGTCTGTCCGGAGCGCGCCGCGCGTAGACGATAATCACCGTTTACTTTGGTCTTGTATCGCGCGGTTAGTAGTTCCGCACGGTACCGCGGGGTCATATTATGAACTTAGCCTAAGTCTACACCGTACACATTTTTCTAGTTTTTATTTTACATCGATCGGTGCAATATTAACGTCGTTATATCGGTGCAATATTAACGAAGTTATAAGCTTGGGAAGTTTACGTAGGTTTTTTAAATTTCGTCGTCCTTGCGAGTTGCTCTAGCGCTCTGGTGTGTTTTATTGATTATAAATAATAATGCTGATTAAGTAGTGTATTGTGTATATTATTGTTTGAACTAAAATGGAAGAAGGATTTCAAAAAGACCAATCCGACAACCTACCCTTAGTCCACGATATGTGTTTCTTGCATAGACTTGTGTCGTTAGTGTGTCTCTAGCATAGACTTAGTATATACTAGCGTAAGTAAATACCAAGTCTATGTATAATAGCGATGATACAACTACGGGATAAATAAATAAAAATCATTGTTCTAAAAACATTTTTATTTTGTTATCATCCTAAATTATTAATCTCAATTAGGTCGCCGCCGCAGTTTTAAAAGTTATTCGTCGTTCTTCATTTTTTGGAATACTAAAACAATAGTCGTAAATATAAAATTATTTAACCTAATATTTGGCCACCCTAATTACATATTTAGTTTCTATTTTGTATTTAAACGTATCTGTGAAAAGATATGCCGCAACCACCAATCGATTCACTTGCAGAACAGTTTTTGATGCAAAACTTTTGCACAATTTTTTTCGTATATTTCATTAAACATACGAAATAAATACCACATTACCACTTCCAAGCTTGACAATAGGCCGCCATAAATAGCCGCTATGCTTCAAGTAGACGCCATATTAATGTTCTATGTTGACAGTTCTCTTAAATAGAATACTTCTACTTTCAATAAAACTTCTTTGAAATAGTTTTGTTATAGTTGTTATTTGTTTATGTTTATCATTTTTAAAGTAACGTAGTAATGAAATATTTTCAGAGAACTCAATCCTGTTTGATTACTACATCCATGGGTAATGGAGTGGTAGAGCATTATTTATGAAATGGGCTTACTCGACCGGGAAGTACCACCCTCTCATAGAATATCGGCGTTAAGCAGCAATGTTTCACCATCAGGTGACACGCATTCTCGCCTGTCAACCTCTTCCATAAAAAAAGTTAAATGTTTTATTTGGTTTTCACTTAAACAGTTTTATCTCTTGACCTCCGGGATATTTATTAAAAGTGTCATAATTAAAAAATTTTTTTTGGTAAGTCTTTCGAGTCACACTGTCTTGTCAAATGTCTGGCGAAGCTGGGTGCATTCTGCCCAATGTTGATTTTATTCTCCCTGCAGTCTCCGAGTTTAAACTTTTATCTTGTATTTTTATTGATGCTATAGCAAAAAATAGAATAAAATAAATATTTAAGGGGAGCTCGCATGCAACAAATGTGATTTTTACCATTTTGAGTTATTCCTCAAGGCGCGCGTAGGAAACTCGCGAGCGCGCGGGAGATGGTACCTTCTGATTTTACCAAAAAAAAAACCTTTTTATGTCATCATAGCTTCCATCAATGTCGTCCGCAAGGTAACACGAGAAGTTCACCACACATACCCTCCTGTAGACCGAGAAACAACAACGGAGACCTCATATTTACAATTTACAATAAGCAATGAAGCTTATTAACGTCCCGGGGCAGAAACTACAGCTGTCTGGGAACTCACAACGAATTTAATATCCTTTTAGATTGAGCAGGAAGTAGCCTGCAAGGCAGGAAATTAAGTTAATATTTTGAATCGGTGAGCGAAACTTTATGTGCATGCTGTGTTCGCTCCTAGTAGGTTGTTGCAACTTTTTGTTTATTTCGTTTGTATTGATTGTACCCTGTAGCAACCAGTTTGCGAACCATATAATAAAAAAAATGGCAGTCACACGACCAAAATAAAGCCGCTTGAAACCGCTCTGGATGCAGGCCTCTGCCAACCGGCCATACTGGAAGTAGTGATGCCCATGTCCAGCTGTGGACTTCTCGTGGCTGGGATGTTGATGATACCTCCCAAACGGATGACTGATTTTTTGTTTGGTAACATTCTTCCTAATTTAAATTCAAAACTTTTATTCAGAGAACAGGTTTTTAAAAACACGTTCTCTTGTCAGAGTATCCAGTAATAAATGATTTTCCTTTTTTTTTTATATATCGTGCTTTCCATTTTCTTTTTAACACAAAATTTAAAACTAGGTAGATACATACAACATTACGTACGCGGAATGTCAATAAATAGTGCAGTTAATTTGTCTTAACATAAAATTAAATCTAAAATATAAAATGCAAACTCCGTGTTAAAGAAACCCGTTCTTCTTTTTGTGTGCTTCCCGCAATTAGTGTGAACTGCTGGTCCCAGTGATTTCAAGTCACCTAAGAGTCACGTAGTTGTCTTGAAGACTTGAAAATAACTGATTAGGTTTTTGAAGGCTTTAAATAAAAAATAACGGTCAAAAATGTGTTATTGAAGGCTCAAGCTCATGCCAAAATTGATGCAATTTATTTTATCTCACCGCGGATTCCGCTTTCGAGTTAACAAATGATGCTTTGAGAATAGCTCTACGGCTCTTTAAAAAAACAAATCAAAGACACGAGTATCAGTGCATTACTAAACTCGGCTACCTTGTTACATAAACAAAAAATTCGAATTGACAATGACTTGATTTAACGGTACATTTCAAGTTCGATTGCGCTATAGCAATCTGAAGTATCCATACGAGTATCTTGTGTAACCCTCAAGAACCGCCCAAGTGTAAGCAAAACATTTAATAATAAAAATATTGAATCATACAAAATAACGGTCGCTTTGGTAATATTAATTTTACAATTTGTGATGTCAATATTTTTTTAAATATGAGCGAAAATAATTGCACACGATCTCTAAGTAGTGGTTGCGTTAGAAAAATCATCAAGTCTAAGGCCATCTTTTTTTTTAAATATAGTTATGTAGCTACAAAATCAAAGGATAATTTCAGTAAAATGAAAATCGTATAAAGTCGCAGGACGCCCCTGGATGCGCAGGCTACCAACCGATCTGAGATGATGATGATGAGTGAAGCTTGTTGATGTCCAGGGAAAGAAACTATAGCTGTCTTGGAACTCAAATAAAAAAAACAAAATTGTCTCCAAGGAGTGGCAACGTCGTCGAGTCAGCCTCTCATAAGAACACAGACATCACGTCGAAGGAAAATTGAGACGTTTTGTAGATTGATTGATATTGCATGAAGCAGAGTAGGCGTATTTTGCATATTTGTTATGTTCACCCACATATGCAAAATACGGCTTTCGTCATTTGTAGGTTGCGCATATATTAGTCCAATGACGCATCCGTGGATAGTAGGCCTTATAATATACTAGCTGTTACCCACGGCTTCGCCGGCGTGGTCTAGTAAATCTGCCTATTTTGATTTCCCCGTGCGAATAATATGTTTTTTCGGGATAAAAAGTAGCCTATGTCACGCTCCAGACCTTAACCTATCCTTAACAAAAATTCCAAACTGTTCGCTTTGACGTGATAGGAGGACAAACAAACACACTTTCGCTTTTATAATATTAAAAGTATGGATGTTCATTACTGTCCATCATAGTTTATTGAAGAAGCGACAAAAACAACGAAGCGCTGAAAGCTCACGTTTAACATGACATGCTCCAAGGCCGGAATACATTACAAAAAAAATCGCATTGTCTGCCCGTATCGTTATTTAAAATTATGTTTTTTTCTCGTCGTTTCCGGAGATCAATTGCATACAAACATACATATTTTTTTGCATTAATCGCTCCTCTTTTTGCATAATCTTATTTATTTTTTTTTTTTATTTATTTAACTTTATTGACCACAATACATAAGTACTGATACAATAGGCGGACTTAATGCTAAATTGCATTCTCTACCAGTCAACCATTGGGAAGTGCAGAGATTCACGAATGCGGTTTACTTGTTACTACTAATAACATTACTCAAAATTAATACATAAGTATATAAATATACATGAATATATATAAATATACATAAATACATATAAATATATATAAATAAACGTAATATATACAAATATTAATACCGTTGATGATAACCATACCATAATCAAAATGTCTTTGACTTTAGCAGACACAGTCATATTTTTTTATTTCCGTAATGTTGTTAAAACAAGTTTTGATATTATCAGTATTTTATTTGCTATATTCGGTTCCAATATACCTGGCACAAGAGTTTCAAATAGCTTGTCAATCTTGTCATACATTATTGTGGTAACATAACGTTGTGTGCTATACCTTTAGAGTGTAGATAAGCAAGATATAGAGCGCGCACTTCGCTTTTCGACCATTGTGCAAAGCGTAAGCAGATGTTCTATAGTGCTAATTTTTAGTTTGCTTCCATTTCGTCGTATTAACAGTTCTGAACTGCACATTTCACCATGATTCTTTAAAATCCGAATAAATAACCTCGAGAGAAACTAATAGCTTCGTTCGTTGCTGTAGCTTCGTTGTTGCTGTTTTGAGTTCGTCTGTTCGTTCACTCGTGCTGGTCGTGCTTACCGTTCATACTTGCTCAAGCGCGCTCTAAAGGCTATAACGCAAATAAAGTGATTTGTAATCGATTCATGTTTATTTCATATCGATTTATATTTAAAATCAGAAAATTGTTTGGAGCTTTTGTGCCAAGTAGAATGGAGTATAGTGTGACTTTTTATCGAGTTCTTGTTTATTCACCAACAGACGTAAATTTCATTTTTTTCCGTTACGGTTCGATTCCCGCAAAGAACAAACATAAATATTATAATGTGAATTGTATTTGTATTCAATACCGCACCGACAAGTCAGGAAGCGACTTTTCGTATCAATAACTCAAATCAAGTTATCACGCCAGTAAGTTTTTTTTATCACATCACACAGATTGAGCTGGCCCCATAGTAAGTTCGAAACTTATGTTATGGACACTCAACGATACTATTACAAAATATAAAATGTTAGTTAGTTAAACATCCAAGACCCGTGGCCAAACAGAAAAAGTTAGTTTTTCATCATGACCGGACCGGGACTCGAACCCGGGACCTTCTGGGTGGCGGTCTGGCGTGGTAACCATTACGCCACGGAGGTCGTCGAAGTAGTAAGATGGCAGTGTCCCCGGCCTTCCACAAATCTTAATGTGCAGTTGGACAACCCGGGCTGGATCGGAGATGGTCCATCGTCTGCGGCGCAGGCGTCTGCCAGGAAAACGGCTTAGGTGAAAGGAAAACGTCCAGAAAGTTCCCGGCAGCTCAGTGGTAAGAGCACTCGGCCGGACTTCGAGAGGACGTGCGCGTTGAAAGCCCAATTGGGGCGCAATTTCTTTTCAAAAATATTTTCTTGAAATTTCGCAAATCTAACGAGTTAATAAACTTATGTAATTATTTTACATATCACACCTAGATATTATTACTTTTAAAATGCCATGACACGTAATTCTTGAGAAATTATATAGCTCAATAAAACAACAGTAACATAATGCGGCCCTGAAACATATACAACATTTTTAATTCAGAAACATGTTTTATATTGTATGTTCATTTTTGAGATGAGTTGGATACCTAATTATAGTAATAGTCTATTCCAATATACATGGCAAAAGATTTCCAGTGAAATTGTACAATTGTGTTTGAATTTTCTAGAGTGGTAGAGCCTATGCCTATCTTCTATAGGAACTGGTAGTTCCTAGTAAATATGCTGGCTCGACCGGGGCATTACCACCCAAGGAATCGGGAAGTAAGCATCAGGACGATCGTACAAAACACAACGGCATATTATCACAACTATTTCACGTCGCCGATATTCTGTAAGAGCATTACTTCTCCAATCGGGCTCCACTCCAAACTGTCACTCCAAATTGTAGTCTGTACCTAATAAATATTCTGTGTATATACTGAATTAATTTTTGTAGGCTTTCGCTAAGTTTTGACATTGGAAATGTCTTTCCGTTCGCTTCAGTATAGGCTTCGATTTCACGAAAAAGTGCGATCCCCTTATATCTCGGAGAGTTGTGAAGATATGATATTCATAAAAAGCTCAAAAGACGCGTATTCACGAGAGCTGTAAGGTGCAAAAAGAATTATTTGAGAAAGTCAAAAACGAAAAAAGTTATGGCCGAAATTGTGAAAATAAATATCATTTCTTTCCGAATTTTTGATTTTGACGCTCGATATTTTGGTAAAACTCGTCTGGACAATTTAGTCAGCTATAGTTTGAGCCTAAAACAAAGATGATCGGGTTAAGGGTCTGCCCTGTAGCTTAACCTTTTTGAACAAAGTCAAAAACGTTATAGTTTTATTTTTTATAACATTTTCCTTATCCCGACTTTATCGTCGCTCATCATCATCATCATCATATCAACTCATAATCATCCCATTGCTAGGATACGGGTCTCCCTTCAGTCGAAGGCGATTAGAGCGTACTCTGCCACGCTGCTCCAATGATGGATTGGCAGAGGCCGGTGTTTTCAAACCGCCCTAAGGCCACCGACTTGGCCTAACGACTGTCATCCATCGATAACAGCCGGGACCAATGGCTTAACCCTTTTTAGGACATAAGCATCTAGGGTAGATAAAAAAAACTATGTTTTTAGATTGTTTTTTTTTAATGTTTTATGTAATACACGGTGGTAAAAATATTCCCTCTGCCCGTGTGGCTTGAGGTTCTGAGGTCTGCTGAGTACCAGATATATTGGGTAAAATTTAAAATCTTGCTGCCCACCTAGAACGATCGCGTTGGGATGGGACGACGGAGGACGGAGGGATAGATAAAAAATTAACAGATGAACTGCTAGGTTCTACTTTCGAGAGGTATTATGCTGCTAGGTGGATCAGGTGTCGGTGCCATAGGCCCGTCATTAGGCTCGTCATAGTTTTTTAGGATCGTTCAATACAGTATCAAAACCATAATCAGATACATCGGGAAGACAAAATATGTCTTCCAATTCGTTGACTATTTGTAAATCTATATACATATAATAAAACAGTAGACCCCGATATGTCTGAACATATTTGGCAAAAATGGAGAGGGAACAGTTAGAGAAAGGTAACAAAAGCTAAAAAAAAATTTTTTTTGTCTGTCTGTTTGAACGCGCACATCTTCTAAATTACTGAATGGATTTTAATGCTGTTTTAACTTAAGGAAGATAGAGCTCGGCTTGAAGCAGAATATAGGTTTTGTCGCATTTAAATCGGATGTCAGGAAAATAAGTTATGGTCATTTAAAGGTCTCTACCCTGACTATGTAAGAAAAAAAATATTTCTCGCACTTACAAACTTGAGACTTGGTACACCATAACTACCGACAACAGACTAAACCGGACCGGACCGAACCGAACCGAACCGAACCGGACCGAACCGAATCGAACCGGATGTCAGGAATAGAAGTTAAAAATTCTTAGGCTGTTGAAAATTTAAATGAGGGTTCATTTAAATTTTCAACAGCCTAAGAATTTTCAAATTGTCACTCACTGCAGAGTCAGAATCGCCCGATATCTCATAACGACCATTTTTAAATTCAGTAGCGCTGTGTATGAAAGTTTTTTTTACTTGAGTTAACCATTTAAAATTCTGTTCCTCTCAAATTCACTAGATGGCACTGTTAGATTCTGAATCGCACTATGAAAGTTTTTTAGTATATAACTGAGCTGACGATTTCAATTTTAAAATAATTTTAATTTTTCAGACTGATTTATTTGTATTTTGATTAGGTACGATAAAATTAAATAAAACACAGCGGCGAGCAAATTAGACAATGAGCAATAAAGAACACTGATGTCTCGGGGAAAAACTATAGCAGTAGTAATAGGAGACTGTTAAATCCGTCTATACTATTATAGTCATAAGCCCAATTCCACACGGGCGAAGCCGCGGGCACAGCTAGTCGTTAAGTATTCTCTACTCCTACTCATTTGCCAGATAGTCTGTAATAAGCAAAAAAGGAAATAGGATTAACGTGGTCCGAGAGTCTCTTCGCGAGTTTTTCAAAAGCACTAATATTCTCACGGTGGCATCACAGTGCATTCTTGACAGCATCATGTTTGTTCGTAATAACATTCATGACTATAACTTCCGTAACCGTTCTTACCTCATAGATAAAAAAAAACATGAAATCCACAATTTGTTGCCATAGGAATATTTTCGATCACTAGTTTCGTTTTCAAAAAAAATCCAAAAAAATATGGTGGGAAATATATTCCCGCTGCCTTATAAAGAAAGGGTCATGCCCACGGGTCGTGCCCTCCGAAGCACGGAGAAGCTCAAGATAACAAAACCTATCCAAACGCTAGCTAGGGTCGATGTTGCTTAACTTGCGTGTTCATATTAGAGTGCGACACACCACACAGCGACGCCATCGAGCTCCTCCGACGCCTACGAGCTCCTCGTCGCTCAGCGACAGTATTTTTTCGAATTCCGTAGATTCATTTCCAATGTGCACGATAGTCGTGTGAAGCACGAAATCTGTAAATTTTTTTTATTAAGACGCGAGCGAAGCCATTGGCACATGTTAACAAATAATAATTTAAACTACGGGTGGTCAATAGTCAATGCATAATATTAAAAGTAGATGTTGCAGTTTTAAAATAAAAAGTCTGTCATATTATGAATAAAATTTCTTTCCGAAGTGATGTTCCATTCCATGATGAATGATGTTCCGAAATGATATTCCTTAAAATTTGAAATAGTGAAAGAAAGTACAAACAGACAGACTTTCACATTTATAATTTTATCGTATGGATTTATTTTATTCATAACATAAAAAAGAATCGCAGCAACAATCAAATACAAAATAATCAATCGTTTATTAGCAGGCATATAAGTGTACCTACATGTACAGACAGTAAATTAAATACCTATAAAATAATAATGGTTAATGTAAGTTGGTCAATTCATGAAATGCCCAATTCACGAGCGGACCATGACTTACACAAGATGGCGCCAGCATTATACACGGTTGCATTGTAGTGACACTAATAATGTGATTATTTATAACGTTGGGCATCATGTAGTCGTCGCGTCGATTCTAATTATTAAAATATGCGATTAAGACATTGCAATATCTATATAAAAAGTTAATATTAATTTTCTACGTATAAATAAGATAGATAGATAGATAGATAAAATAAGCTTTATTTGCAAAACACACAGTGATACAATAAACAGTAAAAGTAACAAACAAAACATGTGTATATGCAACAAGGCGGCCTTATTGCTCAAAGCAATCTTTTCAAGGCAACCTTAGGGTAACGAAATTCTGTAATGGAGTGGGCAGGGCTAGCAAAACACAGTAAACAGCAGGACATATCAATATACATATCTAATAAATAAATAGTCTAAATACCATAAGGTATTTATATAATACATAATAAGTATAAGGTACAATATTACATATATACTTATATATATACATATATATATAAATTTAAAAACTAAAACAATAGGTACTTAGTTTACATTATTATGGTGTATACTTGTATAGTACAATACTTAAAATAAAATAAAATGTCGTTAAAAACAAGGAATCAGTGTGAAAGGAAATAGTTTTTTACTTCTCGCTTAAATATAGCTAGTGATTTCGCAGTTCTGATTGTCACAGGTAAGTGCATTATATAAACATAAATCAATTATAAACATTATTTTATAAACAAATTGATTGGTTTGCGTGACAACCTGTTATGAAAGATAATTTTACTATTTATTAGAAGCCTCTTTATCTAACTAATATTACAAAATTTTACAGTCCGGTGCCCGGTGGTGCGTTGGTTGGTAGTGATGCTACCTTCGGCACCATATGGCGCAGGTTCGATTCCGCTCGGGGTAAACATTAATGTGACGGCATTTATGTATGTTTTCGAGTCTAAGTATTATAAGTATGATAGATAGAAAATTATAATACTAGCTTTTTTGCCAGCGATTTCGTCCTCGTGAAGTTCCGGACCCGTTCCCGTGGGAAGCACATTGAATTTCGGGAAAAGCTATATAGCCTATGTCACTACCTGATAATGTAGCTTTCTACTGTTGAAATATTTTTTTCGGTCCAGTAGTTTCAGAGCCTATTCAATTCAAACAAACAATCAAATCTTTCCTCTTATAATATTAGTACCTATAGATGTACATAGGAGAGTTTTTGTCCAGAAATTCGTCCAGGAACGGAACCGAAGATTTTTACGACTTTAACCATTTCATGAATAACATTTTTGATAATATGTTTTGTTTAACTCGCGCGGCGGGGATTTAACCTACGCCCGATTATCAAATGTTAATTATTAATATAATGAAAGTTAAATAACTTGTGAAAATGCTAAAATGTCGCGTCCTTGAGCTAAAAAAACAAGATGCCTTCTAGAGAAACCATAAAAATGGCATTGGAGAATTCTTTTCCTTTTTAATCGACCGACGTATATTTAACAATAAAATTGGACAACCTTTGACTGCCCGAGCAATAAAATTAACATAATTTGTACATATTATGACTAATAAGAATTGTAAGTATAACTGTAAGTAGGTATATTTTTTACAATATTATTAAATTCTATGCGTTGAGAGTCCAGAATTGCATGGTGTAGTAATACAAGATCGCAACGAACCTGCTACAAAATGTCCATTAAAAAAATAAATATAAATAGAATTAAAAATGTACTTGCATTACCTTGTAGTACCTTTAAATTTTCTTTAAATCTATAAATATAAAAAAAAGTCGTGTTAGCTAGACTATATAGAACTCAAGAACGTCTGAAGCGCTTAGGCTGAAAATTGGTGGTGAGGTAGCGTGGAACGATGAGAACTACATAGGGTAGGGTAGGGTACTCTGCCTCTAAGGCGGAACTAAGTTCGCCGGGTCAGCTAGTTTTATATATAAATTCTCAATCAGCGCCGAGCCGAAACCCGGAACTCCAATGTTTCGTAAAGAAGAACCTTTTATGATTTTTTTATTTACTAAGTTTTTTCTTTAATCTGTCTTTGCAGTGACTGATAGCCATGTAGGAATCTCAAGATGATCTGTTATTCAACTAAACAGAAGCGGGATATTGGACATGAAAACTATTACATTGACTTGCCTATGGTCTCTTTCTATCGGAATCGAATTAGATCTTGTCCATCTGGACAATCTTATCTAAGAGAGGTAGGGCACAGCGGATAATCCGCTCAAATCGGAGGAGCTCGTCTGGGGAAGGACCTCTACCTTACAGAAGATTTAAAAGAAAGCCTCTACTCTACCTTAAAGAAAGCCATTGGTCTCGGCCATGTTGTATTCCTACGGTGAGTAAGGTCTCCAGAGCTCCACTTGGAGAGGTTGGGAGGGTTGTCAACGCGTGAGTGATACCCCCAGTATTGCAAGCGTCTTAGGCAACGGTGACGGCTTACCATTAGGCCGGCCGTAGGCTTGTTTGCCACCTTTGTGATATAAAAAAATATAAAAAAGAGGGAATTTACCGGGAATTCAATCATCGTGGAAGAAATTTAATTTATTGAAGCCTATTTCCGCGCATATTTAGAGCGTTGGTGAGGTAATAAGATTCGCTGCGAATTCGCCCTTCGTAGACAAACACGACAGTAGATTTAAACGTTTATTGATATAAGAATTACGTACTTAGAACAAACTGGTAAGGTCATAACTAATTAATACGAATTTAACAATCGCCCTGTCGTGTTGCACAATCGCTAATCACGTCGCTTCGATTGCGGCATCCACATTTAAATCCTTAACGCACCGACCGCTTGCGACATCATCTAACTGAGATTTCCTCATGTTAATGCTTTATTGGAAAATACTTAAACCTATACTCACGCCTGTATATTTCAAGGATTAAGGCAGAGTTAGAAAGTTACGTCGTAGCTGGAATTGTTATTTATTACTTCATTCAACGTCATATCATATCAATCTATCATCATTCCACGGCAGGCATATACGGGCCTTTTACTTTACTCTCTTCTTCTTCTCTTGTTTCATACAATTTTTTTCTTTCGTCTGTACAGGACAATATAGGTATAAGTAGTACTGGATTTTCATACATTTTCTTCTTCCGCAAATTCTTCGCTCTTTTTGAAGGACGAAAAGAGTTTACTAATGACACAACTAGTTGTGAATATCAGTTGGTCTACGAGGAACACTGGTTTCCAAGCAGGTATAATACAAATCTGGCTTCGGAGTGCACGTTAAGCCTTCAGTTCCGCTGTTGTCGATGAATGACAGTCTTTAAGCCAAGTCGATGGTCTTCAGGTGGCTTGAAAAAACTGGCCATCTGCCAATCCGCATTCGAACTGCGTGGCATAGTTCTCTCTTCTCTGAGAATCATTTTGTCCGCGTATTGGTCAATTATTTGCCATTTGAATTTATATAGCCTTTTATATTTGCATGTGTTAATATTTGGATAGATGTAATTCTTTATTTTTCATTTCAATAAGATTAGACTTTTGTAAAATCTACCCACAAACTATCGATTATAATATTATTCTACTGTAGGGATACGAGAAGAGTTTCTCTTCAATCTATAAGGTCCTAATTTATTAATGAACTTCCTTTTAACACATGACTATATAGGTTACATATGATCGTTTAAGCAAGGAAATAATGGTCTAGTATTCAGTAAAAAAAAATTGATTATATTGTAAGTAGTTAGAAAAATTTGCTTACTACATAAATTCATCCATATTTAACCATTTTGATATGTGAGACGCGTTGACGCGCCCTTCGCACCGCACCCCTAAACCTTTTTTTTCTTCTGATGGATACCTGCTACAAAATAGGCGCAGTATTTCTAAATTTAATGCCTTTTTTTACTGAATACTAGACCATTATTTCCTTGCTTAAACGATCATATGTAACCTATATATAGTCATGTGTTAAAAGGAAGTTCATTAATAAATTAGGACCTTATAGATTGAAGAGAAACTCTTCTCGTATCCCTACAGTAGAATAATATTATAATCGATAGTTTGTGGGTAGATTTTACAAAAGTCTAATCTTATTGAAAAGAAAAATAAAGAATTACATCTATCCAAATATTAACACATGCAAATATAAAAGGCTATATAAATTCAAATGGCAAATAATTGACCAATACGCGGACAAAATGATTCTCAGTAGGTGAATTGGTCCATTAAGACTTGTACGCAGTTTGAATAATACCGAACTTTGAACTATACACGTACGTACGTGTAAAATAAATGTGTTTTGCATTTAAAATTATTCATTTTATATCACAAAGGTGGTAAACAAACAAATGGAAATATGTGTCACTGAAGATAGTGGCAAGTAGAATTTTTGTTTTCGCTAAGGTAACAATACATAATAGCTTTACATCTCCAATCGTACAATACTGTTACAGCAAAAATACACAAACACAAAATTATTTGTTTAATAGGTATATAAATGCATGTATTTATCATATACTCCTTAAAGCATATAGACTCAAAGACAATTAAGATAAGTTTATTTTCCAACAGTAAACACATAATATAAATAAATACATATAAAGGTATTCGTAATAGTTACTTCCTTACTCATCTCAGACTATTAAATATGTGTAGAGTAAATAAAATAAAATTTATTGATTTGTGAGACAATAGTAAAATGAAATTTTATGCTCTTTCAAAAGTTACGACTGTAACAATACACTGAGTTAAAGCATTTATGCTGTGTTCTGATTTAGGTGAATCGAAATTCTCTTTCCAATGATTGACTTTTGTGTACTGATTTAACATTAGGACCAGGTTTTACAAAATCAATCTAAACCACGTACAATTTACATGACTGACATTCAATACAAAGAGACGCGCTCTTGTCGGTGTCAGCCCCATTTTTCTCTCTTGTGCCAGCTCCTCCACTCTATAAGACTCGACGCCTACCTTTTCGTTCATTTGATGTGTAAGACCATGTAAGCTCTGCTCGGCTTTCACCTTCCTCTCCTACGCTCTATTTTTCCTTCTAAGATGTTTTAATTCCCTAAAACAACATAAGAGATGCCCTGAACAGATTTTTGACACCTTCTGTTGTAAAAAATTTGGGTCGCGCGTACATACGTTCTTTTATAATCAAAGTCTTTTCTGGCTGTTGAACTGAAGGCATATTATTTCCTTAATCAATACATAGCCTTAATTATACCTAGCTACTGTTTGTAATTTACTCACAATGTTTGTATATTGTTAAGGTGAGGTTTATAATACTCTATGGATCTTTGTAATGATATGGTAAAGTAATAATCTACTCCATTTGCTGACCGTACCTATTTTACGTAAACAAATTGTTGCTTTTTGTGGCTTATCGATTTCTGTGGCTATCGATTGCAGAGCACGTTGTTTGTTAGTGAACGGAATAATCGCTCGCCCACATTCGAATACTTTATTTAGATTCGATATATGCTCGAACGAGTTGCGAGATCTACCCACGATATTATAACCTATAACCTTATAGGCCGTCGTCCAAAGTACTCTTTTCGTAGCAATTGTGACAGTAAAGGTGTCCGCACGGTGAAAATTAACCGCGATGAAATCACAAAAAAAACATCTGAAATTAATCAGAAAACAAATAGTCTGTCTATTTTCTTTCTGATTAAATTCGCTGTGAAGTATTGAAAGAACTTTAAAAAGATAATATTAGTATAACTTAGTACCTACTAAGTATTATTTTATTCTGTGGTATAAGTGAGGGAACGCACGAGCAACTTTGTCTCTACGACTTTTTTGTCTCTTACATCAAGTCTATGGGTTAGTATGAAACTGAGCGCACGTAGCGACGGAACACCCGGGAGACTTTTTTGTCCGCGGGAGCCCGCACGGCGACAAAATAAATTTCCAGGGTTGCTAACACATAACGTAAAATTTTATAGAAAAAGCAGTGTTGCCACCTTGGTTTTTGAAAAAGGGCAGTCGGACGAGCTAAAAAGAGCTTGATTTTTTTATTAGAGCAAATTTTGCCAAAATAAGGGCTAGAAACGTCTAAAAACATAAATACAAATAAAATGAGCGAAAGCAAGGGTTAAAAATTGTTTATTTGAAACGTACAAAAAGCGCAAAATGTTGGCAACACTGAGAAAAAGTTGTGTCGCTGTCGCTCTCGTGGAGGAGACGGCGACATAGACAAATAAATTGCCGGGAGACAAAATTGCTCGTGCGTTCCCTCTCTAACAAATAGAGCTTGGGACGACGACATTCGAACATTACCTCATAACGTAAAGATTTACATACTATCGAATCGATTTATATTTTACGATTTCAAAAATTGAATTTCGATTGTTCTTTTATTGCAGAGTTTCGGACTCGCATCGCAGAACTGGCTTTTTGGCCTTCGGCCTCTTTTTAAATGGATGGACACCTTATGTTACAACTTTTTTTTCTATAGGTACTTCATATTACAACGCACTGGCCACTATGAAAAGTTGTCTTTTTCATAACGATAATAAAACAGGCCATTAAAAAAAAAAGATTAATAATTACTGATCACCATCGATTACAAATAAAGAATTTCCACTACAAAAATATTTATGAAAAACTCAACTCAAACTTTTTTGGTTATGGGTGATTTTAGTTGCGTAGTTAGTAGGTTCAGGTTCGACCTAGCATACTTTAGGACCAGCTAGGTTACTTTGCATGCAATCGAGATTTTAATTTCAATTCTGTATAATTTCAAATGCAAAATTAACAACAAATCCTAATTCGTACTATTGAAATTTTATATTTTACTACCTATTTGGTTAGCATATAATCAGATTTCATTTAGTTTAGCATTTAGTTAGCTCTAGTTTAGCTGTACAGAGTATCTAAAATTAACAATCCAATGGCGATCGTGCGGAATTATCTTCAAGAGTAAGGGGGCAGGTGGTGTGAAGTGAATGGTGTAGAATTTATTTTAAAAAGTCTTCTATTTATAAAAATAAATAAATATTAAATTAAGTAAGTTTTAAGAGAGGTAGGGTTCAGCGGATAATCTGCTCAAATCGGAGCAGCCCGTCTGGGGAAGGACCTCCACCTTACAGAAGATCGTAGCCAAATAGCATTGGTCTCGGCCATGTTGTCTTCCTTCTGTGAGTAAGGTCTTCAGAGGTCCACTTGGCGTTGGGATTGGGACTAGTTGGGAGGGTAGGCAACGCGTGACTGGTGTACACGGTATTGCAAGCGTCTATAGGCTACGATGATGCTTACCATCAGGCGGGCCGTATGCTTGCGTGCTACCTTTGAGCACACTTTACATGTAGGGGAGGCACCCCTAAAAATTTTTTTTTTAAATTTTGTACCAACACTTTGTTACCATTGTTATATGTGTATATATACCAAATTACAGCTTTGCGCTAGACCGCGGACAGACGGACAGACGGACATGGCGAAACTATAAGAGTTCCTTGTAGTTTACTACGGAACCCTAAAAAAAGAGAGAAAGAATAATAACCGAAGAATCTATAACGTATTTTTATGTAGCTGGTAGCAATACTCGGGTAGGCGCTACGTAATGCATAGTTCAATGGATTGTATTTGGAGTGGACGCGCATACAAATGAGGCATGCATGAATACGCACACAAGTGAAGCCACCTCTATTATTACAACTCCGTAGTCTGATTTTTTTACTGATCCAGACAAGTGAATATATTTCCAATGGTTTTCGATTGTTAAATACGTAAGTAAGTACAGGCTTTCTTTTGGTTTGTTTTTATTTTTAAATCTCTTGTTTTGTGGTCTGTGGAACAGAAGTTATTATTATGATTTATTAAGTTTAAAAACGGGCAAGTACGTGTCGGGCCACGCACAATGTAGGGTTCCGTATTTGCTGTGCTTTGCTTGCTTTGCTTTTGACGATCAAAGAAATTTTATTTTATCACTTTGTCGGCTATTACTCGGTAACTAGTAGAGCCTACTTCACCGTTATAGTTTTCATTAAAGGTTCAGCATATGGACTACTACCATGATTTTTTTGTTAGTATTGTTAACTAGCATTAAGCGTCTAGGCGCTAGACCGCGGACAGACATACAGCCAGACTGACGTACATGGCGAAATTATAAGGGTTCCTAATAGTTTACTACGGAACCCTAAAAAGTGACTTATGTACATTTTTAAAAGTTATTTCCTCACAGTAAATGAGCTTTGTAAAATAAGGTTTTACAAAACTAGTTTTTTAATTACCGTAATCCTTTATGCTGGCCGCAGTCGGGTAAGAAGAGGGCTAACTCGGAAACTTGCATATCTGCATAGCTCACGACTATAACCGCTGGTTATGTAATACAAATAAAGATCGGTACGTAGTAAAAGACATAATACACCCAGGGGCACCATTAACCGGCCACCCATATTTTGTTAATTTCTTAAAACAATTAATTTCGTCATAATATTAAATTGGTGCACCTTTATAAAAACAAATGAAGCATCTGTAAGATGTCATTTTTCTAATATTTTTTTTTAATAAATCCGTTTCACAACTTACAGACGATGATTTGTGCCCCTGAGTGTATACTACATGATGCGGAACTCGGCGAAACTACTCTTTTTCTTCTTCTTTTGTTAATGTGTCATTTACTTTAAACGAGCAATGTAAGTCATAGACGCTTAGGGGCGCGAAAGAGACGACGCCAAAGATACCTTTTATATTGACTCATTTCTCCTGGGTGAGATTATCTAGGTGAAAAGATTCACAGGGGATGTAGACACCAAAAATTCCACTTTATTCACCCAGGTGAACATAGTGGAATTTATTATAAGGAGCTATTTATTATATCTTTTAGTATAAAATAAACTTTATGAATTACATCGGTCAGGTTAAGTCACAGCACTTTCCCGGGAAACGCGGGATCGCCTTCGACCTGACACGCGAGCCGCTTCCTCGACGCGCCGTCCTTCTCCCACCTATACTATTTACAATCTATCTATCTCTATCATCCGACAACATGATACCATTCACAATTTAGTACCGGTTTGGCGTAAACCTGCCTTACACTTATGTAGTCGCGGGCTCAATTTCTGCTTAGTGTTAATATTTTACGGTCCAGTAGGTTAGCTGGTTAATGGTGGTCGTACTGATTCTAAAAGGTGTAGGTTCTATCCGCATACAAATAGATAATATTTATATAGGGACAATTCATACAGATTGAGCTAGCCCCAAAGTAAGTTCGAAACTTGTGTTATGGGATACTAACTCAACGATATTATATTTTATAACAAATACATATATAGATAAACATCCAAGACCCGAGGACAATCAGAAAAAGTTCGTTTTTCATCATGACCCGACCGGGGATCGAACCCGGGGCCTCCTGGGTGGCGTGGTAACCATTACGCCACGGAGGTCGTCAAAAAATAGATATTAAGTTTTTAAACATTTTGTGTCTGAAAACTATCATATTACCAACCCAAAATTATTCCAATGCGGGGGATACGCGATACGGGTCTCCCTGGGGATTAGAGCGTACTCTGCCACGGTGCAGTCACCTGCAGGTCACCGACTGTATTAATTATTATTTATAACAATAAATGCCAAGTGTGAGTTTTACAGTACCTAATGTCATATTTTCTCCTCTTAATCAGAGGAACAGACGGATAAAACTTTCAAATACCTCCTCTCCTACTAAGGAAATTATAGAGACGCCAACGACATTTTTATTATCTATTAAAATCAGTTTAAACTCATTAGCAACTCTCTCCGTCTGAATGCGGCAGTACCAATAATGCAGTCTGGTCATAAGATAGAATGACTCATCAAATAAAAACATAATATGTATATATTTATATCATTTAAACGAGATTATACAAATTATGTGAAAATAAAACTAAGGAGTTTGATGGCGCCGCCGCGTGTCGCACTCTAAACGAACACGCAAGTTAAGCAACGTCGATCCTAGCCAGTGTTTGGACGGACTTCGTTACTTCGAGCTACTCCGTACTTCGGAGGGCACGTTACGCCGTCAGTCACGGCTATTGTCGATGGATGACCGTCGTAAAGCCAAGGTGGCCTTCCGGTGGCTTGAAAACATTTGCCTCTGTCAATCCGCATTGGAGCAGCGTGGCAGAGTACGCTGTAATCCCCTTCGATTGAAGGGAGACCCGAATCCCTGCAGTGGGATGATTATGAGTAAGAACAAATAAATCTACTATTAAGGTACTGTTACACATACTCTAAAATAGCATGCTAAATAGCGTGCTATTGAGTATGCTCAATACGAGCATGCTTATGAGCAGTTTACATTTGCTAGCAATAGGCATACACCTTCACATTTGTTAGCAATAGGCATGCTAGTTTTAAGCAAATTTGTTTAGACGCGCTTTAAGCATGCCCCCTTCCACCCGCGCAGCTGCAGGTAGCATGCTCAAAAATCGCGCGCCTGTCGATTTTTAAGCAAACTCGCAATGAGCATGCTAATTTTGAGCAACATTCCGACACACATGCTACTAAGCAGGAACTGCTCAATAGAAGCATGCTTTCATGCTTGAAATGAGCATGTGTAACTGTAGCTTAAGGTGTTGGTTTTTCGGAGTCCGGTAGCTTAACCAAACATTACTTACATTAACATAGTTTAAAGTACATTTTAACTTCTATAAAATCACAAATAAGGTTCAAAATTCAATGGTTATTACAACATTAAAAAATTAATTTAATTTTCAATTGTATGACTCTGTTATTAAAGTTGATATTTGTCTGAGATCTGTTTGTCTGGACATACCTTGACCCAGTGTCATCCTTTTTCGTCAAGTGCGTCTTAAGTACCCATTAACAGTGAAAGGCTTATTAGGAAACGATTAAAATAACAGTGATTAAAGCAGCCTCTTTAAAATTACCAGTCTCGTTCACAGAACTGGAAGTTTTAATTAATCCCCAGTAGAAATGCGATTCACTACAAATTGAATGCAAACCATGTCAAAATGTTAAACTAAGTAAACGTCAAAGAACCATGTCCTCAACAGAAGCGAATCCTTTGATAGGCTGCGTAATTTTAAAAATAAGCTCCGAGTTAAAGTGACAGTTTTAATATGAGATGTACAGATTCGTCAATGTTATGACCAGATATATGACGCCCACATTACCTATCTATTAGTTTCATATATCTATGATTTTGTTAACCAAATATATTAATTGTCTAATGATTTATTAGGTCAGCGACTGATTCTAAGCGCCTGATAAATATTACATAATGATACTACACATAGAAGTCGGTGGTTCGCGTGTATATTTGCCGTTTGACATTAAAAATATGTTTCCCTAAAATAAACCCAATTCAATTTTTTTTTTGATAAAGAATCGAAGTCTTGAGAAGTCTCGACATCGTGTAGTTATCTCGGCTGGTTCGTGCCTTTCATCCCAAAAGTATATAAAGGTCTCGAGACTTCCCTTAGTCTGTACTAATATCATAAAGAGCAAATATTTTGTATTTTGGTTTGTAAATGAACTCAAAGACTACGTGTCGTACGGCCCCTGGTCTCAAAGTAAGCTATGCAAAACAACGCAATCTCGACTACTACATTATCATTATTTGTCTTCGCGTAGTGACAGTATCAATGTTTGACATAAGTTGGTAAACGTTGGCATGCAACTGCTAATTACTGTGTTAAAGTCAACTTAGTGTGGTGTTCACAGGTTCTTTTATTACCACTCCTTGGGTAGTCAAAAAGGCTACTTGTAGGTGTGTGTGAGTATTAATCTATATATTTAAAATCCCTCCTTCCAATGGAATGAATGGATTCCATCCATCAATGGATCCTAGGCGACTTTTATTTCCACTTGAATCCAAAATTCTTTAGGGTTATAGAGTTATAAGAAAAACTTTTGAAAACCCTTATGATTGAGTAATCATAAGGGTTTTCAAAAGTTTTCCGCATTGGAATCGCGTGGCAGAGTACGCTCTCATCTCCTTCCCTTGAAGGGAGACCTATATCTATGCAGTGGGATGATTAGGGGTTGGAATACTCAATGATGACAATACAATTACTACAAATCCTACTAATATTGTAAAGGTGAAAGTTATGTGTATGTTTGTTACTTCTTCACGCTCAAATGGCTGGCTGGGCCAATATTTATAATACCTATTTGGTATGAAGGTAGCTGATACCTTGTATTAACACATAGGGTACATTTTATCCCCAAAAGTACGCGATTCCAGTAGGATTTCATCAAAAGTCTGATATAGATGACGCTACTCTGAATAAATAAATACGAGCAAACGTTTATTAAGGTCTAAACTAAAGGTATTTCGGAAGAGACTTTGTTTTTGTATTATTTTGTTTTTGTTCTTATTTGTTAATGCGCATTATATTTCGCTAAATTCTTAGGCTGAGTTGCACCATCTTACTAACAATCACAAACAACGAAACTTCAGTTAAAGTACCGGTTAGGCTAAAAATGAGTTGCACCAGTTGACAAATAGTTAAATGACGTCATAGCTTAAACCTTAACCGTAACCGCTCACTTTTCGCTGGTTAGTGCTATTGTTTGTGTTAAATTATCCGTCAAGCTGTCAAACGCGTTGAAATAAAACAAACACACCGAACTGTCAAAAATTTGACACTATTGGACAGCGCTAGATGATGATGCCATATTTTAAAATGTTACCCCCAACGAATTTGGGGTAAATCACACCTCATTTGACTTGCAACTCTTTTAACTTTAAAGTCAGCGTTACTGTTAGTGTCAAATTTAACACAAATCTTTACTATAACTTCTAATATGGTGCAACTCAGCCTTAATTGAGTAATAAGACTCATTGTGTGAAATGTTCTTTATGAGTAAATAAATTCTCTAAACACAATAAAGGCTTGTAAAATAGTGTAGAAACAGAAATTAGTAGCATTTAGTAGAAATAACATGTAGGTATGTGGAGTGTCATTATAGCCGATGACCAACTTAGATCGACATGCCTTTTTGTTCCACGCAGATGTAAGAAAGAAATCAAATTATTTATTCTGAGACTTGGCTCTCACCGGCACATTGCAGCGGCTATCCAAAATCACGACGAAGCTCGAGATAACGAAACCCATCCAAACACTGGCTTGGGTCGACGTTGCTTAACTTGCTTGTTCGTTTTAGAGTGCGACATACAATGGCGCCATTGGTCTCCTCAATAACTTCGATAAATGTACTAAAAATTATCTCGACCACGTCACATTTCAAACAAAAGAATGCATCCATGGATTGCCCGTTTGGGAACTATGATGCCACAGACAGACACTCAGATTGACCCTTCAAACTGTGCTTCAAAATAATAAAAGTTAAATAAAAGCTTTTAAAAACGAAAGAGAATGACTTGACAATTGAGATTAAAATTCGTTTCTGTGTGATTTTTTTTTAACAATTGCATAACACATTGCATCTTATGGAAGTATGCACTGGCATAAAATACTTCGCGCAAACCTTCCTTCAAGACCGCGGAATAAAAGTCGCGAGAATAAAATTCGCGCGGTGAAATTTTGACATACATGCACACAACATAATTACTGTGTCGGATAATGTCATGTTATCATTATTTTGCCGCTCTCCGAGGGAAACTAGATGAGCTTAGTCGATAGTTTCTAATACCGCATCCGATGAGCACACCAGCATGTTCGTAGCTCCAATGCTCCATGGTCCGAAAACGATATGCTTACGTAAGATTACCATAATGAGACAATAGCCTTTGGTAGGCGCTAAAATACTTGTGTGGAAATCGACATTTTACGACGATCTAAGCTGCTTTTATGTGGCTCAGTCAGATCATTGTCAACTTGTTATATAAGGGTTATTTTTGTACGGTTAACAATAACACACTAGTGCGTTTTAAGCTTCACCGGTGCATCCACACCGCAGTTACATTTTGTGTGGCAACAAAAAGCAACACGGTAACATTGGGTAACATTCTTCAACTTTTCCGACTTTTCAAATAACTTTTTGTTATCTGATGTTGCCCACTAACACTTGGAAACGTTGCACCACGCTTTGCTTGCTTGCAGATGTCATATTCTATGACATTTGTTGTAGTTTTCTGTTTCAGCCGTTCCCGGGCTGATGAGAAGATGATTTTCGGTTTCGTATTAAATTCGAGATAAAATCCTATTTGTTAATCCAAATTATGTAATGCACGTGTACCAAATTTCAAGCAAATCTGTCAAACAGTTTTTGCGTGAAAGAGACACAAACATCTATGCATCTCACAAACTGTCGCGTATAATATTGTGAGGATTCTTTGATCATAAGTAATTTGAGAATTATACTTACATTAGAGGGGTTAAATAATTATGTGTACTTACATATATTTTTGCAACCCCTTCCCACTTCTGTATTGTATAACTCAATGGTGTCCTATGGAACAATAACATGTAATCAAAGCTAACGTGGCGGGGGTCCGTGTAGTTAGTGAGGTAATTAGATATCCCTCGCATTCAAAGGGGCTCCTGCTCATCAATTAGAGCTTAGCAGAGTAATTGCACAACCTGTGTCATGTCATGCGTGTACCTGTAACAAGCCCTAATGACTGTTATTCAATACATCTAGGTATTACTAATGTTATGATGAGGGAAGATTTGTTTTTTGCATTAAATATTGAAATACTGGACCGATTTTAAAAATTCTTTCGCCGTTGGGAAGCTACACTATTTATTTATTTAATTATGATCAAACTTGGTCATTGATCAAATAACAAAAGCTGAAATTGCAGGTTTGCCAAGCAATGGAGCGCAGGGTATTAGGCTTAAAAAGATAGATCGAGTTAGGAACACTAAACTACGCTCTATAACAGACGTCGCAAAGAAATCCGCTAAACTGAAGTTGGACTGGGTGGGCCATGTGCACCGTATGAAACCAGAAAGGTGGGCTCTAGTCGTCACACCATGGCTCCCAACAGACGGAAAAAGGTGGGTAAGCCAAGGATGCGATGATGGTCGGACGACTTGTCTGCCTTCTGCGGAGATTGGGGAGAACTGGCAAACGATAGGATAACAGCTAGTAATATTATAAAGGTAAAAGTTTGTGTGTATGTTTGTTACTTCTTCACGCTCAAATGGCTGGACCTATTTTTACGATATTTGCCATGTAGATAGCTGATACGTTGGATTAACACATAGGGTACTTTTTATCCCGAAAAGTACGCGATTTCTGTCTCGATTTTGTCAAAAGTCTGATAGTCAATGGCGTTTTATAAAGTAGGTGGCGCTACTGTGTATAAATACACGCAAACGAGTTGCGCGGGTTTCGCTAGTCACTACATAGTATAAAACAAAGTCGCTTTTTCTGTCCCTATGTCCCTATGTCCCTTTGTATGCTTAAATCTTTAAAACTACGCAACGGATTTTGATGCGGTTTTTTTAATTGATAGAGTGATTCAAGGGGAAGGTTTTAAAGTATCATACATTCCAAAATTCCCACGGGAAAGCGGGATACACGCAAACGAAGTTGCGCGGGTTTCGCTAGTAAATAATAAAATAAATAAAAAAAATAAAAATATATAGGGACAATTCATACAGATTGAGCTAGCCCCAAAGTAAGTTCGAAACTTGTGTTATGGGATACTAACTCAACGATATTATATTTTATAACAAATACATATATAGATAAACATCCAAGACCCGAGGCCAATCAGAAAAAGTTCGTTTTTCATCGTGACCCGACCGGGGATCGAACCCGGGACCTCCTGGGGTGGCGGTCTGGCGTGGTAACCATTACGCCACGGAGGTCGTCAAATAAAATCGTAACTGGTCGCTGTCTGTACATATGAATGTACATGGTAGATATGAAAAACTATTATAGGTTATTTATGAACTCAATAAAACCCAAAACCATTATATTTAGAGTTTTTTGTCTATAAGTTTGTGCACGCTAATCTCAAAAATGGCTTATCCGATTTGAATATGTCTGAGCCCATAACACAAACAGGTTATACCTACCTAGCTTACTTGAGGACAGGTTGCGCTGCGTAAATTGTGTCGAGTTTATTATTGTTGTAAAGGGTAGAGAGGCCTTTGCCCTGCAGTGGGAGTGGGACAACATGGCCTACTAACTAATACACACACCGTCACAATTAGTGGGAACACAAAAAAGGTCGTTTTTTTTCAAATTTTGTAGATTACATTCACAATTTATTCAGTTTATGCTTATGTGTCCTTCCCATTTCCTTCCTCGCTTATGGTTTCAATCCTGGCCATGGAAGCTGCTGGTAAATCTCTAATTTCGAAACAGCAGAATGTGCACTACTAAGATTTAAACAGTAAAATGACCCACAGTTCCTGTGCACAGCATCCTATAACTTTTTATCAAAATAAACAAACTTCGCGCAAACACGAAAATTCATAAAGTGCGGTTATTCTTATCAGTACACTTAAAAATGGGAAGGATGTTCGTAGAATACTTCGCTGTGAGGGTATTAACATTTAAGCCGAAATCAATTGTCAATATACCCCACAAAATGGAAAATCTACCTTTTTTTTTGTTCCCCTATCTAGTTGAACTGGTGAGCCGGTGTGTCATTGTTTTAAATCTCGGTTTGAAACCAATGTCATTTATTTCGCATGGTGGCATGACACCATTGACATTAGGGACAGAATAAAAAACATATTTGAAAATAAATAGTAACATAATAATTTCCTTTGTCCAGTTTCTCCGAATTAATATCTTGGAACAAAAACAATAGGTAACCTTTAGTATCTAATTACTCTGACCTTTCTGTACTTGGAAATGTTGTGGGCGGATCCAGTAAGGGATACGCCCATTCCAGTATGTATAACTTAGGTTATATATATTGTTATTAAATATATGTCTCTAATGAGGACCACCTTTGTTACCTGGCTAATCTGTACCTACATAAAATAAAAGTGTAAAAAAGGTTTGTCTGTACATTGAATATAGTTACACAAAAATAAGGTCGATGAAGAATTTAGCATAGAATATGAATATTGAATAATGGTGTCCGTCTCTTTGTATGTTACTCTTAATCCCAGAAACGGCTAAACCGATTTCAATGCGGTTTTCACTAATACGTTGAGGTTTGCTCCACTTTCTATGTTTAGTGTTTATTGTTATAGCGGCAACAGAAATACATCATCTTTGAAAATTACAGACTGGTGACAGACGGACAGACGGATTCCGTTGGCTGGCATCCTTCGGGTACGAACCTGCAGTGCAGTGGGATGATTAAGGGTTGATAATAATATGATGATGATGTAATTCGCACATATCCATATAACTAGTTACTTTTGACAGTCATGATACTTGAAGTTTGTTTATATACGAATCTCTTGCTCTACTGCATATCTGGGTCAATAGCAGAGATGTATTGAAACCATTAGTCACGCCGTTATGCTGCAATTACGATTATAAAACTTTTTTATATGATATTGTATAACATTTTTTATTTTTAGCGCTAAGTGCCAATTAAATGGATATGTATAATTTATCGAAGTTTCTACATCATCGTGTCTAATCTGCAAATTACTTGTAAATAATGGAATTAGTTAATATTCAACACTTTCTTTTTTTTTTCTTAGAGCAATCTATCCTTCTACCTCTTTTTTATTCGAAAGAGCATAAATTAGGCATATTTGAATTAAAATATTTTGAATTTTGAATTTGAATTTGAATTTTGTAATACCAAAGTAGTGAACAAGCATACGGCTCGCCTGATGGTAAGCAGTCTCTGTAGCATATGGACGTTTTCATTACCGGAGGTATCATTCGCGCGTTGCCGATCCTGTAAAAAAAGTGGAGGTTCGGAGACCTTACTCACAGTAGGAACACAGCACGGCCGACACCAATGCTATTTGGCTACGATCTTCTGTAAGGTGGAGGTCCTTCCCCAGACGGGCTGCTTCTTTTTGAACGGATTATCCGCTCTCTTAAATCCCATCTCTCTAGTTTAGGTTATAATACCTTTTTGTTTCAAATTGCTGTCTCTTACATAGTCGCTAAGGAGAGAAATCCTTTCAATACTTTCTAATTCGTCAAATTTCTTACTAATTTAATAAAATTCGTTGTGAGTTCAAAGACAGCTGTAGTTTCTCCCCCGGGACGTCAATAAGCTTCATTGCTTATAGTCTGGGGTCACCGTTGTTTACTCTGACACAGCAGCGGTGGGAAAGTGGGGCTTGTCCCGATATCTAATTCATCCTGTGTTTGTGTAACTTCGCTCGCGGGAATTTTGTTTGTCCTATACGAACTATACTGAATTTTTGAAGATAAAATATAGTCAATGGTGCTAATTCTGTTGTACATTTAACTAGACTAAACTAATTTTGACAGGACAAAATGTGTTGTTGTCCTTCCTTGGTTTACAATTAGTGACAAGGATAGCAACACTTATAGTCCTGTCAAAATTAGTTTAGTCTAGAGAAATGTACAACAGAATTAGCACCAATGTCAGCTATTATTATATTGTATACCTATTCAGGGACTCGGCCATCTTTAGGCTACTTTTTATATGCCACTAAGGTGGCAAACTTTATCTCAAGGCACATTTAAGCCATCCGTTCCGGCTGTTTTGGATGACAGTTAAGCCAAGTCTCTGGCTCTCTGTGCTTGATAACATGTTCTCAAATCCGCATTGGAGCAGCTTGAAATCACCTTCGATTGAAGGGTGTCTTTCAATATCATATCATTACTTGTATATCAAAGCGTGAGTATCAATACATGGGGTGGTTATAGGTTCATAAGATACAATGATATGAGACACCATACAAGTGTGCGAGTGAAGGGAGACCCGTTTCCATGCAGTAGGTGGTTATAGGTTGATATGATAAAAAATTATACACACCCCGCTAATAAATTTGTTACTTTAATTGTAAGAATATGATGTCGACGATAAAGAGCACCTAGTTGATTTTTAAAATCATCAAAAGATGGCGCTAGCATCACTTTTGGTATTGTTGAGGCCAAATATTTAGTCTGTGTCAAGAAAGAACTGACCGAATGACAATGTCAATTTGATTGATTTCTGTTTCTGTAATTTCTGAAGCGTTTATTGAAGTTTGTTTGTATTATTATGTAACTTAATAACATCAAAAAGTTGTTACTTACCTTATTTAATTAATAATAGGTACATTGTAGTTCATACATTCATTGTATTCAATAATACGTAACTGATAATCAATATGCGTTCACGGTGTGCTGTTCATACCTGTGGAAACCAAGGAAAACATTTTGATTCCACAGGATATCACACTACGAAATCAATGGATTCTTTAAGATTGAATGTGGACAAGACTCAAAACTTTTTTAAAATATGAAAATAAATGACGACTTTGTAGCAAAAAGGTCCACCCACTCGTCTATTACCAAAAGTGCCGGCTGCGCCATCTACCGAGTGTTTGGGAAAATCTACAAAATACTTAAAAGAAAACTGCTCATTGCCATCGAGTACGAAATAGTATGACATTATGTAAATACTTACGACGTTCTTATCAATACTTATTATATTTTAATTGCATTCTACAAATATTAAGGTGATCCCACACCGGTGTTATAAAACATTATTTAACAAACAGTAGCTATCAGTGTAGGAGCAAAAAAATATGTTTTGAAGCGACCTCGGTGGCGTAATGGTTACCACGCCAGACCGCCACCCAAGAGGTTCCGGGTTCGATCCCAGGTCGGGTCATGATGAAAAACGAACTTTTTCTGATTGGCCTCGGGTCTTGGATGTTTATCTATATATGTATTTGTTATAAAATATAGTATCGTTGAGTTACTATTTCATAACACGAGTTTCGAACTTACTTTAAGGAAAGCTCAACTGCGTGATTTGTAAAAAAAAAAAAGTTAGCTAACATTCAAGGTACAAATGACATTGATTTCTATTGTTATATATGTATCTTCATTCTTCAATAAAACTTTATGTAACATTTTTGCACAAAACATAACAAAACTTTTTGGACACACCGACATCATGCAATCCGTCTGTCACCAAGCGACAAACGGTACTTGTAAACAGTCAGCCAATGAAAGGGGTGAGCAATGATTTAAGTTTTCTAAATATTGCGTAAAGGTATAAATACCTCGTTCCTGGTTCTCAACTCTGTCATTGGTTGAACGATGTAATATGGCTGCATGTCGCCGACTCTAGTTTATACATGCCTTTATCACCGCAAAAATCATGCCATATATGGCACAATTTTCGCAGTCTTGGGTTAAGGTTAACTACACGTTAACTGTTAAAGGGCAGGGGTAAAGGTTAACTGAGAATCACCGGTGGAACATGTTGGAGACCTCCCATAACAACCCGTTATTAAAAAGATAGTCTAATCAAAAAGTACTTACTGTCTGCAACGACTAATAACGGCTGATGTCGATGGATAACAGTGGTTAAGCTAAGCAGGTGGCAAGGCGGCTTAAAATACTGGACTCCGCCAATGCACATTGGAGTAGCGTGGCAGAGCACGCTCTAACCCCCTTCGATTGAAGGGAGCCTCGTATCCCTGCAGTGGTTTGCTTAGTATTTAGTTGATGACTATGCTGTGTATGATACAACAAATTTTAAATAAGCGACATTGGTCAGAGTAGGGAGAGATTTCTCGTTTTGCTTGTTTGTTTGCCTTCCGTGTTACATTAAAAAAACTCAAAATGAACATTAGAATAGAATGTGTTCGTCACCCAACTCCTTTCTTATCCGTTTCCTTAATAATCCTTTTCTATTAACAAGCCGTTGTTCGTCAATAGATATCGAGAATGCGTTCATAGCCCCTAGGTTACTGATGTTACTCAGAAAGGTACACCCTTGCACTGTGCAAGGGTCGAACCTGATCCTCTATCACCGGAGGGTCGAAGTCACTAAGCTATTATAGATCAATGTAATCACAGAATACCGGGAAATGTTGCGGTCAGATACATCTTAAGTTCAGATGAATGCTTCCTGCTTCTTCATTCTCACAATTAATTTCTTACGCACAAAGACTATGTACATTTACAGAAGGTTATTTATCTATACTTATATATTTATAGAGAAAAGATTTGTTTGTTTGCACTGAATAGGCTCCGAAACTACTGGACCGATTTGAGAAATTCTTCCACCACCCTTAAAAAGCCACACTAAATATTCCCCGGTGACATAATAATATGCTTTTTTTTTTTTTAAATTAAGGATCTTTACTAAAACCCATGCGAAGCCGGGAGGGGGCGCTAGTTTACTTCATATATAAATTCTAAAATTCACATAGCTCCACCTCCTGGTTACAAAGTAAGCTATGCTTGCTTATGATATTGGTACCAGATAACGGACATATTATTGTAAATATACTTACTAGCTTAACCGAAGATTGTTTTAGCCTTAGAGGCTACCCCTACCCTACCCTTAAACCTTCCCTGGACTTCCGCGAATATTTCAAGACTAAAATTAGCCAAATCGGTCCAGCCGTTCTGAAGTATTAGCGAGACTAACAAACAGCAATTCGTTTTTTATATACAAATACAAAGAAAACACCCAGATTCAAGAACTTAACACAAAACGCCATCACTTAATAGTATATATTTTTATTTTTATTGATTACTACTAGCGGACCACACCGGGCAATCAAGTCAACACACCAAAGCTGTTAATCTTTAATTAGTCGAGTGGATGGTTTTTCAGAAGCTGTTTTTTGAATTTCACCATCATATCATGTAGACTCATGGAACCCTGCATACACCCAACCAAGTGGTTGCTAGTTTTAAGTTTAACATTGTAGTTGTAACTTTTATTAGTGTGAGCAGCGTCAACTATGATCCTTTTTAGGAAGCTACCTAGAGAATTGAATCAGATGAAACAGTAAAAAGGTAAAAAAGTAAATTTTTGCAAACATCGGGCTTCCAAACTTAGCACCTACCTACTACACGACGGGCCGACGGTTAATAGAGCAGGTGCTAAGTTTCTTGCCAATTCTTCTTAGTACAAATATGCAGACTGAACTGGTGGTAGGAAAAAATTGCGAGGATTCGAAAAAGCTTGTAATAGGCCTATTTGAATAAAGAAAATTTGAGTTTAAGTTTGAGTTTGGTTAAGATCTCTGCTGGAGACGAGAAGCACTTTCACATTAGGCCATCCATTCTACGCCACATATTCTATGTTAAGTTCGTGGGAAAACTACGTACTTGAACTTACACCGCAATTGTGTATGACAATAGTGTGAACCAAGATCATAGTATCCGCAGAAAGCGTACATTTGCATCCAGAGACAAAAATCTAAATAGATTACACAGAACAATGAAACGGGGAGTTATACCAAATACTATAGAAGACTAATTAATACGCACAGCTTCGGAAGAATTCGGGCAAGACGCGACACTAGCGCCCCTACGGCACGAGGGCGGCATGAGGTGAACGATTTCAAAACTTTTGTGCGTTTTGTATGCAAAATGTTATAGCGCTAGGGGTAGCGGCATGAGGTGAACGGAGGTTGCCAAGTCATTGTATGAGAAACGTCAAGAGCTGTGCGTATTAGTCTTCTATAGTATTTGGTTATACTCCTCAGTTAGAGATGTGGTTCGCTACAAGTTGTATGCGAACCGTCTGTAACCGTGCATCCACACAGTTACTTTTTGTGGAGCAAAATTTGCTGCAGTCGTGCTGTCGTGCCTTCAACTTCGAGCGGTCGGCTGTTCAATCGATCAAAGAAAAAAATTACAATGTAAATAAAAAACAAAAACTTTTTATATCTATTAAGGTGGCAAACATGCTTACGCGGTCCGCGTCCGTCTGATAGTAAGCGACCACCGCAGCCTATGGACACTTGCAACACCGGGAGTAACAATCGCGCGTTGCCGACCCTGTAAAAATCTTTTAATCCCCTTTTGAAGAACCCCATATTAAAGTCCTTGGTGGGGATCTCATTCCACAGCTTCAGCGTTCGCGGGAGGAATGTCATCCGAAACCGCGCAGCGCGCGAATTAAACAGATATAAACAGATGAAGGGTTATCTATTTAGTTTTAAATCTCCGTTTTCATCTTTGTGCGACTATTGAGTGACACAAAAAAGTAGGCATTAAGAAATTATTACATTGTAATGACTGGTTATTTCTGATCGACAATTCTTGTTCGCAGTTTGTGTCGACAAGTAAAAATAGCTTTAATTTTTGAACAGGTAACGTTCATTTTTGATTCAAACTTATAAAATACAACCTTTTTGAGCTGCAGGTTGTAGATCAGAAGCCTCTTTCTACGTCCGTATTTATGTGACATCACAACTCTCGAAATCACACCATTATTTACATGCAAAATTAAAATTAAGTATTATGTTTTACAGTTTCTGAAACGCATTTCAATTATAATTGCACATTAAGTATTTTTTTATACCACTAAGGTGGCTGGCAAACAAGCATACGGCCCGCCTGATGGTAAGCAGTCACCGGTAGCCTATGGACGCTTGCAATATCGATCGTTGTCGACCCTGTAAAAAAGTGGAGCTCTGGAGACTGTACTCCCCGTAACTGAACACAACATGCTATCTTCTCCAAGTCTCAAGGTATCTCCTCTAGAATAATAATTTGCTCTTTAATTTGACAATGACGTTGTAATCTAATGTGTCATTAACTTAAAAATGCATTTTACAAACTGGCTGTCAGTCAATATTAAAAATACATGATGTCAATCAGACAGCTGGAAGATGATATCTAGTTACAGCCGTTGTTGTTCAGTTCCTCCATAAAAAAAACTCCAAAAGAACACTATAATTATGTTTTCCGTCGAGATGCAAATCTAAATTGATGAACGATTGTGTCGAACATGTAGAATACAATAGCAACATTATAACATAATATACAGAAGACCGCTTCCGTGACTCGAAATACGTTTTTTTTAGGGATCAAAGAAGAGACTCAAATATTTTATTTAGAGACTAGGCCTTACATTAAATAACCAACTTACAAAAGATCGTAGCCAAATAGCATTGGTCTCGGCCATGTTGTGTTCCTACGGTGAGTAAGTTCTCCAGAGCTGCACTTGGAGCGGGTTGGGAGGGTTGGCAACGCCTGCGTGATACCTCCGGCATTGCAAGCATCTATAATTCTATAGGCTACGGTGATGCTTACCATTAGGCGGGCCGTAGGCTTGTTTGCTACCTTTGTGGCATAAAAACAAAAATATAGTTGTCACTGTCAAACTAAAGAAGAAAAGAAGCCTGAGACTTAATGTGGAATTAAAATGGGTTTCAGCAACTTACTGACTGTAAGTAAGTATGTGTTAGTAATCTATGCTGTAAGTCCATTAAATTTAACCAATTAGCCCTAAAATATCACCTTGCTAATGTATCCTTATTTTGAAGAATTGCTTCTTTTTCGTAAGTTTAAATATTTATCATCTGTTTTGAGCATTTGTTGTGAGTTGCGTCACAGAATAAATAATAGTTATGGTTGCGTTTCGATACCGTGAATGCATGTTTGTGAAAAACTTGGCGACCAGACGACACGCGACGACGACGCGCGACGACCGACGACGTGGCGACGACGACACGGTGAATAAACACTCCGCTAAAACCGGCCGTATCACTGAGCAAGTAATCACTACGTTCCAGGCCGTATTGTGAAGCCGGTAGAAGATTGATACATAATATATAATTAATGGTATTATTATTAAATATAAAAATAAGCACAATAAAGATGGTATCGGGTACTGTGAGAATATAACAATACGTAGCAATGCAAAAACAAATAATAAAATAATTTTATTATCGGCTTCTACAGACAATGTATATTTAGTCGGGCGAGAAACTTTTCTTTTCTTCTGTATCCCTTGTTTGTGTATTGAAAATAAAGCGTATTCTATTCTATAAACTTTAGCTGTCTTGGAACTCACAACGAATTTAATCAGAAATTAGATAGAGTAATAAGTGTTGAAAGGACTTTATCTAACAACTACTCACTCTCACGTCAACTCGAAAATACACGAGAACGGTTGCTGGGCGGTCTGCTCCTATCTTTAACTCCGATTTAGCGTTTTAGATTTTAGATTTAATTTTATGTTGAGACAAATTAATGGCACTATTTATTGACATTCCGCGTACGTAATGTTGTATGTATGTACCTAGTTTTAAATTTTATGTTGAAAAAGAAAAGAAAAAATAAAAGTACGATATATTTTTAAATGACAAAAAAGGCCGTAACTGGTTTTCTTTCGCCATTTCTTTTTAACAGTGGTCATTTTGCTTTTGTTTCCGAAATGGTAGTAGTTTATAGAGTAGATTAATTTATACAAATCATTTATTACTGTAAAACTATGACAAGAGAACGTGTTTGTGAAAAGCTATTCTCTGAATAAAAGTTATGAACTACGTAAGAGACAGCAATTTGAAACACAAGGCATCATAACCTACAGATATAGCAAGTCAAGTGAGGCTCGATTGCCGAGCACCACGGTCCATTGTTTCATTACTTATTAGTGTCGAAGTGTCCGTGAGGGCCCATAGATTAAAGTATTTTTGACTTTGACTTTACTATTGGGACGTAAGGGCGCGTTTAGACATCGCTGCTGTGTTTGATAAATATACCGGTTATGGTATGTAGGGCAGATCCAACTAATAAGTTTTCGAGCAGATATTCAGAATGCAGAGACAGATTAGATCTTTCTAGCCTCTGGCATCAAATTTTTTTATTATTAATGGATGATCGTTCACGATTATACAACCACAAATACCAAGGTTCGATGCCCGCTCAACCTGAGCACATGTTTTAAAGGTTAGAGAGTTGTTGTCACGATCTTACCTAGGTCTTACGTTAGGCATGTTGTTCCGTATTTTACGTAGGGTAAAAATGTCTAGTCCTGTCGTGGAATATACTGACGACCTCCGTGACGTAATAGTTACCACGCCGGACTGCCACCTAGGAGGTCCCGGATTCGAATCCCGGACGGGTCATGATGAAAAACGAACTTTTTCTGATTGGCTTGGGTCTTGAATGTTCATCTATATGTATTTGTTATAAAATATAGTATCGTTGGGTTAGTATCCCATAACACAAGTCTCGAGCTTACTTTGGGGCTAACTCAATCTGTGTCATTTGTCCCTATATACATATAATATTTATTTATATTTGTTTTAGTTTATAAAAAAACTAGCGAAACCCGTGCAACTTCGTTTGCGTATATCCCGCTTTCCCATGGGAATGTATTTTTTTTGTATTATACATATTAACCGTCCTCTTCAATCACTCTATCTATTAAAAAAAACAGCATCAAAATCCGTTGCGTAGTTTTAAAGATCTAAGCATACATTGGGACAGACAGACAGACAAAGCGGCTTCATTTTAAGACTAGGATGCGATTTCATTGAGGCAATATTATAAATGCTCTGCCACTTCAAAACTATTTAACTTCCTTAATCCACACAGTGCTTTTATTTACTGACCCCATGTAAATTTTCATCATTAACCTTTAGATCATTTTATATAAGTTTGTTTCACAGAATAAATTATACGTTAATATCTGCAAAATTATAGGTTTCATAATCAAAGATGTTAGTTCATAGACTTTATCAGTTAATTTGAATATCCTGCCTGTGATTGGTAAATTCGATTCGATTCGATAATGAGCTCGATGGCGTCGCTGTGTGTCGCATTTTAAACGATCACGCAAGTTAAGCAACGTCGACCCTAGCCAGTCTGTGGATGGGTGCCATCATCTCGAGCTTCACCGTGCTTTGTCGATGGATGACAGTCGTTAAGACACGTCTTGTAGTCTTCAGGAGGATTGAAAACACTGACCTCTGCCAATTCTCACTGGAGCAGCGTGGCAGAGTACTCTCTTATTCCCTTCGATTGAAGGGAGACCCGTATCCCTGCAGTGGGATGATACGATGAAACAGCTACATAACATAATGTAATACTTAGTTGAGTGTAAAGTTGCATATAAAAATAACATTATGAAATGTTATAGCAAGTAACACAGTCTATAAATAGCACTAAAGTTACGTAATAAAGTCTATTCATAAATAGATATCATATTGGTGGGAGTATGTTAGTTTCATAAACTGCAAACCGCAAAATGGCAATGAATTAGACAGGTTGTTTTTTTTGAGCTTCATTCACACTTTGCGCGAGTCACCGTGGTCTCTACACGTAATCAAAATGTATATTTTTGTTAATTTTCGTTTAAATACATTGAGAATTACATGAGAAAACTTAATTCTTACTTCGTTTGATGCTGTGCGTATTCTGCGCATACCTTGGCCAGCTCACCGGACAAACAACGTGTCGATTTTCATAGAACTGAAACTAACAAGAAGACACTCCACCGTCTGTCTCGGAAGCACCCTGGAGTTCTTCGGCCACATTGCCCCGAAACGAGGTGACAACCTGGCGATTCGTCACCGGCAAGGTGGGCGGCAAAGACCGCGGGCCCGAAATCCAATACGTTGATCCAAATCTCACCAGCTACCCAGCTACAGAATGATGATATTAAAGGGTTGAAATAAAAAGCAGCGCATGTACCTACTATCGAAAAGTTATTCAACGTAACCGTTATTATTCTGAGTTAGTGGCTATAAAGGCCTATGTCTTTGAGTTCAATTGAATTACACACAAATAAGCATAATGCTTGTTTAATTATCACAACAGTGTTAAGTTTCAAGTCTTGATTTTAGCAAGTAACTTTGTGTTGAGTAACTGTATTACTTAACACTAACGGCATGAAATCTTTGACGAAAATGCAAGTCAGGACTCTAATTGACTTGGACAAGTGACTAATCAGTTACAAAAATTCTTTTATATTCCAACTGACAATCCGCATTCCAAAGTGTTTACTTTATTGCTAAACTGTTTGTTAAAATGTTAAGGAAGATAGACGAAAATTTTGGGTACCTATATTAATATTATTTTTTGTACTATTAGGCCGGCCGCTCATTGTGACTTTTTGTCACGGTAACTTTTTGTCACCGAGTCGAGTGCTATGAAGTTATAGGTGGCAAACAAAGAGTTATTCGTCAAGTCACGCGTATGAAACTCGCTCGGTTTGGTAGTTACTTATTCGAATCAATCAGATAATTAACTACCAAACCGAGCATGTTGACGGCAAATTTTTTTGGTAAAATCAAAAGGTGCCAACTCGCGCGCGCACGCGAGTCTCATACGCGCGACTTGACGAATAACTCTAAACAAGGATAATGTCGCTTAATCATAAGTAGTCACTCAGGTTCAGGGTAGTCACACAGTCAGTCAGGTTTTTAGTCGGTATACCCAAGTGGTTAAAGGGGGAGCCCGACAGACCCCCGTCGCTTCCCCAGCGGCGGGACATGCATCATGCATTTTCCTGACTTTAAACAAAAAAAAAATCATTGCTAACTTAGTTCAGCTTAGTCTGCATAGCTAATATGATTTTTTATACTTGGGTGCAGATAATAACGCGTAATGTATGTTAAACTAACTGGAAACTAACATAGCTTATCTCTTGATCTGCAACCCGCATCGTGCCCTCCAAAGACGCTCAAGACAACGAACTAACTCATCTGAACACTACGGTCCACATTGCTTAACATGTTCGTTTGAGTGTGATACACAATGAGTGATCATATTATGAGTTTCGTAACAGTATCACACCGCGGGTGACCTGGAGACCTGGAATACAGGATTTCTCCTGGTTTAGTCTCCTGTCCACCCCACTTTTGAAACTTGATCTTCTGTTGTCGCCTGTATATAGTTTTGACAGACCGCCACACAGGAGGTCCCGGGTTCAAATCCCGGGCAGGTCATGATGAAAAGCGAACTTTTTCTGATTGTCCTGTTACTTTGGGGCTAGCTCAATCGGTGTTTTTTTTTATATCATTCAGTAGACAAACACGCAAGCTGGCCACCTGATGGAAAGCGATCACCGCCGCCTATGGACATCAGTAACACCAGGGGCGCTACCAATGCGTTGTCCACCAAGAAGGTTGGAGGAAAGGAAAGAGATTAAGAAGGAAAAGGATGGGGAAAGAGGGGATGGGGAAGGAGTTGAGCTTCCAGATCTCTCACTCACCGAACGAAACGCATTGCTGCTTCACGTCGATATTCTGTGAGAGGGTGGTAGTTCCCCGGTCGAGCTAGCCCATGTCAACCCTAGCGATTTGTCCCTAGATAGAGTAACTAACAAATGCGTTCTACGGTGAGATCACTTTATATATTTATTTATAGTAGTGGTTGGAAAATAAATATATTTTTTCATCGAGTTCGTCGATAAAATAAATATTTGTTACTAGTATCAAATATCATTATAATGACACATTATTAGGATGTAGACAGATGAGGGTGAACCTGTGAAAGTTGTGGAACGAGAAAGGGCATTCAATCAAAACCAGCGGCCCCTATGTTCGCCATGGTAACAAAGTCCCCTTGTACTTGGTGATAGAAATAACTACCTACGCGCAATGAATTGTTATGGGTTGTACTAATTGATGTTACCATGACAACAGACAGGCTTTAGGCTTTACAGAACCGGAGCTAAGTAGCGCAATTGTTCGATGAACGTACACATTGCAGATAAGACGACGCACGCCTATATACCGTTGTCTTGGTTGGTTGGCAACAAGGATTCATTACCCTAAAGTTGCCTTGAAAGTATTGCTCTCGGCAATAACGCCACCTTATTGCCAATATAAATAAATATACAGGGATAATTTACACAGATGTAAGTTCGAAACTTGTGTTATGGGATACTAACTCAACGATTTTATATTTTTTCAAATACATTTAGGTATACAAATATTTTAACAAGACCCGAGGCCAATCAGAAAAAGCTCGTTTTTCATCATGACCTGACCGGGATTCAAACCCGGGACCTCTTGGGTGGCCAATATTCAAATTCTATAATGAGGGTATTTAGCATAAAAAATTAGACTATTCTAAACTTGAGGATATCACGCATCTCATTAGCTGATATTTGACTCATTGCGTGCTACCGTTTCTGTGACATAAAACGTTAAAGTTCGCATATTATGCTAATTACGGGTACCTACGTTTGCGATATTTTGTTTATGCGGTTCTCGCATTAAAATAATTTGTTTTTGTGCAGTAAATATTTGGAATATACCGTTACAATTTCGATTCATTATGGTATGTAAATTCTATTAATAATATTATAAACTTTGATTCATCTTCTTCGTCTATACATATAAAACAATACCGTGATAGGTGACTGACAGGTAACGCACAGCCTAAACCCTTGGAGCGATAGACTTGAAATTTGTTAATTAACTTTAAAAATAAAAAAAAAACGACTTCAAATATTATTAAATTTAAATGGGACCACCCTTGAGGTATTACCTATAAGCCGAAAAAAGATTTGTTCAAATCGATTTATAATTGGCGGAGTTATCGGGTAACAAACATAGAAAAAAAAACATACGGGTCGAATTGAATACCGCCTCCTTTTTTTGAAGTCGGTTGAAAAAAAAGAATGTTCCTTGAGTATTCTAGGGGATCCACCCATAAAGGAGCGAAATCGGGTGCCAAAGTTTGTATGAAGAAACAAAAACGCGTGGCCCGATTCAAACAAAACTTGATTTAAATACTCTACAAAATTAATTGCTAAGAGGGAGAATTAGGGGTAGAATGTTCTTAAATCTGTAAATCGAAACCGTGACTTACGGACAACGCCCAGCCGAAACTACTCGATAAATAGACTTGAAATTTGGACAGAATATTTCTTGAGTTCTCAAGGTGAGCACTAAGAAGGGATTTTTTGAAATTCCGATCCTAAAGGGGTGAAAAGGGTGCCAAAATTTGACTGAAGACTTGACTATATATCAACGAAACTGCTGGGTCTAGAGATTCCAAATTTAGAATGTAGGTTCCTTACGACGTCTAGGGGTGTACTAAGAAAGGATTTTTCAAAATTCCCACGGGAAAGCGAGATATACACAAACGTAGTTGCGAGGGTATATCAACGCACATCCCAAACCGCTGGGTCTAGAGATTCCAAATTTGGCATATGTAGGTTCCTAATAAGGACCGGAACAACCGGACCGGACTGACCGGACCGGAACGGAATGAATCGGACCTGATCGGACAGGATGGAACCGTACCGGGCCGTGCCGGACCGGACCGGACCGGAATTTGTTTCTGGAGAAAAATATTATTATGCTAATTGATAGTAGGCCACGCGGGCGAAGCCGGGGTCAGAAGCTAGTATGCTATATAATTATATTCCATTTATTAACTGTCACTACTGACAGCAGATTTGCGTCAAGCCGTCAAAATGTTTCATAAAAGTGGCCAGCGTCTTAAAACAAACTCTTTGCTCATAAATACACGCATATTGTCGCGGTGAAAGAGGGGTTTTCAAAAACCTCTCAAAACTTAGTAAGTAAAAAAAAATTACAGGACTCTGTTTACGGCTCTTAAAATAGAACCGACGAATTATTTAAGCCTCTTACGATTTTCTATTCAAAATATATTTCAACTGACTAAAACAACACGTCCCCGGACACCACTCCTCCCACTGCCTCGCCTCAGTTTGCATACATAGCGCAAGATGTAATACACTAATATCCCATAGTGAATGAAAGAGCGCCTTTATGGTACAATGATTCTCATTTGAGTGTATTGTGCGCCGTGCCCTCTTGATAATGCCTGGACAATGCACCAGGGTACGCGAACAAACGCATGCAAGCGAACGGTTAATACCATAGACGCAAACTTAAATAGATTACACTACCTACTTTAAAGTAGGTACGTGTAAGTAAGCTACGATCAAATTCGCGGCAACTATTAACAGTTGCCGCGAATTTGAATGATTTAGAAGGATGTTTTATTATTTACGAGGAGGTCGATGGCCGTCGCTGTGTGTCGCACTCTAAACGAACACGCAAGTCAAGCAACATCGACCCTAACCAGTGTTTGGATGGGTTTCGTTATCTCGAGCTCCCTGCTTCGCATGGGTTGATATGATGACATTTAAAGTTAATGACACATTAAATTAGCTATCACTGTCAAACTAAGAGCAAAATATAGCTTAAGACATAATGTGGAATTAATATTTTTTCGCAGCTACGGTGATGCTTACCATCAGGCGTATGCCTGTTTGCAAACTTTGTGGTATAAAAAAAATTTTGAAGCGTTTCAGAAAGTGACTGACAAAATAGTAAACAGCATTATGAATCAATAGTAATGTCCGTGTAAATAGACCGTGGTGCTCGACACTCGACTTGATTTTTTATCTCGGTAGGCTATTTTTTAAATTGCTGTCCCTCAAGTAGTTTCTAAATAGGAAATCCTTTCAATACTTCCAATATTTACATTTTGATGCATCTATTAAGGTTTTCGTCAGTGTTGCAAAGAATATCAAACCTTTGTTAAAATAAGCCGATTTGACTATTGTCATATATGCTTTACATGTTTAAAAGATGAATGAAATATGCGAAATTTCTAGGGATGCTATTCAACGTAGCTTTGTTTAATGTGATACAAAAACTCTTTATTGCACCAAACACAATTAAAATATTACAGAGAATTACGAGTAATAAAGTACAATAGGCGGCTTTATTGCCAAGCAATTTCTTCCAGGCAACCTCTGAAAGAGAAATAATGCTGACAAAAGTAAATAGGTAGGTGGCGCAGGAATTACAATTCATTTCAAACTCCATTATGTAATACTAATAGACATAAACATAATAATAATTAAAAAATAAAACATTAATTAATTAGATTGAAAGGTAGTGACATTTGATTAATGTCTAAAGAATCTATACTTTGAGCTTGACGTATCGAAAGAGGCAGCGAGTTCCAAAGACGTACAGCTTGAACCAGAGAGAAAAATAGCTTGAACGGAGAAGGACTTGGAAAAGAAATCTGTGGAGTGGGAAGGAGTTACAAGGCGGAGATTAATAGCACTACGAAGAGTGTAGCTGTGGTATTCGAAGCGCTCTTTTAAGTAAGGTGTTATAGGGTTAAAAATAATGGTATATAGTAAGGAAAGAGTATGCAGGTTTCTGCGTTGACGGATGGGGAGCCACTTGAGCTGCGTACGAAACTGGGAAACATGATCGTATTTACGGAGGCCAAAAATAAATCGGATACAGAGATTTTGGAGACGCTCAAGCTTGTTAAGTTGGACTTCGGTGAGATCGAGAAAACAAGAGTCTGTATAATCGATAATAGGGAGGAGTAGGGATTGCGCAAGCATAATTTTGGTTTCCGCAGGTAAAACGTAACGTAGGCGGCAAAGGGTATTCGTAGTAGCAAAAATTTTTCTACTAATCTCCTTCATCTGTGGGGGACCAAGAGAGGGTTTTATCAAAATAGACTCCTAAGTTTTTAACTTGATCACTGTAAGGAACAAGCACCCCGTCAAAAATGATTATCAAGATTATTATATATTATTATTATTTATTATTTTTTCCTGAACCTTCTATAGAGTATTATAAAACTACAAAAAAAAACAGTCATATCGGTCTAGCCGTGCTCAAGGTTATGGCGGGACAATGGCAACCGGGATCTATTTTTATATGTATACTAACTGTACCCGCGGCTTCGCCCGCGTGGGTAGCTGGTACCCGCGACTTCGTCTGCGTTCATTACATCGACCGATCGACGAGATGATGATAATAATGATTTAAAATAAGCATAGTGTTTGTATCTTGGATTAATATCGACTAGCATGATCCAACAATTAAGTTGTCCGGATGTGGAACTCGTTAGCGTCGCTGTGTGTCACACTCTAAAACGAACACGCAAGTTAAGCAACTTTACCCGGCGGCGGTTGTCGGTAGATGACAGTCGTTGAGCCAAGTCTTGAGGCAGCTTAAAATTACTGCCACTACCACTTCCAATCTGCATTGGAGCAGGCAGAGTACGCTCAAATCACCTACAATTGAAGGGAGATGGGTTGATATGATGATATAACATGCCGCTATTTCCTGAATCTAATGGTTTACAAGTACGTATGTAATCACAAAAATATTCCATACTATACTCACGCGCATCACGGATCAAAGGTAATAAAAATAATTTACTCTTAAGCAACACTTATATAAGTAAACTATTGGTAGTGGTCATGACAGTACAGTACATTACTTGTACGTACTACGTAGGTACAATAAAGTGCAAAGAAAACGGGCTACTGTGTTAATAACACCGCATTTAAACACAAAACTTTGAGTACTTTATTTATAAGTTTGCCAAACTTCAAATGAAACGGTACATAGCTATTTTTCAAGGAATTTTAAAACTGTATGCCATAACAAATATTTTATTCACTAGAAATATGTCCAATGCCCATTGGACATATTTCTAGTGAATAAAATATTTGTTTCCTAAAGGCACAGATTACTTTATAGTTACTAAAGGATTGTTAAAGTACCCTAGTGAAATCTGGTAAAAAATATGTAGTTTAAAATTTCTTAATATTTTCTAGAAAATATGAATTGTTAAACATCGAACCTTGAAATTGAGATACATGGAAATAAAGTTTTACGTTAGAGAAAACCTTTCTTCCAGAAAGCGTGAAGGCCTACTCTCTCGAAGCTCGTCCGCGGGGGGTTGGGTAAGGGGAAGTTCTTCCACGTCCAAACTTGTCGAATAAAGGATTTAATCATCATTTTTCATTTTCAATAAACGCCTGACTATGTCATTGTTATTAATATTCACTAGTGTATTTTAAGTGCCGCTGTACGCAACGGTGTCACTGTTAATCAGAGACTCAAAATTAGTGATTCATTTTCGTCTTGACTGCTGAGTTTCCAGCACGACCGCTTAGCAACGGCCTGCGTCCAGCTGCTTCCTGTGAATTTCCATAAGCCGTCTTGTAGGCTGGGAACGTTTGGAGGAGGCCATGTCCAGCAGTGGACTTCTTGTGACTGAGGTGATGATGATGATAATGCTGAGTGCCTCCATTTTGGATGCTATCTAGAATAGCGTTTTTAATATTTTAGTTAATGAATAGTTTAGCAATAATAAACATAAGTATTTTCTTTCATTCATTCTTCTTTCTTTCGCCCATTATACAATATTAAGTTTTTTTTATTATTTACGAGTAGAATTAAGCAAAGACCAATACGCAAAATTAAAAAGCTAAAAAGCAAAAAAAAATTTATTTAGAAATTTAATAACATTTTTTTTGATGTAACGATGTTAACCTGTTTGGTTACTTTTTTTATGTTCGTGACCAGTTTCTACTGCCAGGCAGTGTAATTAAGTAATGTCTAATTAAATGTGAAAGTATGTTACGTTATTTATTAATTTGAAGTTTATTTATAATATGTAGTATTAGCTTAAAAGTGATACATTATTAGGAATAAATTAGCCATATTAGGAAGCCATAAAAACGTTGTGGCTTTTGAATATTAAGAGTATCGTATATAATCAACCAATGAAAGAGGTGAGCAGGGCCGTTATTATTATTTAAGTTTTCTAAATATTGCGTGCGAGGATTAACTCATTAACCTCGAATTTATATTTATCAATAGTATTCATATTGTACTAATTGCAAAGTATAATGTTCTATTAGCATAAAAATCTTTGTTCTTAGGTCTGTATAGAACTAAAGGTCGCTGTATACGCAACGGGATAATACCTCGGACGGGACGGGGACGTGACTTTTTGTTCGACACGGCCACGTTCCCGTCCCGTCCGTGTATCCGCGACATACGCATATTCACATACATTTTGTATGGAACTATATTTAACTTCCCGTCCCGTCCCGTCCCGTCCGGAAAAAAACACGTTACGTATACAGCGACCTTTAAACTGTCGACCAATGAAAGACTTAACCAGGGTAGCCTGGTTAAGTCTTTCATTGGTTGACGGTTTAATCAATCAAACGCATCAATGCACAAGGTACTCCAAAGCCGATCGAGCGGAATAATGGATAGCCAGACAGTTGACAACATCAAGCATTTAAATCTAACTAAGTACGTCTCACGTTCGAAACTGCTGAACCGATGATAGTTATCGGAATCGTTAACTGGAACTTATTGACTCTTACACAGATGCATCGTTCCAAGAACCAGCCCGCGCCGCCCGCCGCCTACCTATCTCACTCCGCTTCGTTGGGTGATTTTATTTTCAAAAGTAAGAAGTTGCCAGGATATCGGAATAAACAGTATCCTGTGAGTTAATCTAATTTATAAACTTTAATATTACAATAAAAATACTGTAGGTACCATGAATGTACTTTATGATATGGAGGAGCGACTTCCTCTGACACAGTGTATTTCATATTCAGCGCGTCACGATCGCTCGAACGACGCTGGTCAAATCTACTTATATAAAAAAAACTTTGTCTGTCAGTCTCAACGCACAGCCCAAAACGCTGAACGTAGAGACCTGAAACTTGGAGTGTGGGTTCTTGGTATGATGTGGGCATCCGATAAGAAAGGGGTTTCCGAAATTCCCACGGGAAAGCGGGATATTTCGGGATATTTCTCTAGTGTCTCATATTTTCTTTTAGACACATTTATAAGAGGGAGTCAACCTTATTTTTGCTTTGTACGAATTGTTTAACGAAATAAACTCTTTTTTATTTATTTATGTGCTTTATGGCAAAAAAGTGATTTGATAAAGTACTGTATATAAAATTTCAAGTAATTCTTTAAAGCCTTTGAGCCATTTCATCCATAAATTAACCAGAGTAATTTGATAATACCAACACTGTATATTGTTTTTCATTGTGTGAGAAATAAAGATAAATTTATTTATTTATTTTATATTTACTTACTTCGCGTTTATAAAATTTTTATGGGTTATGGGTTACCTGAAATAAACGACTATTATTATTATTATAATATTATTATTATAAATAAAATTTGACACATTATGATATTTTATTTAAAGAAAGGTTATAAACAATCCAAGAACGTCGTCAAATTGGTCAACACGAATATAATATTATTTCCCTTTCAATTTTGATTACGGGGTTTAATTTTTAAAATTCGACAATAATTGGCGAAGTTTGCATATATTTTTTATTTTTAAATTACTTGATAAAAAATAAATATGGCGCCCTCTGCACGAGTTGCAATGCTAACGGGGCTTATAGTAAAAAAATTTTGTTTTTGTCACTAAATATTTTTATTAAAATGGATAAAATTTCAATATTACAACATTAAAGTTTAATTAACTAAACTAACATTAAAAATTTAACTATGTCAAAACTTAAAACTAAAAATTAAAAAAGGCATGGTCCCTGTGCCAGGGTAGGCCAGGGTACGCAAAATGCCAGATACAGATACTACTGATAGAGATCCGTTGAGCGAAGTAACTGGCAGCCTTTTTGTCACTTAGTTTTAAGTCGACTTTTTTTTATACAACACAGGTGGCAAACAAGCATACGGTCGACCTGATGGTAAGCCGTTACCGTAGCCTATGGACGTTTGCAATACCAGGGGTCTCTCACTCACTCACTCTTTAAGTCGACTGTACAAAATACTATGGAACAATAAAGATACATGATGTTAATACTTTAACTGTATATCTAACTAATCTACACATTGTAACTTCATTGGCTATCAGTATTAAAATCAACACGAGAAAAACAACGTATACAACAAGGCACTTTCACCGATCAGTGACCTCTGCTCCCCTCAAACGCGAAATAATAGAGTAGAGGTCGCAATGATGGTGCTGCTGGTGTAATAGGGCTGTTGGGAAGTGGAAGTGAAACTATTATGAACTAAAAATGTTCTTGGCATGATGTGTAATTTTAATTTTTGGACTTCAATGTATGGAGTTATGTCTGTTAATAAATTATTTTAATTTTTTACTAGCGAGACCCGCGCAACTTCTTTTGCGTGTATTCCGGTCTCCCGTGGAATGTATTATTAAACCTTACTCTTGAAGCATCTTTTAAAAAAAACGCATCAAAATCTGCTGCGTAGTTTTAAAGATATCATACTACTACATACATAGGATATATCATACTAGACAGACATATGGATCGACATTTTATTCTATGTAGCTACCTACAGATTTTTTTAAATTTTGATTTTAAATAATTACCATACAACGCGCACCGCTTCGTGGACATCGGGCTTGAGTGCCTTGAGTGGTCGAGTGGCTAGCAATGGTCACTTTTTCCCAAGGGTCGTGGGTTCGAATCCTGCGGTCAACATTTGTGTGCATGAAATGTTTACCTTGGTCTGGATGTCTTCTATGTATAAAATAAATAAAAAACAATCTACAAATGTGCTAAAAATATTATCAGCAATCAAGTCCAAAACTAAGCAATAAGCTTGTAGTGTGGGTACTAGCTACAGTACACGCTTAGTTGCTTACTTTGGGACTAGATGGCGTTGTGTGATTCATGCAGGAATATTTATTACATTTTATGACGTAATTCTAAAATGGCAGCAATACCATTTCAAGATCCACTCAATGCGATAAAAAAGATAAAAGATTGTCCTATCAACTTATCTAAGCATATTTAACTCTATCGCAAAACCACATATGAAACAAACTGCAAAACATTATTTAATATTTGCCAATAGAATATTGTTTATAAGTTAAAATAAATAATTTTAAAAATGCCATGTCTAAGAATATTGACGAATCTATCCAAGAATCAGATCCCTAGTGATTTTGTGAACAAAATTATTCCACTCCTAGCAGAAGTTGTCAGAAAAGATGTAGATGTGAGTATTGATACTTAGAGAAATAAGTTCAATGTTATCGTAGGTTCTAAGCCATTCTACCCTCTCACAGAATATCAACGTGAAATAGCAGTGACATGCCGCGCTGTGTTTTGTCATAGAATAAGTAATAACCCGAGGTAGAATAGCCACTCTTCGCCCCGCACCGAATCGCGTTACCTTACCCCGGGCGGGTATCGAGGCGGGTGCGATTCTGAAATCGTTTACCAACAGTCGATTGATACATGAACCTTTTATCCAAATAATGTTTTACCCATGAAAAGGTGTGCGTTTAGTGAACGAATGTGTATACGTGCGTGCATACGTGTGCGCATGATCGCACATTGGCCTATGTAGTAGATATAGGTTTATTTTTTTATTTTTAGGGACAAATCACACAGATTGAGCTAGCCCCAAAGTAAGTTCGAAACTTGTGTTATGGGATACTAACTCAGCGATACTATATTTTATAACAAATACATATATAGATAAACATCCAACACCCGAGGCCAATCAGAAAAAGTTCGTTTTTCATCATGACCCGACCGGGGATCGAACCCGGGACCTCCTGGGTGGCGGTCTGGCGTGGTAACCATTACGCCACGGAGGTCGTCAAAGGTAATTATTTCACGCGCGTTGTATGGAGTGTCCGGGTCTGGGCTGTGGTTTTGTACAATATTCTCCCTTTTCACTTTCCATCCCCCGTCGTACCTATTTCGTTCATTTAGAGGTGATCTTGTAGTCGTGGATGTCTATGGGCAGCGGTGACTGTTTACCATCAGGTGTTCCGCTTGCTCGTTTGTGGAGTACAAAGAACTCTAAAGTATTAAGAATCTAGGTCACAATTTATACAAAATGAAACTATGAAACGTCAAATCAATACAAGAGCCGTCAATATATCTGTCGGATAAGCTATGAATGACCGAGTGGTGATGTGAGAGTATATTAAATTTTCAAATCTTGCAGAAATTCCTCTGCGTGGTATCACCAGATTGCTACTTGTCGTTTGGTGGTGACTCCGAGTCACCTGGTGCTGTTGCCACCCTGGAATCTATTGGCCATGTCGGTCCAGAAGACAACAAAGTGATAACTAAAGAATTAACACAGTTTATTGGAAAGGAAATAGGGGTACAACCAAATAGGTAAATATATAACATAACCATACTTTGTACGAGTTTGGAGGCGGCAGACGCTTGGAGGTGTTTGTGGAAACGGGCAATTCTTGTGCGTTTGGTTCTATAATATGTACGGTGGCCTCGAAGATAGGAGGATGTACTTGGTAGGTACCTTACTTTCGGCAACAGAGGGCGCGGATTCGACTCCCGCTCGGGGCAAATATTTAAGTGATAAGTGATATATATTTAGAATTATATATGTAAAGAGATTGTTTTCTTTACGTTTTTAATATCTATTGTAAATATTTCTCTTTGGTTTTTTCGGTGACGTTTTGTTGTCCGTCTTATGTATGTCAGTAACCTCAGACCAAATAAGAAGTCTATTTGGTCTGAGTCAGTAAACATGAATAATTTTATTGTAAACTAGCTGCCCGGCCCGGCTTCGCCCGGGTACTGTTTCGTTTTTTTTTTCAATCTTTCTGAGAGATTTTCTTAATATTTTTTTCCGTAAGAACCTTGTACAGAGTATTAGAAAACTACAAAAAAAAATCAGCCAAATCGGTCAAGCCGTTTTCATGTTATGTCGTGACAACGGAAAACGGGTTTCATTTTTATATAAATAGATTATTGTATATTTTAGTTTTCATTGAAACGGAATCGATATACTCTCAGATACTCTGTAATCTGATTACTCTGTAATCTGAGGATAAACTCTTTATAATCGTTTTATAAGACAATTATTATCAAGGAATCGACAAATGAAACTTCATTATGTTGCTCTGAAAACTCTTATCTATTTATTTATTTAAACATAAACGTAAAATTTACACCATACTTGAAAATACAAAGAAACGATAATAAGAGTTTATCGATTCCGTTTAAATTAGAAAACTAAAATATACATTATTTTACAATAAAATTATTCATGTTACTGACATGCCCATGACTAAAACGTAGTGGTTATAATACTTTTTGCTCATGACAGACAACAAAACGCCGTCACCGAAAAAACCAAAGAGTTAACATGTAATAGATATTAAAAACGTAAAGAAATACAATTTCTTTACATAATATCCGTTATCTGGTACCCATAACACAAGCAGGTCTAGCTTACTTGAGGACCAGGTTGGCGATGTGAGAATTGTTCGTATTATTTTATAAGAATTAATTATTTATTTATTTTAGTCAGCTTAGCTTCATTTGTAAAATCACTACGAAGAATTTACTTCACATTATGTACTTACTGTGATGTATACCGATCTTTCTAATCTGTCTATTCTGTTTTCAGAATTTTCATATCATTCTACGACCTCAAAGGACATAACATCGGTAAAGGAGGAATCACATTGGAACATTTGAAATATAATGATTAGGCTTTCAACCGGGAATTTTAAGGTAAAACTGAATACAACACGGCAGATGTACCATCTATAAAGGGCAGGTTACGATCGATGGAGCAGGTTACAGCGCCAGCGGGCGAGCGAGCTAGAGAGCCGGGCGAGCATCGTTTCACCTGAAGAGGTGAGGTGAGCTAAAGTTCGCGGTAGGAACCATGATATACAAAACCAGGTAAGTACGTGTCGGGCCACGCACAATGTAGGGTTCCGTATTTGCAACGCTTTGCTTGCTTGCAGATGAGTACAATGCCATATTCTATGACATTTGTAAGTTTTCATCAAAGAAATTTTATTTTATAAGTTCGTCGGTTATTACTCGGTAACTAGTAGAGTTAACTTAACCGTAATAGTTTTTAAAAGATACAACATCAACTCAAGTCAAAGCATAACTGATTTATTATTTTAATACCAACATTATTAAATCAACTGTCAATGTCAAACCAAATACACAATATACCTCCATTTTTAAATCAAGACCAAAACAAAACTAAAGAATTCACTAAATTAATTAATCAGTAATTGGAATGCCAATAATGTCTGGCCACTGTTCCGGTGGGGGAAGGACAATAGGAGGATCGGAAGATGTTGATGCAGAACTTGATGCCTGTGTTTGTCTCACAGCAGCAGGTCTCGATTCTGTTGCACTTGCAACTGCTCGTCCAACTAACTGATCTACATGACGACGATGTAGCTCACCATCTTCCGTCCTAACTAAATAAGCGCTAGGCCCTTCTATCATCTCAATCACTGCTCTCTGCCATTTCTCGCCTGGCCCATACATACGAGCCAATACTGGCTGATCAACTACAAAAGTACGAGATGGTGTGCGTTGGGCCGCTGCTTCCAGCTGCTCATCAGCATTAGTTTGCGTTGTGTCCGGGTGCAAAGACGACACGGCCGTTCTATACCGGCGTCCATTTAACATTTCTGCAGGTGTCTTATTAGTGCAACTGTTCGGTACAGTTCTCATTGCATACAAAATTTTAGGCAATTTCTCTGACCAACGTCTACTTTCCTCGGTCATTTTCCTAAGCTTGTTTTTAAATGTCTGAATGGCCCGCTCAATTTGGCCATTTGAGGCTGGATGATAAGGTGGGGAATACAAGTGCTTAATCCCATTATTCTTTAAAAATATATTAAATTCTCTAGAAGTGAAATTCCTGCCATTATCTGAGACCAAGATATCCGGTAAGCCCTGCGAAGCAAATATTTTCCGTAAACTTGCAATTACTGCCTCACTAGCCATCGAAGGCATAATCTCAGCCTCGAACCACTTGCTGTAACTATCAATCAAAACTAGAAATGTTTTGCCTTGAAATGGCCCTGCGAAATCCACATGAACACGGCTCCAAGGCTTTTCAGGGATAATCCAAGTTTGTGGATCTCGCGGTGGGTTATTCCTCACCATCTGGCACTGCTCACATTCCGCCACTTGTCGTTCAATCTGTTGATCCATTGTCGGCCACCAGACGTATCCTCTTGCATACGCCTTAGTTTGAACTATGCCTGCGTGTGGGGCGTGCAATAATTTCAGTACGTCACTTTGGAGTGACGTAGGCACGATCACTCTGTTGCACCACAGTAAACACCCTTTACTGTGTGAAAGAGCCTCCCTTCTCGTCCAAAATACCTGCAAATCAGGATCTACGTTCGAACGTGGCCACCCGTGAAGAACGTGGAATAACACCTTCTGTAAAATGGCATCTTTTTTAGTTTCTCTTGAGATCATCCAAGCATCAAGATTTCATCCTTCCGGTTGGTCTTCGAGCAATAAAACTTCCCTTACGGGCTTTTCAATCTCCACCGCAGTCGCATCAGCAGTCCATCGACTTAAAGCATCTGCATTGCCCAAAGATTTCCCAGGTCTATACTTAATATCATATTCATAGGCACTCAGTTTTAATGCCCAACGTAACATTCTTGGCGAAATCTGATCCGGTATGGGTTTATTTGGGTTAAACAATCCCAACAACGGCTTATGGTCCGTGATAATACAAAATTTGCGACCTGCCAAAAATTCATGAAATTTAGTCAATCCAAAAACTATGGCCAAAGCCTCTTTATCTATTTGCCCATATCTTCTTTCATGCGGCTGCAGCGTCTTAGAAGCCATCATGATAGGTCTCTCCGTACCGTCATTCATCACATGAGCAATAATAGCCCCTACACCATAACTGGAAGAGTCACAAATAAGTAATAACTCTCTGTCAAGTTCATAATTAACTAGTGTCAAATCAGAAGACAACAGTTCTTTTGCTCGCTCGAATGCTGTATTCTCGGCTTCACCCCAAGACCAGGGTCTTTTTGCCTCCAATAATCGATACAACGGTTCCAGTATTGTTGATTTGCCCGGGATAAACTTTTCATAAAAGTTATACAAGCCTAAAAATGCTCTCAAAGACTCTTTATTAGTTGGGACAGGCTTTTCCTTAATCTCCTTGACTTTCAAGGGCGATGGGTGCAGGCCTTCAGTATCAATCATATGGCCCAAAAAGTGGATCGAGTTTGTCGCAAATACACACTTTTTCGGATTTAAATGAAATCCTAACTCGTTTAGTTTCTTAAGAACTGCAACCAAACGCTCATTATGCTCAGTCAAAGTTTTCCCCGCTACAGCCACATCATCAAGCAGGCAGGCCACTCCCTCGAGGCCTGATAGTGCATTGGCCATTACTCTCTGGAAAATACCTGGCGCCGCATTCACTCCGAACGCTAATCTGTTCATTTTCATCAATCCCAGAGGTGTGTTGAGCGTTAAAAGCTTTGCTGTTTCCTCATCAACTTTAAGCTGCATGTATGCTAGTTTTAAATCCAATTTACTGAAAACTCGACCGCCACTGAGTTTCACAAAAGATTCAACTGCTGCTGGGAGTGGGTATGTATCGACCTCAATTGCAGGGTTGACTGTAGACCGATAATCTCCACAAATCCGCAGGGACCCATCGTCTTTCTTAACCAACCTCAACGGTGTAGCCCAGTCTGAATATCTGACTGGAGTAAAAATACCGGAATCAATCATGCGTTTCAATTCTTCTTCAACTTGATGCTTCAAAGGAAAGGGCACCGGCCTCGCTGTTAAATAACGAGGTCTAGCGTCCGCTCGCACATGTAACGATATTGCAGGACCCTTATATTCACCAAGCGTCTCCTTAAATAAATCTGGGAACTGACGGACCAAATTATCTACCTCACTTTCAGACCAACAAATTCCCGAGATTTCTAAGCCCAAGGCTTCAAACCAGTTTCGACCCAATAGACAGGGGCCTTTGCCTGACACCACCAAGAGTTCACACTGAGCTTCCTTATTTCCCATTCTTGCACGAACGTGTGTGGCCCCCAACACCTTTAATGGGTCACGGGTCCACGTCACGAGCTTAACATCCGTCGACTTCAGAGGCGGAGGCGTGTACCAAAGTTTCTTGTAAGTTTCTTCAGGCATGATGGTTCGAGAGGCGCCGGAGTCTATCTCCATGTTAATCGATGCGCCATCGATCAAGAGATCAGCTGTGATCGGGGGCTGATAACTCTCTGAGCACTTGTATATACCCATCATCTGCTCTGAACCAACATTCACATTGTCCTTGGCTTCTTCTGCACCATTACATTCTACCTGGTGCACTTTTGCATTTTTCTTCAAACAAGCAGCCGCTATGTGTCCATATCTTTTGCAATAAAAGCACCTAGCCTTCATAAAAGGGCATTGCTCATTCACTTTATGACGTCGTGCACAGTGTCGACAGTCGTCAGACTGAATTTTACCAATATCCATTGGCTCGTTAGACGTGGATGGAGTTAGCTTTGAGTTGATGACAATATCAGAATACATGTCGTGAAACGTCGCCTGATAGTTGAGGCACTGTTGCACTGCGGACTCGTACGTGAGGTCCTTGGTCTTCAATAGTTCGCGGCGCAGGCGCTCGTCGCGCACACCCAACACAAGTCTATCGCGCAATTGACGTTTCAAATCCATAAAATGACACTGGGCGCCTAATAAACCGATAGCCGCCACAAACTCTTGCACGCTTTCGTCTTTTGATTGTACGCATTTATGAAATTTGCCGGCTTGCAATATTTCATTCACTTCAGGCTCATAGAATTTGTCCAAAACCTCCAAAATATCTTTAAAAGGCACATTCGTTGGACGAATAGGCACTAATAACGACGCAATAAGTGAGTAAGTCTCTTTGCCACACTGAGACAAAAACACTGAACGAGCTTTGGTGCGGTCATCGTCACCAATCCCCGCCACATCAAGGGCGCACAGCAAACGGTCCTTATATTCACTCCACTTATCAGTTTTGGGGTTAAATGAACCAGGAAACAGCACATTAGCCATATTAGCCGCCATATTTCACTACAATCACTTTAATTTTACTCAGTCGCCATTAAAAGATACAACATCAACTCAAGTCAAAGCATAACTGATTTATTATTTTAATACCAACATTATTAAATCAACTGTCAATGTCAAACCAAATACACAATAGTTTTCATTGAAAGTTCAGCATATGGACTACTACCATGATTTTTTTTCAAATTCCTAACCAAAAGACTTTCGGAGATAGACGGGGGGATAGCGGGGAGGGGGGGACCACTCTGCAAAACTAAAATTGACACGATAAATGTAAATAATTCCGAAACGGATCATTGTATCGCAAAAATGATCTTCCCACACCCTCATTGTTTTGAAGCGACCTATCTAAGACAGGATAATTCACACCGTAAACTACCAAACCATGCGTCAGCAATACTTATGATATCGACGAAATATCCGAAGACCGAAGATGCTAGCAATGCTACATCATGCACTTCATTAGAATGCTCGCTCGGCTCGCTCGCCCGTTCGTAGTTTTTAGTTTCCCTCGTCTCGCTTCGCTCTCTCGCTAGCTGGCGTTGTGGCCTGCGCCTAAATCTCTCACTTCTCACTCTTTCTAATTTGATAAGTTAGAAAGAGATAGAGAGCATCCAAGGTCATTCCAGGGTGTACTTTCAATTTATAGTTCTGAGTTCTTTATTTCTTTGGTGTCCAGTTTTACCATTGAGTTTTACTAATCAAACATAACGTGTCACTACGATTAGCTTAAACCAATAAAGATTTTTTTGTGTAAACTTGTCTTTTTTTCCGAAAACCTCCCCCCCTTTCTCTCCAAAACCTCTAGTTCTTCGTAAAGTAATCGTAAAGTATCTTTATGTAAATTCCTAATATCACGTAGATTCAAATTGCCAATAAGATTAATCCATACTATTAATATTATAGCGCTAATGGCTGTTTATTCTTATAATTATTATATTTATAAATTATCGAAAACCAGGTAAAATATAAGTACTAATATTACAAAGGGGAAAGATTTGATTGTTTGTTTGTTTGCATTGAATAGGCTCTACTTTACTTGGATTTACAAATAGGAAACTTTTTATCACGGAAAGTACGCGATTCCCGTTGGATTTGGGTAAAGGTCGGATTATAGATGGCGTGCATATACACAAACGAAGTTGCGCGGGTTTTACTAGTTGAAAAGGTATACTTACAAATAAATAACGTCTGTAGGTGGGCGGGATAACAAACAACCAATTACAGTCAAATCGATAGTGCTCATTAAGCCATCCTAATGATGGTATTACTAACCGGAAAAAATAACATTCAACAACAGAAATCTCCCTCACCCCGGGGATCGGAACCAATTAAAATAAGCTTTGATAATACTAATTAAAAACAATAAGTATCAGTATTTGTTATCATCAATAGTCATAGAGCAACTAAGTCGATGAAGGAAAGTGTAGTGTTTATGGAGGACGATCATCATGAATATTTGTATACATATTGTCAGGACCCCTGGCTAATATGCAAATTTAGTAACAATAGGTGAATAGGCTAATTTTTAAGCTGGCGAAGCCGCGAGTGACAGCTAGTTGCAAATAAGACATAATATTCTATCTACCTCTACGTTATCAAAACATATTTGGTCTATGGTTGTGATAACAACCAATAATTTCATTCCATATCACACCGTTGCATCACTATGCCGTGTTTAAGAATTCTTACAAATTTACCTAAAAACAAAATCCCCAATGATTTTGTTGATAAAATCATACCGGTATTATCGAGAACTGTTCGTAAGGAACCCGAGGTATGGATCTTTTGTTATATTAACAACTAGCGTGAAGTTCCTGACCCGTTCCCGCGGGAACCACATTGAATTTCGGGAATAGCCTGTGTCACTCCCTGATAATGTAGCTTTCTACTGGTGAAAGAATTTTTGAAATCGGTCCAGTAGTTTCGGAGCTTATTCAATGCAAACAAACAAACAAACCAACAAACAATCAAATCTTTCCTCTTATAATATCAGTATAGATATAGATTAGTATAGATTTAGCATCAGTTACTAGCGAGGGGATTTTGCACTATAACATAGATTAATGTGTCTAGCTGACCCTGCCCACTCTTTATAGAAATTGGTTACCCTAAGGTTGCTATGAAAGGATTGCTATTAATTAGGCCGCTTTGTTGCATTCTATTCTGTAATTTTTCCGTCCATTGTATTTACTTAAAGTTGTGTATTGAAAATAAAACATATACTATCTATCTGTAATTCTATCTAACTTTTTATGTCATACGTACTAAGAAGAAAACCACAGACAGACAAGAAAGTGGTTACAGCCGCCTGTTGATATGAATATCACTGAAGGTGCAATATGTTCTCGCTACGGAAGGAAGGAGGGAAAATTTTCATCAGTTCTACCCTTTATTTGTGATGGAAGGTTCTACTTTAACTTTAATTCCACATTAAAAGTCTAATGCTATTTCTTTTTTTCTTATTTAGTTGGACAGTGTTAGAAATTATAATGTGTCATTAGCTTTTAAAATGGTTTTGAGTAATTTATCGCAAACAGGCTTTTAACTGAAAGGAACGAAGCATGATTATGGATAAATAAAAATGGATGTGGTAAAATCATTTCAACTTTTACATCAATGAATTATTTACCTACCCATCAATATTATTTATATTCTTAAATCAGATTTAATGATAAATTTGTCCCTGACTTTATATTATCGGGTTATCGTCAATTCGTGATAATGGTCGTTTTTAAATTGCACGTGCGTCAACACACGACAATCTTCATTAATCTGTTAAATAGGTATATTTGATTTTAAATGTATGTATTGGAGCAGCGTGGCAGAGTACGCTATAATCCACTTCGATTGATGGAAGACACGGATCCCTGCAATGGGATGATTATGGGTTGATATGATAAAGTGACATACTTACAAGCAGCTTCAGTCTGTTTAGAATTAGTCCAAACGTTGCTAACGATTCATTAATTTTTCAGAAATTTTGCTGTGTCGTGGCAAGTGACTGCAATTTATCGTTTGGTGGTGAATCGAAATCTCCTGGCGCAATTGCTACTTTAGAATCCATTGGCAACCTTGGACTGGCAGAAAATAAGGTCATCGTCAAAGAACTGTCCGATTTCTTGGAAAAAGAAATTGGGATCTCTGCAGACAGGTACATTTCATCACTCCTTCCACTTGGATCGACAGTTCGATCGCCCAGTTGATCCTAGGCGACTTATTTTCCACTTCAATCAACCACAAATTGATTGATCAAATAATTTATCATTTTCATTATGACATTATTCTCGATTACATTAAAACAAATGCCAGCAAATGTGACACGGCAACGACTTAGTTCCTAGTAAAAGTTAGGTAATAACCTACATGAATATAATAAATTCATTGATTCAAAACAGGCAAATGCGTAACCCCACCTAGTTGAAGTTGTTGTGTTGTCCAAAAAAAAAAAAAAAAAATAAGAACATGAGGGAAAAAAATAAAACAATCTTGAAATTCACAAGGATTTTAATAAGAAAGATACAACACAATCTTGTTGAGGATTAGGGCCTTTCGTCTACATGTCGACTTGCACTGCACACTTTACAATTATTATGAGTTTAACTTGGACAAATTTTGGGCCTTATCACAAATTTTGTTTCAGATTTTTCTTATCATTCTACGATCTAGCAGGCCACAATATCGGAAAGGGAGGTATCACACATGAACAATAAAATCGTGATAGTAGATTTACTTATATTTTAATAATAAACGCATATGATTTATTTAACTGCAATTTTACTTAACTACGTTTATTTGCTAAATGTGTTGTAGCTTATAATGAAAAGATTGTCTTGACTAGACTAAAGGTGTTAACTGCAGACTACCTAAACCTATACTTTGACCGTATTTCTAAAGTCTTCTTGGGAGACAAGAAGACCTTTTTTAAATGCGGCAACCTTAAATCACATAAAAATTAACAACAAAGATTGGGAAAGTCACTCATTAAACTAAAGTAAACTTACATCTACCTTGCATACTTTGGAATTGTGATAAAGTAAATAAATATAGTTCAATGGTACATTAATATCTTCAGCATGAGATCTGATATTTAATGAAAAACAATCCTATAACATTTCTAATTATTTCCCGAATCTATTACTAATTATCTTTATTTTCTTCTTGTTCCTTTTCTATTTCACAAGTATCCTTTTTCGATTTTACTTTTACTACCACCCCCTCATCGTCTACCCATGATGAGTCATCAATATTTTTCCAAAAGCCTTTACTGATTCTATTATCGTCTTCAACGCTGTCTTCCCATGAATCAGGATTCGTCTCCTGAAATGTATCGACTACATTCGTTTTTGGTTCATCTAAACATTTCTCATTTCCTTTTATTACAGTTTCTTCTGCAACACTCTCTGTTTCTTCTTCTTCTGAAACTTCAACTTCGTCAATCTTTTCTTCTACGTCTGATTCAGATTCGGTTTCCAATTCATTTTCACCACCTCCTGCTTCTAATCTTTGTAATATCTTATCGGCTCTATACTTCCATCTAGATAAATTTTTAAGTGCCATTACATACATTGGTTTTGTGTTAGGTAGAATTTTGTAAAGCATTGTATAGCAAGGCACACATATTTGACTCAGGAAACCGACCTGTAAACATTAAGATTTCCATTATTATTATTTTTTGACAGAGAAGGACAGACGAACTAGCATGTCACCTAATGGTAAGCAATCACCGCTTCCCATGGACATCCACGACCACAAGAACTTGGATGCGTTGCCCACCTATGAAGGAATGAAAAAGGAAGTACGGGAAAAGAAAAGTGAAAATGGGAGTAGGTAGCAGGAGGGCGGTATGGGGGTTTCCGTCACTCTCATTCACTCGTCAGAAAAAATTGCTGTTGTCGTAGATAATGCAATTTAGCGGTATGGACAATCTTTATCTTTCTGGGAATAGATCTATAATTATTATCAATTATTCAAATAGATACCTGACTAGCCGGCTGTTCATCAGGTTTAGTTCTATCCATCATAGGAATAGGTTTTCTTCCAGAAGCTGCCTCTTTATCACCCTGATCGTAGAACTCCTCGAAGATCACCTTCACGGTCTTGATTTGAACTTCCCAGGGTTTAGCTGATGCTGACAAATCTGCTGCTGTCATAGATATTGCCATAGCGAGGTCCCTGATAATCATAATACAGTTATAAATTAATTAATTGATTCTATACAATTCACACAGTGATGACACCTTATCCCAAATTAAGCTATGCTTAACCTGCTTGTATAATGGGTACAAGACAACATTATTGTAAATATCGATCCTTAAAAAACCACCCAGACTCGAGAACAAACAGAAAGAAATCAAACCCGCGGTCTCTGGTGCCGAAGGTTGGATCAACATCAAAGCACCACCTCCAGGTTGTCTAAGTTAGTCTTATCGTTTCTGCTATAAGAGCAAGAACAGCATAATCTTTCAAATGACTTTGCATGACTTCGATTTTCCTGTTGATTTCTGAGTTTTATAGATATCTTAACTAGAAAAGTCTATAACTCCAATATGTTTTACTGCAAATCTTCCATTTAAAGAGTGGAAAAATGGGGAAGTAAATATTATGATTAATAGTACCTACGACCTAACATTTTGATGCACTGTGCTTAGAATTTGACACTTATACTCATTATAAAGCTGATCGCACATTTGTCAGCACCGTACGCGCCGCACGCGCCGGACGCGCTTGATAGCCTCGCACATTTGTCAGCAACGTACGCGCCGCACGCGCCGAACGCGCCGCATTTCTTAATATAACGCCATCTGTTTGCTAGCATTGTAAATAGTACATGAAAGGAGTATTCAAATCAAACTGCTTTATAGCAGACAAAGCAAGCCATACAGTATAAATTTTACACTGTACGCTTCGATCATATACAACAGTGGATACAGCACGTCATACAATAACAAAGCTTAAACTTGGTACATGTATTGAAATTCACCTTATTGTGCTTTGACTGGCTCTGTCTATATACATTGCCGCTGACACCTCAGTCCTTTAAATATCTTCAGTCATTAAGCAGTAATGTAAAACAAATAGTGACAGATCACGCGTCACCACCGCGTCACTGAATACAAAGTCCGCTACGGGTGCGTTTTAGCGGAGTTTGAAGTGTGCAACGGACGCTATTGCCATGCATTATTCAACTGTACAATGTAACTACAAAGTTATAACTGTCAATGCGTGACAGCGTCATCTACACATTTGGCTTGCTTTGTCTGCTTTAAAGCAGTTCGATTTGAATACTCCTTTTATGTACTATTTACAATGCTAGCAAACAGATGGCGTTATATTTTAACTGAATCACAAGCACAGTATAATAATGATACTATTGATAAAATTAAATAAAAACTCAAGTAAATCTCTTCATGCAATATTAAAGAACTTGAACCTTATTTACGGCCATGCTCACGTCTTTCATTGGCTGACTGTACGATTGTTATTGGTGAAAATATTTGAATTCTTACCTATGACTTGGCACACCCCAGTGGAAGTGAACAGAGCTATCTGGATTGTGAAGCTCCTTCATCTTCTCCAGATTGGGAAAGAAAGCTGCGAGATCTGTAGCCAAGATAGCTTGCCTAATGTGCCCTAAAATATCTTTATATTCTTCGCTTGATATATGTGAGAATATATTGTGACCATCCTGAAATTAAACGAACCTATACAGTTATATTATATTAATTAGATCAAAAAAAATTCTCACATCATCATCCCACTGCAGGAGTACGAGTCTCCCTTCAATCGAAGGTGATTAGAGCGTACTCTCCTCCAATGCAGATTGGGGGAGACCAGTGTTTTCAAGCCGCCCGCCTGAAGGCTGTCTCCTACTAGTTGCACGGCTACTTTTCTTACAAGTGTACCTACCACACGACGCGACACGTTTATTTCTTTATTTATTCCATTAGTAGTCGTGTGTGAACACAGGCATAAGAGAGTCGCCTAATGTATGCGACTTGGTTAGGTCGCAGTTGCGTCTCTTCATTTGGTTATAAAACATCGCTTACTTGTTGTAATATTGTAACTGTTATATTGAAGTGATGATGTTCTAGAGTTGATGTGGTATACATGGCTGCAAGCGGTGAAGCTGTTTCACTCATATATTTATTGGTATATCCACGATGATCCAGATCATGACAAAGGCAAGCCACAAACAGAGCCAGTCGCTGAAATAGTATAAAAAAATAAAAATAAAAAATGGAAGAAAAAATGGCTAGGCGTTGCAGCTTTATCGACCCACGGACTTGTCTATAAAACCCATGGAAGTAATACTATTACTTCCATGACAAAACCACGCAAAGCGCCATCTCTTGTCGAAGCATTGAAACAAACATTGTCAAGTCCAGTCAAGTCAACCTCAGAGTTCCAAAATTAGTATAAAAATTACGCGAGATGTCGGCTAAATAACAATTCAATATTTTGTCCACTTAGCTTCTGTACATACTCGTATCCAAAAATATAAAATCGAACTATAAAATAGATCAAAATTTACTTACGGTTTTATAATCAAATCGTTGACGAACATCATTCTTCAATATAACGTACATAGCGTGGGCAACAGACCATCCGTGATCAAAATTATGATATGGAACTGTCCTATAGTTCTTTTTGACTGTTAAAACAAATCTGGTTACTGTCAAAAAGTCAAACGTGGACATATCGAAGAGGTCACTGAACATAGACAAAGTAGATTTACACTTTTTGAACTCATTAAACTTGTAAGGGTCTAAAAAGAAATCATTTAAGTCTGCAATGAAGTGTTCCTTGTCGTTAAGTAAGGTTTGAACCTCGTTTTCTCTGCATGTATTATGGTAACTCAAAACTTCAAGCGCCACTCGATACTTCTGTTCCTTTCTCATGATTCTATCATATAGTCTAGCGTGATGTAGTGCTAGCCCAAAAAATGTGGAGAATATTTCAAACGCTACTTCATCTTCATGACCGAAATTCCGTTCATTACGTTTATTGACCATTTGTACAACGCCTATCACTTTACCTTCCACTTTTATGGGCATGCATAGGATGCTTATTGTTTTATATCCTGTAGCTTCATCCACTTCCCTTAAAGAAAAAAACTTTATGTTTAGTTTTGCTAAAATAGTGCTTATATAATTAGAACTCGATTGTAACGTCTAATATTTTGAAAAAAAAAGACTATGAATAGGTACAGAAATTTCAAGGCAACCTAGAAATAAGTGTCCTTGAAAAGCTAGCTTTGAAATTGATTTCAGCAATAAGGCCAGCTTGTTGCATTATGCTAGTCTGTAAGATTGTCTTTAATGTATTTTTTCCTGATTGAATATTGCAAATATAGCATCTATCTATCTAAGTTGTTGTAAATTTTACATCTTTGAAGTATGCATAGAAGGTTGGGTGGAGATAGATACAACATACCTATTAAACCTGTAATCTGAGTAGGCATCAGGAATATTCATTGTTTCGCCAGATAAAGCGACGTGTCCAGCAATACCTCGGTTAATGGGCATTCTTATTTCTTTCTTCTCCATATCTCTGTCTTGTCCAGGTTCAAATTTAAGATCAAAAACTGTAGATACCAGCTCAAAGTTTCTGTAGTCCACGAGAAACAAAGACGCCCTGTCCGCATTGACTAGTCGTTGAGCAAATTCTAATATTCTTTTTATGAGTTGATCGAGTGATACCATTTCCTCAAAAATTGCTCTGAAAAAAAGTGTTCAAGTACGAAAATATCATAATATGCTCTGATGGTCCATCATGTTACCAAAACTAAATACCTCCGATTCTTCAATAGTAAACGAAGTATTCGCAGTTTCACTATACTTTCCGGCAATGAGACTTTAACAGAATCAGATACAGTTTTTCTAGGAATCACGATCAACACTCAGTATGTAGGCAACACATTAAAAAAGTACGTATGCGCAAAAGTAAATCGCTTCGCATATGCCTTATGGCGTTTAACTAAACAAGTCAACAAAATAACAGCTACAATGGCTTATCAAGGTTATGTTTCGTCAAACTTAAAATATGGACTTCAGCTCTGGGGAAACTCGGATATTATGAATATCCGTCGAGTTTCCCCAGAGCAGAAGTTTTCATATCCCAGAAGCAATGCATATGTGCAATCTGTGCTTACTGTTCCATCAATGTGCATTTTTGTCAAGACTCAACTCGGTTTATTTATGAGTAAAGAAGCGACTGACCGACTTAAACCAACTAGATATCCAGGAAGGCTTTTATTACCCAAGATTCGTACGCATTATTTTTTACAGAAACTGCTACTGCAATTGTATAAAAAAATTATAACAAACTAGAACAGAAAGTTATGGACCTACAATTAAAATCATTCAATACACTTTTGTTTAGATGGCTAGTGAAGAAATATTTAATTTAAATTGTTAAATTGACATCATTTAATATAATTTGTAATGACGTCGTATTTTTGTGTAATTTTTAATTTTGCGTGCCACTAGTTGGCTGAATGATATGGCTCACATCGAAATACTACGACCTATGATTGTTACCACATTCAATGCAAATAAATTAATTTCATTTCATTTCATGAATCTTTATAGTCGGAGTGCTGAAACCCTTTGTTTTACCAAACAATTGTTGCTTGCTATCAAAAGGCACTAAGGAATTTCTTTGAAAGAATTTTAATGAATAAAAGGTATGAAAGTAAAATGTTTTAATGATGTCGCGGTACAACAGATCAAAGTTAAAGATTATTTATTCTGCGGTTGAGGCTAAAATAGTCTTGCTAAAATACACTGGGCGTCAAAAATAAGTAGTACAGTTTTAAAATTGCAATATCTCCTAAACTGCAGAAGCTAGACCTTTGAAATAAAAAAAAGTTAAAAGACAATTTAATTTCATTTAATAAAAACTTCATGCATAATATCATTTTTTAAAGATTGACTGAAAAAAAACTTAATAAATAAAAACACAATTTTTTTAAACTGTTGGCTTGTACTTTTGTTTTTTATTGTTTTCTTTATTGCTGATAAATCAATTGCAATTCAAAAGCAAATGTGTCTTCAGCGAGTAAACTTTACTAATCATGCCTCTTTCACCAGAAGAATGTGCAAGAATCATAACTTTTCTCGAAGTAGGCATCAGTATGCGTCGTACTGCAAGAACGGTGGGTGTAACTCTAAGAACGATCCAGCAAGTAAAGCGAAGATACGAAGAGACTGGAAACCATCTAAGGAGACCAAGTAATGGCAGACCCAGGTGCACTAGTACCCGAGAAGACCGCTTAATTGTCTCTACTGTTGTGAGCACCCCCACCCCTTATCAAAACGCACGCTAGGTCTTACGTAAATTACATTTATAATGGCCAATGATCGTCATCGTCAATTTACCTAAATAAGGACCCATACATTGTGTCGTGAAAGTATATTACGATTTTGTCCGCTTTTACCTACAACATAATCACAAATTTGGCAAACAATGCAAAACTTCGGAGAGAGAGAAAAGAAGGAAAGAACGTGCAACTTATCTTTTGTATATGTTGTGCCGCGGCGTCGCCCCCTACTAGACGCTCGATTCTCCGCCGTCTCAATGTCGTCGAGTCCGCTTTGTATATGCAGCGTGTTCCGCCGTTGCCATCGCTCGCCGGTTGATCATATGAAATCAGTTTTGCAGCGAGTATTTATACGTGATCGTGGGGTTTTAATTTCTAGAATATAGGCCCTGCGATACACAATTATTTGTAAAAGTTAGGAAGACCCCTACCGGGAGGCCGGGTAAATCAATAATTCCTCTCATGGAAACACATCATACGTAAAATAGGATATCAATTATCAAGTTATTGTATGTAGGAATTGTTATGAATAAAGACCTTCCGAGGCGTACGAGAAAAGGAGCATGGTATAAGTACCATCAGTAACGCGTTGTTTTCCATGATCGGAGCTCTGATTCTGGATGGGGATTGGCCCAAAGTTTCGAGTACGAGACACAAAGACAAGTAATCCTAACTCTTTCATTTCTCGCTCGCATGCCGATCACCCAATTCTTATATCATCATTCCTCTCTTCTTTCATACCCATGCCTCTAACTTTACGTGTATGTGTTATTAATCGTACAGGCATATGCATAAGAGAAATTTGGACTACGAAGTAGCGCCCCGTGGAGCACTTACAAACGCAGGCAACTTAACAAAATGCGCTATGTGGATCTTTCGGTAAAAAATATGATAGGTTTGTTAGTCGTACGTACTGAGAGCGCGGCCTTTCAGACCGTTTTCTCAAAATTGTCATTGTCGGTGAAAAACCCATACAGGCCATAGATACGCGAGAGCCATTTTTTCCAGTTCCATGTAATGAGGCCGCAGAATCCATCCGGTGAAGAAGGAAGGACGCTAGCGCTAACTAGTCCAACCCCCTCGGGCTGACGCCTCACTGATGCCTCATACACATGTAATTGAACTGGATACTCATGACTCATGACTAAACCATACGAGTTGTTTTATTGAGCTCATCCTGTGTCTGACTCCCCACGCGGAGATACTTCGCGACGCTAGTTGCGTTCATGCGTGTCCAGTACTCTTAAATTAACATGCATGCATCCTATGCATTTGCCATACGCCTTTTGTAAAAGGTTTGTTCTATTTGATTTCGCGTGTGCTAAAATGAGGCAATGCAATACAACTCTCTCACTCTATCAGGTTACTCCCTAACAGCTTCAAATCCAACCGCCGCCACACCAACATATACTCGACATGTTTTTAGACCTCAGTAGAAATATCAATTGGCCCAATAACAGTTATTCACCACAATGATAACAGAGAATTTAGGAGAAATATGAACATAAAAGTGTACAACCTGACTGCATCTTCTACCTCTTTCTGCTGAGCTGCTCACTCGCGCGCGGTAATTCGACGCGTTCGAAATCGCGATATCCCGTCGTAATAATTAGTAATTTATAAGTAATTTTCTAACGGTGCGCGATTTTTCCTAGTTCGACGGTATCAAACGGTTACCTTAGAATTAGCTTGTGGCTCTAAAAATAAATTTAACACTTTGCCCGTACTTTCGTAAACTTGTTATTTCGTATATACAAATGATAACTTGTTAGCGCGCCTAGCTACGTCCGTCCACTCTCACGATCTCGCGTCCGTACTCTCCGAAACAACAACCCCGAGTCCCCGTCCTGCGCCCGCGCGACGCCTCAATCCTTTCCCCTTCCAATTTCCTTACACAGCGCGTCCTAAACCTTTCGCGCCAGTCTCTCACCCAATCGCCACCCTTCGTCCACTGCCGCGTGCCTATCCCGCCCGACAATTCGCTATTTACCCAACCCCGCCAGCTTCTCGACCAATCGCTGGCGTAAAACTTTTAGCGCCAATTTTGAACACTCCGGCAAGTCACTCCCCTCAAGTCCCGAAGGTTTCTAGAATCTGTTTGCCATTGTTTCACATAGCTACCTGATTTTTTGTACGTAAAATTTCTTGGGTATATTGGCGTTACACTAATGGGTTTTTACGGAATTACTTGCAGATGTGGTTAGTAGAACTATTTTCTGGCAATTCTTGGTATCAACTAACACACAACAAAAACTCAAATTTATGTCTTCAAGTATCTGTCTATTCGAAAAAGCCAGAATTCTTCCTGACCATTTCTTAGTATTACTTAACACCCCGACAAAAACCAAATTTATGTCTTCAGGGATATGTACATATGAAAATATTGTTTATTTTACTTTATAAGTATAATTAGGCTGTGGACGAGCGTAATATGTATTTTTACGTCGGTCACACTGTGTTAAGAAATCGTCACCTTAATGCAGTTGAGGTCCAGCAACAGCTTCTTCAGACCCGAAGAGACTACGTTAGTGAGAGTACAGTGAGGAGAAGACTTGCTGAAGCCAACCTGAAGTCGTACAGGCCAGCAAATGGCCCCAAACTTGAGACAGGGCATCGAGTAGTAAGACTACGCTACGCGCGTCAACACGTACAATGGGGCGAAGAAGAATGGACAACAGTTTTGTTCACAGATGAGTCTCGGTTGTCTTTATTCACTTCCGATGGAAGGCGGAGAGTATACAGGCGACCTGGTGAGCGATACATTCAAGGTTGCATCTCGGAAAGAGTTCAATACGGCGGGGGCTCTGTACACGTATGGGCTGGCATCTCTTCAGAGGGTCGCACAGAGCTAGTGGTCATAGAAAATGGCACTCTGACTGGTGAAAGATATGCATTAGAGATCCTTAACGAGTATGCAGGGCCATATTTAGCAAATATGGGTGATGGAGCTATACTAATGCATGATAACGCCCGGCCACACACCGCTCATCTCGTACAAGAGTACATTCAGGAGGTTGGCATCAGCTTGATGGCTTGGCCATCAAGAAGCCCAGATCTTAACCCGATTGAACACGCCTGGGATGAGCTTGGGAGGCTAATCAGAAGACGCAGACCACCCTCCGCCACCCTCAGGCTTCTAAAACAGGCCCTGATAGAAGAATGGGTGAATATTCCCCAACATCGCCTCCGAAACTTAGTGTTCAGCATGCCAAACCGGCTACAAGCTGTCATCAGAGCCCGAGGCGGCAACACAAGTTACTAAAGTGGGAACAAGGCCCAAAACGTAAAAAGTAAGTTCTTGATAGTTCCTTCAAAATGGTTAGCTTTTTAGTTTTTTCCTAATTTTCAGTGTAAAACTTTACTAATGCTAAATAAAGTATTATTTTTAGAAAACTTTGTTAAATTTGCTATAAAATGACTTTTATTTCAAAACTCTAACTTCTATAGTTTAAGAGTAATTGCAATTTTAAAACTGTACTACTTATTTTTGACGCCCAGTGTAGTTAGTAGTAGCTTAAAGCTTCGTTTTCGTTCCGTCTCATACTTTGGATAACAGATCAGGATATCAGTGGAAAAAGGGGTGTTCTTTTTGTCATACTCATCGGTGTATCTTTTTCCATTGACCCATCTCCAAAGCATATTCCTTATAATCTTTATACGACACGGCTCCAATCGAAAGCTTTGTTAGTAAAAGGTGTAATGTGTACCTAAATAATGATACTCACTTAACGACATCTAGCAAGAAATCAGACATATTCCTCTCCCTAGTTTTTTCCATGTACAAGCTGCAATAGTGCATGGCGAGACTTCCCCACACCATAAAACTAGAGCTGACTTCCTCGTCTACCATCTTGAACTTCTCTTTCACACGCCACATTTCTATAACATAGCCTGTCTCACCAGAAGATGTCAGCATAGGTTGATACATCACATGATTTGCGTCTCTCTGTAAAATTATAAAAAAAATTACTGGTAACATGATGATCATGATCAATCATAAGTAGTAAAGATAATTATTTAAAGATATATAATAATTGTCATGCAATGAGTTGCAGGAATAAGTTTTAAATCGTGACGCCATCATCATTGAGATTAATGAAGAAATAGTAATTTGTTATGCAAGGCTGCAAAGTTGTTTTTTGGCGTGAGTACTTTTATTGAATCCTGAGCGTAGCGAGGGTTTCAAAGGTACGAGACGCAGAATATTCTTTGCTGCCGAGCGAAACACACAATTTTTTACCTCACTACAGCGAGGAAAATCCTAGCTGCAAGAAAAACGCAAATAATTTATTAAATAAGTGTTTTTTTTTTCATGCAGTGTCGTGCTGGCCCGTTCGATTATTCTAAAAATAAGGTTGGCGCACTGGCATGAAATAAGTATTAATGCATTTTCAGAGGACTGCCAGTATAAAAAATTATAGAATAGAAACAAAGACGACCTTCGTGGCGTAATGGTTACCACGCCAGACCGCCACCCAGGAGGTCCCGGGTTCGATCCCCGGTCGGGTCATGATGAAAAACGAACTTTTTCTGATTGGCCTCGGGTCTTGGATGTTAGTCTATATATCGTCGCTGCGCCTGCCAAGTTCCATATGTGCATTTTTTTGATTTTTCGTTTTTTACGTCAAATTAATCTATGGCCCGCGCTTTATGTATTTGTAAAATCACTTTTGTAAAATTCCAACTAGAAACTAGTTTAATTGTGAATTTACTAGACACGTGTTACTTAAATCGAAATTAGCCGGGTTACTCACTTCAAAATGTGAACAAGTAATCCACATAATTTTGATAATGTAACACGCATGTTATTTTGCAACAAGAATAATTTTCTCTAATATTGATAGGTTTAAAAAAAATTACGTGCGAAAGTATTTTCTGTAAATCTACTTGCAAAATAAATGATTTTATTTTTATCTATTTCATCGGTTTGTTGACGTTGCGTCGACATGATCGAACTCGAACAAAAAAGTCGTAAGCACTTTGATAATGAAGTATTTATTTTACTAACCACATTCTTAGTTTTCGATGTTTTGAATAAAAAGTGCGGTGTTTCCGGAAACCTGTTTCCATCTTCAAGTCTGGAGAGACGCAGAGGAGCTCCTCGCCTAGCTACCTCCATAACCAAGTACACTTCACTGGCTTCGGCACGAACTAATACTATCTGCGATCGTGTCTCGTCATCAGGCTGGAAATTGATATTTTTATTAGGCAAGCATCACCCTCTCTCTCACACACATTTCTTTTATCAGTGGCCCAAAGCACAGAAATGTCTAGCTTGGGAATTACTGCATTCAATTATAATTTTATCCATTACTTATAAGTTTCTAGCTACACTTTTGTAAAGTACTATAAGTACGTAAGAAATCTTATGTCATATGCCAAGACCCATGATGGGTCTCTGCACCATCGTAGTATATGCCGATAAAAACTTAGCGTTAGGAATAACATGTCTGGAACAATTTGTATGACATTTGATGACGTTGGTGAAAATAGACATTAGACTTATATTTCAGAAATTCCAACCTTGTTAACATCTTCGAAGAAATACTGAACAACATCAGGGTGATCAGTCATCAGCTTGTACACCCTGCAGGCGTCCACGCCCAGTGAGCTGGTGAGGCATCTCACGAACTCCAGCATCAGCTGACACTCTGAGGGCTCTTCACGGAGTGTCTGGAGCAGATCCTGAAATAATCGTCAATATTTATCAGTTTGACCATTTTAGCTGAATGGGTTGGCGATAGAAAATACAAGATCAAGAGAGCGAGGAATAGGGCACGTCAGGCCGTCGTCAGTACCGTTGTCCATGTATGACAGTCGTCAAGTCGGTGGTCCTCAGGCGGCTTGAAAATACCGGCCTCCGCCACATTGGAGCAGTGTGGCAGAGTACGCTCTAATCCTCTTCGATTAAAGGTATCCCTGCAGTGGGATGATAATGGAATGGTATACTGATGACAAAGATAGCGAGGGAAGGATACCATCGACGAAAAAAGACTTCAGCAATGGACCTACCTACTGCTAGGTATTTAATTTATTGCGCATATATTGTAAATACACTTTCTACCTTTATTTAATTTTTTACACCTTTAAATGTAGGTATATATGTATACACACGGAACATTCTGTTCCGTGTGTATACCAGTATATTAATATGCTTTTTTTTTCTCTTCATTTATAGTGTTATTAATCTTTAATTATTTGTATTATTTATTTTTTTTTCGTCATCAGAAATTTTGTGTTAATTTTATATTTTCTGTCATTGTAATTTGTATCTTATTAATACCATTTTAAAAGAGCAAGTGCTAAGTTTCTTGCCTCTGCCGTCTGAACTGGTGGTAGGAAAAAAATTTGACGATTCGAAAGAGCTTTTATTAGGCCTATTTGAATAAAAATATTTTGAATTTGAATTTGACCGTCCATTGCTTTAAAGAAGTCTTTTTTTGTCGACAAAACTGATGATCGGTTTTCGCAAGCTTCCTCTTACCATGAACGTCTGCTTTCTTGAGGCTTTGGATTTATTCTTGTAGACTACAGGTCTATTGTCCATATTAGTCTGAAATTGTTGAATTTTTTATCAATAAATTATTACAGCACGTATACATGTCACTGTAATCACATATAAGAATTATAGAATTACTTTTTACAATAACAGGGGCTGGGTCACTGACTTCTGAAAAATCCCAATTTACAAATATCTTAACTAAAACATTACCTACGGGAGAAAAAAAAAATAAAAAAAATAAATATAAAGGGACAATTCATACAGATTGAGCTAGCCCCAAAGTAAGTTCGAAACTTGTGTTATGGGATACTAACTCAACGATATTATATTTTATAACAAATACATATATAGATAAACATCCAAGACCCGAGGCCAATCAGAAAAAGTTCGTTTTTCATCATGACCCGACCGGGGATCGAACCCGGGACCTCCTGGGTGGCGGTCTGGCGTGGTAACCATTACGCCACGGAGGTCGTCGCAACGGGAGAAGCCCACCAGTATAGCCAGAATCAACAACGGCGACCACAGATCCAACTAAAATTTATGCACAGGTAAATTATAATATTTGGTATGTAGGTAGCTGATACCTTGGATTAACGCATAGGCTACTTTTTAACCCGAAAAGTACGCGATTCCCGTAGGATTTGGTCAAAAGTCTGATATAGAGGGCGTTGCTGTGCATAAAATTAAACACGGGTAACACCTTGTCCTGCCCTGTCTCTTGGAACTCACAACAAATTTAATCAGACAGAAATTAGATGGAGTATTTAGGGTGGTTGTAACCGCACGGCCCGCGAAATACAAATTTTCTTAAGTTTTTAACAAAACGCAGTTAAATCTTTCATTGCACATTCATAAGAAAGCGAGTCCCGACTATAGACACAATATATCTACTGAATAATCATCATAAAATTGCAGGGGGCAACAGCCCTCAAAGGATCAATTTGATTTATATACCTAAAGGGCCATAAACAAATATACTCACTGCGCTTGGTTTCAGCTTCTGAAGATACCACCGCTCCAGAATTTCAGAAGACACTCGCTCAGTGATGTAAGCCTCAAGGAATCCTCGATGCTTGTCTAAGTAGTCGGCTACCATCTGCTCTTCTTCACCTAAAAAAAAAAAAGAACGAAAATTTTGTAAAAAAAAAACTTATTTCTTTTCCAAAAATCGTGCTTTAGACACACACAGACGTTTAAAATTATAAAAAAAGTAGGTAATAAAATTAAACATACAAACAAAAATTTGTTAAACATACAAAAAAAAACAAAAATCTAAACGAAGTGATAATAAAAAAATGTTGCAAACTTGCAATAGGTCGTACGCAGCTTAGTGTTTTCTGTTACACACACTTACGTACCTACAGGTACAGTCACCTACATAAATATGTATACACTTTAGCAGCTTGTCACTATAACATTGTTGACATGTTCACTCAAATGTCTTAATGAAATGATATACGAAAGTGACAAGGTTCTAAAGTGTATACATATTCATGGAGGTGACTGTACACTGATTTTCGGCTACCGCTCGAGATTAAAGTTCATTTATAATTACATTTTAGATACAGTAAAATTGAAGTGGACTTTAACTTTTAGTAAAACTCATTTACTGTCATATTAAACAAAAAACATGTTATTCATAGGTACATACTTTTTATAGATATAGTTGGTACTTTGTCACAATTCCTTCCTTTATCTGAAAACAATAAAACTAAATAAATATGTTTTGGAGGTTGTTTCGGGTACATTTTATTCATTAGCGCTGCAAAAAGAATTTTAAAGATAACCTAAAATGTTGTATCGAGGTTAGAAAGGTCGTCATTGAGTTTTCTGTGCTATTATGAGCATGTAATTTCACAAGTAGCAATATACATACGATACCAAACAAGACTAGCAAACGTCACATATCTAGTCTATAACACTATTTCAAAAATTGACGTTGAAAATACGCAACCTCTCTAAATTATAGTGAAATTTTTGCTAAAAGCCACTTAGTAAGGAAGGCTGTACTTAAGATCCTTCCGATCGGCTTTAGTATGAAAACCTTAGCGTCTACGTCGCGTCGTCGGCCTTTTTATGTAAGAAATACTTTTTTTGTTAATAGTCAGGAAAAATGCATTACTGCATTTGATTCGATTCGGTCCGCGCGGGAAATTCAAATTTTTTGGGGTTTTTTACAAATTGCATCTCAATCATTGATAGAATTTTCGTGAAAATTGATTTGACGACTGCAAATACAATATATCTATTGAATAATTATCATATAAATTATAAATATTGGCTCTTCTCATTATGAATGTGCATAATGCATGTTTATTGGGAAAAAGATGCATCGTGGATATTCATAATAAGAACAGCTAATATTTATAATTTATTTGATAATTATTATTCAGTAGATATATTGTATTTGCTGTCGTCAAATTAATTTTCACGAAAATTCTATCAATGATTGAGATGCAATTTGTAAAAAACCCCAAAAAATTTGAATTTCCCGCGCGGACCGAATCGGATCACCTTAAGGAGACTACGTCAGTAAATTACTGTCAATGACGACCTCCGTGGCGTAATGGTTACCATGCCAGCTTGCCACCCAGGAGGTCCCGGGTTCAAATCCCGGTCGGGTCATGATGAAAAACGAACTTTATCTGATTGGCCTGGGTCTTGGATGTTTATCTATATGTGTATTTGTTATAAAACATAGTATCGTCGAGTTAGTTTCCCATAACACAAGTTTCGAACTTACTATGGGGCTCAATCAGTGTGATTTGTCCCTATATATTTATTTATTATTTAAAATGCCGATGGCATATTAAGGCTAGGCTACCATAGCTTTAACAGCCAGTTTCTGCATTTTAATTTTAAGTCCACATAAAGTCTGGAACTGGCTGTAAGACGCTTACATCTCAGCCCCAAGAAGTCCACTGCTGGCTGGACATAGCTGTAAGACGCGATATTTTTTTTTTTAAATAATCTTTTAATCTTTACATAGTATAAATAAAAATGAAGTCCCGCTGTCTGTCTGTCTGTCCTACGCAACGGATTTTGATGCGATTTTTTAATAGATAGAGTGATTCAAGAGGGAGGTTTGTATGTATAAAACATACCGTAATTCCCACGGGAAAGCGGGATACACGCAAACGAAGTTGTGCGGTTTCCGCTAGTATAATGATAAATTCTTACTATTTTGGGGATCTTTCCTCCTCTGCATTCCTACAGCAGACCAGTCCATGTAAGCAGTACTTTTGGTTACGCATCCATGGTGGTAGCGTGACCATAGCCTATCCTGACTCGATCTGAGGTTGTTGAACGAGGGCGAGTGTCGATCTGAAATGAAATCACTTGAAAAGTTCTGACGTTGTCCAGAAAGGGCGAATTCGTCGCGCGTTTTCCTCGAATTACTATAGGTATCCGTCGAGGAGTAGCCATCATTTCATCATGAGGTCTAGCATACAAAGAGCTGAATAACACGAAACGCGACGCGCGTAAATACGCGTAAAGGGTCTGATGACAGTGACTGATCAACCAACGCATACAAAATTACAAATTATAATGTACAGTCAGCGGCACATGTTGTCACTTTAGTACTGTCGGCAAATGAAGATATGATGTTTTTTTAATTATAGCATAAAATTATTTCCTCGAATTTTTATATAAAAATAAGTAGAATGCTTATAGTACCATGTAATTACAAAGTTTCTTAACGATTACATTATTCACATAAAAATCTTTCAACGTGTCGAACAACTACGCCAGCATTTTTGGACTCGCTGGATTAAAGAATATATTTCAGAACTGCAACAACGAGTCAAATAACGTTCCAACGAAAGTCAGTTGCAGTTGAACGCTTTGGTGGTGATAAAAGAGGATAACCTTCCCCCGTTAAAATGGAAATTGGGAAGAATCATCAACATCTACCCAGGATCCGACGGTGTTGCACGTGTTGCTGATGTTATGACATCCACCGGACTATTTCGGAGGGCCTTCAACAAAATATGCCTGCTACCCAAGCCTAAGCTCCAACGCCCGGGGGTATGTTGCAAAAGATCCTCGGCCAAAGAGGCGGCATGCTGCGCGGCCGCGCTGGACTGGCCGGCGACATTTTATTTTTGTTTTTTGTTTTAAATTTTTTGCTGTCAATATTTTTATGTCTATTCATTCATCATTACAAATTTTCTTATGGTTTTCTCATTTTAGTATTAGTAGGTACTTAAATAAGGTTCTCGAGTTTCTCCGTGCTTCGGACGGCACGGTAGATGACAGTCGCTAAGCCAAGTCGGTGGCCTTCGGGCGGCTTGAAAACACCCGCCTCTGCCAATCCGCATTGGAGCAGCGTGGCAAAGTACGCAAATAAGGTTCAACCCCTTAACATATTCAACTTACTGAACAGTCATGGATTCAGGGATCCCTACCCATCTGCTACGGAGGTATTGGGAGTCGTAAAATTTCTAGTGTAGCGCTACCGGCGTCTGTCCTCTATCCACAGCACTGCCACGCTTGTAAACAAAATATTGATGCGAATTCCCGCACCATTCGAGGTGGCGTGTTTGGTAGAGGCCAGTGACGCCTGGAAAATGGCCTACCCAACCAAAAACTTGCCGGAAAACCCAAATTCACAACGGAGCTGCGATAAGATTTGTTGTGAATAAATTCAAAATTTGTTACTTTTAAATAACAGCACTGACGCCGACCAAGCACGACTCAGAGCTGTGTCAAGGAAGGAGGCCGGTCACTGGTTGCATGCCTACCCATGTGCCAACGTGGGCACCCTCCTTGACTCCGAGACCCTCCGAGGCGCGATAGGTCTTCGTCTTGGTGCCCAGTTTTGTATTCCACATAGATGTCCTTGTGGCACAATGGTGAACGCATTGGGACACCACGGGCTTTCGTGTACCAGAAGCGCCGGCCGCCTGTCGCGTCACACTTCTATCAACGACATAATCCGTCGGTCTCACGTCACTGTCAACGTGCCTTCCATTCTTAAGCCGAACGGCATCGCACGTGATGGTAAGAGGCCAGACGGAATGTCCTTTGTACCATGGAGAATGGGACGGGCTTTGGTGTGGGACGCGACATGCGTTGACACACTTGCCCCGTCACATCTTCATGGTACGAGTAGGAGTTCGGGAGCGGCGGCGGAGTCTGCCGAGAAACTAAGAGCCACAAAATATCAGCAGTTGATTGGCTCCTACAATTTTATGACTTTTGGTGTAGAAACATTAGGCCCGTGGGGTTCTAGTGTGTTGTCCTTATTTAGGGACATCGCAAAAAAGCTGCGACAAAGCACTGGTGACCCAAAGGCTGGCAGTTACTTCGCTCAACGCGTTAACGCTGCTAGCATTTTGGGCACCCTGCCACAGAGACCATGTCTTTCTAATGCTTAATTTTAGTTTTGATTTAGTTTTTAATTTTTATTGTTAGTTTAGTTTAAATTAATTTTATTTAATTTCATGTTATTTAGTTATGTATTTTACCAATAAATTACATTAATATTACAAATTAAAAAATTTTGTTCTTACTTTTATACCCTGCTCATCTGTTTCATTTGGTAGACTAGGCCTTGTCAATAATAACATTGTTAACATGTCCACACAAAAGTCTTTAGCAATTAAATTTTTCTCTCCAATTCGTTCACTTTCCCCCAGTGTCGCCAATGGCCGAGGTTCGAGGCAGTCACTGTAAAATTTTGGCGGTGACCCTCCTACTCAGTCCAAGTCACTTTTCTGTAACTTACTGTTTATAGCATATTCTCTCCCTCTATCTCTCAATTCAATAAAAAAAGAACCTGCCAGGTATAGAGTAGACATGATTTTTTAAAGAAGAAAACTTACCACTTGAACTTTCTCCATTTGTAATCGGTGGCAGAAGCCTCGGTGACCGGCAGTCCGTGGTTCTGGGCAGCGAGGACGCCATGTTCGGTCTCGTACCCCTCGCTGACTGAAACAAAATTCTTCAAAATTGGTAACCATAAAAATGACGTCATTCAAGAACAGGATATTATGACGTTCCTGATCTACAGGGTCTTAAGGGTCATGGACGAATTTCGATAGAGGAACCACCAAATCTAACATTCCACTGGGTATTCAGCAGGCTCAATGCAAAGCCTGGAGGAAATTGGTCCAGCAGTCGTAGCATGATGGTCAGTCATGAGGAATCGACGAAGAAGATTTTCAGGGTTTCTTCCAACGTAACGACAACCTATCACGAGAGATCACTCATTAAAGGTATGTCGTATACCAACAGAGAGAAATTCATTAAAGCAATTTCTGACCAATCGTGTGATCGAGACAAGCCCACCACACATTCCCACCGACGTGTCTTCTGTGTAGCCAGGATCAACAACGGCGACCACAGATTGACAATAAGCGATGAAGCTTATTTGACGTCCCGAGGGGAAAACTACAGCTGTCTTGGAACTCACAACGAATTTAATCAGAAAGAAGATAGTCGGAGTAGGAAGTATTGAAAGGACTTCCCGCCTTAACTACGTGATAAACAGCAATTTGAAGCAAAAGGTCCCAATTGTGTGATCGTGAACCGGAGAGTGTAGTTATCAAATGAAATTTATTCACAGAGAATATGGTTTTTCAAAGAGATCTTTATATTATTTTATTTCCATATATTTCGCCAATATTGGCATGTTAATATTTAATAGGTAATAAAAAATAAAGTTACCAAAAGTTACTAAAGGTACTAAAAATAAACAAAGTTACTGTATCAATCAGTAAAGCTTAAAAAATCTTCAAAATCTGCGAGCATCGTGCACAGCACACGCATTAGCTTTATAAGATGCTAGCTAACTAGTGTGTTAAAGAATATAATAATTCATTCTAGTCAGAATACCGATATCGCATCAAACTGTTCCTAAAATTGTAGCTACTGCACATTTTAAACATTATTTTGTACTTAGACATTATTGTTTGCTTGTTATATCAGTATAAAATCAGTATAAATCAGTATAAAAATTGACATTCAACTTAGAATAACGTTTGTTTTGCAACAGATCTACCAAATCTACCCCCGCTTAAGTTACGTGGATAATAGCCATAACAAACAACAAGGCAAAGGAAATTTTTGTTTCCAAAAATAACTTATTTTTAGAGGGCTTCTTCGATCAAGCGTCGCGCTGTTTGCTGGACTTTGTTGTATTACTTCAGATTGCATAAATAACACGGTCAATTTAATAAAATTGTACCTAAAAAATAAATGACATTTGCTGTAGGAATGACCTTACTGGAACAATAATGTCATATTGAACAAATTCACCAAAATTATATTTATTTTTCGTCGCACGAACCGTTATCCATCGCTTTCCGCTGCTGCTATTATCTTTACCAGTCAGGATTCTTTCACAGGCTTTTATCACATCGATCACGTGAGACCACGTGTTTCTTTTCTTTAGCGCGGCTGAATAGATGTATGATGCATCGAGTTAAAAGTACATACTTATATCTCAATGTGTATGATGCAATTTATTCGTAAATTTCGTATTGTGTGAATATACCCAATCACAAAATGCGAATATACCTTTAAAGAGTATAGATAAGCAAGCTATAGAGCGTGCTTGAGCAAGTATGAACGGTAAGCACGAGTATGAACAAACAGACGAACTCAAAACAGCAACAACGAAACCAGCAACGAACGAAGATCCGTAGCCTGATCGTAAGAGCGTAGATTCCCTAACCATTCCAAAATGCACAATTTCTGCCGGCACTCCCGGAGTGCAACCCGTCCTTTTTTAGGGTTCCGTACCTCAAAAGGAAAAAACGGAACCCTTATAAGATCACTTTGTTGTCCGTCTGTCTGTCTGTGTGTCAAGACCCTTTTTCTCGGGAATGCGTGGATATATCAAGTTGAAATTTTAACCGTATACTCAGGTCTACGGTCCCATGTCTAAGTTTACGTAAAAAAAAGATACAGCGGAATTGGCGGTCTATTTTCGGGAAAGCTCGGAAAAAACTGCACGAGTCGATTCCTGCATTATTTATTTACTATTGTTTGACTTGATGTCTACGGCCACTTTCTACCATCGATCTACTTGTCACCGGCGCGGAAACCAACCTCACATCACACGCTAAAACCAAAATGGTCGCGTACTGCGCGGTTTCAGAGGAGTTTCCTCCCGCGAACGCTGAAGCTGTTGTGGAATGAGATTCCCGCCTACGTATTATAGACTACAAATATGGGGTTCTTCAAAAGGGGCATTGAGATTTTTACATGGTCGGCAATGCGCGAGTGATGCTTCCGGTGGTGTTGCAAGCGTTCATAGGCTACGGTGACCGCTTACCATCAGGCGGGCCGTATGCCTTGTGCCACCTTAGTGGTATAAAAAAATCTACGTACGGAACCCTCGGTGGGCGAGTCCGACTCGCACTTGTCCGAATTTATTTTAATAGTAGGTAAGACCTAATCATTGTGCGTACTGGCTGCCATTTCATATCAACCCATATTCATATCACTCCAGGGATGCGGAGTACCTGTTATCGAAGTTAATCTCGAGATAACGATGGCTCTCCAACAACTGTCTAGGGTCTACGTTGCTTAATTTGCGTGTTCGTTGAGAAAACGCACAGCGACGTCATCGGGCTTCTTTATACTTCGCTGGAATTCAATCCACTGTTATTGTAATTAGTTAAGTGCAGGTTTTACTTCCAAATTGTGGTAACCAATAACCCTAAACCTTAATTGGTGGTACAAGGTTACTTTTAGAACTAATATAACTAATGAAAATGTCGTATTTACTGTACAATTACGCTATTCGCGTAATTGGCCATATTAATCATTATAGTGTACACAAACGGAGAGCCCGACGTCGTGTAACTATACATCACTTTGTTGCAGTTAGCACTTCCGAACGGCCCCTTTCGAATTTCGTTTAAAAATGCATTCAGAACGTAATGGCCAATACGTGTGCTATATCATCATCATATCGACCCATAAATTATCATACTGCTAGCATACGGGATAGTTAAATCGAAGGGGATTAGAGCGTACTCTGCCACGCTGCTCCAATGCCGATTGGCAGTGTTTTCAAGCTGCCTGAAGACCACCGTCAGTCGACCAACGATACGACTTAACAGAGAAGCTCGAGATAAAGATACTTATCCAAACACTGGCTAAAGTCAACGTTGCTTAACTTAAATAATCCCTTGAAATTAGTACCCTGTTCAGACTCATCTCACCAATCGTTTAGAGTTCCCAACCGTCCCTTAATTACTTTTTTTTTATTAAAACATTTAAGTTGGTGATCGAAGTAATTACATCTTACTGTTTAGGTACATGATTTTACCAATTTATGTGTAATTACCCTCAGCACTAAAATAAAAAATAAACAAAATAAAATCATTTATTATTTTGCAAGTAGATTTACTTTTGCACTACAGAGCACGGCCGCAGGTTCGATTCCCGCGAGTGGCAAACATTCACGTGAAGGCATTTATGTTTGTTCTTGAGTCTCTGTGTTTTTTATCCTTACTAATATTATAAATGAGAAAGTGAGTTTGTTTGTTATTCCTTCACGGCTTGACTTAGCAGCCGATCATTATAAAAATTTGCATACATATTGTTAGGGGTACAGAGTCCTATATAGGCTACTTTTTATCCTGTGTAAGTATGTCGTTCCAATGGGAAAATATTTTTTCTACTATAGAGGGCGCGGCCAATAGATGGCGCCACAAGTCGCGCCATGTGTTGTTTTGTAGTCAAACGAGATCTGTCATAAAATTAACGCGAGCGAAGCCGCGGGCAAAAACTAGTGTATTATAAGTATATTTTTACAATAATTTATCCCTTGTCTGGTCCTTTCAATACTTCCTACTCCGACTATCTTCTTTCTGATTAAATTCGTTGTGAGTTCCAAGACAGCTGTAGTTTATTCCCCGGGACGTCAATAAGCTTCATTGCTTATTGTCTATCTGAGGTCGCCGTTGTTGATCCTGGCTACACAGGAGACACAGTCCCCCCTTGTCTGGTACCCGTGACAGAAGCAGCTTAAAGTCTAGCCTACATTGGGGACCAAGTGACGCTGTGCGAATTGTGTACAGACTTTATTAATTTGTAAAACCAAAAAAGTCTAAACAAAAAAGGTCTATGCCGCCGCAACTTGTACGATGATTTATTTGCGCAAATAAAACCGTGGACCTCCTCTGGCCTATTATAAAACAGTGGTAACAATGCCTAAGTAACAAAACCAACCAACAAACAATAACAGACATACATAATTATTATGACAGCAATTTCAAGCCATAAATAAAATTGATAGTTGCTAACATATATGGATTGTCAAACTTGTATGGCGCAGCAAGGACACGCGAATTGTCTATACAAGCTGTTCACTATTAGCTAACATCATCTGTCCATAGCATCATTGGGAGCTCGATGGCGTCTTCGCTGTGTGTTGCACTCTAATATGAACACGCAAGTTAAGCGACGTCGACATTAGCCAGGGTTTGGATGGGTCTCGTTATCTCGAGCTTCTCCGAGCTTCGGAGGGCACGTTAGGTTCCGGCTGTTGTCGAAAGATGACAGTCGTTAAGTCAAGTCGATGGCCTTCGGGCGGCTAGAAAACATCGGCCTCTGCCAATCCGCATTGGATCAGCGTGGCAGAGTACGCTCTAATCACCCGTATCCCTGCAGTGGGATGATTATGGGTTGATATGGGGATAGTAGGAGACAAGATTGGCTACTTGTCTTCATCTTGTTCATCATCATCTTGTTGCTTACATAAAAATACCTTATAAGATATTTTTTATACGCTACACGAACCGCGCGGTGCGAATCGCCCAAATAATAATTCTGAATTTTCGCAAATCAATAATTGGAGCGATCAATGATTATTTGCTAACACATCAAATAAAAAATATGAATAATTAAAACAAATCTAACTGTAAAAAGATTTTGTACCAAAAAGGCTCAGCATGTGCATGGCGCTGATTTACCGCGGATGTCATTTTACGAAAATAATAAATCTAAACTAATATTATAAAGAAGTAAAGTTTGTGTGTTTGTATATTTGTTAAATTGTAAGGGGTAATCTCGGGATCTACTGAACCGATTTTAAAAATTATTTCACCAATAGAAAGCCACATTATTGCCGAGTGTCATAGGTTATATAAAAAACCGAAAAATAAAAAGGCTGTTACGTGGTACTCGGTTTTGCAAAGTGAATCGGAGAAAAAACAGTCGAATGAAAGCGTTTCTTACGAACGCCTGTACTAAAACAGGATTATTAACATTATGCCCAACGAAGTGGGCACGGGTCAGCTAGTGTAAAATAAAATGATATCAATTCAAATTACGGAGTGAGACAACCTAATGCACTTTTATAAATCCGTTTCGACTCATGTTGATTTTCGTAACGTAGTGCGAAAGAACTCATTAACATTATTAATACTATGGAAATAAGCATAGAAATAGGAACAAATTGTTAAAGTAATTGGGCTATTCGCACCGCGCGTATGGATTCGCTCGTGGTGCGAAAAGGCTAAACATTCATTTGAACCCGGAAATAGGAACAGTAGGATCGCACGGGAAATACGGGACGAGATTGCTGATAAAATTATATAAATAGATATCGTCGTTGGCCATTTATAATACAAAATGTATTTATTCGCTTAGCAAAAATAAACAGAGCACAAACGCAAATCCCAAAAAAAACTTACGTAATAAATATTTTTTTCCATTAAAAAAAATATAACACTCATTCTAAACATTCGAAGTTACATTCACAACAAGCTGATCGGTAAAATCGTTCAAAATATAATTATGAATAAAATAAAGTTCCCCAGATCTTTCCACTGTTTGGAAAGAAATGTATTCAAGGCCAAAAGTGGAAACTGCGCCTTTTTTGTATGGGAAGTGGTTTATGAACCAATAGCAATGTGGGTATGAAATTTATCATAGGGTACCTCTCCTAGACACTCTTGGGGAGAAGCATCAAAATCTGTCCCGGCAGTTCCGAGATAAATGGCAGTTTATTAAAATTTAAATATAGCGGTTTAGGCCTCTTTCGTACTGTCCCACATTCCTAAAAATGCCTAGTTCGTCCTCCATCGGTTTAACTTATTCTTGACAAACAGTTTTGGAATAATATAAGTTAAAAATAATTTTATTCATCAAACTACGGCTAGCTACGAACAATCAATTGAACAGTATAGAAAGAGGTAAAAATATACGATTATGTGCCTGAGCTAGAAAGTTAGCAAGCAATAATTAAACAATTATTTACCTTTTTGTTTATCTGATCAGTATCAGACATAATTGAGGACTTCGGGGAGCGATGCGTGACCGTCCAGCGGCGCGGCAGTTTTCATTTGACAATCCACAGTGACATAGATCAACTATACGATAAACGTACAACAATTAGTACAGCCTACGAGTGCTTAAATATAAAGCGGCGGGTTAACTTGTATGAAGTTGTCGGCGTCGATAACGATCGCTTATAAAGAAAGGTTATCGGCGCCGACCGCGCCGAGATGCCGGCGCCGTAAACCTGCCGCTTTATACAAAGCACCGGTTATTTTCTTTTCCATAATATGTCATAACTCGTAAAGTTTATCAATGAGAGGTGAGCGGTAGAAAACTAAGATACTAATAATGTAGCATCGTTATTGGCCGAGTGTACAACTGTGCAGCAGTGAAGAGTATTCTAAAAACCTCTTCAATTCAAGACTACACTTTAACCCTAACCTAACCCACCAATATCTGTCTGAATATCAACAGACATTGGTTGGTTAGGTTAGGGTTACCTTGTGATCATAACACCGCCGAGCGAGCGAAGCGTGAGGCTCGAATTTTTCTTACCATTTCGCGTTGTGAGCTATTTTTCTGCTCACTGAGCGTTTTCGGTCTTTGAGCGTACCATACACACCAATAAATAAAAATGAAACTTATCAAAACAATACTGTCCCCGATAGTTGAAAAGGCGCATGTAACAAGAATCTAAAACTGAGAAAAAAATATATTTATGAATGAAATCCTAAATTGTTTGCTGTCTGTTAGTTAAACGAAGAAATATATTTTTGAAAATGTTGATTAATGGTTAATATTATCTTTCAATTGCTATAGTACGATAGGTATATTCTAAATATATTATACGGAAAATCTTAAAAAAACCCTAGCCCTATCAATTTCGTATGAGCTTTTTATTACTTTTAACCCTAGTATTTTGGGCGCTTCAGTACACTTGCGACTCTTCTATTAAGTACCATCCATACTTTTATTTCTACTATAGAGAAATTCAGACGTATCTGGCTGATGCGCATCGAAGAAAACATAAAATATACGAAGTAGTAAGGGCGCACGTGGCAGATATTGACTTTTCTACTTGGTAGGTATATAGTACTTTTCAACTAGCGTCTAAGACGCAAATGGTCACTTGCGACTTTTCTATTAAGCATTAAAAACGATATCGAATAAGCGCCTATTAAGCTTCCGACCATTAAATATTACTATGAAGCTCAAAGGCGCATGTGTGCAAATGCGGCTATTCTACTAAGTTTATGATAATTTCGGCTTTTCATCTTCCATTTAGTAGAAAAATAGGATGCATATGCACCTATTTTTACTATAGAAAATCGCTATGAAGCGATATAGCGAAAAATAAATAATACTAGCAGTTGCGCCTTTTTTGCTGATTCCAACAATGTATATAACTCAATTTCGGAAAAAAATGTTAGATGCGCCCTTTCAACTATCGGGGGCAGAATAGTTGATCCATGTTACTTCCGATACATAATAATAATATTGTGCGCCAATTAGTAGTCGATCAATGATCATTCAATTTTACGGTCTTCGCCCGCGTGGCCCACTATCAATTTAGCATATTTTCCTTCAGAAACATATTCCGGTCCGGTCCGGTTCGGTCCGGTCCGGTCCGGCACGGCCTGGTACGGTACCTACGGTTCCATCCGGTCCGATTCGTTCCGGTTCGGTCTGATTCGTTCCGGTCCGGTCCGGTCCGGTCCGGTCATTCCGGTCCGATCGTTCCGGTCCTTATAAGGAACCTACATATGCCAAATTTGGAATCTCTAGACCCAGCGGTTTGGGCTGTGCATTGATACACCCTCGCAACTACGTTTGCGTATATCTCGCTTTCCCGTGGGAATTTTGAAAAATCCCTTCTTAGTGCTCATCTTGAGAACTCAAGAAATATTCTGTGTAAATTTCAAGTCTATTTATCGAGTAGTTTAGGTTGGGCGTTGTCCGTAAGTCACGGTTTTGATTTACAGATTTAAGAACTTTCTACCCCCAATTCTTCCTCTTAGCAATTAATTATCAGAAAATCTTGAAACAGGTGTTTATTTTTTTGCTTTGTAGAGTTTTATATCTAGTTTTGTTTGAATCGGGCCATAGCATTAGAGCTCTGGACAGGGACGTGTAGAGGGAGGATGGGAGGCTTTTGAGCAGCAGAGGGACATGCATGGCTATTAAAACAAAACTCTGTGTCGCACGCCACACGACACACAACACACAAAAATATAGAACCTTTTTAAGTCACAATAAGTAGGAAAATAAACCTTCTCATTTCAAGTTGTTATAATGTAGAAATGTTTCCAATTTTCAGGTGATTCAGTATTCAAACAAATGTGTCGTCATGAGCCCTTCAACTCTTATCATATTAATAAAATCACTTCTATCTGTCCGTATCGATCAACATATCATATTATTAACTTCCGGTCACAATAACACAGTTGAGAAATATTTATCTGCTGTACAATATGACCTTATTTTATCAAAGCTGAAAGTTATTTTTGCTCAAATCACACAACGTCATCTAATCCCAAAGCAAGCAAAGCTTGTACACTTGTACAGCCAACAAAGGATAGGGTTGACCGGGTCCGTAAATTATGATTAAAGATTTCTAAATATGGTGATAGGGTATGTACTAGTAAATTTGTAATAGTACTATATAAATACGAGTACATAAATAAATTTTATAGTAAATCCCTTCACGCAAAATTTAGAAATCTTAAACTATATTTGCGGCCCCAGTCAACCCTTTCCTTTGTTGACTATACTGTGGGTACAAGATCGCTAATATATTTACATACTTTTTTTGTAAATAAATACTTAGGTATTAAAATATAGAAAACATCCAGACCAAGACAATGTTCATGCACAGAAATGTTTGTCTCGAGCGGGATTCGGACGTTACGATTCATGGCAGTGCTTCTTGTGGACGCGTTTAGTAGCGGTGACTATGGTCTAGATTTGAGTCTAGAGCTGTGGTCTAGAGTAACGGTAACCACAGATTGCCCATCTATTAGTTTCTTCTATCTGTGGCGGCAACGCACTCACGCAAACAATCAAAGAGAAGTATCTCAAATCTTTTTAATGAACTTAAGTCAGGTCTAGCTGTGTCATAGATATTCAACCAACTACAATATTCAATTTAAGCTGTCAAATACTGTCAATCAATTGACAGCGTTTAGATTTTGATAGATTACACATAAAAATACGGCAAAAAAATGACCTGTAATGTTATTTATATTTTGAACAAAAATAATAAAATGATCCCAGTTTAAACTTTTAATTTGCTAATATTTTAATTTAGCATAAAATGCTATGTAAAAGAAATAATTATTTCAATGTGTGTAAATGGTTGGTTATGATAAGAATGATACTGTAACTTCTAACCAGAAGCTGATTGCTGGGTGTATATCTGGTGCCCTGGCTCGGTTTATGAGTCAGCCCCTTGACGTCGTCAAACTTAGGTGCTTTTAAATGCCAATTAGCCTGTACAGTAGTTTATTACATCATCATCATCTCAGCCACAAGAACTCCACTTCTGGACATACGCTAGGGTCACAAACGCTTTCAGTATAACTGGCTAGCATGCAGCGACCTGCATCCAGCGACTTCCTATACATTTTATTTTATACTACGGTGGCGATTGTAATTTCTATTAAATATCGGTGTCGATTGCCATTGTACTATAACGTCGCGTGTGGATAGCAATTGCTCATTTTAACAGTTCACGTAGCCCGCTTATATGTGCTGGATAACATGTTTCTTGCGTAAAATTCTGCAGGGTACTGACGATTGACGCCGATATCTTAGTCATCTAGAGCCACTAGGAACATTCGATTTATCTGCACAATCTGAAATCGCTGCGATATAATATAATGATATACGTGTGTAGCGGGCATAAGTAACGCCGTCATTGTTTTTGCCATATGCCTCTTCACACAATGTAAACTAAACACAAAGAGCAGCAGATGGAGGGTGGATGTGGTCGAGAGGGAATAGTGGACGCCCATCATTAATAACTGAAATAGAATCGCTAGGAAATCACAGTAGACGGAACGACGGAACGGACGAAAATGCCTTTCAAGAAATTTGTTCCTGAATTATATAATTTCGCAGGTACCAGCTTCAGAAGAAAGATGCGAATAGAAATAGCTCACTGTTTAGTAAGTGGTTTCCAGTAACTTCGAAAATTGTGCAAGAGGGTGGCATCACTGCGTTGTGGGCGGGGCACACCCTGGGTCAGGTAATAATAATAAGAAAATTCTACACATCACACAATGCCACCTGGACCCTAAGGAAGCTAGGCATAACCTTGTGTTAGGGGTACCAGAAAACGGATATATTATTGTAAATATATACTTAAAGTATATAAGAAGACACACAGACTCTAAACAAAGCCGTCGGTTGCGGTTGCTGTCGATGGGATGACGATAAGACAAGTAGGTGGTCTTCAGGCGGCTTACAAGCACTGCCTCTGCCATTCCGCAATGGAATGGATGTTCTGTTACAAATGAATGTTCAAGTCTATCAGCACAGAACAGTGGGATGATTATGGGTTGTATGATATGTTAGCTACCTAGCTCACCTCTAGTAGAAGTAGAAGTGCCAAATTTGGATGCATTTTATGATGATTCATGTATCTACAGTTACTCAGCTTGCAGGGAAACCGGACCTCCCCCCCACCCTCCAACGAAGTAGGAATTATCTCCTTTAATATATGTACATTTTGATTACGTCTAGTATTCCCTAAAATCTGATTAGACTTACCTAAGTAAACCTAAAGTTTGGGGGGTCAGGTTTATCTTCAGCTGACTGTACTTGTAAAATTTTTTTTGCCTTTATTTTCAGGTTCATTCAACAATATCCGTAACCTCTCAATTCTACATATATGAGCTTTCGACAGCGTATGTTGCTGGTTTTGATATAGGTCCCAAGTATAAGTAAGTTACTGTTAAGTAAGCGGAAGGTTTTTATTTAATTTTTTTACATAAGTATAACACAAATAAAATAATACATTCCACCAAAAACTGCTAAAGCAGTTTGGCGGAATAATATAAATGAATCCCGTTTCCCGTTGTCACGCCATAACTTGGGAACGGCTAGACCGATTTGGCAGTTTTTTTTGTAGATAATGGCCTTAGAGAAATAAAAATAAAAGTGCAACAAAGCTACGCTGAGGCAGTAATACGAAGTTCACAGGGTCCGCTTATTTTTTATTAAAAATGCGTCGGGTAGTTTTGCATTACGTTCACAAACCGCTTCCCATGCACCGAGCGCGTTTCGTCACAAAAATGCATAGACATTACGAGCCAGCAGCCCGAGAGGCCGAGACCCGCTCATCTGCACTACGAAGCATGCTTTCCAAGCACCCACCACGCGTGCGTTAGATCTGATCGAGGGCATGCTCGCTCGGCACGAGTTAGATTTCTTTGCTGACAGCCTGGGACACTTTATTCGATGGGGCCTACAAACTAAATGATATTTTATGAATATATTTATTATTATTATTCAATGACGTATTTTTAATTAATTAAATTTATTTTAATTTTGTAATTTTATTGTAATAATGTTTGTTAATGTATCCTAATTTTATATTTTGTTATATTTGAAATTTATTCACGGAAAGCGGGTCACATACAAACGAAGCGGATTTACCTAGTGTAATTTTATAATATTAAAGCATTTATTTTTTATTTTTTAGTATGTATGTGAGATTTGGCTGTGGAGTACTTTCTGGGTGCGTGACCTCCTGTATAGTGACCCCTATAGAAGTTGTTAGAGTTCGTCAAATGATTGTACAGAACCAGTACAAAGGGTTCTTAAACGGAGCCAAGACCGTATACGCCGGTGGTGGTATTTTGGCCTTTTATGAAGGATTGTCGGCTTCATTAATCCAGGTGAAGTATACATTAAATAAAGAAATATATAGGGACAAATCACACAGATTGTGCTAGCCCCGAAGTAAGTTCGAGACTTGTGTTATGGGATACTAACTCAATGACATCTTATTTTATAACAAATACCATAGATAAAAATACAAGACCCAAGCCAATTTTAAAAAAAAGTTTTTCATCATGACCCGAATGGGATTCGAACCCGGGACCTCCTGGGTGGCGGTCCGGCAAGGTAACGTCGTCATGTAAAGAATTATTGGTATTGTTTTTTTTTCAGATGGGTCCAGCAGTGGGTATATCATTTGGGGTCTTCAGCTTCGTGCAGTCTAGGCTGCTAAGCTTCCTGCACGGGTGCCATGGCCAGGAGTGCTCTCCTAAAAATTATAATCCTCAATATGTCCTGGTGGCCAGCACTATAGCTGGTTCCATGGCCGCTTTTTGGTCAAAAACTCTGACATATCCGTTCGATTTGGCAAAAAGACGACTTCAAATAAGTGTAAGTGTATTAGTATAAGTTTGAAGCGGATAATCCGCTCAAATCGGAGCAGCCGGTCTGGGGAAGGACCTCCACCTTACAGAAGATCGTAACCAAATAGCATTGGTCTCGGCCATGCTGTGTTCCTACGGTGAGTAAGGTCCCCCAGAGCTCTTTTTACAGGGTCGGCAACGCGCGAGTGTTACCCCCGGTATTGCAAGCGTCTACATAAAGACTACCTACGGTGTCTGCCTACCATCAGGCGGGTATGGTAGTTTGTCACGTTAGTGGTATAAAAAAAATACTCTTGTCTAAACAGCCAGATTGTATATAAAAAAGCTGACAAGTTATATTAACCCTTACGTAAACGGGAATAACGAGACATCGCGCGGGCAGCTGTTGCTTAACTTCACATTGTATGGAATGAAGTCGCTTCCCGCTGTCTGTCTGTCCCTATGTACGCTTAGATCTTTGCAACTACGCAACGGACTTTGATGCGGTCTTTTTGAATAAATAGATTGATGAGGGAGGTTTATGTAAACGTAACGTATGTAATAAAATCTTGTTTAATATATAGCCTTTGGCGTCACGTAACCCAAATCGCTGAGTTCCGCGGACGATCACAATTTAATTTCTCCTATTGCTTAGACCACACCACACACAACGCGCAACTGCGAATGTTCGCGTTACCGCTTACCGCCATGTATGTAGGCGAATCTTTGCGAATAATTCATCAGCACTTCCCTTTGCAGTCGGTGGTAATTTTTTTTAATAATTATAGGTCATTCGGGGATAACGTAGCTCTGCCAACAGTGAAATAATATTTCAAATTGGTCTTGGAACTCACAAAGAATTTAATCATAAAGAAATTATATGCAGTATAGGAAGTATTAAAAGATCTACCCTCTCTAGCAACCTAAGAGCAATTTGAAACATAGGACATCTTAGCCTAGAGAGCAAAATGGCGTGCGGCCTAAGCACATGATCAATATGTCACTAATGATCGGCAGCATCTGTATTATGTATTGCATTGCGATTATGTAAAACGGGGAAAGAAACGTACAATTCCTCATGCAATAAATTGTGTTACGGTTACAACATAATAATTTTATGGCTATACATGTTTGCAAATACTGGATCCCGTCAAAAACAAAAATGTGAAATGAGAGCCAAGTTCAATATATGCCTTGTTGGTAACTTCAACGACAAAAGAAATGAGATCTAAATGGGTGCCAAGATCAACGGTCAGTTCAGAAATTTGAGTTAAGAGAGGGATCAAAAGTGGCTCCAAATGGTTCGTGTAAATATACACACGGTGCTGCACGCCAGTTCTGTTTGCTTGAACTTGGGTTTGATTAGATTATAAGCTATCTAGATACGCTACCGCGATAGCCTAGATATGTCTAGATAGCTTATAATATTATTTGATCACTAGCGGTCCGCCCCGGCGTCGCAAGGCTTGTAGTAAGAATCTAATGTCATTGGAAATATAATATAGCCTACATCACCCAGGGATAGTGTAGATTCTCAACAGTGAAAGTATTTTTGAAATCGGTCCAGTACTTTCGGAGCCAATTCAATGCAATCAAATGTTTCCTCTATAATATTATTAGTATAGATTCCAAATCTCCCTCTCCCCAGTGTCGCACTTAACACTCTTTTATCGAAATTTTCAATGTCGAAAAGTTGATGGTTATGTTAGTCGTTAATCCAAGGCACAATCACTAAGCTTATTTTAAATCATCATTATTATCATCATCATCTCACTCAACCACAAAAATACACGGTTGGCAGCGGCCTGCATCCAGCGGCTTCCTGCAACTTTGCTGAGGTCGTCGTCGGCCCGCCTTGTAGGCCGCCGTCCTACGCTTATATATAATTTTACAGAGTCATCGACAAGACGAAACAGTCACGGGATCGAGTAAGACTTCGAAGAATTTGATAAAATGTAAAAAGTTGACGGAGTGCATCGTCGCCACGCTAAAGGTCGAGGGTCCACTGGGTCTTTACAGAGGCTGGCTCGTGTCTATGTACAAGGCACAAATCACAGGAATTTTCGCTTTCAGTACATATGAACTTATTTGTTACGCCATAAGATAAGTTCGAATAAATATTTTTTACACCCTAGTTTTTTTTTTAAAAGAAAAACTTCAGCCTGGCCACCATTTGGTGGCCCTGTGTGAATTATTATTGTGTACCTATTTATTTATTATTCTTTTTTATTTATTAACAAAAAAACTAAGAGATTATATTATTTAAACACCGGCCTCTGCCAATCCGCATTGGAGCAGCGTGGCAGAGTATGCTCTAATCAGGGAGACTTTCCCTAAAGTGAGATGATTATGGGATGAACAAAAAAAACTAGTGAAGGTAAAGAAATACTGGTCTTTTGCTGAGTGATGTGATTTCAATGACTTTGTTATGTAATGAATACGTAACGAGTAACGACTAATTTGTAAACTAAAGATGGATACGTAATTGTGCCTTTTTATTTTTATATAACAGCCTAAGTACCTACAGCCAGCGGCCATAAATATGTTTAGGTCTAGTACTTTGTCAGTTTTGTTTAGCTTTGTTTACTGAAGACTTCATGTCATAGTGACAAGGTAAAATGACAACATACTTATCACTCAACTTATCACGCTTGCTAACATTTTCTTGAAAGAAATGCCGAGCGTAGCTCTTTCTATAGCACGCGCTGTGTCGGTTGAATAGCCGGATCCACATCACGATCCAACGTGATCCACGAGGCAGATAAGAAAATCGATCCAATAGACGCTCCATAGGATCGAGATCCTGCCGCGCGCATTTGCATCGCGTTGGATCGGCTGGTGTAGATCAGGCTAATGATGACCTTCAGTCTGTGAACCAGTCCCATAAACATTTGCAATTGTGGCAAGCATCTAGCTAGGATATTAGTGCAATTTTTTATTTATTTTTTAAATGGACTAATCAGTTTGGGTGTACTGCTGACACCCTTTACTGAGACACCGGACTGTTGCGGGAGCGTAGGGCTCTCACCGCCTAAAATTTACAGTGTCGATATTAAGGCAAGGTGCAAGTTTATATACTTATATGAGCGTAGGTTGCAGTCGGTATCGCGCGCCATAGTGCCCATTTGTATGACTATTACGTAGTACTATTATTATTCTGTGGAAATGTATCCACGCACTCAGTAACGCGCGCTCCCCCGTTTTTTCATAGTGCTACTATATTTTATCCTATTAGTAGGACCACGAGGGAGAAGTATTTTTGATTGGAAGGTATATGGTTTAAATAAAAATATTCTTGGACAAATCACACAACGCCATCTAGTTGAAAACTAAGCAAAGCTTGTACGTACATACTATCTATTTTAGATTGCTGATAAATATTCATAATTACCTTTTTTTTGTAAATAAATAGTCTTATTATACATAGAAAACAACCTGACCAAGACAAACAGACATGTTCATGCACACAACTGTTTGCCTTGCGCATGATTCCTACCTGCAGCCTTTGGGACAAAGTGGCCATTGTTAACCACTCGACCACCGAGCCTGTAAACATAAGAATTAAAAAAAAAAAATTATTATAAATGGATATCGCAGAACAGGTTTCATACATTATGCACACCAACAGCACCAGGCAGGCAGCTGGGAGTGCTGCGACCGAACTGGAAACCGAACAAGGAATAGTACATTTTCACCGAGGGAGTAAAGTGACCGTTTTCCGACGACGGAGTCGTTTGAGGCCCTCCGCTACGAGTCGGGCCTGCCCGCAATACACCAACCCCGAGGGGGGTTTACTACTTGATTTCGATTGTCATGTGCCGACGGCCGATTCCCCGAAGTGATTAGCTCGAGTGTTCGAATCGCCGAAACTCCATATCATCGATGTACCACAACTTCGACTAGCCATTAGTTCGACGTCCGTTTCACCGAAAAGCCATTGCAACGATAGTCCTATAATTCGAATGCTCGAAGTGCTAATATTTCCATAGTTAATGGTCATACCCACCGGACCAAAATGTATGAGACAGCAGTTTTTTAATCATCTCTATTTTTCACCTAATTTACATTTGAAGTTAATGCTTAGAATATTTTTATTATTAAAAATATGACTATTGTTGATTATTGATAATAAATGTTACGTTGATTAAACCCTGCTGGTTTGACTTTTTATTCCATTTTTATAACATTCCTTCCTTTTTTTACTCTTCTGTACAACAACGTGTTACTCCTAGTACGCATAACCTCCTACTTATGGGGATCATAGTAAAACAAAACTGCTGTTTCATACATTTTGGTCCGGTGGGTATGACCATTAACTATGGAAATATTAGCACTTCGAGCATTCGAAAGGACTATCGTTGCAATGGCTTTTCGGTGAAATGGCCGTCGAACTAATGGCTAGTCGAAGTTGTGGTACATCGATGATATGGAGTTTCGGCGATTCGAACACTCGAGCTAATGACTTCGGGGAATCGGCCGTCGGCTACATGACATTCGAAATCAAGTAGTAAACCCCGCGCAGGTGGTATATAAAATATGAGGATTCGAAAGAGCTAGAATATGCCTTTTTGAATAAGGAGTCAAAATCCTTATTTAGTGCACTTTTATAAAGTCAGAGTATTCAAATAGGCATATTACAACCACCACCTGTTCAGACGGCAGATTTGTGCTAATAAGAATTTATTCTATTGTGGTCTTCAAGTGCTCAGTTTCTTGCCAGAGCACTTGCTCTTGCACTTGCTCTTTTAAAATGTTATTAATAATTTTACGATTAAAATGAATGTGGGAAAATATAAAAATAATGCAATTTTAGATTATGAAAATAATAATAATTAAAAATCATTTTAATATCATAAATGAGAAAGTGAGTTTGTTTGTTTGTTATTCCTTCCCGGCTTGACTAATCAAATCAACCTATCATTATTAAAATTTGTTTATATATACTGATATATTGTCAGGGGTACAGAGAGTACCTACTACAAAGCCCAACATAGACTTTTTTTAACAGCTTTTTTTATTAAAAACTTTTATTTAACTTGCACTGTATGTATGTAAGGGTGGAATCCTGGAACGAAAATTTCAACCACTTCCCGAAGACCTTTTTAGCTGAAATTTTGGGAATAAGCAAGATCATTTAGCACAAGTATAAATAAATATAAAAACCGTAAATTTGTAGTTACTTCTTCTTTAAACAACCAATATAACATGATACATTTTACATTGGTACGTGGCTCTTTTTATACCATTTTTTAAATTAAAGTGTATTTTATCTAATATTATGATACCTCTTACGCGAGTTCTACTTACCCTTGGCCGGTATTTTATTTTTGATGGGTACAAAAACCCGTTTCGTTTGTCGCAGGGTGACTTTAGTAAAATCAGGTAATTACAAAAATATGTATTCAAATTGTTGGTATTAGTTACATTACAAAAAAAATAACAAATTAAATTCATTAGACTAGTTAGTACCGCCTCTCGACAACAGATGGCGTACAACGTGTCATGCATGCAAATTAAGTGATTCATTTTCTAGATATTTAAAATTGTTATGTTCTTTTTTGGAAAAAATCATGCATTTCTTATATAAAATATAATGCTAGGTACTGTAGGTACCCGTCCGCCTCAAGTTTGCCGTTACCTCAAGCAGCGCACACCCCACCGCACGTCAAGGCAGATCCGATATAAAAAATACAAAACTGTTGCTTTAACTAAAAAAACCTTTATTGTAATAAATTAAAACCGAACAAGTCCCGAGGAACTCGATGGCGTCGCTGTGTGTCGCACTCTAATATGAACACGCGAGTAAGCGACGTCGACCCTAGCCAGCGTTTGGATGGGTTTCGTTATCTCGAGCTTCTCCGTGCTTCGGAGGGCACGTTAAGCTGTCGGTCCCAGCTGTTCTCGATCGATGACAGTCGCTAAGCCAAGTCGGTGGACTTAGGGCGATTTGAAAACCGGCCTCTGCCAATCCGAATTGGAGCACATTCGATTAAAAGGAGACCCGTATCCCAGCAGTGGGATGATTATGGGTTGTTATGGTGTACAAAGTGCGAGTCGGACTCGTCCACCGAGAGTTCCGTATGTAGTAATCCTACTAACATTTTAAAGGCGCAAGCTATGATGTTTGCTACTTCTTCACGCTCAAATGGCTCAATATTTAATTTGGATTAACACATAGGGTACTTTTTATGCCGAAAAGTACGCAATTCCCGTAGGATTTGATCAAAAGTCTGTTACAGGTTCTGCTGTGCATAAATAAATATACGCAAACGAAGTTGCGCGGGTTTCACTAGCTATAAATAATGCAGGAATCGAATCGCGCAGATTTTTCCAAGCTTTTTTAAAGATTTAGTTACAAATGTATAGTAGATTTTACAACAAGTGCACAAAACGAATCATTTCTATCCGAGACTTGTAGCAGCCCGAGCCGAAGGCGAGGGCTGATAGTAATGTCGAGGATAGAAATGGTTTTGTGGACGAGTTATAAACTCTGCTTTTCACTTCGATTGCGAGGAAATAAATAAATAAACGCACGAAAAACAAGACCTGTTTCTCCTTTCCCGCCGCTTTTTTTTTAAATCTTACGACATTGAAATTAGGCTTGGGCTGCAGACCTATACAGCCTATACTATTTAATTAATTTTGTAATAAAATAATTTTCTTAAATTAATTAAATAACCTACCGTACTTTATTAAATTTTAATATCTTTTATGACTTAAAAAACACATAAGGCAAATAAATTTAAGTAAATATTATAAAATAACAAATTCTATCTCTGAACTTTTTGTTGTGTTTGGCTGTATGGCTTATTTCCTTTGCCCTAATATAGATACATTTATGAGTAGATACGTTTTTGCCCTTGTGCACAAAATTCGATTTTGTGCAGCCTATATCCTGCGCAAATAAGCATTTTCTGAGCATGAGAAGTGAAAAATATTTTTTCTTGTACTGGTGGTCTATAACGTTGTTACTTGCCAAATTTCATACTTCGCGGTCAAGGGAAGTACCCTATAGATTTTGATTTCCTACAGGGTGTCGAAATATGCGTTTTTTGCTAAATAAACGGCCGTATCTTATTCTTACGTAAACTAGGAAATTTGATTTTTCCACAACTTCATGGGACCGTAGACCTGAGTAAACAGTTATAATTTTCCACCCTTCAGAAACAGTAAAAATAAAATGATTCGGACGGATACTTTAAAAATATATATTTTATTATTGAACTTGAAAAAATGGGGAATTAAAAATTAAACATTAAAATATCTCGAAAATGGTTCACTTTTGCATAACACATTATAGGGTTAAATCAACCCCAAATAACAGTACCTACATATAACCTCCCGAGTAAACCCTGTAGGTATAATATTCATTAGTCTGATTAGTACCGTTTTCGACAATAGATGGCACTGCGAAACCTGTCCAGTGATAACTAAAAAGTAAAAAATAAATTTAATGTAAAAAAAACACAAGCTTTTATTTAATTGCGCTAAAAAGAATAAAATAAACTTTTCTTATCAACTTAAAACGTCATCATTACACAATTTATATGACAAAAATGGATAGGCAACAATGAAATAGAAAATTGTTGAATTAAACTGCGCTCTTTTTAGGGTTCCGTACCAAAACTACGAGGAACCCATAAAGTTTCGCCATGTCCGTCTGTCTGTCTGTCTGTCCGTCCGCGGTCTAGCGCTTCGCGAGATTTACTTTATGACATTTACTCCTACCATATTAGATAATTATGTTTTCTAACACAAATCTCGCGAAAATACATTGTGTAATGAATGACGTTATAAGTTGATGGTAAAAGTTAAAAGAAAAAAATATTTTATTATTTTTAGCTCAATTAAATAAAAGCTCACTTTTATTTATATATTTAAACTTTTAATTTTAATTCCGTGAAAGTATGTCATTCCAATGAGAAAAAAAAAAAACAATATAAAGGGCGCTGTATGCGTCACAAGTCGCGCTATGGGTTGTTTTGTTGTTAAACGAGATCTATGTCATAAAATTAATCGCGGGGAAAAGCTAGTTAATAATCAGTGAAAAAAGCGTATATAAATATAGATACTGGTATATAACACAAGGTGAGGATTACAAAAATCAATTTGTCCTCGGGACTACTCGGGAGTGCTTGACCTAGCCAATGCTCGATTGGCCATCTGATAATTAACTAAACAGTTGTAATTAACAATTTGCACATTCTTCCAAGAAATTAATAAAAAACACGTGTGAATAAAGAAGGAGGCTGTTTTCCCCATAGTCAATACTAAGTATATGCTATGAGGTCGTTTGCATAATGAATATAAGAGAGATCGGACATCTCTCTTATATTAGGTATTATAAACATACTACCTGCTGCCCGCGGTGTTGCGTTTAGTTTTACGCACAGCAGCGCCATCTATATCAGACTTTTGAACAAAGCCTATGGGAATCGCGTACTTTTCGGGTTAAAAAGTACCTTATGGTGTTAATCCAAGGTATCAGCTACCTACATACCATATACCATAAAAATTGGAACAGCCATTTGAGCGTGAATAAATAACATATATGTATAAAAACACAAACTTTCGATTTTATAATAAAATATAAAGGGACAAATCACACAGATTGCCCCAAAGTTAAGTTCGAAACTTGTGTAATAGGATATTAACTCAATGATAATATATTTTAAAACAAATACATTATACATAAATCATCATACATACATTTCTTATGATAGTCACTCTGCTGCCTTCGATTATAATACGTGTGTGAGTATCCCTAAATAAATTTCATTGTTGTTCTACGTCTTCTATTCTAGTTTCCACATATTATTATGAAACAGCCAATCGATTAGATTTTGACAATTTTTGAAAGAAAGAAAGAAAATGGTTTCTTTATTGTCTAACTTACATTTAAGAACTTAAAAAATTAACTAACAAACATAAAATAATAAAAAAATGTAGATCAGACAAAAAAAGGCGTCTGCTCAGCATGAACCGTAGGGTCGTTCGACTCCATGGCGCTGGTCTTCCATTTTTCGCACATATTCACCTGTAAATCGAGTAACGCCTGTGTTTTCTCCATCTTTACGTGTTTACTCACGACCGATTACACATTAATTTATATAATACATAATAGTTAGCACCATCCACCAGAAATCCTGTCCTGTTCCTCGTATTCACTTCCGGCATCGATGGACCATGAAAATAATTCCAGGGTTGGTGTTTTCATTAAAATAATGGTTATTCCTTTATTTCTTTCTTTTCTTTCTTAATTAGTGACGTTTCTGTCTTAACGACAAATAGACAATTTCGCCAATGTCGAGTATATTTTAAATGATCACTTTTTAACAAAAAAAAGTTTTTTTTTTTTTAAAAGGGCAACGTGGTATGGTGACGATCCGAGGTCGCCATCTTGACGACCTTCGATGACAAGGCGGCGATCTCGAATCCCTGGTTATTCCTTCATATTATATTTTTACAACATTTTTCGTTGACATTTTTAGACCACTGACAGTTGTAAAAAAGTAAAAAAAAAGGAATTTTAAAATTCTAACAAACAGCAATCAACTATTCAAGTCGACACTAATCGTTTCCTTGCTGAAAAGGCGTAATATGATTTGAGAGATAAGTAAATGAAAAAATCAGTAAGTATTTTATTTTATCATAACAAAATCAAAAAGACCATATACATAGTTTATTGAAATATTATTATTTTAAATTTCTGATCTGCATTTAATATTCAAAATCGTGTGTGATGTGAAAAATTTGTTCGTATGCCAATAAAGTGGAGCATGGCTGTACACTAATGTCAATTTTAAGATCAATATTGTAATGTAACTAACCAATGTTCATGAAAAAATAAATGAATTATGTGAAATTGTAAAATTATAAAACACTAGCTTTTTTGCTCGCGACTTCGTCCGCGTGAAGTTCCGGACCCGTTCCCGTGGGAACCACATTGAATTTCGGGAAAAGCTATAACCTATGTCACTCCCTGATAATGTAGCTTTCTACTGGTGAAAGAATTTTTGAAATCGGTCCAGTAGTTTCGGAGCCTATTCAATGCAAACAAATAAACAAACAATCAATCAATCCTCTTTATAATATTAGTATAGATTATTTTCACACATGTGTATATCATGATTAATCAGCCGTAGCCGGTCTGTCTGAACTCTTTTGTACAGCTTTTTAATGGCTTCATACCTAATTCGAAAAATATTAATACAATCATACAAAATCCAGCAAAATTATTTTCCAATTAAAAGCCTTAAAATGAAATGGCTAAAGCAGTGTCGGAGGTATTATGTTGAAGGTGCCAACATCACATTATATGAACGCTATAGGTTTCCTATTTCTGTGATTTTTCTATTTATACATAGGGTAGATTAAGAAAATTATCTTCCATCCTCATCACACATTTTGTGCCGCGTGGCTTAGGTATATGTTACAACGTGGACATAATTTCCTTCATTTCGTCTTTAGTTCTTGGACCAATTAGTTCTTTTCTAATATTAATTTACTTACTAATAATCATGCGTAATAGGCAGTTTTTTGGAGCAAAGGTAAGTGTTTAGAGTTATTTCTTAAGCGTCGTTACAAATAATTAATCAAGAATAGCATAGTGCAAAAAAATTATAAAAATTTCTAGTTACTACTTAATATAAAATAATGGACATTCGTAATTTCGTACTTATTGAACTTTCATTTAATATTTATAATATTGTAATGTTATATTAGGCGATAAAAATGTAGTGTGAAATTATTTCAAAAAGAACCAGCAAAAAAAATTTTTTTAAGACTCGTAAAATGTGTGGTACGTATTTTATTTTACTATTTTGAGTATTATTAGCAAACTAATTTAAACCGTTGTAATTTTGTATCGTTGTAAATGTAAATTAAAGTGTTTGAGATCACTTTGTCATGGAATTAGTATACTTTTTTGTTTCAAAGATCACCGGCGTCATCCACCATGTTGCTTTAATAACCTCAATTCTTTTATAAGTTTATTGTGTTAATTTTTATAGAACATGAACATTTATGGATTATTTATTTATTTATAGTCACGTTACGTATTATATTAATGTAACATTATCTAAATTACTTTTAAGCTAACTGCATTTTCAATTTAATTATTGGTTGACCACACCATGCGTTATAATTTTTTTCTCTAAACAGTTTTTTTTTTCCTTCTTTAGATTTCTGTTCAAAACTTATCTAAACCCTGTTTCTTTTAACTTGACCAATGTAGTAAACAATCTTATCGTGTCTTTTTTTCAAATATCCATGTGTAAAATCGATAAATCGCCAAAATAATTAGAGTTTTGTGTTAAATGCTTTCTAACCATATTATTATTATTTGGGTGTGAATGATAATTTTAATTGCCTATTTTTGTTAAAAAGACATGCTAAGATTGTTTACTACATTGGTCAAGTTAAAAGAAACAGGGTTTATATCTAAACATAATAATAAAAGTGTAAAAAAAGAAAAAGTTTTCTCTGAACATTGAATATAGTTAGTTACACAAAAATTTTAGGGCGATGAAAAGTTAGCAATAGAATAGGAATTTTGTCCGTCTGTAATGTATATGTTTATACACGCTAATCTCAGAAACGGCTGTAGCAATTTGAATGCGGTTTTCACCAGTACTTTGCGGTTTGCTCCAATTAACATTTAGTGTGTTTCTTTTCAAAATTCCCACTGAAACGGGAATAATAGGACTGAACGTGTAAATCAACTACTGAAGGGATTGCAATGAAATTTGGTACACAAGTAGAGTTTAATTTGGAGTAACACATCTAATAGGGTATTTTTATCCCGAAATTCCCATAGGAACGGAAATAATAGGACTGAACATGTAAATCACTGACTCATTACAAATTCTTAGAAACTACAAGTGCTAGAAGTCTCAAATTTTTCATGGAGGTTCTTACCGTTATTTTTTGAATATCCCACGGGAACGGAAATAATGGCACTTCACGTGTATCCGGGACGCTCAACCTGGATAGCCAAAAGATTATATCTATAAGTAAGTATGTAATATAAAAAAGTGTAAAAAAAGGTTTTGTCTGTAGGTACATTGAATATATTTACAAAAAAAAAATTTAGGGCGATGAAAAATGGAATAGGAATTTAAAAAATATTTGTCCATCTGCATATGTTTGTAACACGCTAATTAAGGATTTGAAAATATAAATTTTTTGTTTTACAGCTACGAAGCCAGAGCAACATATAGGGTCATGTTTCATCCAATTTGGTTAAGCAGAAACGTATTATACTTTTACATTTTTTTAATAACAGGTGGAGGGGGAAGACTGCATGAGAAAGGAGAATGAAGAGTTCGTGACGGTCTACGTGATCGTGGAGTCTGACCAGGAGGCGGACCAGGAGCCGGATACCAGTGAACCAGTGCCAACTGAAGTCGTTAAGGTAAATACCTCATCATAATATTAACAATACATTGTCATAATGCGCTGCCGGACCCTATCAGAGACACCAAAAATGCTTTATTTTAAAAAAGAAAGTCATTTCTTTTGTTTGTGTAATCGTCACTTATTATTTATTTTTTTGTTTTTTTTTGTTTTTTAATAAATAAATAAATATATAGGGACAATTCATACAGATTGAGCCCCAAAGTAAGTTCGAAACTTGTGTTATGGGATACTAACTCAACGATTTTATAACAAATATATAGATAAACATCCAAGACCCGAGGCCATTCAGAAAAAGTTCGTTTTTCATCATGACCCGACCGGGGATCGAACCCGGGACCTCCTGGGTAGCGGTCTGGCGTGGTAACCATTACGCCACGGAGGTCGTCAAACTACTTTTATACGTTATATTACATTATTATTTATTTTATTATATTCCCCCCTTTGATTGCTTTATGTTGCATAGGAATCATCTTTATGTAGTACTAGTGAAACCCGAGCAACTTCGTTTGCGTGTTTATTTATGCACAGCAGCGCCATCTATATCAGATTTTTGATCAAATCCTACGGGAATCGCGTACTTTTCGGGATTAAAAGTACCCTATGTGTCAATCTAAGGTATCAGCTACCTACATAGCAAAATATCATAAATATTGACCCAGCCATTTGAGCGTGAAGAAGTAACAAACATACACATAACTTTCGCCTTTATAATATTAGTAGGATATGTTTATTATCTATGTATTTTGTTATATTGTATCTATTATATTAATTAAGTAATAAACTATATTTATTTTAGAATATTTTTATTTTTAACAAGAAATAAGATTTGTTTTAGTAACTTGACGTACACTTTGTAAAATGGCAACCCCTGAAGCTGGTTTTGCTGATGTTCAAACTTTCAAAGTGTAATCTATACATATACTAAGTGATATTTAAAGCTGAAGAGTTTGTTTGGTTCGAATTGACAAATTCTTTTTGCGTTGGAAAATTCATTTGTCGAGGAAGGCTTCTTTTAAAAAAAATACATTTATTTTTTCAATCAGTGATCTGTGGTGAACGATGCTGATGACATATTTACATTATTTTACAACTAATTTATATGTATAGAGTAAGATCTTATTATGTCATTGTTTGTTTACCCAAATAAAGTGAAAAAAAAAGAGGCTTTAAGCTATAATATAACATTACGCTGCTGCGACTAATAGCTTAGCTTAGAAAATGCTTGGTGCAAGAAAAACGCAAATAATATATTAAATAAGTGTTTATTTTTTTCATGCGGTGTCGTGCTGGCCAGCCCCCTTACTCTTGACGATAATTCCGCACGATCGCCATTGGATTATTAATTTTAGGTACTCTTTACAGCTAAACTAGCGCTAACTAAATATTAAACTAAATGAAATCGGATTGTATGCTAACCAAATAGTTAGTAAAAATAAAATTTCAATGGTACGAATTTGAATTTGCTGTTAATTTTTGCATTTGAAATTACACAGAATTGAAATTAAAATCGCGATTGCTATGCAGAGTAACCCAGCAGTTCGATTATTCTAAAAATAAGGTTGGCGCACTGGCATGAAATAAGAATTAATGCATTTTCAGAGGACTGGCGATATAAAAAATTAAAGAATAGAAAGGTTCGAATTTTAAAAATACTTTCCACGCTAGGGCACAAAATCCACTTTTGCGCTCAGATTTCGAATGACAAACAGATTCTTTCCGAGCTTGTGAGGTGAAAAATATTTTCCCATTGGAACGACATACTTTCACGGGATAAAAACTTGCCTATATTGGGCTCTGTACCCCTAACAATATGTATGCAAATTTTCATAATGATCGGCTGCTTAGTCAAGCCGTGAAGGAATAACAAACAAACAAACAAACAAACTCACTTTCTCATTTATAATATTAGTAAGGATTAGAAAGGATAAGGAAGCAAGGATTAGTATAGTATGATAATATATCTTTTCGTATAGGAACGACGAAAAATCGGGCCAAGATACACGTGCGAGATTTGTGAACGTGGCTTCAAGACAGTGTCGCTGCTGCGGAGGCACGAGAACCTCCACAACGGGGTCAAGCCCCACGCGTGCGACCAATGTAAGAAAAAGTTCTCCGTGACAAGTAAGTATTTCGCATACAATAAACATTATTGAAATAAACTAATCATAAATTGTAAAAGGGAAAAAATCCACTAAAGTAGGTCCGAAAAGTTTTATAAGTAGGTACAATAAGTTATTTGAATATTTTATTTTATTGTTTATTTATTTAAATTAATAGATCACATTTGACTCTTTATCAAAATTCATCAAATTGAATTTTTTAGCGGCGGGCACAAAAAATATTATAAATTATTATTCAAAATTAGTTAACTTTTTATAAATGAGTAGCTTTTACCTGCGGCTTCGCTCGCTGTTAACTTTATAACATAGATCTCGTTTGGCACCAAAACAACCCATGGCGCGACTTGTGACACCATCTGTTGGCCGATAGCGATCACCCCATACAGCGCCCTCTATAGTACAAAAAAAATTCCCATTGGAATAACATACTTTCACGGGATAAAAAGTAGCCTATGTTGGGCTCTGTACCCCTGACAATATAATACAAATTTTCATAATGATCGGCTGATTAGTCAAGCCGTGAAGGAATAACAAACAAACAAACTTACTTTCCCATTTTTAATATTAGTATGGTTAAACAAATAAAATAATTTACTGTATCAATGAACAAAAAAAGGTTGACATTGATTTAGGATTGATTAGGGATTAAGGAGCTCGATGGCGTCGCGTACGTCGCTGTGTATCGCACTCTAACATGAGTTTCGTTACCTCGAGCTTCTGCGTGCTTCGGAGGGCACGTTTAGCCGTCGTGGGTCCCGGCTGTCGTCACAGTCGTTAAGGCTTCGGGCGGCTTGAAAACACCGGCCTCTGCCAATCGGCATTGGAGCAGCGTGGCAGAGTCCGCTCTGATCAAATTCGATTGAAGGGAAGGGAAGACCCGTATCCCTGCAGTGGGATGATTATGGGTTAATATGATATGATAATTAATTAGGGATGACATATTATATAATTGTGATCGTGTCCGCAGGTGCGCTGCTGCGACACGTACGCTACATTCACACGAAGGAGAAGCCGCATAGGTGCGCCGAATGCGACTACGCAGCCGTGGAGCTGGCCAAGTTGCGCCGCCACGCGCGAGCGTGCCACACCGGCCAAAAGCCATACCAGGTAGCCGTCCAGGAACAATAAGCCACTCATCATTTGACGACCACCGTGGCGTAATGGTTACCATGCCGGCCCGTTAACCTAGGAGGTTCAGGGTTCGAATCCCGGTCGGCTCATGGTGAAAAACTAACTTGTTATGATTGCCCTAGGTCTTCGATGTTTATCTATAATATGTATTTGTTATATAATATAGTATCATTGAGTTAGTATACCATAACATAAGTGCGCGAACTTTATTTGGGGCGAGCTCAATCTGTGTGATTTGTCCCTATTTATTTATTTTATCATAGGGCCCGCTATTATGTATTTCAGCTATGGGATACGGCCCGTTGGGAAACTGGTGCTCAAGGCTGAGAAGGCTTTGTCAAGGCCCGTGCGTGCAAGTTCATTAGAATGGTTCACAAGTTTTCTCTGATATTTCGTGCTAGCTTTTTCCCGCGGCTTCGCTCGCGTTAATTTTATGACATTGATGTCGTTTGACAACAAAACAACCCATAGCGCGACTTGTGGCGCCATCTGTTGGCCGATAGCATCCCATACAGCGCCCTCTATAGTTGAAAAAATATTTTCCCATTGGAATGACATACTCTCACGGGATAAAAAGTAGCCTTTGTTGGGCTCTGTACCCCTGACAATATGTATCCAAATTTTCATAATGATCGGCTGCTTAGTCAAGCCGTGAAGAAATAACAAACAAATAAACAAACAAACAAACTCACTTTCTCATTTATAATATTAGTATGATAAATAAAAATTGTTTATTTCGGATAATTAAAATCCATATATAAAAATTTACAATCAAATTAAAGTCGTATCGTAATCAAACAAACGGAAAAATCAAAATTCAATTCAATACAAAGTAAAAAGTTAAAATTCAAATTAAATTATCAGTTAGCTACGTAATAATAAAATTAAATTACATAATAAATTAAATTAAAATACAATTAACACTATTGATAAATAATGGTGGTGATTTTTTGCTTGATCTGTCTGTAGCATCATCATCTCAGCCTGAACTCCACTGCTGAAAATTAAAAAAATAACTTAAGGTACCTATCGGAAATATCAATACTTTTAAAATTTTATTTATTTATTATACACAACAAATAGTACATTGCATTGTTCACCAAGTGAAGATGTTATCAAGGATTACATAGATAAATAATTACCTATATGAGTTTTAAATAAATATTATATCAATCTATAAATAAATATATAAGAACAGGGCAATATAAAATGCTTTGTCCTGATTGATTGAGAATCAATTCACAGCCTAACTAAACCGCATTTGATAAGAAAGGATTTTTCGGAATTCTCATGGGAAGGAGGCAGTTTATTACTTACCTTTCCCGTGTGAATTCTATAAAACCCCATCTTTATCCTTGTCAACGTCATAAAGGGAACCTCTATACGAAATTTCAACTTTCTAGGTTGAGCGCCTGCGATAATACAATTACAGTCCTATTACTCCCCTTCCCGTGGGAATTCTATAAAACCTCATATTTATCCTTGTTAACATCTTAAAGGGAACCTCTATACAAAACTTCAGCTTTCTAGGTTGAACGCCTGCGATAATACAATTACAGTCCTATTACTCCCTTTCCCGTGGGAATTGTATAAAACCTCATCTTGTCCTTGTCAACATCTTAAAGGGAACCTCTATACGAAATTTCAGCTTTCCAGGTTGAGCGCCTGCGATAATACAATTACAGTCCTATTTCTCCCTTTCCCGTGGGAATTCTATAAAACCACATCTTTATCCTTGTTAACATCTTAAAGGGAACCTCTATACGAAATTTCAGCTTTCTAGGTTGAGCGCCTGCGATAATACAGTTACAGTCCTATTTCTCCCTTTCCCGTGGGAATTCTATAAAACCACATCTTTATCCTTGTTAACATCTTAAAGGGAACCTCTATACGAAATTTCAGCTTTCTAGGTTGAGCGCCTGCGATAATACAGTTACAGTCCTATTTCTCCCTTTCCCGTGGGAATTCTATAAAACCACATCTTTATCCTTGTTAACATCTTAAAGGGAACCTCTATGCAAAACTTCAGCTTTCTAGGTTGAGCGCCTGCGATAATACAATAGGCTATTTGACTGATTTTGAAAAACTGTTTTAAATTATTCTTTGGTATATGATTAATACACCACATGTATATTTCTGCGAAATTTGCAGTATTTTCCGTAAAATATCGGTTTAAAATTTAAATTACAATATTCGCGCTAAAAACGCTTTTTCTGTAATGGCGGACGCCGTGACGTCACAGGCAAGTAAACTTGTACCAAAGTGTACATTCAGCGTGTTTAAAATATTTTTTCTGTTATTTTACTGGAAAAAATGGTTTTTAAATGGTGTAATTGTGCCACAATGTACAAATACTTCTATAAAAACTCCACAAAAACTGTTCGTTTCTGTGTTAGCTCGAAGAGACCCAACAGCATTTTATCTCATACAAATGTTTTTATGTGTGAAGATCACTTTGATGTAAGTATGCCAGTAATATTTGATTCGAATAGTAATAGATAAAATTATAAAATCACACAAAATGTCGTAACAATGAACAATGTTGACTTGCGTGTGACGTCACGCGAGGCATAGCCAATCACAGATCGTTCTTGTGGCTGAAGAAATTTAAAAAATAATTTGGATTTATTTTGTTTATTTTGAAAAATCTATAAATGTTTTTGGATATAACAGAGATAAATATGTTTTTTTATGTTATTACCTAATAGGATGACCACATTTCGTAGCATATTTTTAATAGTGTCAAATAGCCTATTACAGTCCTATTACTCCCTTTTCCGTGGGAATTCTATAAAACCCCATCTTGTCCTTGTCAACATCTTAAAGGGAACCTCTATACAAAACTTCAGCTTTCTAGGTTGAGCGCCTGCGATAATACAATTACAGTCCTATTACTCCCTTTTCCGTGGGAATTCTATAAAACCCCATCTTGTCCTTGTCAACATCTTAAAGGGAACCTCTATACAAAACTTCAGCTTTCTAGGTTGAGCGCCTGCGATAATACAATTACAGTCCTATTACTCCCTTTTCCGTGGGAATTCTATAAAACCCCATCTTGTCCTTGTCAACATCATAAAGGAAACCTCTATACGAAATTTCAGCTTTCTAGGTTGAGCGCCTGCGATAATACAGTTACAGTCCTATTTCTCCCTTTCCCGTGGGAATTCTATAAAACCACATCTTTATCCTTGTTAACATCTTAAAGGGAACCTCTATGCAAAACTTCAGCTTTCTAGGTTGAGCGCCTGCGATAATACAGTTACAGTCCTATTTCTCCCTTTCCCGTGGGAATTCTATAAAACCCCATCTTGTCCTTGTCAACATCTTAAAGGGAACCTCTATACAAAACTTCAGCTTTCTAGGTTGAGCGCCTGCGATAATACAATTACAGTCCTATTACTCCCTTTTCCGTGGGAATTCTATAAAACCCCATTTTTATCCTTGTCAACAAACAAAATTTCAGCTTTCTAGGTTGAGCGATAATACACTTACGGCCAGTTCTATGTTAACTGAACAACCAGAAAATTTATATGAAAACGTCGATTACTCGACCATCTCATTGACCACAATATTAGAGGTCAGACTTAAGCGGACGGATGTTTCTGAGCGACGATCACTGACCAATTAAATAGACCCGTGGAGATACATTTTGAGTCGTTTTGTTCCGACAGTTCTGATATTTTACATAATCATCCCGCTTTACCATGGGAATTTTGGAATGTATAATACTTAAAAACCTTCCCCTTCAACCACTCGTATCACTACATAGTATAAAACAAAGTCGCTTTTTCTGTCCCTATGTCCCTATGTCCCTTTGTATGCTTAAATCTTTAAAACTACGCAACGGATTTTGATGCGGTTTTTTTTAATTGATAGAGTGATTCAAGGGGAAGGTTTTAAAGTATCATACATTCCAAAATTCCCACGGGAAAGCGGGATACACGCAAACGAAGTTGCGCGGGTTTCGCTAGTCTATTATAAAATAAAACCGGGCAAGTACCTGTCGGGCCACGCACAATGTAGGGCTCCGTATTTGCTGTGCTTTGCTTGCCTTCAGTTGAGTCTAATATCAAATTCTATCACATTTGTAAGTTTTTATCAAAGAAATTTTATTTTATCAGTTCGTTGGCTATTATTGGTAACTAGTAGAGATAGAGGGAGGGGGTACCACCGTGCAAAACGAAAATTGACACGATAAATGTAAATGATTGCGAAACGGATCATTGTATCGAAAAATTATCTTTCCACACCTTTCCTGACTTGACTGACCTTTCCTGACTTGACTGACCTTTCTAACGATAACCAACATGAGATGCAATAAATGATTGAGTTTGAGTTTGAACAAAACAGGGTGGGCGCGAAAAAAAATTTTCATTTCCACTTTCCATTTTTAACTTAATTTTTTTAAAATTTTACAATTGTGTCCCAGCACTTTGTTGGCATTGTTAATAATGTGTATACATACCAAATTACAGCTTTCTAGCATTAAGCGTCTAGGCGCTAGACATGGCGAAACTATAAGGGTTCCTTGTAGTTTACTACGGAACCCTAAAACACATCAAAAGCCGTTGCGAAGTTTTAAAGATTTAAGCATACAGGGACACACAGAAAGCAAAAGCGACTTCATTTTATAATATGTAAAGAAGTAAAGATAATAATATAGTCAGACCCCCTCCAAATTTCGTCGCCCGTCAGGGTCCAAAATTGAGACTAAATTATAAATAACATCTTTTTTGTACATTTTGGTTGCAATAAATGCTATATGACTTTGACACATTGTTCCTAGCAGACCTCCGAGCTCGATGGCGTAGCTGTCTGTTGTCCTCTAAAACGAACACACAAGTTAAGCAACGTACCCTGGCTTCGGAGGGCACGTTAAGTCGTCGGTGGCTGTTTTTAACTTGTGTTATGGGATACTAACTTAACGATATTATATTTTATAACAAATACATATATAGATAAACATCCAAGACCCGAGGCCAATCAGAAAAAGTTCGTTTTTCATCATGACCCGACCGGGGATCGAACCCGGGACCTCCTGGGTGGCGGTCTGGCGTGGTAACCATTACGCCACGGAGGTGGCTGTTGTTGATGGATGACACTGGCCTCTGCTAATCAGCATTGGAGCAGAGTAGCTGACGTTCTAACCCCCTCCGATTCCGATCCGTATCCCTGCAGTGGGATAATTATTAACCGATAATCAAATGAAATGTTTTAAATAAAAACTTTTTCTGTTTTCAGTGTCCACACTGCACTTACGCCTCGGCGGGCGGCTTCAACCTGAAGAGGCACATCCGAACGCACACAGGTGAAAAGCTGTACTCGTGCGACATATGCGTCAAGCGCTTCACCCAAGCGAATACCCTCAAGGCGCACATGAGGACACAGCACAAAAAAGGTAGTTATAAGCAAAAGTTTAGTTTTTCGCAGTTACTTTTTGTGGGGCAACAGAACGCAACACGTTTACATTGGGTAACATACTTCAACTTTTGCAACTTTTCAAATAAGTTTTTGTTATCGAATGTTGCCCACACTTGGAAACGTTGCTACACAAAAAGTTATTGCAGTGTGGACGCACGGTTACATGTCAAAGACCGATAAATAGGCACGATGGCTGTATGAAGTTCAAAGTTTTAAAATTAAATGTGTGCCACAGCTTTTTTATCTAAACAAAATATTCGTTGTTTTCGGAGCCAGCTACTAAATTAGGAATCTATGGCAGGATTCCAACCATTCGACTTTCATGGTGGCTCCACACATGCTATTTGTATTTGCGTATTTGCTGTATTTTGCGAATAGCTTCCATATGTGGAGAGTATATATTTGCAAAATTTATTGCCGTATTTGCCTATTAGACAAAATACAGCCATAACAAATACGGCTTACCGAACGTCTATCGGTTTTTCAAGACACATCAAAGGAGACAAATTAGGTAAACACGCAAATATACTAGCCACACCACACATGGTCGGCTTGACACAAGCAATTTAAATTATTATTTTTTGTATTTGGTTCCATGTGTAGGCGGTTGTATCGCCTATTAGCCCGTACGTCGAAACTTTTGGCAAATACGCAAACATACCATCACAAATACAAATAGTCATGTGTGGAGCCACCATCAGGGTGAAGTTGATCTTCTTCCTGATGTAGACTACAGCCTCCTCGACAGCAAGTCCCTTCATAGAATCCTGGCTCGGCACCTGCTCTTTTTCCCCTTGGTCTATTCTCGTAATAATCAATCTTGAGCGCTATCTCGCTCGGTTTACATTTTGTATGAGCAGAATAGATGAGACTGTTTTTGTTACATCAATAGGCTGCGCGCCCACATACATAGTGCATGCGAGCGTCGTGTATGTACGTTCTTTGCCAAGATTGGCTTTATTTGTCACCAAAGAGCACACCAAAGAGCTAAACAACCGACCTCTAATACAATACCTGCATGAGTCTAAAGCCGTCACTGTAGCCAGCATAGACACGGCAATTTTTTTTATACTACTAAGGTGGCAAACGTACTTATGGCCCGCCTCGTGATAAGCAGTCACCGTAGCCTGTGAACGCTTGCATTACAGGTGGTATCACTCGCACGTTGCCGACCCTGTAAAAAGTAAAGCACTGGACCTTACTCACCGTCACCGTAGGAACACAACATGGCCGACACCAATGTTATTTGGCTACAATCTTCTGTAAGGTGGCGGTCCTTCCTTCGCCAGATCTGAGCGGATTATCCGCTGTGCCCTATCGCTCTTAAATATATTATTCGTATGCAGGGAAGGCACCGGTGTTCTCCTGTGACTTGTGTCCATCGCTCGAGAGGAGGTATTCGCGCAAAGTTGCCCTGCGTGCCCACATGCGCGACCATATGCCATCCGAGCAGCCGCTGACGTGCAAGCACTGCGGCTTGTTGTCCGGAGATAAATACTCGCACAAGGTGCACTGTAAGGTAATTCTAAAATCTTCCATATCAATCAGTTACGAACTTGCCATATCGGGCTGCTGGAGGTATAAATACTTTTTGTTTAGTTCGTATTTTTCATCCTTTTTAGGGTACCGTAGTCATGTCCGTCTGTCCGCGGTCTAGCGCCTAGACGCTTAATGCTAAAAATCTGTAATTTGGTATGTATACACATATTAACAATGGTAACAAAGAGATGGAACAAAATTTTGAAAAAAAAATTTTTTTGTTGTAAAAGGGAAATGATTTTTTTATTGCGACCACCCCATGTTGTTTGGTATCGTTAGATAGGTCCCTTCAGGGTGGGAGGGTGTGGAAAGATTATTTTTCGATACAATGATCCGTTCCGGAATTATTTACATTTATCGTGTCAATTTTCGTTTTGCACGGTGGTCCCCCCCCCCCCCCCTATCTCCGAAAGTCTTACATTTAGAAATTAGAAAAAAATCATGGTAGTAGTACATATGCTTAACCTTCAATGAAAACTATAACAATAGGCTCTACTAGTTACCTAGTAACAAATACTATAGAAATATAATACGCACAGCTCTTGACGTTTCTCATACAATGACTTGGCAACCTCCTATTCACCTCATGCCGCTAGGGGCGCTAGTGTCGCGTTAGTCGGTAGAGTTTCTATAGTATTTGCTAGTAATAGCCTACGAACTTATAAAATAAAATTTCTTTGATGAAAACTTACAAATGTGATAGAATTTGATATTGGACTCAACTGAAGGCAAGCAAAGCACATACAGTAAATACGGAACCCTACATTGTGCGTGGCCAGACACATACTTGCCTGGATTTTTATAGTGATTTGGGACATAATTAATACGTGTGACGTGTCTCGTGAAAGTCAAATATTTATTTTTATAGTCGAAATAACCTATGGTAAAATTAATCCTGTGACACAAAATTTCTAGGTACACACATTAATAAAATTACAATTCTTATATTAAAAACATAATAAATTTATTTGATTGTTTAATTTATTTTCATTCAAATGGTTATTGTATGATAAACCTAATACTATTATGATATTATTTAAAAAAAAAAATATATACCTATTATCTATTATATAGTTTCAAAAGTCACCCTAAGCGAGTCTGTGTCATTTTACGCATAATATTAATTTGTTATCATCTATCTAATCTAGGTTGGTTTATTATAAGTACTAATTTTTACTCTAATCATTGGAAAGCATAGTTCATACAGAAGGTAAAATAACTCATAAAATTCGTTCAAATCAGGATTCCATTTCTCATTTTTATATGATACCTCTGATAATGATATACTTTCAAAATGATTTTTAAACTTTTCAATATTTTATTAAGACGCTATGCCGTAAAATAATTGAAACGAAAGGGGCGGGGCCTAGCCAAAAGTTGCGCGAGTGCCGCCGCGGCGGCGCTGCACTCGCGCGCGTGCCGGCCGGACCGCCGTTTTCCCGCGAAGTTTTGAAAATACTTTCGTCGGAAATACGATACGTTTCGCTGTTCACTTGTTATTGTTTGTTTAGTAGCTATTTAAGTTTATCTTAACTAATAAAGTAAATGAATACCTGTGTCTATTTATTTTAATATTAGTTATGAAATACAAGACAGTCGATATTTGGTCTATAACTAAATATATTGATAAATAAGCAAAATAATTACTTACATAAGTACATATTAAATTTTAAATAGTTTTACAGACAAACAAAATACTTTTTGCAATCGAATAAAACATTACACACACTGCGTTTTACTTTATAGTCTAAGAGCTAATGTCATTGTAAGGAATATTTTAGTAAAATGATAAAACAATGGGATTACATACTAAAGCTGTTATAATAAGGAATGTTCATCGTTTCATTCAAATACTTATTCAAAGTTATGTTATGAAAATTTTCTGTGGCTTCTTCTGAAGACTGTGCATATGCAGTACCACACTACAGGCTGAGCCAATTTTGAAATATACGAAAATGTTGTCTAGAATATAATTAATTAATAATAAATTCTAATTAGATGCAAATCACGTACTTTTTAAATCGTTTTATTTATAAAAGAACTAATAATAAAGCATTAGAGAAATTTTAAAAGTTAGGCAATAATCTTCTCATTATTACAACCCGCATTTGTCTCATTTGTGTCAACATTTTTATTTTCTTTACCTTTACGAATGACATAACTATGCTCACGAATTGCCATATTTCTTGTATGCCGAGGATCTACAAGCTCTGGTAGCAAGCAATCATAATAAAAAGATAATAATTTTGGTTCCATTTTCGTCTTCCAAAACTGATCATCTTTATGGAGTATTTCTGTTTTTAGTTTATTTTCCCCATACCACACAGCTAATAAACATTTTGGAAATTTACTAATATGCATTTGCCCCTGTGCTTGAAAGAACCAATCAGATTTTTTATTAATGTATATTTTTCCAGTATTTTTGTCTTCTTTCCAAAAATGCATTTTGTTTAGTGCTATATATAGCCCTATCAATCCCAATCTTGAACGGTGCTATGGGGCACTTAATTTCTACAAGCATATTATGCGTTAAAACTATTCCATCAGGCGTGGCCCCTAAAAACGGATATTGTTCGTCTATAAACAAACCACATTGCTTAATGTCTATATTCATTTTTTGCTTTTTTTTTAACCGACTTCAAAAAAGGAGGAGGTTCTATGTTTCATTGTTTTTTTTTGGAGGTCCGCCGATTACTCCTTCAATTTTGGACCGATTTTCATAATTCTTTTTTTAAAATAATATGTAATTTAAATATTGATTTTTTAAACTATATTTCCAAAATATTTTTATATAGTAGGTAAAAAATACGTAAATGTGGATAAAGTTACTAAGTAAAAAAAATAGTTTCTAGAAAACAAAAAGATGGAAAACGAAACAGCATTTTAAATTTCGACCAACCATTTTCGAACAAATGAAATTCGGGCAAACAAGTTTCGGAGTAAAGATACGTTACCATTCAACAAGAGGAGTTGTCTTGTCTGGCAGGCGACCGTCTCCTAGTTATTGCATATATTACAAAATACTTCAATATATAAATAGCTTCATTATAAAGTTTTGATTTAATCTCAGTTTATTTTTGACTAATATTAAGTTAAGAACAAAAATGTAATGTAGCTTCCTACCTATAAAGCTAATATTATACCTATTTTCTATTAAGTTTATTCTATTAAGTAAAATAAAATATTGTAATAAAATAAAATAATCAGTTAGATGTCCAATAGGCAGAATATAAACAAAGTGTCGCCCCTGCGTAGTAATGTCATATTCTATGACTCGGTTGGGGGCGGGGCCAGGGAGGGGCGCGCCCCGCACGGCCGAACGCGGCGCCAAAATTTGAAGGCGCTGTCATTTCTATACGTAATAATATTATTTCGATGGGTTGCGCGCGAGATCTCGACGAACGTAGATCCGTCCCAGACAAGAGTAAGCGGCCGACTGAGCCCGCCCCACCCGTGCGACGCATATATCAATCCCTCTTGCGAGAGACAGAGATGGGACACCGTGAACACGGCGAATTTTTAACGTCGTAAGCGCCAAAACACATTTAGGCTTATTTAAAATTCATTAATTGAGTTTTTAAAAATTTGTCTTTACAGTCTCTAGAAAACATTAATGTCTTTCTTTATATGAAGTTTAAAATTTCTACTATTTACCGTTTAGAAGTTACAAGAGTTCTGAAGAAAAAACAGAGGTTACTTCGGATTTTTTTTCTATCGAGGAAATGTGTCACAATCGTGTTTTGGCTCTTTCCAAAATTTCGATTATATGATGAATTAATACATATCCAAAAATCTAGGTCTAAATTTTAGTAGTTTAGAAGATATTTGGTTTCTAAGGACCCTTCTTTTTTTCACATATCCCCTTAAATTGTTCCTTCTATACGTAATATTATTTTTTTCATTAGCTTTTTATTATCTGAGTACCTGAGCAGTATTGTGATCAGACAACCATAAGGGAATAACGTACCCTGATGCCTGTCTCACATTATTTATTATTAAGTCAATACAGGAGTTTGGTCTAGTCAGATCATTTATATGTAGTTGCATGTTGTACAGTCAACAAAGAATGGGCTGACTCCCCTGTATGTTATGTATGATTAAAGATTTCTAAATATTGCGTGAAGGGTCATTTTTTCGTATGACTTTTTTTTTGCAAAATATACACAATAACATAAATTCTTATTCACTATTTTCAATAAAAATATCAGTTTTTCACCGATTTAGCCCAATCTGTCTGGTTTAACATTTTGCTATCACAATTTTATAAGTAAAAGATCTGATTATATATAGTATATATATATTTATTTATTTATATACTCACATATTGTCGCTTATTTATCACACCAAACATTTATGAAATTAATTATTTTTGGATTATAACACTAGGTACTTAATATTTTTTTAATAATTATTTTAAACAGAGTTGAATGTTTACGTGACGGCAGCGCCACCAGTATACAAACGAGAACCATCCAAATATTGGCTAGGGTTGACGTAGCTCTACTTGTGTGGTCATTTTAATCACAAATGAACACGCAAGTATTGTTACGCCACCACGGCTACGCCATCGATCTCCTCCGCAGAACGAAGAAACGAAACCCATCCAAACATTGGCTAGGGTTGACGTAGCTCTACTTGTGTGGTCATTTTAATCACAAATGAACACGCAAGTATTGTTACGCCACCACGGCTACGCCATCGATCTCCTCCGCAGAACGAAGAAACGAAACCCATCCAAACATTGGCTAGGGTTGACGTAGCTCTACTTGTGTGGTCATTTTAATCACAAATGAACACGCAAGTATTGTTACGCCACCACGGCTACGCCATCGAGCTCCTCCGAAGAACGAAGAAACGAAAACCATCCAAACATTGGCTAGGGTTGACGTAGCTCTACTTGTGTGGTCATTTTAATCACAAATGAACACGCAAGTATTGTTACGCCACCACGGCTACGCCATCGATCTCCTCCGCAGAACGAAGAAACGAAACCCATCCAAACATTGGCTAGGGTTGACGTAGCTCTACTTGTGTGGTCATTTTAATCACAAATGAACACGCAAGTATTGTTACGCCACCACGGCTACGCCATCGAGCTCCTCCGAAGAACGAAGAAACGAAACCCATCCAAACATTGGCTAGGGTTGACGTAGCTCTACTTGTGTGGTCATTTTAATCACAAATGAACACGCAAGTATTGTTTCGCCACCACGGCTACGCCATCGATCTCCTCCGCAGAACGAAGAAACGAAACCCATCCAAACATTGGCTAGGGTTGACGTAGCTCTACTTGTGTGGTCATTTTAATCACAAATGAACACGCAAGTATTGTTACGCCACCACGGCTACGCCATCGAGCTCCTCCGAAGAACGAAGAAACGAAACCCATCCAAACATTGGCTAGGGTTGACGTAGCTCTACTTGTGTGGTCATTTTAATCACAAATGAACACGCAAGTATTGTTACGCCACCACGGCTACGCCATCGATCTCCTCCGCAGAACGAAGAAACGAAACCCATCCAAACATTGGCTAGGGTTGACGTAGCTCTACTTGTGTGGTCATTTTAATCACAAATGAACACGCAAGTATTGTTACGCCACCACGGCTACGCCATCGAGCTCCTCCGAAGAACGAAAAAACGAAACCCATCCAAACATTGGCTAGGGTTGACGTAGCTCTACTTGTGTGGTCATTTTAATCACAAATGAACACGCAAGTATTGTTACGCCACCACGGCTACGCCATCGATCTCCTCCGCAGAACGAAGAAACGAAACCCATCCAAACATTGGCTAGGGTTGACGTAGCTCTACTTGTGTGGTCATTTTAATCACAAATGAACACGCAAGTATTGTTACGCCACCACGGCTACGCCATCGAGCTCCTCCGAAGAACGAAGAAACGAAACCCATCCAAACATTGGCTAGGGTTGACGTAGCTCTACTTGTGTGGTCATTTTAATCACAAATGAACACGCAAGTATTGTTACGCCACCACGGCTACGCCATCGAGCTCCTCCGCAGAACGAAGAAACGAAACCCATCCAAACATTGGCTAGGGTTGACGTAGCTCTACTTGTGTGGTCATTTTAATCACTAATGAACACGCAAGTATTGTTACGCCACCACGGCTACTCCATCGAGCTCCTCCGAAGAACGTAGAAACGAGACCCATCCAAACATTGGCTAGGGTTGACGTAGCTCTACTTGTGTGGTCATTTTAATCACAAATGAACACGCAAGTATTGTTACGCCACCACGGCTACGTCATCGATCTCCTCCGCAGAACGAAGAAACGAAACCCATCCAAACATTGGCTAGGGTTGACGTAGCTCTACTTGATTGGTCATTTTAGTCTCAAATGGACACGCAAGTTTTACTGTTCGTTATTGTTTTTTGTTGTAATTATCTTTGATTCAATAAGAGTATCTTTTATTTTTATAAAGTATTAAGATCCTGTGACTACCTTATTCATTAGCAAATAAAATATTCCATTCTATTCTAAAGTATAGCAACGACATCAAGCTCCTCCGAAGAACGAAGAAACGAAACCCATCCAAACATTGGCTAGGGTTGACGTATCTCTACTTACATGGTCATTTTAGTTACAAATGGGCATGCAAGTAAAGAAATTGGAGTCGCCTTGGAGCTCCTCAGGAAAAATGGAAAATCTTAAATTGTTTAAAATCCGAAGCTGTGTTAATTGTGTAAAATTTATTATATGTATTAACATATTAAGAACTTCTATACAGTCACCTCTCTGTGTTATAAGATTTGAGAAAAACTGTTTATAACCCAGTCCCATGTAAATTTTGAATGTAAATTTTGTTGTTTTCGTTTGTGGGAGCAATAAAGATTATATTTGTATGATTATATATGTGTTTGTATATTAGTTTAAGTCATTATTTATATTTGTTGCAGATCCACAAAGGACAGCCTTTTAAGTGCGACCAGTGCCATTATGCGTCCCCTTGGTTGAAGAAATTGAACGCGCACCAACTAAAAAAGCACGCAAAACCTTGTTTGTGATCGGTGCAAACTGTCTTTCAGGTGAGTGCTACAGCCTGTATTATGTGTGCGAATTCTTCTCTTTTAGGCCTTCTACACTCAGACTCATGCAAGGAGTCAGTTAGCGTCAAGCTTACATTTTTACTTCAACCAAAAACACGTTTACAAACGTTTTCTTAAACTTCAGATGCTCCCACTCAGAACTTTATATAACAAACATGTCCCTTAAAATTTCGTTAAAGAATGTTACATATTGTTAAGATACATTATACAGTGTCATTTTTATATCCTGAACTTGGATATCGGGGGGCTTCAAAGCAACAAAATGAACCACCACAACGTATTGGCGAATTCTAGTGGTTTTCGAGATATGATTTTAGGGATTTTTGAAATTTACCCAGAATTTCACATAAATTCAAAATTATAAAAAATCTACTTACTATGTGACCTTCATTACACTTTTATATCATACCTGAAACTTCAGTTAATCTAATGAAGTTTTTGTGACTATTTGATTTGCTCCATGTTTTAGTTTTGACCTAGTTAGTAGTTAAAGTACAAGTTTATAGTTTAACCGTTCGGTAGCGGACCATTCATTCGATCATGCGGCGCACCGTGCGCTACACAATCGAATATAATACGTTACCGAACAGTTCCTTGGTGCGCTATCAGACCAAGTTCAATCTCTAGCGGCACTTTAACTCGCTTTAAATCTGAAGTAATTTTAATAATCTGTTACAGAAAAAGCCGCCGCTTCGAGCGGCACAAACATGTCTGCAAGTATGGCCAATATGATCCATGTGAATGCGAACATTGTCTCGCTCGTTCGCCCGTAAGAGCAGCCTTATTCGTCACTTGGGGACACACAACGCCCTTTAATCACCGAAATTAGTATAGAAAAAGTAAAAAGCATGCATATCTATTTTTATTATTAGATTCGAAAGAGCCTGTAATATGCCTAAATATTTGACTTTGACTAGCTTTTTTTTTTTTCCTTTTGTTTGGCAATCAGACTTCAGACGAAGATTCCATTGTGCCATCATGTGTGTACATGTCTTGGTCTGGATGTTCTCTATAAATAATAAGTTATATTTTTTTAAAGTATTGATGCAATCTAGTACCCACAGTACAGTTTGCTTAATTTGGGTGCTAGATGGTATTGTGTGATTTGTCCAAGAATATTTATTATTAGTACCGATTTTAAAGGAAATTACAACAAATGACAATATGAATTTTCATAGAGGTAGGGCACAGCGGATAATCCGCTCAAATCGGAGCAGCCTGTCTGGGGAAGGACCTCCACCTTACAGAAGTTCGTAGCCAAATAGCATTGGTCTCGGCCATGCTGTGTGCAAAAGAGCTTCACTTTTTACAGAGTTGGCAACGCGCGAGTCTATAGGCTGCGGTGACCGCTTACCATCAGACGAACCGTATGCTTGTTTGCCACCTTAGTAGTATAAAAAAAGAATACTATTGATAAATAAAAATTCGAGTAAATCCCTTCACGCAATATTTAGAAAACTTGCTTATTTTGAAAACTTGCGAATCTTTACGGTCCTGTTCACCTCTTTCATTAGTTGACTGTACGAAAATATTATTATGTTTGCAGAGGGAAATAAGTTTCCGGAGACGAGTTACAAGGCGAAACGGCGAAGGTCGACAGCGTGAAGCGCCTGCTTCATCTTCGAGTTATCTATCAAACAGTGGTAGTCTTGCCCCAGTGGTAATCTTACCCTACTATGATATAACGTTTATTGTAAATAACCATTTTATGGTTATTTGTTATTGTGTTTTTTTCTTGTAAGACTTGTATTGTCTAAGTGCCCGCGAGGGACCACAGAATATAGAGAGTTTGATTACCTGGTTTGTTTACTCCACACAATTCTGCGTATTTTCTTATAAATGTAATTACATTGTCATTGTAACGATTGGAAAAACAAAATGTTACCGACAAAATAGGCCCTAAACGGTTTTCTTTCGCCGTTTCTTTCACCAAAGGACATTTTCTTGTTTCCGCAATGATGGTAGTTTATATAAGTCGTTTATTTTAAATCTAATAAATTTAATTTATTAAATAGATGTTGTAAATGATCAGAAAAAGTGCCTGTGAAAACCCAGTATATACTGTAATATTTAAAGAAGTAATGTAGGTTATGCTTGATAACGTTTTTAAAGTTCAAATCTACCTCAGAGATCAGGGATATCTTTTGTATTATCGTTACAATTTTTTGCAAATTATTAGCCTAGACTAACATTAAAAAATTTCTCAGATGTTTTTACACTTAATTTAAAAAGAGGAAAGATTGTTTGTTTGCATTGAATAAGCTTCGTAACCACAGAAGCGATTTGAAAATTTCTTTCTCCGTTGGCAATCTACCTGTATTTTTTTTATTGGGGTTCCAAGCTACCTCTCCCCCAATTTTGAACCAAATCGCTTCAGCCGTTTTTAAGTTATAAATAGTGTAACTAACACGACTTTCCTGGATTAACGTAAAATATTGTATGTATTAATGATTTGAGTTTGTGTAATAAAACAACAAAATAAGAACTATAAAATTCGTTTATTTCTTTGGCTCCTATTATGTACATGATTCACATTTTATGTTATTGGCAACAGTTCATTTAACTGTATTTTGTAACATTGGTGACTATTCTGTGGTGAGGGTTATGCTGGCTCCTTCAGTGGTAACATCGTAATTGTCCTGAGCTTAAAATTACCTGAAACAAGTAAAATAGTCAAAGTCACATATTATTATTCAAATAGGCACATTACAAGCACTTTCAAATCGTTATATTTTTTTCCTACCACCAGTTCAGACAGATATTAATTGTTAGAAACGTAGAAATTGAAAATTCGCAGGCCGTGCGAAACGACTTTAATAAATAGATAGTGAAATACACTGATTGCAGTGCAGTGGACTATCCGGTTTTCTTCCATGGTTGTGCAATCGAGACAATTTATCTTGTTGTACGAAGCATGTAAGGGCTAGAGGTAATTGGCACTAATACCTATCTAAAGTCTGCTCGTGATTTGCTGTAACTATCGACTGGATCTAAATAATATCTTACAGTATCTCAACTTGGAAAAAAAACAAAAAAGTCAGTCTTACTCCGGTAGTGGGGCCAGACTGCCAGACTAGCAGTCTTGTGAGAAAATGTAAAAAAGCTATCGCACAACTCCGTTATCCATTCGTATGGAAATTTAGGAAATGTCTATGTAATTCATTGTGGATAAAAGCATGTATATTTTAATCTTACATTGATAACGAGAGAGATTCGAACCTTAAGGTAAAGTAACCATCTTCATCACTTTATCCCAAGGTTCGAATACCATATAAATAAGTATAAGGAAAGTCGCAGGAAGCCACTGGATACCTATAGGCCGCTGCCAAGCGGTCGCGCTGAATTGTCATGTCAGTGGTTTGTGGCTGAAAGTATGATAAAAGAAATAAATATATCAAAAATACTTACTTTAGCCTAAAAAAAATGACGTAACGATAATCAGTTCCAGCCGTGCGACAACGACTCGCCCTCCCAGCCGTGGGACTCGACTTGGTGGCTCTCGTGATGATGCACTGGCACGTACACCTTCTTCTCAACGATCTCCTTCTTGATGACTGGCACTTCCACGTGCTTTACCACATGCACTGGCACATGCTTCACGATTGGCACCTCCTTGATCACTTGCACTTCCTTCACGACTGGCACGTGAACTGGATATGGTACCTTCTTTACGTGATGATGGTGGATAGTGTGCACTTTGTATGGCACGTGGATGGTGACGTGTTTGCTGTAAAAAAAGAGAATTATTGTTAAAGTAAAGAACTTTAATTTTACAAACTAGTGTCACTATTCATCCATAGACCACATTGTTTCATAATTATATTTGCAATATCTATTAAATGTGAAATTGTCTTTTTGGAGGAAAAAATAAAGTGCGAGAGGGACAAAACATTGTATAATAATAACACCCGTATTATAATATTATGTTTCCATTGAGGGTTCAAATAATAGATCCAAGTGGAATCTACTTTTTTTAGAATAACAATATAGGTACATTTTTTTTTTAACTAATATAGTATATTCCATTTCAATACTACCTCTTTCATTTAGGTACTTTACCTAAGAACACACAGTAAATATTGTGTATAAAAAATATCGCCGTTATACTTTGAAAACCAATTATCTGATGAAAATATGAAAATGAGATAAGTGGTATACAAAGTTTCAGACGTTGAAAATGAACCGTACAAAATAGCTACATGATTATTTATATATTTCATCCATACATTGATTAATATACTATAATGGGCGTCGTTTTACAAATAAAAAAATTGAGCGCTTTGTGGTATATTTGATGGTAACCGTCACAAGGTCTGCTATTTAATTGGTTTTCCCTGAAGACTGTTAATTCGTTATTTCTTCTAAACTAATAAGAATACAATAAAATCCACGAAATTAGTTTTTCATTTTACTAATTCAAAATTATCAGTTACATAAAAATACTTAAAAGATGTCTTTTTGTGGAGATACAAGTGAAAATGTGTAAAGATAATTGGTTTTCCTAGAAGAAAATTTCACCGTTATACTTTGAAAACCAATTATCTAATAAAAATGTGAAAATGAGATAAGTGGTATACAAAGTTTCAGACGTTGAAAATGAACCGTACAAAATAGCTACATGATTATTTATATATTTCATCCATACATTGATTAATATACTGTTATGGGCGTCGTTTTACAAATAAAAAAATTGTGCGCTTTGTGGTATATTTGATGGTAACCGTCACAAGGTCTGCTATTTAATTGGTTTTCCCTGAAGACTGTTAATTCGTTATTTCTTCTAAACTAACAGGAATACAATAAAATCCACGAAATTAGTTTTTCATTTTACTAATTCAAAATTATCAGTTACATAAAAATACCTAAAAGATGTCTTTTTGTGGAGATACAAGTGAAAATGTGTAAAGATAATTGGTTTTCCTAGAAGAAAATTTGTATCATTCTCACAGAACTCCTAAATAAATAAACTCGAGCGTTGCTCAATTCGTTACTTTGCCCGCGTCGTGAGCTTGCCCACTGCTGCAAGCATGCCCCGCTGTCCTGGAGCCCGATTCTACTACAAATGCACCAATGGACTCTCAATGGTGTCTCAATCGTGTCTCAATAGAATGCCGATAGTGTCACTATCGGCATTTAGACTGAGAGAACAAAATATGCACCAATGGACTCTCAATGGTGTGTCAATCGTGTCTCAATAGAATGCCGATAGTGTCACTATCGGCATTCTATCCTCGAGACTGAGAGAACAAATACACCAATGGTGTCTCAATCGTGTGACTCTTTTCCTCATTAATTATAAATCCTAATGATTCGAATAAACACCTGAGTAATGTTATACAAACATTCTTCGTAGGTAGGTGCAATGCAACAAACATCGTCTAAATAAATGGTTGATAAGTAACCCATTGACCTTAACAAAGACATGACTGGCTTAAATAATTTTGTAAAAACAAAAGAAGGCAGCAGTGCTTAGACCAAAATTAAATGGTAAGACATTAAATTTAAACATCTTGGTTTGCCATTTAAATCGTAAATATTTTCTGTATTTACTACCTTTCGATTGGTATTAAAAAATACGCATTAAGTAGGTCTAAGGAAGCCATAAAATAGTTTTTGGAAACTAACTTTAAAGTTGTTTTAAGATCCTCTAGCATAAAGTGTTCTGTTTTAATAAATTTATATAAAGATTTTAGATCTAATGTGAAACGTGACCATTTTTCTTTTTTATTAAGAAATAACTGGACAAAAACTGACACACGTCACAGGGTACACACTCAGATATTGCGCCAGATGATAAAAGTTCGTCAATGGATTCCTTATAAACGACAACCTCGGAGGCTGATAATTATGGTGATTGTGCATTTTTTGCTGACTGCCTGCTGTATGTCTGCTGGAACTTAGTTTAAATTACGGGTTTGAGGTTGCGTAGCTGTTTTTTGTGTCTAGATGCTTTGATCTCTGCTCCAGATTTATTTATGGCTTTGGCAGCTTTTAAAGTGTCAGTAACTTTCGCACGAAATAGGTAAGTATCGACCTCGGTTTCGTAAAGTTGACTTTTAATATATTTTTTAATAGAAGCACATATATAAGGCTTCTACGCTTCATAGACCTACTAAACTGTAAGTCACAGAGTAATTGAGCACCATCAAGTAATGGTTTTATAACTGATATGTCTTTTTGTTCCATATCTATATATATAAAAGAAAGTCGTGTTTGTTACAACACTTATAACTCGAGAACGGCTGGACCGATTGCCATGGTTCTTGATTTGTTGGATTTGTTTCCGTCCCGAATAGCAGAATACATCTTAAAAACAATGAGGGTAGGGGTAGGGTAGGGGTAGGGCAGGGGTAGGGTAGGGGTAGGGTAGGGGTAGGGTAGGGTAGTGCCTCTAAGGCAGAACAAAGTTTGCCGGGTCAGCTAGTTAAACATATAAGTGATGGCGGCAGTTACTTGGTTTTGTTTTCCTTCGAGGGCCTTAATTCATAATTCATTTATTCATTGCAAAAACACGGTGTAACTATAGGTTGTTAACATTAAAATAAGAACAAGCATGCATCGTCAAAACATGAGATAATGTAGGTTTGGACTCTAAACATAAAATAATCATAACTTATTTGAATATTGTACAATCAATTACATACTCAGAGAAGCTGCGTGTCAACTATGATTTAGGTATTCGCAAGCGCAAGTGAAAGACAGTTAGGTACTAGCGCCACCATGCAGAATGGCTTTCGCTGGAGCGATTTGAATGTTACAATTTTACAGATTGTCAGAGAAAACCAATTATCTGTTTATACGTTATTTTCATAGATGATTTGATTGTACTGAATGTTGTAAGGAATCCATCAAGTAAAACAAATTAAACAGCGATAATAGCTTGTATTAGACAGTTGTAATGTGATATTAGAACTTTAATCTGAAAAAAATGATTATTCTTGAGAAAGAAATAAAAAAAATCCAAGAGCTCCCTACGGGTATAACAAATAATACCACTTTAAATGGTAATCATTGGAGAGTAGTATGGTGTTATTCAAGTTAAATAAGATTACTGGTTTGTATTAGCCAGTAAATCTAGATAGTGGCTGAAATAATCGTTTATATTATTAGCTAAAAGCAAAAGTATACGTCACAGCGATTAATGGGCTTTCGCAGACGAAAGACCGCAAAATTTTAAGTACTTCTGCATTGTCAGGTCATTTTCGGAAAAAACTCGATTTAATTGGTTTTTGCAGTATAGCGGCGATATACTCTATATTAATTATATTATTTGACATTATATTCTAATTACGAGTACAATTACAAAATCCCAATCAGAAAAAGCATTTTCAGCTTTCATCATGACCCGACCGGGATTCGAACCCGGAACCTCCTGGGTGGCGGTCCTGCGTGGTAATCATTACGCCACGGAGGTCGTTGTGATTTATTTTACAGTATGGTTAGCAACCATACCATAGATTACTTAATACTTATTTACTTCGTACCATACATACGCCTGAGTTAAAATGAAACTTGTCAAGTATGCACAACGGACAAAACGAAAGTGTTGTCAAAATTGGTATGAAAGCGGATTAGTGTCATAAACTATATTCGTGGATCGTGCGTTTTCAATAGAATTTAAATTATTTAGAATAAAACCACAAACCACAAAAGCATTGTTGACGTAAAAATACTATTTTGATTTAACCTTACGCAGTTTTGATATAAGACCTACCATAGCATTTCAGCTGACCTATTTATTCATCTAATATTATTGTCAAGTAAGCTATTCGACGAATAAGCTATTCGGGAAATGAAGACGGCCGCGTGATGCTGCTACTAGCTGTAAAACTTTATTTTTAAAACGCGGGTAACACCGGAGAGATTGATGCATTTTTTTTTAATATATAAACATTGGATGCACTATTTAAAGTTAGAATGTTTTAATTAATTACAAAATGAGAGCATAATTGCATAATACTTTTGCAATTTTTTATTTAATAAGCGACACAGATTGTTGACCGAAATTGAGCCTTGTGTAATTGCAACACAGTCTGGAAACAAATGTATGTCGACGAACACAATGTTACGTTTTATGCAATAGTAGCGAAACGCGCGCAAATTCGTTTGCGTGTATCCCGCTTTCCCATGGGAATTTCGTAAAATCCTTGTTTTAATTATACATTTAAACCTACTTCTTGAAACACTCTATTTATTTAAAAAATCCACATCAAAATCCGTTGAGTAGTTTTCTAAACACATATAGGGACAAACAGACAGACAGAGGAAAGCGAGGCAACTTCATTTTACACTACTACCCCGTTCGCCTCAAGTTTGCCGTCAAACTTGATGTGAACGGGTAGTATGTAAAGATGCGAATCGAGATTTTCTATAACAATTAAACGAATTGGTTATTTAGGTTACTATAACATTTTCCATATTATTATAAACATATTACAAAGGTGAAAGTTTGTGGGAATGGATGTATGTTTGTTACTCTTTCACACAAAAACTGCTGGACAGATTTGCTTGAAATTTGGTACATGGGTAGTTTATAACCTGGATTAACATATAGGACATCAGTCCTGGGATATTGCGAGTAAACCCGCGGGCATCGGCTAGCATTACATAAAACAAAGTGTAAGTGTTGTTTCCCTAATACACAGCCAGTTTCTGAAAAGCATTTATAAAGTTAAAAACAGCTCAATGCACCTGACTGTACAACGTCTCAACGAAGATCTTAATTAAGATGTTAATTGTTGGGAAACTTGCACAGGAAAGTTTATTAGTATTTAGTTTTGGTACTACAGTAGCTGTTGGGCAGAAGGCGGAACCAGATACGAGAGGCGATTATGTAATACCTTATTGAATTGAGAGAGTGGAGGGCTATGTTCTTCTCTCTAGTACCTAGGTATACCGTATAATCCCTGTCAATACAAATACCTCTTCATAATAAAATTAGTATACTAATATTGTAAAGAGGAATTTATTTTTATTTGTAACGAATAAACACTAAAACAACTGGACTGTTTTAAAAAATTCTTTCGTCGTTGGGAAAGTACATTACCCCAGTGTAACAAAGAATTTATTATGACGACCTCCGTGGCGTAATGGTTACCACGCCAGACCGCCACCTAGGAGGTCCCGGGTTCGATCCCCGGTCGGGTCATGATGAAAAACTAACTTTTTCTGATTGGCCTCGGGTCTTGGATGTTTATCTATATATGTATTTGTTATAAAATATAATATCGTTGAGTTAGTATCCCATAACACAAGTTTCGAACTTACTTTGGGGCTAGCTCAATCTGTATGAATTGTCCCTATATATTTATTTATTTTATTATTTATTATATTTTCAACAAAAAAATAGGAATCCTTAGTAAACCTGTCCGAAGCCGGGGTGGTTAGCTAATATACTAATAAAGACGAAATGTTATGTTTTTTTAAGATATGGCTTCTGTAATATTGTTCGTTGCAATTAGCCAGTGTCAGTAATAATAATACTAATATTATAAATGAGAAAGTGAGTTTGTTTGTTTGTTATTCCTTCACGGCTTGGCTAAGCAGCCGATCAATACCCTATCTCGTGGTGTCAGTCGCTGAATTACCCATATGAAAATTTGCATACATATTGTTAGGGGTACAGAGCCCAACATAGGCTACTTTTTATCCCGTGAAAGTATGTCGTTCCAATGGGAAAACAATTTTTCTACCATAGAGGGCGCTGTATCGGCTAACAGATGGCGCCACAAGTCGCGCTATGGGTTGTTTTGTTGTCAAACGAAATCTATGCAGTCATAAAATTAACGCGAGCGAAGCCGCGGGGAAAGCTAGTATGATAATAAAGTAGCTTATTCGTTGTTTCGACTCAGTATACAGTCTCTAAGTCAAGACGCCCCGAAGAAAGATGATAGCAAAATTTCTTCAGAAAGGCGAATTTTGAAGTCAACACGATAATGCACTTTTATCATAAAACTCCAATCAAATCCAATGTTTGATTCACATTACACTATCAATAGGTAATATGAAGCAAATTTTTAAACACAGATTTTTTTTATCACGAGCTATAACTTATAAGTTGAAGCCATCATTTCAAAAAAGCTATGCTTACTTGGACCCAAATCATCCAAGATCAATAATATTGGTTTAAATTTTTATAATGAATGATGTAGGTATACAAGTAATATAAATTAAATAATTTGTGCATACACCTGTCTAAATCAATCAGTGAACTGTCAATCAATTCAATTATGTCCAAAAAATTATTATACAATCAATCGTCAGGTCACACTATGATTATATGTTAATGTGAAAGGCTGTGATTGAAAGTCATTTTAAAATCAGGTTTAAAGGTACGCACGCACATGGGGGGGAATTATTTTACAATACCGAAAATCTACGCGGACTCAGTCAAAGCCTTTATTTTCCAAAAAAAAGTACACATTATTATTAATATTACTAGCCTTAGTTTACGTGTGACGTCACGCCTCACGCAAAAACGGCTTGATGGATTTGCTCGAAATTTTCTTTACGGGTACTTTATACAATGGATAAATAAATAGGATTATCCCGGGTATCAGACCGGAAACGGGAAAAACGGGTTTCGCGGAAAAAGGCGCGGGCTAGTAAAATATAAAATTACTTAAAATAACTAACGTTGCAGAGTTCTCCCTTTAGCTTGCCCTTTAGACAGAAAGGCCTCTAGCTTTTCACCTGTCTCTTTCCCCTGCATTTCTTTCTATGGCTGGTTTTCGAGTCGCGCTGACCGCAAGCTGACCGTCAGCGCTGACAGCAAAATGTATGATCCTTCCGCGCTGACAACTACGCGGTCTACGCGTTAATCAAAAACGCTTCTTAGAACTTCGTAAATCTGCTGTCAGCTCCGACGGTCAGCGTGCTGTCCACATTGCCAGTCCCGTCAGTTCTTCTTAGTTTATACACGAGGAATCAGTACAGTAAAAAAAAATAACCTCAATAAAATTATTGATCACGAAATTGAATTACCTATTACGAAATATAAACCCGCCTTAATATCAGTGCAAGCGGTCTTTGACATTTAGTGAGGTGCAGTGTTGTAATGGTATCGTTAAAGATGCACTTAACTTTTAGCATTAATACTTTAACATTTGAAATATTCGCCATCGCACCCTTAAGAATTAATCGTTTAGATTTAATAAATACAAAGATTTAATAATACAAAATTAAATGTCATGAAATATGATATTGCATTCATCTGGAAGCAAACAAAACGTAGCAAATACGGAACCCTACACTGTACGTTTTTCGACACGCACTTATCCGGTTTTTTTATAAGCCCGTGTGTAGCGAAGAATTGTACAAAAAGAACATTGTTCATTTGCTCTTAAAATACGGAACGTAACAGTTTTTACGAGCTGTGATCCGGCCTTGACTGAATTGCATAACGTTATTTATATGTAACACGATGCGATGCACAATTTTTTTTTACTATTTTTATTATGCGGTTGCAGTGCAGTGAATGGAAATTGTTTTATAAAAAAAAACTAAGTTCACTGTCACTTATTTTAATGTTTTGTGGTCATGGTTATGGTCTTGAATTATACGATACTTCTTTCTTAGTGGTTATTTTGAGGCAACTAGAAGTTTTTTCTCATCCCAGCTTCGCATGGGATTTTGTATGGATACCTAATGTTATTGATTTTTTTTTTTAAGAATTGTACCGAAATTCTGTCTATTAACAAATAATTATGAGTGGAAATATAAAAAGATTGTAAATTAAAAGAACGACGAGATATGCTTTGATTGTGTACATACAGTCTAATTTAATGTAGTGCATATACATCGATGAATTTAAGAATTATGTTGGTTTATACGACTTTTAATATTATATACCCAAAATCTTATGTTACCCTCAATAAAAGCAAATAAAAACGTTGACTTTAGATAAGTATATGAAAAGTACTTACTGATGACCTCCATGTCCGCCAGGGGTTGGGGAAGCCACAACGACGGAGACGAGAACGGCAACGAGCTGAAGAACACAATAAAATGTTTATCTCACTTTATTTTATCGTTACATTACTGTTATTTATTATAACTAGTTATTTTTGTCACTGCATCCCTATCAGATTCTAATTTCAAAAATGTATCAAACGCAACCTTCGATCACAAGTTTTTTTTTAAATTGAATATAGAAATCATTTTTGTTTTGTGCCAGAATTATTTTATTTTTCTTTACTGAATAGAATTTGTTAAGCGCTTGATTTTTTATTTTATTAAACTTACAGCGAGTTTTGCGTACATCTTGCTTAGTTTGCTGGACTGATTTTACAGATACAACGGGCCTGTTGAGTTTGGCTTGCTTTCTACTGTTTCTGAACCAACTTCAAGCTTATATACTCCGTCGTTTGCCAGTCCAACTATTGCATAATGGAGCCCCTTGGTTCATCCCTACTAACCTGTATTACCCGGCAGAAATAGAAAGGTGGATATTGTTTATAGTGTAGAGGTAAAAGGCGCCTCTCGTAAATGGTGGGGTTAGTCCAGGTGGGGTGAAACGGTTGTAGTGTAAGTTGTTAATGTTTATCAGTTGTTGTGTATAGTGCTGTGAACCAGTTATCTGATAAAAGGTTCCCTTTGTCTACGAATTGAAAAAGGTTTATTTTGGAATTTGAATGCTTTGACAGTTTTTTTTTTGTTTTTTTCGGGTGCCAAGGTAACCAAATAGAAAATATTGTTTTTTTTTCTAATTTTTTTAAATAGTGCTATAAAACGTAAGGTTAACAATTTAAATAAATTTATATGTAAATAGGACATATTTTATGAAATCTTTTTTCACATCGTAATATCAGTTTTTAATTAGTGTAAAAAAGTATTTTTTTATTTATTGATTTTATCGTATTTTTTCGTGATTTAAGCAACTACCAGTCAACTAAGTATATCGAGAAAGTGAAGTTAATTGATATTATGCTTGTTTACTATGCCATGAATGCCATGCGAATAATGCTATGCGATTGTGACTGTAATACACCCAGTTTCTGTAGCGCTTTTTTTAAAGTTAATGATATGTTATAGCTGTCATGTTAAACTAAAGAAAGAGATAACTTGAAACTTAATGTGGAATTAAAGTTAAAATGCGCTCAAGAAACTGGAGGGCTACTACGAAACGTCAATCCGATACTTTGGCCGAAGTATCGGAAGAATTTTAACCGTGAAATACAAGTTATTTCATGATTATAATTCAATGAACTACTAAAATAACCATAGAGTATAAGGTATTTCATGGATAGAATTCAAGGTATTACTAAAATAACCATGAAATACCTTGTATTTCACGGTTAAAATTCTTCCGATACTTCGGCCGAAATATCGGATTTACGTTTCGTAGTAGCCCTCCAGGCTGTAGAATAAGTATTACGTTGTAGACTGGAGTGTTCCTAACTTCTGGACCAGAGGGCGCGGCTTCGATTCCCGCGCATGGCAAACATTTATGTGATGTTTTCTATGTATTATCTTTACATAGTATAAAATGAAGTCGCTTTCTGTCTGTCTGTCTGTGTGTCTGTCTGTCCCTATGTATGCTTATAGGATATTAATTTAAATTTTCAAAAAAATATTGTTTTTGAAATAGGTCCCACATGATGGTAAGTGGTCGCCGCAATCTGTGAACATCAGTAACACCATATGAATTACCAATACATTGCCTGCTAAAAGGGCTTCCGGACTCAACGATGGATTCAAACTGTTTCACGCTTCACGCCTATATTATTTGAGAAGGTGGTACTTCCCCAGTCGAGTTGGCCCATTTTATAAATGCTCCACCACTGTTATATTTACTTTGGGGCTAGCTCCCACTGTCATTAGAGTTGTTATAAGTAGGAACCTTAATCTATACTAATAGATTTGTATTTTTGTTTTTTTTTATACACAAAGGTGGCAAACAAGCATAAGGTTAGCCTGATGGTAAGCCGTCACCGTAGCCTATAGACGCTTGCATTACCGGGGGTATATCTCACGCGTTGCCAACCCTCCCAACCCTCCCAAGTGGAGCTCTGGAGACCTTACTCACCGTAGGAACACAACATGGCACGAGACCAATGCTATTTAGCTACGATCTTCTGTACGATGGAGGTCCTTCCCCAGACGGGCTTGCTCCGATTTGAGCGGATTATCCGCTGTGCCCTACTTCATTCTTTCACCGCACCGTTAGGAAGCTATCCCCGAGTGACGTAGGCTTTATAATATTTAAAAAATTAAGGAAATAAAACCTTTGCAATGCCGGAGCTACTTGTGTATTTGAATGTTGTAGATTTTGTTGAGGATAAATAATAATAGATAAATATCTATCGGCTATATAAATTCATTGTTAATATACAGTCAAGAGCATGTCATACGTTACATATCGGACTCTGTACCATTCTTAAGTTCTATGTCATAAGAGCCGAAATTGTAGTAAAGCTCAACTTCCACCTGACTGTACCTATCACTTTTAGTTTCAACAATCACACTGGATAGTTTTATATGCACGTCATTGCATTTGCAAAACACGCGAAACATACATTTTAATCAAGCCTTTTACATAATATTTGGTATTCATGTCTGGGACTTGAAAAATTACTATTTTTATACATTAAATTATAATGTCAATAGCCGATGCGATTGCGCCATAGAGGGTCAACTTTGTGCACTTTCTTCTTCTTCTTTGCATAGAATAAAATAAAGTCGCTTCCCGCTGTCTGTCCCTATGTATCTTTAAAACGACTCGACGTATTTTGATGCGGTTTTTTAAATAGATAAGAGTGATTCGAGAGGAAGTTTTTTTTAATTTTTTAGAGTAGCTTATTTAAAGAATAATAAAATGATTATGTAACATTCATTGTAAATGACGTGTCTAAGTGCCCGCGAGGGCCCACTGAATAAAGTATTTTTTTATTTGAATATGTATCATATAATTTTCCGAAATTCCCACGGGAAAGCCGAATACACACAAACGAAGTTGCCTGGGTTTCGCTAGTCTTAGATATTAACTTTCTTATATCATAATATAGGTATAATGTTAATTGAGCACCAATAAACACTTGTTAGATTATGTGAAATTCAGTTGTATTGATGGTTATATTCAAATATTATGTAAAATGCTGTCTTTATTGAACTTGACAAGTCTGGTAGTGTATTTGCTATCTCGCCACTACACTACCAGACTTGTCAAGTTCTTCAAGCTAACCTTAGCTAGGGTTCAAAATCCTGTGCACGGTGACCATTGTTTGTTTTGTTTTGAAAATATTTTTAAAAAGAAAAACTTCTCTCCAGTTGGGAATTAAACCCACGTTCCTCTCGATATCACTGAGCTACCTGGAAGGTTAGTCATGGCGGTGACATTTCTCATTACTTTAAACTTCGTAAGTCCAATCACAGTGCACTCATCTGCCTAAAGTTTCACAACCAAGCCGGTGTAGGTAGCCCATCGTTACAGATGAGATTCTACTATTTTTAGAAAACGGTGACTATGAAATTGGTGATTGATTTTTATATTGTTAAGCAACTAGCCATTCTTAGATTATTAAAGAAAAATTTCACCTTCCCGCCCACGGAGGGATAATTGTCTTGGTCTGGGTGTTTTCAATGTATCTTCATTATCATCACAGCCATAAGAAGTCGACTACCTGGACACAGTACCTCCAAAGATTCCAGTCTAACCGGCTGGAAACAATCTGCATCCAGCGACCTAGCATCTAGTAGGTACGCATACAGTACACGCGTAGTACAGTCAGCAGTAGCAGAAAAGGTAGTAGTTTTTAGAGTAGATTAATTAATTACATAAATAATTTATTACTGCAATGTATTGTGATCTTTGACGAGAGAAAGTGTCTGTGAGGACCTACTCTCTGAATAAATATTAGAGGTACGGCACAGCGGATAATCCGCTCAAATCGGAGCAGCCCGTCTGGTGAACGACCTCCACCTTACAGAAGATCGCAGCCAAATAGCATTTTATAGGGTCGGCAACGCGCGAGTGATACCCCCGGTATAGCAAGCGTCCTTAGGCTACGGGGACTAGGAGGCCGTATGTCTGTTTGCCACCTTAGGGCATATATAAAAAAAACATTCAAACTCACATTAAATCATACGTCTATAGCGTAATATGACAGTAATCTTTTATGTATGTAACATAAATGTGTAATAGTCTGGAAGTTTAAAAATAAGGCTAAGCAAGCATGGTGCATGCAGTGACATAACATGTAAATTGTTATTGATTGACAGCGTCACTATTTCCTATGGACTCGTAAACATTTTAACGTCCAGACATAAGTTGTTATGTTATAGAGAAAGTCGGGCAATATCTCCGTTATTTACCTATAAAGGAACCTATATATTGCAACTGTGCTATACGAATTCGGTGAGGTTTTAGTAACAGTTGCGGGAGAGAAAGGCTCACATCACACGCTTACTGTCATAAAATTGATCCCAATGGTATCATTGGGATCAATTTTACCATTGGGATACAACACAATAGCCCTACAACTAGGAACACCCAATAGCCCTACGTTATTGTATAATAACGTAGGGCTATTGGGTGGGTTCGGTCAGTCGAGCTGCGGGTAATTATCTCTTTAACTCTTTAATTAAATGTAACTTTTAAAATTATAAACTATGACAAGTAAATTCAGAAAGATCCATATTGTATTGTATTAACAATATCGTGACCATCTGTGCTGAGTCCACAATTATTAACAGCAACCTTTGTAACTTCTAATATATAGTAAAAAATATTTTGAACCTGTTTGTGGTCCAAAATAAAATAAAAATTTGTGTTCAAACAGAGAGCGAAAGCGCGGCGCGGACGGCGGAATCCGCTAGCGGCTGTCGTTCTTATAATTCCGTGTATTACTCTAACTAAAGGGCCGCTAGTGGGAAAGTTTTTGGGTAGTTCTGATTTCTTTCATTCTATATGTATTTTAGGGTGCTGAATCCTAATCTGAGGTTTGTAGACAAAATTTCGTGACGCAACACAACTAGTGTATATGCCTTATTACTGAAAGCAATCTTTTCAAGGCAACCCTAAGGTAACGAATTTCTATATGGGGTGGGATAAGATATGGAGTGGGCTGGACTAGCAAAAATAACTAAATAAAAAAATGATAGTCGCACGCAACACTTGGGACAGCATCTTTAATATTATTACAAAACATAGACTGGACATTAAGCCTACTTGTAAATTCTATATAATCTTCGTAGACATTACTGAATGCAGCAAAACCAGTGCTTGACACGATTTTCAATGAAAGCATTAACAAATAATTATGTATTACGTTTGTTCCGGCTGTGGATACCTACTGTTATTTAATGGCACCCGATTTATAATGCGTTTATGAGAATGAATGACATAATCATACATGTGGAGTGCGTTTCATACAAACACCGGCGATTTTGTTAGCACATCGCAAGTAATCACAACAGCGAACGATAGCTCAGTTAGTAAAATTGCAATTACCAACTGTTCCAAATTGTGGAAGTACCATATTTCTTTAACGTACGGCAATACGTATTGCCTAATTCTTATTACGATGAGTAGATACGTTGAATTTATACGTCTTTCGGATGTGTCTATAACCGCGATAAATAAAATTAAAGAATTAAATGGACTGTATAACCTGTATTTCACATTTGAAGCGAAAAGACATAACAATGGATAAAAAGGCAAAGCCAAAAAAAGGAGAAATATTAAAATTTTAATTAGATAAAAGTAAAATTATCAGACAGGTCGAACAAAAGTCGTGGACAATCCCCTAATTCTACAAAAAATATTCGTATCTTCATCTCCTAACCTTTAAATTACTCCTCGCAACAGTAATTCAAAATTTTATTTGTTTAAATCCGGATGCGACTATTAAATTGCCACTATATACAATGTTGAGAGTCGTCTGTTTGTCATGCGGAAGTTTTGCACTCATTTCAAAACCATACCAAGTTATTATTTTTTACTATTGTATAAATAACTGTCTAATTACTTGTGGTTCTTACTGCATCGCATTATGTGTTCCAAGCCCTGTATACTAATCATAAATTAATTATAATTCTGATATAATAGTGTTTGTATTTGTATGAATTAACATTTTTTTTAAATATGATACTAGGAAAATACTAGCAACTTCGTTTGCGTATATCTCGCTTTCCCGTGGGAATTTTGAAAAATCCTTTACATCCCTAGACGTCGTCTTAAACAACCTACATTCCAAATTTGGAATCTCTAGAGCTAGCGGTTTGGGCTGTGCGTTGATATAAGTCAAATCAAGTCAGACTTTGAAATATAAAATTCAAATTAAATTAAAATTTTGAATTTTATATGTCATACTAATATTATAAAGGCGAAAGTTTGTGTGTATGTCTGTTACTCTTTCACGCTCAAAGGCTGGGCCAATTTATATGATATTTGGTGTGTAGGTAGTTGGTACCTTGGATTAACACATAGGGGTACTTTTTATCCCGAAAAGTATGCGATTTCCGTAGGATTTGATCAAAAGTCTGACAGAAAAAGGCGTTTTTATAAAATAGATGAGACTGTGCTTATATACATGCAAACGAAGTTGCGCGGGTTTCGCTAGTTTCATATAAAATTCAGTCCTGCCTGACTGCTGCAAAATCTATATTTATAGATTTAGAGCAGAAAGTGAAGCAAAATGGTGCTAGTTTCGATTAAGTTTTTTCCAACAGTTTATTTGGATTATTGCTGATGGCAAAACTTTTTATATTTTACTCGCGATATCCGCTCCTAGGTAGATAAGTATTTCTAAGCGGCGAAAACCTTCCGTTCCCGTAACCATCCGGTGCAGTAACCTAAATACCACAGAAAATAAAACAGTTGCTAGACTAAAGATGCATCTCAAACCCAGGAATAAAATTATAACCAATTATGATCGTGATCCTTATGTACGAACAAACGGCAAACACACCAAAATTGACTTTGTGTTGTTCAGGCGTAGATTTAAAATTAATAATAGTTTATTTATTAGTTACTTCTATTTTATTAAGAGCGTATATAGTATATTGGAAGGGAACGTCACCTTATCATATCAACCCATAATCATCCCACTGCAGGGATACGAGTCTCCCTTCAATCGAAGGTGATTAGAGCATACTCTGCCACGCTGCTCTAATGCGGATTGGCAGAGGCCTTTGTTTTCAAACGGCCACTGACTTGGCTTAACGAATGTCATCCATCGACAACAGCCGGGACCGGCGGCTTAACGTGCCCTTCGAAACACGGAAAAGCTCGAGATAACGAATCCCATCGAAACACTGACGAGTGTCGACGTCGCTTAACTTAATTTCACTCAAACAGGAACGTAGTGGCGTGTTAAACCATACAATAATTTGAGATGAAATCAAAACACTTTCCGATAGATTAGTAAAAGGAGGCCAATAAAATTGTGGTTCGCATAACTTCTTGCGTGTGGTCGTCCTTGCCATGCTATCTCCTTTCATCGGTATTTATAATATTGGTAATATGATCTAAATTTGTATGACCATACGCAATAATTTCCAAATATGTTTTTACACAGTGTTTGCGCATTTAAAAATAACAACTTGAGGCATTATAGTTTTTTTTATAAGCCAGCTAGCACAGTTTTAGATCGTTGTCATGGCGTTCGTTGTCAGGTTCCAGAGTATATCCTTTTCTGGGTTTTTATGTTTCGGGACAAGCCCACCACACATTCCCACCACTGTGTCTCCTAAAAATGATCAACAACGGCGACCTTAGCTTGACAATAAGCAATGAAGCTTATTGACGTCTCAGGGGTGAAACGACAGGGGTCTTGAAACTCACAACAAATTAAATCAACCGTCGAGTACGTATGTACTCCATGCAATCAACCTATGGCAAGCAAACTGAGCTACTTCATAAATGTTTATATTCTTATAGTACTTTTTCGCTATGCTTTTTATACGACCATTTTTCATTATGGTTCTTCACTTTTTTCATCTCTCGCATTGTAAAAACCTAGTTTACTTGATTTCTTCCATTATTTTCCTTCCAAGTCTTCACCATCCTCAATACAACCTATTCCGAAAGGGCTACTATAAATTCAAGATTCAAGATAGGTAGGCAATTTATTATAAGTACATTTCGAAACATCAGTATCAGGTTATTGTGTAAATATTATTATAAATTATTCGACGTCATGTATATTTGCCATAAACCATCCAACTACCATATAACCTGACCATTCTCTGTACTGCCCTCTCACTTACCTTTACGTAATGTTGACACCTCTTTAATCTTTTATATGTTTAAATACGATGGCGGACGAGTGACAAAAGCTCAAGCAAGTTAAGCAACTGTTGTCGATGAGTGACAGTCGTTAAGCCAAGTCGGTTAGAAGTAGGAGTTGCCAAATATTTTAGTGGAAAAAAAAGAAACTTTTTTGATTGGATCTAAACATAAACATTAACTTAAATCTAAACAAAAACCATTATTCTAAATAGCACCAAAATGGAGGCACACAGCCATCGAGTACGTATTCTACGAAAATGCTTCCGTGTCATTGATATACAAAAAATCCAAGATGCACGGTTTCAAACAAAATCGACACCCAAAAGTGTCACCAATTATACATATGCAGTTATAGTAATGACGTAAACATTTTTTGCAAATTCACACCATAAGAGCATGACATAATGCGCGCACAATTTGGAATAGTGAGCTCATTTCTTGCAGACAGTTTTCAGACAATTTTCTTCATGATTCAGACGCATGATTCAGATTTGTATATCAATGTTCCGTGCGTGACGCTGATTTTCAGTGGCACCATTATGACGGAATGAGAACAACAAAATAATCTCTCGAGTGAGAGACGCATGGTGTGCGACGAAATTGCTAGAACAGCGGGGTGTTTCCTCATGAACCTTTCCGATGTTTCCGATTCCTAGAGAAATTTTCATGTTCCAAGATACTAGATTAAGATTGACATGCCAGCAGTCGCCAATGTTTACATGCAACAATTCATCACCATCATCTCAGCCCGTTTCTACCCACTGCGGAGAGTGCGGAGTATAGGCCTATCTTTTTGAACGCTATCCAACTCGGTCCCGTGCCATTCTCGACCTGCATGTCTTTTTATCGTCCGCCCATCTCGCAACTGGACATCCGACGCCTCTTTCCCCTACATAAATGTATACAAAATTGTAGAAAATGTGCCTTTATTATTGTTTTTACGAACAAAAATACTCCATTTACATAAAGTACACTTTTGCATAATTACCAAGACATTACCTTATTATGTAGGTAATTAATTAATACAATAAAATTGTCGGTCACTTAAAAATATTTCGTTTAAGTAGGTGTATCAAGTTTATGTTACATAAACTTATGTAATCTATGGTACATATACTTTTTTTTTTAAATTACGCACAAGATTAAAAACTTGTTAACATAATCATTCTAATTAAAAAGTACTTACTAATGTTTTCACCTGTTGCAACTACTTACTGATTTATATGAAGATAAGCCTCCGTTGAGTAGCTCGAACGACGACCCTAGCCGGTAATTGGACGGATTTCGTTATTTCAAGCTTCTCCGTGTTTCGGAGGGCACAATAATCGTCAGTCCCGGCTGTTATCGATGGATGACAGTCGTTAAACCATGTCGGTGGCCTTCAGGCGGCTTGAAAACACTGGCCATACAGACTACGTTCTTATCCCCTTTGATTGAAGAGAGTCCCGTGTCCCTACAGACCCTGCAGTGGATTGATTATGGGTTGTGATATAAAGTGACCGGTGGCACTGTACATTTTTTCATAGACATTTTTATGCCATCGACATCAAGAGTGTTGGTTTTAATGATAAAGAGTATCTACTCGTAGCTATTATTTCATACGTATAACCTTGAAAACGTAATAGAGAATCCGAAAGTAGTGAGCTACCAAGAATAATATATTATAGTTGACATCATCTCATTAATTCGTCACATTGTCATTGTCATTCGCAACTCGTCCACGACATTTCGTCAAACGCAGAGAATGTGTCATTGTACTGTCGCGCACGAATTAAAATTTTACTATTTTGTGGAACAAACCTTTATTAAACTAAGGGTTACGGAACCATAAAATATGTAGAATTATTATTATGTGTAAACCAAGATGCAGTGGAAAGTACGCTGGAAACATTTGGGGAAGGCCCTGTATGTCCAGCAGTGGACTTCTTTTGGCTGAAATAATAATGATGAAACAATGATGTATGCGTATCTAGTTACTTCTTTATAATGACACAACTATTTGACAAATCAAAATCACAGATTAGGTAATACTTAGTTCCATAAGAATCAGCATGTTTTGGTTGCGTGGTTTTACATGCAAATTATGTCATATAAAAATAATGAAAGTGTATTGTTATTATTTGTGTCATTTCATTGGAACGATTTCATCGTTTCGAGGGACTTGAGATTACGAAATCCATCCAAACACTTTGGCTAGGTTCGACGTTGTTTAATTTGCATACTTATTCGTTTTAGAGTGCGACACAGCACCGCCATCGGGTCTCTTTAACTTAAAGAGAGAAAATCTTTTTTAATTAATTACTTAGTTATTTTTAAATTTCAGTTAGTGTTTTTTTATTTTAATTGTAAGTTTTTTATATGTTTTGGTTTTCATTGTAATTGTTTTGTATTAGTTATAAATTGTGAACCAATTTTATGTCAAATAACAAATTCCACTAATTTTAAACTTAAAAATAAAGCTTGTCATTATGTCATTCCGAAGAGCGAGGCCGAGCCTCACGACCAAGTTGTAAAGGCTAGTTAACTTCGGGGAAATTGTCCGAATTCTTACCACGTCCAACCACGTGTCTTGACGTAATAATGTGATTGTATTGTTATCCAAGAATCCTTCCTACTACGCCTGTTGTCTTTTGATTAATACGTTGTGATTGCCAAGTCAGGCATGGCTTGCTTTTCCTAGACATGTGTTTGCTCCAGATTTTTTTTATGTAACTAGATAATTTTGTCCAGTTGGATCTAGATTACAGATTACTCAACAGATACTTCGTAACCTTCACTGTACGCTCTAATCCTCTTCGATAGAAGGGAGTTCCGTATCCCTGCAGTGAGATAATTAACTTTCCGAGAGTGTCTCCTTGTCGATGTCGAGGATCGTGACACCAAGGTAATTTAGTCACCGCTCCTCCATATCTATTCCGATCTTGTGCCAGATGGAGAACTGTGCTTGTCGGCATCTCCAGACTTTCCGTTACCTGGTCCATCCATCGTCCAGGGCTGCGTCCTATTGGTGTTTTTCCCTCCACCTTGCTTGTCATCATAAGTTTTTCAACGTTGAAGTTCTAGACAGTTCTGGAGTGTAGATCAAGTTATCATAACATTCATAAAAATGATATTGATGTGACGATATTAACATATTAATTGTTTTGTTGTTATAGTTAGTAATTTTTATCGAGGGCCTTCTATTATACCACTTATTGCTGTGCCTGAAAGTTATTACGATGGCGACTTTAGTATGTAAGCAATAACATTATTTTTTATAAGACCTTTTGTAGTTTGCTGCTTTAGCCGAGTCCAATAAGAAGTGCCCGCTGCGGTTTCTTTGCATAGTATATGAATAAAGTTGCTTTTGCTGTCCGTCTGTCCCTATTTATGCTTCTAGATCTTTAAAACTACGCAACGGACTTTGATTTGGTTTTTTATAACAGACAGAGTGATTCAAGAGCAAGGTTTATATGTATTCTTAATACATTAAGAAATTCTCACGGGAAAGCGAGATACACGTAAACCAAGTTGCGCGGGTTTCGCTAGTTTAATAAAAAAACAATCCGCCCCGCTAGCACATATTGGAGAAAATTTTGTGGTGTGGGTACCGCGCGCGCAACAACTACTGTTATTGTTTTGAGATAACACTTTCTACATAAAATTCAAGGACATGCACATCCGTCGTATAGTGTGCAATGTTCACGCTGCATTCATATTGAGGTTGCTATGGCGAAATACATCGAATGACGGCATAACAAGAGCGTCTCTTGCAACTTCCTGCATACAATAAACTTGTAACGATTTGTTTATTACTAAATTAGATTATAGTATGTTTTTGCAACATGCTTTATGTTATTTCGCAATTTTTTATTAATTAAGTAGGTACAGTCAAGACAAATATGTAGGTATGCAGCAGCCTGCAAGGCAGATGATTAAAAGTAAGATTTTGATGCTAGTCATGTAAGAGGTATGATTCTTTGTAATTACAAAATACAATATGAATAATCTTGTTATAAAATACTAGCTTTTTTGCCCGCGACTTCGTCCGCGTGAAGTCCCGAAACCGGTTCCCGTGGGAACCACATTGAATTTCGGGAAAAGCTATAGCCTGTGTCACTCCCTGATAATGTAGCTTTCTACTGGTGAAAGAATTTTCGAAATCGGTCCAGTAGTTTCGGAGCCTATTCCAAGCAAACAATCAAATCTTTCCTCTATAAAATATTAGTATAGATGAATAAAATTCGTGTAAATCTTTTCATGCAGTATTTACTTAATAAGCTTAAATAGTAATCCACGTACTGTATACTTATTTATGATTTTGACTGTACCTGTTAAGCAAGGAAAATGAAAGACACTACATTTGTTTAAGTAAGTAAAAGTTTCATGAAGTTTATAACAGACTAGCGAACCGCCCCTGCTTCACGCGGGTTTAACTAAGGACCCCTAATTTTTTTGAAACATTATATCCTATCGGGGTCCGGGGGTAATGTACCTTATCAACGGTCACAGAATTTTTCAAATCGGTCCAGTACTTTTGAAGCCTATTCACTGCAAACAAATAAACAAACAATCAATCGAATCTTTCCTCTATATTATTAGTATAGATAAGGATTTATTTTAATTTTATTGTACCATGTTCATTGAATACTCTAATTTACTTATTTCTTGCCTTTCTTCTCGTAAGTACCTACCTATTTATATAGTCACGCACCCATGAGTGACACACATTGATCTATCTCTTTAAATCTATAAAGAATCTCCTTAAGTGTACTTTTAGTAAAAGTTCTCATACAACATTAATTCTGTACAGCCAGTGCTTGGGCTGCGTGCCCTTGATTCTATACAAGGTTATAGTTACATTCTGTACCAATAGATGGCGGTGTCGTCGAGTTAAATCGCGCTATGGTTGCGTTTTTGGAGTTGTATAAGTCCTTGGAAGCGTCTAATCTTTTATAGATATCTAAATTTACTCTTCGTGATGGAATGAAATATGATATTGATATTATAGCTATGCTATGCTAACATATATTTTTTATTTTTGTGATATTAATTAACAAATTGTGGAAAAGCATGTGAATGTGAAATGAAACGCCAACGAGTTGGCGTTTCATTTCATAAAAATATAATTATCAATTCGATACGTATTTACGTATCGCACGCAACTAATCGTATCGATTCAGCGATATATCGCAACATTCGCAAACTCTGACAAGTCTGACAAATGACAAAAAAAAGGCCGTAACTGGTTTTCTTACCAAAATTCCTCTTATTAGTGGTAATTTTGCTTTTCTTTCCGAATTGTGTAATAGCTTATTTATACAGTAGACTAGCTGTAACCCGCGGCTTCGCCCGCGTGGCCAAAGGGAAAACGATGTTTTTTTCTCATCAGATTTTAAACAAACACATCATGATGATGTCCTGGATAAAAACTATCCCATGTCCTTTCTCGGGTCTCAAATCTAAAACTATCCCTACACCATTGGAATCGATCAGCGGATTAATGTGAAAAGGTGACTCTGTCTGAGTTACTTTCGCATTTATAATAATACTAGTGAAACCCGCGCAACTTCGTTTGCGTGTGTTTATTTATGCACAGTAGCGCCATCTATAGCAGACTTTTGATGAAATCCTACGGACATCGCGTATTTTTCGGGATAAAAAGTACCCTATGTGTTAATCCAAGGTATCAGCTACCTACATAGCAAATATCATAATATTGGCCCAGCGATTTGAGAGTGAAAAAGAAACAAATATACACATACCTTTCGCCTTTAGAATATTAGTACTGATTAATTACACAAACATTTATTACTGTTTGTACTCTTAGTGAGACCAAGTTTAGGTGAGGACCTAATCTAGAGTCAAAGTTTAAACACGTCATCTCTCTCTATGGTCGGTCCTTCATGTCTGATGATCGTGGCCATGGTGGGATTCCATTCGCGAATAGTTGAATTGTCTCCATCGACCTCTGTCTTTGGCAACTTTGGCGATCTGATATAAGGTTGATGGTTTACAGGTTACATCGACCTTATATCATGTATATATAAACGTTTATATATATGTACCTATATATAAATAAATATTAGATATACATAAAATGTATGTTGCGGACAGCGAGTAGTCCCAATCCACTATGGTAGAAACATTTTTAGAGTTCCGTAGTAAACTACAAGGAACCCTTATAGTTTCGCCATGTCCGTCTGTCCGTCTGTCCGTCCGCGGTCTAGCGCCTAGACGGTTTATGCTAGAAAGCTGTAATTTGGTATGTATACTTATATTAACAATGCTAACAAAGTGGTAGAACAAAATTTTGAAAAATATTTTTTCTTGGGGTGCCTCATGTAAAGTGGGAATAAATTTTTTTTTTCGCACCGACCCCATGTTGTGGGGTATCGTTAGATAGGTCTCTTAAAAACATGGGGTGTGGGAAGATCATTTTCCGATACAATGATCCGTTTGCGAGTTATTTACATTTAACGTGTCAATTTTCGTTTTGCATGGTGGTCCCCCCCCCCACTATCTCCGAAAGTCTTGAGTTTAGAAATTTGAAAAAAATCATGTTAGTAGTCCATAAAGTAAACCTAAAAGGAAACCTACAACGAGTAAGTAGGCACTACCAGTTACCGAATAATAGTCGACGAACTGATAATATAAAATTTATTTATTGAAAACTTACAAAAGTCATAAAATTTGACTCATTTACAAGCAAGCAAAGCACATTAAATATGAACCCTACGCTGTGCGTGGTCCGACATGCACTTAATCGATTTTGTATATTTTCCTACCGACCGACCCTCGAATTGCCCCGGAAATTACCCTACACTGTGCATGGCCCGACATGCACTTGGCCAGTTTTTTTTTTTTTGTCATTCAGTAGACAAACAAGCAAGCGGGCTATAAGGATAAAAGCTTGTCGCGAGATATAATTACTAACATTTACTCGTACTAAGTTCGATAATAATGATTTCTATTACAGGTAAATCTCGCTTTTTTTTACTTTTTAGTTTTCACTGGACAGGTTTCGCAGTGCCATCTATTGTCGAAAAGCGGTACTAGTCTAATGAATAATAATGCGCTCCGATATTATAATATAGGGGGCATTCGGGAGGTTATAGGTAGGTACTGTTTTTGCGATTGATTTAACCCTATAATGTGTTATACAAAAGTGAACCATTTTCGAGATATTTAATATTTTAATGTTTAGTTTTTAATTCCCCATTTTTTCAAGTTCAAATAATATACTTATTTTAAAGGGCACTGATTTAAAGAGGCAGTTGCAAATAGCAGTTTTGGTAAGTTAAAAATTATAAATGGCACGTTTAATAACTAGTTCAGCAGTTAAAACTAAGCAGTAAAGTAAACAAAAATGAGCAATAAAAAATAATGAAATGGATCAGTGAATATATAATTGAGCAGGAAAATAATAAATGGGCGGTCAAAATTATTGAACGAGCGGTTACGTGTGGGCAGTAATAAACATAGATTCATCATCTCTCAGCCACAAGAAGTCCACTGGACATAGGCCTCCCCCAAACATAGATTAATATTGTATTAATAAATCGGAATTTGTCGGTAAGAAATCTCATTCTGAGCAATTCTATAAACAAGGAGGCGGTAAAATAAAATATAAAAAAACAGTACTTAAATAGTAATGAAAAATTAAATTACTTTGCTTTGACTGAAGGAATTAAATAAAACAAATGGTCAGATTATAGGAAAGGGTGCGCAAAAATATATTTGAAAAAAAATATCGCCCTTGCGTACAATTTTGCGCTTCGACGGCCGCTCGCTCGTCTCGCGCGTTGTTGTTCATGTCATAATTTTCAAAAATGATTTTCTCGAAAACTATAAATTTTAGCAAAAACCGCTTTTTTTATGCTGCTCAATTATTTTTAGAATTGACATTGTAATATGATAAAATAACCGACTAATAGATTTATTACTGTCCATGTTTTTACTGTCGCAATAATTAATCGACCGCGATTAAATTATATAACTGCTCAATATGTTTTTGAACTGATCATTATAACATCTCGAATATTTAAATAACAGCTCAACAAATTAGTTCCCTTTAGTAGTATCAGTACGAATCATTTATTTTTACTGTTTCTGTAGGGTGGAAAATTATTACCGTTTACTCAGGTCGCACTTGAGGTACGGTTTAATTTATTACTTATAGGTTTTTTTCCACAGGTACTAGTCTAATGAATTTAATTTGTAAATTTTTTTGCAATGTAACTAGCACCAGCAATTTGAGTACCTATATAATTTCCTGATTTTGCAGTCACCCTGCGACAAACTAAACGGGTTTATGTACCCATCTAAAATAAAATACCGGCCGGCCAAGGGCAAGTAGAACTCGCGGTTGGACTAAACGAAAGAGTGCGCAGGACTTAGAAAAATTTCGATCTATTCCAGGACTTTAATTTTAAAAAGTCGATTCGTAAATTTGTCGAAGTCTCAGAAACAAACAGGACTGACAAATTTTCGAATCTATTTTTTTTCTTCAAATCTCCCCTCCTTTTGTCCTCATAGTGTCGGGGGGGCAACTAGAGAAGTATCTCTTACAACTAAAAGTATTTACTCCTTTACGTTAACTTCCTAATGGTCACCATTTACGAGTAATTGGCCATTCTTTGAATCTGGTCTTTTTACAATATGGCGTAAATCTCGAAAACGGTAGCCCGGACGCGGTTGATGCAAAGGGTTAAATGTGTTCGTAAGTGCTCCCCAACTCGATGGAACCAAAATAAGGGATAAGTATTTTTCAAGACAAAAAAAAATACTCAATTTTTTTTTCATGTTTTGGCGTCTCATAGTGCCCTAAGTCTATACTCCATCCAACCCCACCAACTTGCCCCTAACGCGACTGACCTATATTTTTTCCTACCTATTCCTTTCCTATAGTCTGACGTCTGACCGAACTCGCGCGGGGGTTCCGCACCATAATATTAGATAAAATACACTTTAATTTATAAACCGGTATAAAAAGAGTCATGTGCCAATGTAAAATGTACAAGAAGAAAAAGTAACTACAACTTTACGGTTTTCATATTTTATTATAATTCCCATACTTGTGCTAAATGATCTTGCTTATTCTTGTATATATACAAATATGTTACAGTCATTGTTATTAAATTGCTATTATACATAATGACAGGTCATTAAAAAATTATAAATAATAACCAAATTGTCTAACAATGTGATAAATTAATCACTTTGTCCGGACATTATTCATAACAGCGGATCAAAGTTAGCCAAAGTATTGTAATGAAACGCGGAATCATAAGAAAAATTTATGAGCGGGAAGTATTGTTCGATATTTTTTGTGTCTGTGTGAGTGACATTTGATAGTTTGCGTTTTTGCCATGATTTCTGCTAATGAATCTTATGCCTGCTTCTATTTAAAGGCTCCTTCCTCTTCACAGTAAACTAAACTAAAGTCTGTGAATTATTATAGACAATAACGTACTTTCTGTTATTCGCCACCAGAGGGCGCTGTTTTTTTCTGAATTCACGATTGTGTAGAGAGTTACCCGAACATGGACAATTGGCGGCGATGATGGACGATCATTTGATGAGCCATCATGGCCCATTGTGAAAAGGAGGCATAATATGTCCGTGCATATTTCATATCGATTAATTTTTCGACGTTATAGGATGTTTGGAGCTTTCGTGCCAAGTAGGTATAATGGAACGGAATATAATAATGAAGTTCGTTTTCGATATACGACGTTATTAAGTCAATTATGTAGTTTAGGTATATGGGAGATTGCTATTGTCGATGGATGACTGTGTGAAAAACACAGTGGAAAACACTGGCCTCCGCCAATTCGCATTGGAGCAGCGTGACAGTCTAGTCCTCTTCTTACAATGATATCTTTTCAATGTTTGAGGACAGAGGCGACTGAGTCTGACGCCGTGCAAAGTAAAATATTTAAACATAACATTGTTTTTAATTAAATAGGTAATAAAAAAACATGAATATTATTAAAAGTTAAAATATAGATGTGGCACTTTATACTGTTTCGCTTGCCGATTGGTAGAAAAAATAAAAAAAAAACAAATGTCATTCATTTGTTTGTTTTTGTTTCTGGCTAGACCAGGCTAGACTTGAGTTCTGAGAGTGGAAGTGGAGTGACTGAACTGACAAGACAGTTCCGCCATTGATGTCTTGATTGTTGTTATTTGAGCTGTTTGAGCTATCTGTATTTTATATTATTCATTATGCCTAAAAATATAACTACTGAAGTGCGTGATATAATTTTAAGAGTGAAGGAATTTATGGACGAAGAAAAACGTATGCAGGTCCCTATAATACCACTAAGTAAAGTCTATGTGCGAGTTTCTGCGGCCACAGGTGAGCGTCTGTTAAATTTTTCGATTCTAGAGAAAAAAAACAGAATTAATATATAAAATACGTCTAGAGTCCCATTAGCCACATATAAACCTGAGAACTATGTTAGTATAAAACGAATGAAATTACTCGGTTAAATTAATAAATAAAATTATGTATCACAAACCATCGCCGGCATTACTGAAGCTGTGTTTACATACGTATATACCTTCAAGCTTGTAAATCGACTGGGGTAGGCATCGGACAAAGATTAAGCTACTTATTAAATAGTGGAAATTATTGAAAGAATGTCAAAATACCTAATAGTCAAGCTCAAGAACTGCCAAATTAAATACACAATATCTTTCAATTACAGCTCGGGGTAAACATGTATGTGATGGTATTTGTGCTTGTTCTCGAGTCTGGGTGTTTTCTATGTATTATAACTATACATTTACATTATGTCCGATGGCTGGTACTCATAGCACAAGCAGGTTGAGCCGAGCTTACTTTAAAGATCAGGCGCTGCGTGAATTATTTATTTCGATTATTTATAAAGAAATTCAGCATAAAATAGGTATTACTTACACATCATCAGTATACATCACTCTTTGCACCACTGTTGAAGCATAAACTTGCATTACTTGTATGAAATACTTTTTGATGTTGTGGAAACTAGTCACAATTTTTGATTTTAACTGACTTTTGATTAGATTTTTTTGTCATAGTCATGTTTTGTTAGGGTTTCGTACTTCAAAAGGAAAAAACGGCACCCTTATTTGTCCATCAGTCTTTGTTGTTTATTTTGTTGTCCGTCGTCTGTCATTCTTTGGAACATTTTCTTTAGTGTGTGCTTTATTATAATTTACAGGTGTGTCCGAACGAACAGTACTTAATATAGTCAAAGAAGCCCGCCTTGTAGAGCAAGGACTGCTGGATCCAGAAACGCTGAAGAAAGCTCCGAAAAAGAGAGTACGAACAAAAGGTAAAATAGAAGTAGACGAATATGATCTCCAAGTTATTCGTAGGAAAATACACGAATTTTACGCGTTCAAAAAGGAGGTGCCCACAATTAACAAACTACTACAAATATTGAAGGACGAAATCAATTTCAAAGGATCGAGGGAGACATTGAGGAAAATATTACGCAAAAATGGCTTCCAGTTTAGAAAAACTAAGAATAATAAAGAAAAGGAGCCAGTGCCAGAGTCCACGTCTTCCGTGCCACCAATGGTAGCTCCCTACATACATACAATGTTCAGTCATAAAAATATACAATCCTAGGTCAAGTTTTTATATTCTTAATGTTAGATAATAATTATAGTAGGCTGATTATTATCATGATGGAGTATTTTACCGAAAATCAGGGCCAAATCTCGTAACTAAAACAGTTAAATCTAATATCAATCTCAATAGCTATCTTGCTCATTTTATAAATATTTTGTATGAGCAAGATATGTTTAGAAACTTAGTCAATCATCAATGTAGTATAACGTGGAAGGAGCACTTCAATAGATGTTCTGTAGCAAAGGGCATTTGGTATTACACCTTTACAATGGAGCCATTTATGGTACTATGGTTTGACTGTGTCAGTCTCTAGGGAGATTTTATATCTGCATTCAGGGTACAGTCAGGAGGAGGTCAAATAAACATGGAACATAGATGTCCAGCATTATACTTCCAACAGTGATGTATACTGCTTGAGATCGATGTTAGATTTGAACTGTTTCTGTTATTAAAATAGACCCGCAGTCGCTTTTGTAGTATTTAGGTTTTTTACAATAATATACTCATAACCATTGCAATGGAACCAGAACATCACAGTCTTCCTTGTTGTCTTGTTTCTCCGCAAATAGGCAGCTGATGTACCCATTCTGTATGCAAACAGTGGGGACCAGAACATCAGTCTTCCTTATGGTTGATTTAAGAGCACACTCTTCCACCATTTACATATTTTGCAAGATTTATCATTTTAAGTTTCTCAAAAACAAGTTGTTGATGTCCCCTTTTAGGTAAATAATACGTAACAACATAATGTAAGACAATTAAAACATTCTAGAACTTTATTGTAAAATTAAATACTCCATCTTGCTAAATATGAATTATAATTATAAGTGTTCTGTGCGCTTTGCTTTAATTGTTTTTCGCTGTACATACTTTGTTTAAATTTGCCTAACCGTGCCTGCATACGCACTAAGGTGACCTTACTTACCTACCTTCATTTGTTGAGAAGAATCAAACCAAATCATAATATAGTCATAGGCCTTCACAGACACTTCCTTTCGTCGTTTACATCTTTAAAATGAAATAATTATAATTATTAGAATTCCCAAGAAAGGAGGTCGCACATCGTCCAACATTTTTTCTTCATCTTTTGTTTTTTTTTTTAATATACTTTTTTACTTTTCGCTTTTTTCTTTCAATAATTTTCTTTATCATTACGATTAATACACATCCACCAAGTCAAATGTGTTTTATTAATTGAAAAATAAAATAAGGACATGGTCCCCAAGTCCCTTCGTACACAAGGCTACTCAAATCTTCCGATACTCGACGATTTTATTCTCCAAGCTACTACCGCCATTCAAATCCATATCCATAGCCTTGTGTACAAAGGGGCTAAATGTCACTCACCAACCAGTTAAGTGTAGATGCCAGTTCTCACTCACCGAACGAAACGTATTGCTGTTTCATATTCTGTGTGAGGGTGGTACTTTCCCAAGCTAGCTATTTTCATAAATGTTATCACTCTATAAATATAAGACGTTCCTACATAATGATGACTTTTGTTCATATGGTAACCTTTCTGGTCGAACCTGGTCAGTTACAGTCGGCCAATGAAAGAGTTGAGCACGGTAGAAAAGATTTTTATGCTAATAATATAAGCATCGATATGAAACTGTGATACAATGTGAATATAAATTCTTGTAAATTCCCTTCATGCATAGAAAACTTAAATCTTCTCCTCTTTCATTGGCCGACTGTACTATCAGGGTAGGATCACGTTAATAATTATTACTACCTATTATTGATGTCTAATGATACTCTTTGTAATTCTATATAGAGTAGGTATAAATTGGTACAAAGAATATATTCTAAAACTTACTAATATTTATTTATATTCAACATCGCTTCAGGTGGATCAACTGATTTGTGGTCACCATTTTGCACGTTTTATACCGTTCCCAATTCATTTGGCACATTTCAAGTGTTTAAAGATGGTGTTCGAAATAGTTTTGTCATACCTTATTGTGGTAATATAATGTTATGTGCTTTAAAGCAATAAAATTTATCGAACCATTGCATTGTATGGAGCATTTTGTGCCAAGTATATTGAAATTATAGCTAAATAATAATGGCCCCGAAAGTTGTGTGTGTTTCGTCCAATGTTAACAATTGTGTAATTCATACCGTTTAATTTCGCAAATATAAATTAGCATTTTTTGAAGTAATTCGTTATAAAAAATATTTGTAAATCTATATTGATAATGAATACGTTGGCAGTCGCGCACGTAATCTTGGACAATAAGGCGGATTTTAGAGATGCGATAGCACGCTGACCGTCGGCGCTGACGGCCGAAAATTTATGAACTTCTAGGAAGCATATTTTAATAACTACTAACGGTTCGATCATACATTTTGCTGTCAGCGGCAGCGGTTAGCGCGACTAAAGGCTCCTTTACACGATGCCAGTTTCTTGAACATTCAAGGGCCATAATTACATGCAATAGTGGCAGCAATAATTGTCATTTAGACAATGCATGTCATTTATTGCTATAACATTATTGTATGCAACCGGCATTAAACTAGCATCCTGTAAATGGGGCTTAAGAGCCAATATAGACGGACTGCTCGAGCAAGTTATTGATCACAGCTTGAAGCAGTTCATCCTGATAGCTTCCGCGCAGCTGACTGCACTTTGCGGTTGGTTGGTCTTCTCTCCTCTCACCTCCGCTTTGGCGATGGGTGTAAATCATGTATTGTTTAGGCGATGTTCATAGCTATTTCGCAAATTTTAGGCAAACGCGATGTGCTAACCAGAATGTACAGATAGATCTCCTAGTTATAGTGTGTAGAAAAAATGTATTTTGTGGTATATATTATTGTGTGTAAAATAATGAATTATTAATAGTTAAAATATTGCTTGAATTTATGTAAATGATTTCTTATAAAATATAAATTCAAAAGACGTCTTAGAGCGGTTGCAAACTAGCGTTATGATTTTATTAGTTTTTAGGAAACTTACATCACAATAACATGGAATTTATTATGTAGCAGCTGTATTTAGCATTAGGCTTCTACCAAATTATTATTATTCTCGTAACAAAAACAGTTAAAATCTAGTATAACTCACAAGGGCTATCTTGCTGTAAATTGAAACTAGATGTTAATGTTCGTGAATAAACCCGTTGATGCGAAAGAAAGGTGAGCGAGAAAATCCACGCTCCCTCGCTTATTTCGCATTTTGTTTGTGCGAGACTGAGTGTGAGTTCCAATATTTTTGACGATTTTTATTTTTGAGACCCGCATTTTTTAATTTATATACACACATTTCTAATTTTTTATACAGTGTTGCATTGACAAAATGTGACAACATATTTATGCCGCTGACTGTACCAACCATCTGTGGAATGGAGTATTAAATGTTTAGACAGTGTTATGCTATATAGCCTAGAAAATATACTTATGTAGTTATAAAATAAAACTTCATTTTATTATTTCGTTTTACATTTATTTCTTAACCTGATACAAATTAGTACCTAAATGCGCCACACCGGTGTTTTATTAACGTTATTAAACAAATTGTATCATTCAGTGTGGCAGCAAGTCATGTTTTAAATTGTTAGCTAATGTTAAAATTTGTTCAATAACTTTTTATAACACCAGTGTAGGGTCACCATACAGAATGCAATTAATGACGTTTTATAACTGATATAATTACGACTTATTTTTAAAGACTATGGATTGTATGGGCTACATAATAATAGAATACTCTGTGACACAATTTTTATTAAACCGAAACAAATATTTAACCTTTTAAACGCTATCGACCACTTTAGTTGCCAAACGACCCCGTGTACAATACGTGTCAACTTAAGCTGTCTAATATATTAGTCTTATATACAGTACAGTGCCAGAAACTTATCTGTGCCGGTGGCCAAAACTAGAACTAATAAATACGCCTTGAATACCTGGACAATTACTTTCAATAGCTTCAATACTCCGCCGCCGCTATCGGCACAGATAAGTTTGCAATGTACATGTATATATCAATGTAAAATCGATAGGAATGTGGGACAAAACTGGAGGACGAACGAGGCATAAATGAAAAACTCGTGTTCATGATGTTATATGTATGAGGGTCAGTGCACTCTGGCGGGGTGGCGGCGAAGAGTTTCTCGGTCAAACTTGAAACAGATTTTCAAAGCTAAAGAAATTAATTACACTAACCTAATGCCATGATGATCAAAATCACACTTTTCAATTGCACATTATTGCTAATTCTCAAGGGCGGATATTAACACTACACATTAGTCTAATAGATAGAACGTTTCTCTCATCACCAATTAGGTCGAAGACTACAAGCCTGTAATCGCCGTGGTAGCAAATAGAGTTAAACCAAAAATCCCGAAGATAACGACAGGCCTGGTCGACTAGCTAGCAATGGCCAACGTAATCCAGGCAAGGCAAACATTTGTGTGCATATAATTATGCGCCACCTACCTGTTTTTTCTTTAATTTTTATTTCTTTACCCTCTGGAAGAGATTGTTTTAGCGATACGACCGCCTGTTGTGCTTTACCTATTTGTATGTACTTTTAATTTATTTTTTGGTCCAATAAAGAATATTGTATTGGACACATGTCATTGCCTTGGTCTGGATGTTTTCTATGTAAGTATTTAGTTACAAAAAAAAGTATTTAAGTATATTTATCAGCAATCTAGTACCCATAGCTTAGTTGCTTCGTTTTGGACTAAGTTGCGGTGTGCGATTCGTCCAATAATCTTTATTAACTTATTATTATGATAAAAAGAGTTCAGTCGCACGCGACTGGTATCCGATGCGTGGCGTCGTGTGCGGAGATAGACGAATTTGTATGAAAGAAAGCTACGAGCAACTAGTAGGATACACGTATGCTAGTCGCTTGTGAATCGCGTCGTGGACAAACGGTCTGAGGCTATGGATATGGCTAGTATAGCTTCGACCTGTAATAAAATTTAACCAAAATGGCACTAGTTATAAATAAATCTAGTCTCACTTAAGATTTTTTACCTTAAACCTTAAATATTTAAAGCTTAATGTTTATTATATTGGATATTATAACAAATTTTTTTAAATAATGAAATGCAAACGTGAGCTAATATAAAAAAAAAATACCCCGAATATCGAAACACGGATATGTTCTGGCGTGACCATCTTTATTTTAAAACGAAGTGAAGGGTTCGTTTCGTGTGCTTGCCGCAATTAGTGTCAATTGAGAGTAGCTGGTACTTTTTGACGACTTATCTATCGGCAACAGTTGGAATCGACAGCGTAACCCTCCGATACACGGTATGAAATGTGAAATGAGCATTTAGTTTTTCGTGAAAAGGTTCATTTTGAGTTGCAACATTATATATTATTATTATTATTGCGATACTTGAGTATTCCAAGATTTTATTACCATTAACAAATAGAGCACATTATTGCCATGAAAGTTCATTACTAGTTACGACACTCTTCATAATAAATGCGCAATCTTTTAACGACTAATCCACTCTCTATATGAAATCGGAGCTTATTCTTAAAAATATACCTGAAATTGACAATTTAAACACCTACCGATTAAATAATATATTTTTTATATAACATTAAATTTTAGCACTCCATCATTATAACGGCCTTCGGGCGGCTTGAAAACACCGGCCTCTGCCAATCCGCATTGGAGCAGCGTGGCAGAGTACGCTCTAATCACCTTCGATTGAAGGGAGACCCGTATCCCAGCAGTGGGATGATTATGGGTTGATATGATACATTTTACCACGAATAATGTTTAACATATTTTATAATTTCATAATATGTATTTACTATTGCACTTTGTTGCACTCACCTAAATAATATTAATTCAATATACACACTTTAATTTAATAAAACTAGTTTTAGTGATGTCGGTGCGACTAAAGTCGCGAGACATCGCCAGCACGAGCATGTATGTTTTTTAAGTTATCGAAATATTTAATATACACACAAATTAAAACATATCTACGTCTAGGTATAGGAGATTATATTCTTATAATATAAAAACATTAATTAAAAAGATAAGCTCTTAATGATTGATTGTTCATGAGCACTTATTCTAACATGCGAATATTATAAATGCAAAAGTAACTGTCGTTACCTTATCACGTTTAAACTACTAAACAGATTTAGATATTTGGTATGAAGATGTGATAAAGAATAGATTTTAATCCCGAGAACCACCACGTAACGGTTGTAAAATGGAGTGGAAATTTTTTTGATTTATTAAAAGTCTATTTTTATAGATTATTTTATATTTTAGGCTCATTAAAAAATAAAAATCAGGCAAGAAATAACTAAAAATGATTGTATTAAACCTTAGCTGATCTATTTTTAATAAATGGAGCATTTAAATATTAATTTGAATGAAACTTACGTAAATTTTTCTCAACGCTTCACAACTACAGTTTTTTTAATTTTATTTATGTATTTTTTTATTATATCTAAGTATAAGTATACCTCTCGTGAACTTCTATGACGAAAACCTCTTTGTTAAGAAGGAAGTATTCATCCGTGTGGTTAAAGATTTAACTTTAGAAGATTATTTAGACTAAGGAAAGTTGGCAAATCATTTTTGGTACAGAGCTTGCGAATATATAATAAAATATGGGGAATACATTAAAAATCTTTCAGTTATAAGGTTTAAATCAAATGTTAAAACTTTTTTAATAAACAAAGCATACTATTCTTGTAATGAATATTTAAATACGAAATCTCCATGGCCCCCATGTGAAACCGAAATGTTTAAAATTGTCTGCAGTAGCCAATGTATAAAAAATTTCACTGACAGTAAAAGCGTGGTAATATTAAAAGACGTTATGTGTACATGCGCCGTAGTGTCATTAATAAATTGTGTTGCATTACATTAATAACTTTAAGTTTTCTATTTTAATTTTAAGTTTTCTATGACAACGTCTGATATGAATGAGGATGTCATGTCCAAGCTGGTGGTGGCGTCGGGAGTCGGGTCGCTGAGTTCCCTCTAATATGGTTAAGCACAGTGATGGCTGGCTCTCGCGTCAATTCGTGAACCGGTGCCGCCTGAGACTGGTCAGCTCTTTTATATCAGCACTGATTTTTTCTTTTCTTTTTTTCCTTATTTTACAAACCACTTTTATTGATGGCATTCCGCGTATTTTGTTTATTGTCTTTATTATTATTGCTTTTTTTTTAATTGCTTTTTAAATTTATTTTTAGTTACAGAGTAGCTTATTTAAAGAATAATAAAATTATTATGTAACATTCATTGTAAATGACGTGTCTAAGTGCCCGCGAGTGCCCACAGCACAGAATAAAGTATTGTTCAATTTGAATTTTGAATTTATACTTTTATTAATTTTGTATTCTTTCAATACTATATGTATAAAAAACATTGAAAGAGAAGAAAAAATATAAAAATAAATGGAATAACAAAAAAGGCCGTAACTGGGTTTCTTTCGCCATTTCTTTCCCCAGTGGTCATATTGCTTTGTTTCCGAAATGGTGGTAGTTTATGGAGTAGCTTATTTTTTGTAAGTGACGTGTCTAAATGCCCGCAGAGGCCTACAGAATAAAGTATTTTTCGATTTGATTTGAAAAGCGTCAATAACTTTAAAAATGTGTTTCAGCAACTGGTTGTGTCTGACTGACAGCTTAAACCACTAAACTTAGAAACACAATCTTACTATCTTTTAAATTCCTATGGGAATAAGAATGACGGTAATGCGCGGACAATACAGTCGTAACTACTAACATATATTTATTTAAATATTAATAGAAATTTATAAATTGATGTAGTGATTGTATGGAAACGTACGTTTACGTACTTACATAGTATTACATCTAATTCGTTAGTTATAAAATATTATAAACAGACGTAATACGTATTTATAACGCTAACATAAATAAGAGTAAGTAAATAATAAAAATAAATCTATGTCAAATAATATCTATGTAACCTATAGAACGCCAGTCTTAAATAGAAGACATAATTTTCATTAATTAAAACTGTATATAACGTTCTGGAGTTACCATATTGCTGTCACGTTTTTGAGATAACTGTCCCGAAATTTGACTTCTATAGAAGACTGTAACGTTTGAAGGTTAAAACAGTCCATTTTACCTTATGGTAAGCAAAGTGGAGACTTAGCTGATGATAAGAACGCGAACGTCTACTAATACGTCAAATTCTAAGCATATAGGCCGCAGGTTACTAACCACTGCACGAATAAATACTTAAATAATAAAAACTAAAAATAATTTTATGAACCCCCGACTCATGAATAAACCTTAATGCCAATTTTCACCAACCAACCTTAACGTATTTATCCCGTTAGGCAAACTATTTTGACAGCTGGTGGCCCAGTTATCGGGCTCGGGTTCCATACCCCGCCCGCAGAGCGCAAACATTATGTGATGGAATTTGTGTCTGTCTCGAATAAACTTAAGGTGGACTAGGTTTAAGTTTATACTCAGCTTTGGTTAAGCTAAGTTTACCTAACAAAACAAACCTTGGTTAGCTTTAAAATTAGCTTAAGATTTATTATCATGGCTATCTTTAAAGGGTAGAGGTTTCACATAACAACGCTAAATTTCAAAATAGTTATAATTCGAGTGCGGAGGACACACAAATAAATGCAACTAAACTAAATGGTTTATCAGGTGCATGGTCTATCACCGAATGGACCACTTTGGAAGATTTTTATGTTATTCAATGAGTGCCACTATTTTGGGCCTATTTAGGATAAGGTGTTTTGTTTAGATTTTATGATAATGTTTAGTTACTTAGCACCAAATAAAAATAAAATAATTTATTATGCAAGTAGATTTACAAGAAAAGAAACAAGTTTGCACGTCAATATTTTTTATCCAACTAGTACTTCAGACGTGATTGCCTGTTGTGAAGAATTGCCGCTAATCTTTTGTAAAACGTATTGGTGTCTAATTTGTTGGTAAAGTTGTAAAGGTAGCGTATATATATATATTTTTTTTTTTTTTTTTTTTTTAAATTGTGTTTTAAAGTTGGTGTATCGTTTTCTCACTGTTTATGTACAGTCAACAAATGAATTAAGCATGCCGTTTGTGTTTTTTTTTTAATACTGCATGAAATTATTTATTACAGTTACGTTTCGATTGCGGGTGTTGATTGGTTGTTACAATGACCCATCTCACTCTGTCAATATGTCATGTTAAAAAAAACGACTTTAGAAATAAATCCGCGTTCAATCACAAAGACTGCTACGTTTATTTTGGGTTTATATTATACCGTCTAGTCTAGTATGTTTTACACACGATGTTGTTACACGCGAGTGTTAAATGTTTACTTCGAACAATTCTTGATTATAATGATCTACTTTCCGCCTGTGTGTCGTAAATAACTTATTTTAGTCGTTATAGCACATTATCGATTAATTTTCTACTAACGTCACATTCTTTCACCAGCCTTGTTGGACAGGGAACGTCTTATTTGACCATAGAGCCGACATAGGCGGACTGCTCGAGCAGTAGCCATCAAGATACACGGACCGCTCTTGCAGTCATAGTCAACAGCTTGAAGCTTTCGTACGACCGCCCAAAGCAGTTGCAACTGCCCGAGCGGTTCGTATATGTATGTATGTAGAACACTGTTCACTATGCAGCCGCAGTTTGAAACAGTACATGCTGACTGCTTCAAGCGGTCCGTGTATTCGGCCCATGTACACGCGACACTGCTTTGTACACTTCCTTGTCCAACATTGAGGGATCTAAATATATTATAATCTTAAACCAAATAACTTCACTCGCAACAATGAATAATGGAGTTACATTTTCAATCTTAAGTTTTCAAATAACAATTACAACAGTAAAATACATGCGTTCACAATAGGCTTGTCCACAGAAGTTAACAATTAAGTTTAGGCAGATGCTGAGTTAAAAAGACGGAAAAAATATTATCATAAAAATAATATTAATAGAATATGCCACGCTCTTGATCATGTACTGGAAACGAAAACATAGTCCTGACTTGTGTTGTTACAATTTTGTAATAACCACACATTTCGGTCCGAAAACATCATTATACAAAGTTGCTATTGCATGTGTGTTGAAGTGTATAATAGCATTACTATTTAAAGAGGGTCCTATCTCAATTACCATAAGGAAATTAAGGACATGGCTGACAATAAACATTTTTTATAGTCACCACCAGTGTTTCATACAGAATTTGCATGCGATGTTAGCTGAATATTGGTACCGTGACTGTATTTTATAATAAGATCTTATCGTAAACATATTCTAAGCAAACAAATAATCTATATTATTTGGATTCGACAACAAATCAATGGTTTTAAGTCACCGCATAAAAAAACTGAGATGACGCGTGCAATAATATAAGCAAACAACTCAATTATAATCAGACACTTGTAAGCAACTATAGGTATGGTGCGCAAAACAGGACACAAAGTAAAAAAAAAAAAGAATGGATCCTCACCTATTGTAAACGTTAACGACACAAATAACACTTCATCTTAAATACGGTACTTGGTAAGAACCGAACGTAAACAGGTAATAAATACCAAAGGGGTCTTTCAAAGTACTCGAATACGGATCGAAGGACCAAGGTTGGTTTCACAGCTATCCGGGAGACCCGTAAGGGACCGTACGGGCTCCTGAAACCGAGACATACGTGATGCCGGGTGCAGACTGTTGTAACGTAACATGTAATGGAGTGGAGACTTCTAATTGGCATAGTTTTTGTTATTTTTATGTGTATTGTATAATTAAGCTGTAAGACTCCCAAATAAAATAAAATAAAATAATAAGTAATGTAACAGAATTCCCATAGTGTGGACGCGTTCCGCGCACGAACCGAGCATTTAACTCGTGCTCGCCGCGATCGATGGTGGCAGAAAGCACAGCGCTGCGTACACACCATGAAATGCTCATTTCATGTTACATCAGTCTGTACCTGGCAGTCTGTACGTGTCTCCCGGACAGCTGTGAAACCATTCCAAATGTAATTGCGCCAAAAATAAAGTCCTTTTAATCCTCTCCTGTACGCATGATTCGCTTTGGCGAGTAAAATTTGTGCATCCAGACGTTTCGGTTCCCGGGGACGTCGAAGGGGCGCTTAGCAAAGGTCCTCCTCCTCCTCCTCCTCCTCCTCATCCTTCTTCCTGACTTCGTAGGTTACGGTCGCGTATGGTGACTCCTCGAGATCATATTTCTGAAATGATACTCATAATTTTTATTCTTTCCGTTTCAAACACACTATGTCGCTCATTTCATATTTCGTGTGAGCCAGATGGCGCTCTATATTGAAATTTAATTTTGACAATTTTAGCTCCGAGAATATGCCCTCTACATACCCTTTACTGTAGTCAATTTCCCTGAGTTATTTAATAAAGTGATTAGTGATATGATGAACTGATAGATTTCGCATGCTAATTTGTCTTGTTTTCTTTACATAGTATAAAATGATGTCGCTTCCCTGTCTATATGTGCGGGTTTCGCTAGTTTACAATATATATAAAAAAAGCTGAACACTTACCGAGGAGCTACTGCCTGATGCGCTGACATAGGACGGAGCAGCATTCTCCCTCACTGCAGCCTTTGGCACCGGTTCAATGCCCTCTGGCAAGGGTATGGTGGAAGCCAGCCTGGCGTACTCCACATCCATGCTCCTTATGAATGGCGAGGCCAACGCTTTCTTAGCTGATTCGCGGTCCTCCTCATCGTAAGCCTGCAACAGCTGCTCAATGGTCTGCATTTCTGGTACCTCACAGTTGCTACCCCACTCCTGGAAAATATAAAACAGTACACAATTAACATTAAAATAATAAATAAAGAAAGAAATTATTGATAAAACCTTAACCTAAAATAAACATCTGATAAAATTTACTAATATAACATTAAAACATATGCCCGAGAAAGAGATTCCTAAATTTTCAATTATTAATTGTACACAATTCACACAGCGGCAACTGGTGGCCATATTTAAACTTGCTTGTGTTGTGGGTACCAGACTATAGATATTTTTTTATAATCGTAATCTATACTAATATTATAAAGAAGTAAAGTTTGTGTGTTTGTATATTTGTTAAATTGTAAGGGGTAATCTCGGGATCTACTAAACCGATTTTAAAAATTCTTTCACCAATAGAAAGCCACATTATTGCTGAGTGTCATAGGTTATATAAAAACCCGAAAAATAAAAAGGCTTTTATGTGGTAGTCGGTTTTGCAAAGTGAATCGGAGAAAAAACGGTAGAATGAAAGCGTTTCTTACGAACGCCTGTACTAAAAAAGGATAATTAACATTATGCCCAACGAAGTGGGCACGGGTCAGCTAGTAATCTAAAAACGAGAAAGTGAGTTTGTTTGTTATTCCTTCACGGCTTGACAAGCCGATCATTATGAAAATTTGCATACATATTTTTAGGGGTACAGAGCCCAACATAGGCTAATTATTACGCGGGCGAAGCCTCGGGTAACAGCTAGTATAACATACAGAAAACACTCAGACTCGAGTCAAACATAAATGCCATGCTCTGGCATTGAAAGTACTAAAAAAAACCGGGCAAATACGTGTCGGGCCACGCACAATGTAGGGTTCCGTATTGGCTACGCATTTCTTACTTGCAGATGAGTACAATGCCATATTCTATGACATTTGTACGTTTTCGTCAAAGAAATTTTACTTAATAAGTTCGTCGGCTATTAATCGGTAACTAGTAGTGCCTACTTAAACGTTATAGTTTTCCTTGTAGGTTCACTATATGGACTACTACCATGAATTTTTTCAAATTTCTAACAAGACTTTCGGAGATAATAATTCGCAAACGGAACATTGTATCGGAAAATGATCTTTCCACACCCTCGATGTTTTTAAGAGACCTATCTAACGAAACACAACATGGGGTCGGTGCAAAAAAGAATTCACTCCCACTTTGTAGGGGAGGCACCCCAAAAAATATATTTTTCAAAATTTTGTTCTATCACTTTGTTAGCATTGTTAATATGAGTATACATACCAAATTACAGCTTTCTAGCATCAAGCGTCTAGGCGCTAGACTGTAGTAGTATTAGGCTGTAGTTTACTACGGAACCCTAAAAACGAGCTGTCAAAACTGTATTGAGGTTTCAAGCCGGGTACAGACTTACCAAATGTAACATGCAATGTATCACGTAATGCAATAATTTGCCGTCCACTTGGCGCAATGTATCATGCAAAGACAGGAAGGGCACAGCGGATAATCCGCTCTGCATCTTTCGCAGCCCGTCTGGGGAAGGACCGGCCTCGGCCATGTTGTGTTCCTACGGTGAGTAAAATCTCCAGAGCTCCACTTTTTTGGCATTGCGTGGGTGATACCCCCGGTATTGCAAGCGTCTTTAGGCTACGGTGACGGCTTACCATCAGGTCGGCCGTATTATATACTTGTTCGCCACTTTTGTCTACTTGTTCGCGTTAACACTATCAGCACTATTCTCGTAACAAAAACAGTTTCATCTCATTTCATACTCACGCACTATCTCGCTCAATGAGTGAGACTGCGCTTGTGATTGACATGACATTGTAACTATTAACTATTATTGTTACGTGGCAGATATATTATAGATCAGAGTTGAAATGGATAGGTAGTACACTTTTTCTTATACTGACATACCTTGTAGGCCTTCTCGGCAGCCACAGCGTCACCTCTGGCGAGCTGTACCAACACTATGGCGACTGTGAGCCTGCCAATCGCGCCCATGTTACCACTCTCTTGGTGGAAACCGATCTCACAGCGGATACTGTCCACTGCCTGATCATACCTGAATCATAATACGTCATCATTTATTATTTCAACCCTTAATCATTCCATTGCAAGGATAATACTCTTCTTTTCCAATGCTAATCATTCAAGAACACTCAAGTTAAGCAACGTATCGATGGAAGCAGCATTAGCGGCTTACCATGGGTTTATAGCATCAAACCTCAGCTATGGTGTTATTATGTGGGGTCACTCGGTTGACATTGACAGAGTCTGTGTTTGGGTTATAAACAAGGCATGGTTTTTGAATAGCTTTGTTCAAAACATGCAACATTTTATTTCTGCCATGCCTAATAAGAGATCTTTGTGTTTTTGTTAAGTAATGCGGCAATGCGGTGATACTCCGTTAAAAAAAATAAAGGTTTGCTAACTTGGTATATCAGCCTCGATGTCATAAAGAAATCTTCAAAAAAAATGTATTGAATAACGCGATTACGCTGTATAATAAAATACCCAGTAATTTAAAAATGTTAAATGGCACTATATTTAAGAAAAATTTGAGTGACTGGTTATTAAGAAATTGTTTTTACAGCATTAAAGAATTTATAGAACACTGTATGTAACAAAAGATTATCCATACTAACATTTGCACGTCTGCTTGCAGGCTGAATACATTCACCAATGTACATTACTAACACCTCATGTAAAATTTTTGTGTATTCTGGCAAATAAACGATTTGATTTGATTTGAATGTTTGAATGGGTTTCGTTATCTCGAGCTTCTCCGTGCTTCGGAGGGCACGTTAACCCGGCTGTTGTTTTATGTTGTGAAAGCACCGGCTACCAATCCGCATTGGAGCAGCGTGGCAGAGTATGCTCTAATCCCCTTCCATTGAATCCCTGCAGTGGGATGATTGATACAAATCATTGATCAATATTCCCGTGTAGTAAGGAACGAAAAAAAGTCGCTATAGTAAAAATTGCATTTCTTAATTCGCACATAAAACTTCAGAATTTTATTTCCGCATTTAAAATAAACACACCAAAACTTACCGCCTCAGACTGACGAGAATCCTGGATGATTTGCTGATGTACTCGGAGCCTTGGTGCTGACCGCTCTCCGTCTACAAACAGAAATATATAAATATTATTTGACAATCGGTGGCGCGTTGATAGTGACCGTTTTACAACATGGTTGGCTCGCGCAGACGTAAAACGAAGTTCGAAACTCATACTTATAACTCAGTGCATAACGATCGATTTTCAATTGTTTAATAAAGTTTTAAAATCAAATAGTTAATTACTAGCTTTTCCCCGCGGCTTCGCTCGCGTTAGTTTTATGACATAGATTTCGTTTGACAACAAGGCGACCCATAGCGCGATCGCCATCTGTTGGCCGATAGCATCCCATACAGCGCCCTCTATAGTGTTTTTTTTTTTCCCCCATTGGAGTGACATGCTTTCACGGGATAAAAAGTAGCCTATGTTGCGCTCTGTACCCCTGACAATATATATACAAATTTTCATAATGAACGGCTGATTAGTCAAGCCGTGAAGGAATAACAAACAAACTCACTTTCTCATTTATAATATTAGTATGAGTATGATATACACAGGTTGGTGTTCAATCCCAAAAGAAAACAGTAGTTTATAAAACGGATTAACACAATGTAGTTTTTATCATTTAGGTATATCATTTCGTGAACGGGTACCACGGGATTTCGCGGCGTCAGCTGGTCGATATTTTTGAAAGTCAACAGGTAAAAAGCTATCACAAATTATTTGGCGTAATAACATGAATAGACTGACGGAAATGGCACAAATGATGGCGTGGGTTAAGTTATCGAGTTTACATAATGGTTCTTTGAAAGCGCGGTGAGTATGGTTTCAGACGAATTCGTCTTTGAAGGGTTAAAGTAATGATAAAAATAATTATTCTATGCCGGTTTGACATGGCTTCGCTTGGGTATTACTTGATTTTTTTTTCCAAATGAATTAACGATTACGGCATAATATAGGCTACAACGTGGTGTCTAAACTGACGCCTCAGCTTAGCAGAGAATGCACCTTTTCGGTGGCAATATTGTACTTTAAAGATTTTGTACACTATTTTTTATTTGTATTTTGTGTGAAGAATATTGTCATCAAATAAACCCTTTCTTTTCTTTTATTCAATATCGTTTTAGTTAAAGAAATTAACTTAGGCTTATATAGTACGCTATGGGACAACATGACGCTTGGTTTATAAAACAATTGAAAATCGATTGTCGTATGCACTAGTAATAAGTGTTAGTTCTTCAAAATTCACCTTCACTGAAGAAATTTTGTTATCGTCTTTCTCGGGCGTCTTGACTCACTTCTGGCAATATTTAATTACACTAATTTTAGTTGGGTTTTTTCTCGTCATCAACTTCTTTAATAAATTTTAAAAAACCGAGTAAGTACGTGTCGAGCCACGCACAATGTAGGGGTCCGTATTTGCTATGCTTTGCTTGCTGCAGAATCCAATATGACTTTTAAATATTTGCATAAAAGAAATTTTATTTTATAAGTCCGTCGGACATTGCTCGGGAACTAGTAAAGCTAACTTAACCGTTTTAATTTTCCTTGTAGGTTCACTATTTGGACCACTACCATAATTTTTCTCAATTTTCTAAACACAACAGTTTCGGAGATTCCTTGTAGTTTACTAAGGAACCCTAAAAAGTAACACAAGGATTAACTAATCCCAGTCATAGGCTCCAGCGGTTATCCGCTAGTGCCTAATAGTGTTAAAGGTATAATTAACACTGAAACTCACAGATGATACTTCGGCTGCGTGCTGCCATAATGTGACTGCTATTTCTGGCGAGATCTCTTCCAGTTTTCTGGCAGCTTTGGCAAGAACGGAGGCACCAGAATCGCCGGAGCCATGCTGCTGGTACAGATCGGCCGAATCTTTCGCCAGGTTGTACAACTGACAAAAGAAAATAATAATATAGCTGTAATATCAAAAATAGAGCATTGAAAGATATGAGTTGGATAGAGGGGTAGAGAGCTAATTAATAACAAAGATTTTATGCTATAGTGCGCGCTTTTTGCGCTAGTCAGCTAAGGTATGCGAGCGGCAGGGGGGGTAGCGTCAAGCAAATATAACTCGCAAGACACGTCACAACACTCGATTCTGTAAAGCTCCCCCGTCTCACCCCCCGCTTACCTGAGGAGGTGTCTAGCGCTTCCGCGCGCATATAATAAATGTAATAATGTCAGCATCATTAATAAACTTAATAACTAGGCTAGGGAAAGGCGCGCAAGTTCGTTTGCATGTATCCTCCCGCTTTCCCGTAGAATTTTCGGAAAATCCTTTCTTATCGGATGCCAACGTCATACAAAGAATACACCCTCCAAGTTCCAGTCTCTACGATCAGCGGTTTTACAACAAAGCATTTTATATATATTATAGATATATATCGATTGTAAAATATAAATACTATTTAAAAAATAAATAAATCGAGGGCCCTGCTCACTTCTTTCATTGGCTGACTGTACTATACGTCTTGTGCGTAGCCTGTGAAATTTTGCATTAATATAGTTACCTCGTCCGGGAGCGCAGTTTCTTTGCAGACAATGAACGCGTTCTCCAATGCTTTGGCGGCGTGGAAGAAGGAGCGGTTCTTCTTGTAAAACTCAGACGCCTTGATGTAGCATTCTTTGGACATCTTCAGATCTCGCGCTATGCGGTAACATTGAGCTGCGAAGGAACACAAGATTACAGTGTTAGTTAATAAATAATTGTAACTACTAATCCTATCGTAGAAGTATGAACTAGACTAAGCTTATAATAAATAATTTCTGTTCTCATGCAAATGGATTAATTTTGTTACTCTTTAAACCAACAGTTCAAACAGCGCCAGCTGGTCCCAAAGTGATTGTTAACCTGCTTGTGTTAAGAGTACCAGACAACGAATAATATAACTGTTTTGCATTACAACAAATCATTTATTATGTGTAGGATGAAATAAATAAATAAAAAACATTTATTCAACCACTTAAAACATCATTCACATTAACTAAACATTAACAAATTCCACTAGCTAAGTAAAACAATAAATCCCTATATCCCGTCACACACAGGGCTTATAATATATGCTAGTTGGACCTAAATATAAACATAATGTCGCTCCCCTTAAGTATATTCTAAGCCAAAATATATTTTTGCTCTTTGTTTGTAAGATTTCCCATTTACGGTTACGCATGTACCGTACCTACAACATAATAAAATGTGAAATTACCCATTTCATTGCAAAAAGAATATTACATTACGCACTTTATCATGTTGTATTGAAACGCAGTGTTATGTAGCCGTAAAAGTAAACTACTAACGACTGAATTATTGGCAGGAGACCTTTACGAACAAAAAGGTACTCCGAGCTTGGTGGTATATTTTATAAGCTTTCCCGAATATTCCGGTTAATTACCTCCTTTAGTGTTCACGGCGATGTTCGATAGATTCTGATCTCTTAACACAAATTGCCTAGACATTTCAGAGCTTTTAGCTATGGCAGAACTTAGACCAAAAATTAAAGATTAAAAAAAAAACTATTATCATCAGTGATTCCGGCACCAATTGTCTTTGCTCTAAGACAGCATTCGATAAAGTAGCTACAAAGCTCTCAGTGGAAAACAAATAATCTCTGTAGCTACGTGTTAAAAAGACACAATTGAACACTGCGTTTTATATCTGTACATAATAAATATTATTGTAAATGTATACTTATAATACATAGAAAGCACCCAGACTCAAGAACATACACAAATGCCATCGCATAAATGTTTGCCCCTAGCGAGAATCGAACCCGCGCACCAGCACAGCACCCGACGCGGTGATGAAAATTAGACAAGGAAGAAGTCGGTTCTTATGAATTCGTAATAAAAAAGAACTGTCTTTTATTTTTCGACAACATTATCAGAATTCTTTTCAAATTCTCGGAAGCCGAATATTTTCGTCTCGCAGGAAGGAGGATATTTTGATGATATAACATCTAAATCAATTCTACTTATATAATAAAGAGGAAAGATTTGATTATTTCTATGGACCTATATATTCTACTATTGGACCGTTTTGAAAAACTCATTCACCGTTGGAACTACACACCTATCACCGGGTGACATAGGCTATAATTTATTTTCAAAAAATTTGGGATCCTTACCCCCGTGCAAAGCCGGGGAGCTGCATTATACCTAAGTGTCAGTTTCGAACTTCGTTAAACGTCAGCGCATGTCAGTTTTGTTGGCGCCTAGTAAAGCAATTAAACATTTCAGCTCTCTATAATTTTATTATGGCGTCGGCAACTGGTATTTTTTTCACCTTCCTTCCGTGAAACTAATTAATAAAACATACAATCGATTGGGGGCAAACGGCCGGCGCCTGACAACCTCACGCCTACATAATATATTTTTATTTTTTATACCACATAGGTGGCAAACAGGCATACCTACGGTCGGCCTGATGGTAAGTAAGTATTATTATTATAATGTGCTCAGATATATCACCTTTTATATCATATAGCTTTCAGTGTTACAGGCTCATACTTACACTTCAGAACAAAGGACTCAATTATTATACAAATTTAAAAATGTAACTATCGATACCATAATGACGTTTTGTTCTTACAGACTAGACCTCCGTGGCGTAATGGTTACCACGCCAGACCGCCACCCAGGAGGTCCCGGGTTCAATCCCCGGTCGGGTCATAATGGAAAACGAACTTTTTCTGATTGGCCTCGGGTCTTGGATGTTTATCTATATATATATGTATTTGTCATAAAATATAATATCGTTGAGTTAGTATCCCATAACACAAGTTTCAAACTTACTTTGGGGCTAGCTCAATCTATATGAATTGAATATATATTTATTTATTTATATTTATTTACAGACTAGACTAACTGGAAGGACACGTTGCTTTACTTCTAGTAACTTTATCTTTTATTTATTTATTACCTGCTGTCCGCGGTGTTACCCGCGTTTAGTTTTATGTACAGCAGCGCCATCTATATCAGATTTTTGACCAAATCCTACGGGAATCGCGTACTTTTCGAGATAAAAAGTACCCTATGTGTTAATCCAAGGTATCAGCTACTAACATACAAAAATATCACAAAAAATGGACCAGCCATTTGAGCGTGATGAGGTAACAAACATACACAAACTTTCGCCTTTATTTTATTTATATGTATAGTAGGATTTATAAATACATGTACCTATCTATATATATAAAATGCTTTGTCCTGACTGACTGAGAATCAACGCACAGCCTAAACCGCTCATCGTAAAAATCTGAAACTTGGCAGGTGGACCTATTATATGACGTAGGCGTCCGATAAGAAAGGATTTTTCGAAATTCGAACTCTAAGGGGGTAAAAAAGGGGGGTAAAGTTACTATGGGACAACTTGATTCCTTGGTCCAATCTACTTCAAATTTTACACAAAAATTGTTTAAGAGAATTGATGGAAGACGTGATTCTTATTTTATTGAAAGTCTTGAAAAATATGTATTTTGTGGGTAATTTTCTTCGATTTGATATCAATACTCATACTCCTTAGTGCTTTTGATTTCAATTACATTTCATTTTGACACATTCGTGAAGTGAAATATGTCATCTGTCATGTAATATTTTTATAAATTGTGTATAATCAAACAAAATGATTTCATAATGTCGTCGTAGGTCGTCGTACTATTTATTCTGTTTGTGATCTCGGAAAAACAGCTAAAATTCTAACTATGTATAAATATAAAGCGGACTGAATCATATTCATCGATAATAAACAGTAAGTAATTAAATATTAAATTTTATAATATTTGACAGGGGTCAAGTTAAATTGGTCAATGGTTAAATGGCATATTGATATTGTCTCCTTCTCACTTATAGGAAATATCATTACGTCGACTCGCTCTATTATTTCGTAGTGTTGTTGTAGGGATGGTTGTAGGCTGAGGTTGTAGGTATTGAAATACCCATATACTTTGAATTTTTTTTTACGGAAGTGGTTGGAAAACAAGCTCAGGAATATGGATCATTTGATATAAGGTGATTACCGTGGAGCACATAGATTTTAGGGTCCCTGACCCGTTGCCGACCTATAACAGGAAAAGACAGGATATGTAGCGAGAAATAGTATAAGGAAGGAGTTAGATTTTTTTTATACCAAAAAAGTGGCAAACAAGAATTTCGGATATTTCACTCTCCGAACGAAACGCATTGCTGCTTCACGTCAATATTCTGTAAAAGGGTTCTGGTACTTCACCGGTCGGGCTAGCCATTCCATAAACGCCCACTCCAAAGATTGTAATGAGAAGTATTTAAATAGAAAAATAATCATGTATGCATATGAAAATGTTTTGTCTTGACCGTAAAGACCTGGGTGTGTTAGTGTGATGTATGATATGTAGGCAACCGATAAGAAAGGATTTTTTGAAATTCCCACGGGAAAGCGGGATAAACGCAAACGAAGTTGCGCGGGTTTCTCTAGTGTATGTATATAGGACAAAAATACATAATATGAACCATTTCAGGTAGGTACAGAAAGAGAGAGGCATACTTCTTATAATAATTTTCTTCCTATTCCATTATAGCTTAATAGGCCTTCGTATGAAGTAATTTTTTGATTAGCTAATGTTCAACAACGTACGCGTTGTTAGAAAGAAAACATCAAACCTGAAAAATCATTTGGTAAATTCATCAAGCTAATCAAAAAATGACTTCATACTTTTAACAGATTAGTAGACACGTGGAAGAAGAGTCTAGATCAGGCAATGCAACGTAATACTATATATGTGAGGAAAGCACATTACGAATACATGTGTAGATCAGCAGTCACCCTTTTACAACGCAATGTATAATATCGAGTAAAATGGATACAAGAATTTGGAACCGACTCTCGCCAGCAGCGGTGTTCCCCCAACAACTATGACTCCGGGACCTTCAAGAAACGAGCGTACATCTACTTTAAAGGCCGGCCATGGCTCAGTGACTCCCACGGTGTCTCTGTACTCCATGGGTAGCTGCGGACACTTGACATCAGGTGACTCGCATGCCAACCTCTTACGTAATAAAAACATCATAAAATAAGCTATCAATTTATCATTAAACAATAATTATTTCTCCTGTCATTCTAATTATTCGTCTTAATAAATAATATAGGTTTCTAATATGATACGATAATAGAAAAACAATGATCATTATGTATACGTACCTATAAGAAAATATTTTATAGTTCACTCAAGCAAAAGACTAGCTCCATGGAGACAGATCTCAATGTTTAAGCTGAGTATATACTCAGCCTATGACTCAATGATATTACATAAAAACATACTATAAAATATCATTGCTATGACTACATTTTTTATTTTACGTTAGCTATTAACTTTTTGCATATAAGTTGACAATAAATAAACCATTTCATTTCTTTCAAGCTTTTCCAATTATCACACGCTTTTACCTAACTTTACTAACACTAGGTTAAAGATTTAAACGGTAAGTCGGGTCGCCGAGTCCCTCTAAGGTTGAGCAAAGTGATGGCTGGCTGTCGCGTCAACTTGAACGGGTGCCGCCGGGGGGATTGGTCAGCTCATTTGCATCAGCACTGACTTTTAGTTTTCTTTTTAATTTTTTCTTTTTTAAACCACTTTTATTTATGACACTGTGTATTTTGTATATTGTTTATACAATTATTTTTTTCTGTTTGTATGTTATTATTGATTTTGTATTCTTTTGAATACCAGTTGTATGTATTATAAAACATTGTTACAAAAAAACTAAAATTTAATGATAAAAAAGACATTTCTTTTACCGGTGGTCATTTTGCTTTGTTTCCGAAATGGTGGTACTTTAAAGAGTAGCTTATTTATTTTATTTTTAATACAGAAGGACAATGTCGTGTCTAAGTGCCCGCGGGGGCTTACAGGATAAAGTATTTTTGATTTTGATTTTTTTTAAGTAACAAAATTCTATGAACCCTAGAGAATATAAAAAATAAAATATATTCAATAACAAACCTGCTTGGCTGTATTCATCTGCAGCTGAGTCATAGTCAGGACTCCACCGCAGCAGCGTTGTCTTCAAGCTGTTGGAGAAATAATAAATAAAATAAAAAACATGGCGAAACTATAAGGGTTCCTTGTAGTTTACTACGGAACCCTAACGATAAACCTATATTCCATTCCAATATACTTGGCAAAAAAAATCCAAACAATTGTCTAATTTAAGGTGAAATTCAATATAAAATAAATATGTATCAACCACTTTAACATTATGTAACATCAATAAGGTATGGCAAGCTAATTCAAACACAATCGTTGAATTTCACTTTAAATCTTGTGCCAAGCAAGAACGAAATATAATAATCATATATTTTTTTTACAATTTATAAGTACACATTACATATAGTCATAAAATTGTTAAGTTTGAACTAATGCATTGCTTAATTAAAAAAACAAACAATGAAATAAATGTATCTATAATTATCTGATCGCTTTGGCATAAAATCATAATTTCAATAAATAAACAAAAGCCTTGTACTGTAAATTACTAATGAGTGGCATGTACCTACAAATTTTCTGAGATTCCCATGGGAATTTTGAAGACTGACAAATTCCCATCCTTACATTATAAACGCGAAAGCAACATGACTATAACCTGTTACCTGTTTTTCTTAACTTGACCCATATAGTAAACAATCTTAGCGTGTCTTTTTATTCAATTATCCATGTGTAAAATCGACAAATCGCCAGAATACTAAGAGTGTTGTGTTAAATGCCCATTTCTAACTATATTATTATTATGTGGGTGTGAATGATAATTTTAATTGCCTGTTTTCGTTAAAAAGACGTGGTAAGATTGTTTACTATATGGGTCAAATTAACTTTCGCTTCAACTTTATTAGGATGTTTATGACTACGGGTAACTGGATTATAACATAGAATTGTATTTCGGAAACCACGTCTTGAGCGTAAACCACGGGACTATGCGACTGAAACCGAAGGCATTGTCTCTTATAAGCGTCACATCTGCCAAATTCAGTTTCAAAGTTTGAGTAATGTTAAGGTGCCCCTATTTGTTAACCAAAATGTTTTATAATGTTATTGAACAAAATGTAACGTTAATTAACATTAAAACAGTTTCATTTTGTGCTCTGAATGTTCCAATTTATTTGTTCAACAAGGTTATTTAACATCCATGTTCGTGGACCTTCAGAGATCTTGTGTTTAATGAGTGACTCAAGCAATGACTTCTCGCTTTTATGATTCATATTTAAAGATGTTTTAGCAATTAATAAAGCATAATTGTGTGAAAAATGATTGGAATATGTTTGTGTCTGTAAAACTGAAGAAATGAATACAGTAGTTTAACTAATTTCAACTAAGTACTCATATTTTGAAAATATTTTTGAAAAAAATGTCACTTTCCCGTCTCAGATGGGATTCGAACCCACATCCTCTTGATATCCAGCCTAGTGCTCTTTCCAACTGAGCTACCGGGAAGGTTAGTAATGGTGGCGAAATTCTTCATATCTATAAGCTCGTTAATTCGCAGTGGCGCCATCTACCTGATAGTTATACATCTTGGGTGTCTTAACTATCCCCATGCAAAAATTTCATCTTAATTGGTTCAGCTATTTAAACATGAAGAAGTAACAAAGCTACTTTCGCTATCCTATTGATAATTTATAATTTTTTGCATTAATAATAATGGATTTCAATATTGAACAGATCTCGCAGTAGCTTATTTCAATATTTTCAATGTTGAGGATAATTTCGATAAAAGCAATATAAAAATTAAGCAGTTCAAAAATTTATGGTCATTTTTGTTCAGAGAGTCACATAAGGGACAGGGAAATAACATATTAAGAGCTTCAAGAGTAAAAAAAAACAAACAACGGAATCAGGGTGGCTGTGTTAAGTTATCTGCACTGCATTTAGGGTGAAACCGTTAATATAACTACTAGTAAAACCCCCGCAACTTCGTTTGTGTATATCTCGCTTTCACGTGGGAATTTTGAAAAATCCTATTTTAGTACACCCCTAGACGTCGTAAGGAACCTACATTCCAACTTTGGAATCTCTAGACCCAGCAATTTGGGCTATGCGTTGATATATAGTTAAGTCAGTCAGGACTTTCAATTTTATATGTAATAGATAGAGATTCTAGCCACACTCCAGGCTCTCCCCGCCTGTTACCTCTCTGTTTCAGGTAATTATTGGTCAGAGGGTGCCCCTAAGGTGACTCTCTGACGAACAAGTCAAAGTCAAGAATATTTATTGAAATAGGCCTAATAAAAACTCTTCAAATCATCTCAATTTTTTCATAGCACCAGTTCATACAGCAGATTTGTACTAAAAGGAACTGGCAAGAAACAGTGCACTTGCTTTTTTATGGTACTAATATATTTACAATTACAATGTAGAACACAGACAAGTTTTTGTTTAACAGAAAAAACCGGGCAAGTACATGTCAGGCCATGCACAATGCAGGGTACACATTTCTTGTTTGCAAATGAGTACAATACCATATTCTATGACATTTGTATGTTTTCGTCAAAGAAATTTTATTTCATAAGTTCGTCGTCGGCTATTACTCGGTAACTAGTAGAGCCTACATAACCGTTATAGTTTTCCTTGTAGGTTCACTGTGGGGACTACTACCATGATTTTTTTCAATTTTCTAAACACAAGATTTTAAGATGCAGAGGGGGGGGGAACACCGTGCAAAACGAAAACTGGCACATTAAATGTAAATAATTCGCAAACGGATCATAGTATCGGAAAATGATCTTCCCACACCCTTGATGTAAGAGACATCTAATAATACTGCAACATGGGGTCGGCGCGAATAAAAATTTATTCTTACTTTACATGTAGGGAAGGAGGGGGCCTCCTCTACATGTAAATTATTCAAAATTTTATTCTACCACTTTGTTAGCATTGTTAATATGCGTTTACATACCAAATTACAGCTTTCTAGCATCAAGCGTCTAGGTGCTAAACCGAGGACGGACAGACGGACATGGCGAAACTATAAGTCTTCCTTGTTGTTTACTATGGAACCCTAAAAAGTGAGACATACCATACACAATATCATAAAATTAAATACTAAACTTACAATTTCTCCGCAGCCTTGCAGTGCTCCTGGGCCTCATGCAATTTAGCCGACATGTTGACCTTAAGCTTATATTTAACTTGAGACTAAATTATTGCTTTATCAGGCAACTTGATGAAATTTCTTGGAAAAATCAATAGTATGAGACAAGACAACCAAACCAAAACAGTATATGTCGCTAACAGAGTCTGACACTGAATGAAACTGACAACTGTCAGGTGACTGACTGACATGACATGACAATATTGACAATTGACGTAAACGAATGTGACTTTACTTTACAATGACAATGACATTGACTGTTTAGTGGTATGACATTAGCTATCAGTGTTGCCATTACCCAGAATTCGTATTATACCTATTTTACTTGAAACTGTATTTTACCAATAGATGTCGCTTACTGTCTTTACTCTTTATATTATTCTTTCAAACTTTGGTAACAAATTAATTAGGTTCTCTCTCTCTCTCTTTTATAGGACTAATCAAATTGTGATTAATAATTAATTATTTAATAGGTACATGAGATCTTTGCCAGTTACATACAAACAACAACAAACAGTTACAAACAAGTTACATCTGTAACTCTACACTAAAATATTCGTAGAGCGTGTTTTCTAGGTCTCTAAAAAAATATTATATAGGGTGTTCTGAAATTATATGTTGCATAATGAAGTGGGACATAGTATCCGTTTCATAGATTTTATTTATCCAGCAATTATCAATTTTTAAGCTCATACAATTTTCCATACACACAAAAATAATATTCATGTTCTGCCTTTGTAACAAACCCGGGGTGCCGCGTGGGGGCACCGCGTTCATTCATTATAACAGCTGTTACTACGCGAGCTATACGCCCCGTCCTTGTCTGTGTCGGCGTCGAGGGCGGCCGGCGGGCGGCGGCGGCGGCGTTCCCGCGCCTGATACCCCGCACCGCCGCCCGCGCCCGCGCACCCGCGATGGCGTATATCAAACACGGTCACTGACCTCTGCCAATCCGTAGTGAAAGGGCGTGGCAGAGTAAGCTCTTATTCTATTGAAGGAAGACCCATATCCATGCAGTGGGATGATGGTTGATTTGATAGATGATTTTACAACTGCGTACGTACGTAGCCTGTATTTGATGCCGTCACCACACCACGGTCGGGTCGCGTTACTCTTTGATCAGACTCGACAAAGAAATGCATAGATTTTTATTTTATTCATTCAGACATACCAATAAACAGTGTACGTACACATCACAATTACGTACATTAAATTAATGATACAGTATTATTCTCACGTGTACACCAATTACAGGGATTACAAATTTCACTATTACATTATCAAAACAATCTCTTATTGTGAGTTGCACGAACACATTTTAAAGTAATAATGGCACCTTAAAACAGGGCTCCCAACGTCTAACTAAAAGAGAAAAAGAGGCCCGTTCTTCACCTCTATTTTACCTAGTTACATTGTAGTTACCATGTAGTTACATTGATGTAACTAGTTGGACATAAACACTGCTTGCCTCGTAGTGCAGGTACTGATTTGTGTATCGAAATAGCATTATTAAAAGCTTTTATTTAACTTGTATTTTAACCGAACCGAATCACGCGATTGACTGGTCTAAATAGGTAACACTTACTTAGTAATAAGGGAAAGGGGCTGCGCGGGGGTTGCAGGGCGCGGCACGGGCGGCCGCCGGCTGTCGGACGGCGCTGCGCGGGCGTCGCGGGCAGCACGCGGGGTCGCGGGCGGGACGAGGGCGGTGGCGGCGTGGTCAAACTCAACTCAAACGAGCGGCACCTTTGACCGCGGCGACAACGATTTTTCGCAAAAAGTATTATTTCATTCTTTTTGCTTTTTTCTCTCGTTCTTACTTACGTCAGACAGAGTAAACGGTTGTGTTGTGTTGTGTTGTGGTTTGTGCCAGTTTGTGGTCATTTATCATCTTGCCGTACATAAACAAATGAATGATGAGTGTTTGAACATAGTGTCAATGTTGTGTACAGAGAGTATTCTTGGAGCGGCATTGGGTCACTGGAGACGCGGAGAACTCCCGCTTTCGAATACCTACAGTTGGATTTAGGATTTGCTGGATTTCTTTGAGAGAATGCGAGCACTGAGGATGGAGTGTTATAGGCTTTGCGTGACGAGTGTAGTCGATGGACTGATGGGCTCTCTTGACTTGACAGCAGTGGTCATAGTGAGTGCAGTGAGTGCTTGTTGGCACGTTAAGTCGGCGTGTTCGGTGAAGAACAACGGAGGAAGATACTTTTTTTGTAAGTAACCTTGACATTTTATGCCTAGGTAGGTACCATTTTGTAAATGTATTTAATGAACTTTTAAACGCCAAATTACTGTACGATAGTTATTTGAAATCTAGTAGGTACTTATCTATCTACTAATACTATCAGCTGTGAACATTTCGATTTATTTTTTGTTAAATTTAGCTTGATTGATAGTAATTAGTAGGTAAAGGTAAGTAAATGCATATGATAGGTAAGTCGTTTCCCCGCTTCATTCATAACTTTACATTTTATTGAATGAAAGACAGAGATCGAATGAGTGACAGAGAAAGATAGATGTGGCTATGCGGTAAAGATGCATCTACATATGACGCCGTTTGTCGACGGAAATCCGCCCGTTTTTAGCCTGTTTTAATGCCAGATTTAGTACCTGCAGCCATGTTTTCTACCACTTAAAGTTAAATTTACAAGCGAAGCGAACTTTTGTCTGTATTCAAAAGCCACGCGAGCCTAATAATGCTAAACAGTACAACGGTTCTCGCGCGGTTTTTGAATTACGGCTAAGACGCGGCGTGCTCCGGTCATAATGTGAATGCCGCTTAAAAGTTATGTTCTTTAGAGGCAGAACACGAATATTATTTTTGTGTGTATGGAAAATTGTAATAGGGTGTTCTGAAATTATATGTTGCATAATGAAGTGGGACATAGTATCCGTTTCGTAGATTTTATTTATCCAGCAATTATCAATTTTTAAGCTCATACAATTTTTTAGTAGGTATTCGAAAGCGGGAGTTCTCCGCGTCTCCAGTGACCCAATGCCGCTCCAAGAATACTCTCTGTACACAACATTGACACTATGTTCAAACACTCATCATTCATTTGTTTACGTACGGCAAGATGATAAATGACCACAACACAACACAACACAACCGTTTACTCTGTCTGACGTAAGTAAGAACGAGAGAAAAAAGCAAAAAGAATGAAATAATACTTTTTGCGAAAAATCGTTGTCGCCGCGGTCAAAGGTGCCGCTCGTTTGAGTTGAGTTTGACCACGCCGCCACCGCCCTCGTCCCGCCCGCGACCCCGCGTGCTGCCCGCGACGCCCCTTTCCCTTATTACTAAGTAAGTGTTACCTATTTAGACCAGTCAATCGCGTGATTCGGTTCGGTTAAAATACAAGTTAAATAAAAGCTTTTAATAATGCTATTTCGATACACAAATCAGTACCTGCACTACGAGGCAAGCAGTGTTTATGTCCAACTAGTTACATCAATGTAACTACATGGTAACTACAATGTAACTAGGTAAAATAGAGGTGAAGAACGGGCCTCTTTTTCTCTTTTAGTTAGACGTTGGGAGCCCTGTTTTAAGGTGCCATTATTACTTTAAAATGTGTTCGTGCAACTCACAATAAGAGATTGTTTTGATAATGTAATAGTGAAATTTGTAATACCTGTAATTGGTGTACACGTGAGAATAATACTGTATCATTAATTAAATGTACGTAATTGTGATGTGTACGTACACTGTTTATTGGTATGTCTGAATGAATAAAATAAAAATCTATGCATTTCTTTGTCGAGTCTGATCAAAGAGTAACGCGACCCGACCGTGGTGACGGCATCAAATACAGGCTACGTATGTACGTACGCAGTTGTAAAATCATCTATCAAATCAACCATCATCCCACTGCATGGATATGGGTCTTTCTTCAATAGAATAAGAGCTTACTCTGCCACGCCCTTTCACTACGGATTGGCAGAGGTCAGTGACCGTGTTTGATATACGCCATCGCGGGTGCGCGGGCGCGGGCGGCGGTGCGGGGTATGGATATGGGTCTTCCTTCAATAGAATAAGAGCGTACTCTGCCACGCCCTTTCACTACGGATTGGCAGAGGTCAGTGACCGTGTTTGATATACGCCATCGCGGGTGCGCGGGCGCGGGCGGCGGTGCGGGGTATGGATATGGGTCTTCCTTCAATAGAATAAGAGCGTACTCTGCCACGCCCTTTCACTACGGATTGGCAGAGGTCAGTGACCGTGTTTGATATACGCCATCGCGGGTGCGCGGGCGCGGGCGGCGGTGCGGGGTATGGATATGGGTCTTCCTTCAATAGAATAAGAGCGTACTCTGCCACGCCCTTTCACTACGGATTGGCAGAGGTCAGTGACCGTGTTTGATATACGCCATCGCGGGTGCGCGGGCGCGGGCGGCGGTGCGGGGTATGGATATGGGTCTTCCTTCAATAGAATAAGAGCGTACTCTGCCACGCCCTTTCACTACGGACTGGCAGAGGTCAGTGACCGTGTTTGATATACGCCATCGCGGGTGCGCGGGCGCGGGCGGCGGTGCGGGGTATCAGGCGCGGGAACGCCGCCGCCGCCGCCCGCCGGCCGCCCTCGACGCCGACACAGACAAGGACGGGGCGTATAGCTCGCGTAGTAACAGCTGTTATAATGAATGAACGCGGTGCCCCCACGCGGCACCCCGGGTTTGTTACAAAGGCAGAACATGAATATTATTTTTGTGTGTATGGAAAAATGTATGAGCTTAAAAATTGATAATTGCTGGATAAATAAAATCTATGAAACGGATACTATGTCCCACTTCATTATGCAACATATAATTTCAGAACACCCTACATATATATAAAATTTCCTACCCCTTTATATTGTATGAAAAAGTCAGGTATTAGTTATTGACGTATTAGGTATATTCCTTTGAGTTGTAAATTAATTTAAATTTTACTGAAGCTGTATGTAATAACAATCGTTAGCTCCTTTATTATTATTATCAACTATACGCTTTCCAAGCCTATATTTAGTATTTAACATATGCACACCTATGAAGTTCTATAATTATTATTAACAGGCAACCACCCCAACACCCTAACCACCTTACAAACTATAGAGAGATTCTATCGATCATGAACAAAAAACTATAAACATTTTCTTTCTACTTAAACAAAATTTCGTAAGAGTGACAGAGTCAAATATATTGTATCTGTTACCTCTCAAAACAGCCGCTCCCTATGATGATGGATACTCTGGCTGGACTTGCCAATCGCGAACACCCGAAAGGGACAACTTCATAGTACTTAAGATATCAGTGTTACTAGCCACCAAATTTTACCCCAAAATTTTTATGAAATTCGCCTTGCCTTATTAGTTTTTTTGGAACTGATCCTTTTACAAAATATACCCTTTACAAGATACACTCAGAAAAATACTAACATCAAATACATATACCTCATTACAGGTATTATTCTCAATACGAAAGGCGGCATCATTTTTTAACGATTACAGTATTCTACACGTAGGAGACAGACTAGCAACCTATCACTACCTGGTGCATTGATTAATTTAACAAAGAGATCTAGAGGGCTATTGGATTAATGGTATTTGTATACCGGATGTTAACCTAAATATTGTGAAAGGTAAGATGTGGCCTTAAAGTGAAAAAGACAGAACTTTTTCAGCGTGATTGAATGAAAAAAATGAAACAAATTGCTCAATAATATTCAAGTTTTATTGTCCTTTGAATAAAATTATTAATTTAATGTACATATTTCTTATGTAGTCCACTTTATTGGTAAATGGCATACATGAAGAACGCTTTTAAAATATGTCATATTTCTGGTAGTTTTTCTAAAACAACTTTGTTTAAAATGTCTAGAGCTTAACTAAGAGTATTTTGTACGTTTCCAGTTTTGTCGCTATGTGACACGAATCCACGAATTGCAGTCCATTGGAAATCTGAAACAAGAATTTTAAAAGATTTATAACTTTTATTCAGGGAATAAGTTTTTATAAACACTTTGTCTTGTCAGAGAGTACATAATAATAATAAAAGATTTGTGTAATTTAAGGTACGGCCTTCTTGGCATTTAAAAATATGTCCGTCCGTATATTTTAAATTATTTTTTACGTAAAATATAAAACTAGGTACATACAAACATTACGCAGGTACTATAAGCGGAATGTCAAATGGTGCTATTAACTTGCCGTAGCATAATATTCGGTCTAAATTATAAAAAAATCATTGTTGACGATAAAAGCAGCATAATTAAATTTATTAACGGGAACCATAAGATTTTGATGCAAAAATACCCCATATTTAGGGTAATTTACCAGTTTATCAACTGGTATCCCTACGAATACTATAACCTGGACAAATTAAAAAGTAGTTAAAATGGCCGACAAGCCCGCCCACAGACAAGCCTGACTTTCCGTTTGAGGATAATAATTTGAACGTACTACTTAATTTGGTTGGGTAATACACTTTTTACGGTGATAATAAATAACACAGTTATCACACATTATTTCTGTTCTATTATCACTTATTAATACAGTACGGCTCTTCTTTTAATATTTTTACAAATCTGGAGATATTTGAACTAAAAATCGTACTTACGTATGAAAGGTTATGTTTTGTGATTTCATCTCAGAACGGCTTTTGCAGCCTAATAAGTATTTTACACATCACCATGTTATATACGATCAGTCTTACAACACTTCGCCACCACTTAGTTTTACCACTTAAATTACTGTCAATCACCCTCCACTCTCTTGATCCTTCCTCTGAGCGTAACTCCATTTGTGTTCTATATTTACCCATTAATATATAGGTAATATAATTTAATATCAATAGTCATGTGATGTGTTCGTTCAGAATAATACCTAGTTAATAGTAGGTAAGAGACTAGTAATGATTTACCTACTAAAATTATTTTGCGTACACGCGCCGGTCGGGTCATGATGAAAAACGAACTTTTTCTGATTGGCCTCGGGTCTTGAATGTTTATCTATATATGTATTTGTTATAAAATATAATATCGTTGAGTTAGTATCCCATAACACAAGTTTCGAACTTACTTTGGGTAGCCCCAAATCTCTCAAGCTCAATCTGTATGAATTGTCCCTTTATATATATATTTATATATATATACATTTATATATACTTTATGTATAAATTATAGTTGCTCTGCCTGACTGTCCTCAAGTATGCTTTGATCTTTAAAAACGCAATGTATTTTGATGCGGGTTTTTTAAATAGATACTGAGTGCTTCAAGAGGGAAGTTTACCTATATGTATAATTCATTCCAAAATTCCCATGGGAAAGCGTGATATACACAAAAGAAGTTGCGCGGGTTTCGCTAGTACCTACCTATATAAAAATTTACGTTTCCCGTTGTCACGCCGCCATAACTTGAGAACGGCTAGACCGATTTGGCAGATTTTTTTGTAGTTTACTAATAGGTACTCTATAAAATCTAAGGGAAAAAAATACTTTATGAAAATAACTCGGAAGGATTGAAAAAATGCATTTAATTTCTATTGGAAATATGGTGGGTAGTGGGTATGGCATATGAATGTAAATTTCGTCTTTCAAATTTATCTCGCTAGCAAGTTGGCTTAAAATGTAGAACAGAACATAATCGAAAAAATTTGGATGGCTTCCACTCTCCTCGTCCAATGTTTGTAACCCATTTCTTTTTTAAATGTTCGTCCTTGGGAAACCTACAAAAAAATATCCTTTAAATTTCATATAATGATATTTAGGGATATTTATTTATTTTAAAAGAAATCAATGCAATTCACATTCTTCATTGTTTCATCATACAATAGAGCAGATTATCAATATTATTACGAATCTGGCAGTGTTGTCATTTTAGTGAGATAGTATCATATCGGTGCATTTAGTATGTGCACTAACATAAATTTCAACACTGGGCTCAGTCATCTAAATATTTTAGGTCGCAATTAATTGCAAGGTTCTGATTTTTTGGCATGTTGTTAGGATAGATACCAATAGTATACAACCAAGTTTGCAACCCCGAAAGACCTGTGCTAACTTTGCGGTGTTCGAAAAACCTTGACTTTCTTCAGTTTTTTGCTTATAACTTCTAAAAAATGCTTTCTACGAAAGTCATCTATGACATTTTTAAAGAAGACAAAATTAACGACAATTTGAGCCCAATTGTAGCTCTATTGACCTCATGGAAGCGAAGCTATAGAACTTAGAAGGTGACACATTTTTCTCGAAAACTGCAATTTTAGGTTTTACTTACGTATTTCTCAAAATATTTGCAAAACTACTTGCCCTATGAAGAAAGGTCACTGAATATTCTGTAGTACATTAATTTAGCTTTTATTTGAGCACAAAAAAATAACTGAGACTTATAGTTCACTTACAATCTCAAAAAAAAAAACAGAAAGAAGGTAGAATGAGTTAAAGAGGTAAAAGATTCAATGTATACAGGGTTATTAGAAATTATACCGGAATCTCATATGGAATGATGAAAGAGGTCATTTGCAACAATATTGAACGTATAGTGTAATGCAAAGATCAACAATTATCAAGAAATTTTAAAATAAACATATTTTTGAATAATACCTCTTTCATTCATTCAAGAATTAATTTAAAAAAACCTAGTGATTCGAATTATTATTTTTTAACATATTTAGAAAGTCACGATATTGGTCTATAATGCACAGTAAAAAAATCGTGATATTCTTTATACGGAAATAAAACCAAAAGTTTTAGAAAACAAATTTTGATTTTGTGAAATTTTCAACAAAAAACGCCTTGTTAATTTCGTAAATGCTTCATTTGAGTAAGATCTACAACTGTCTGCTAAAAAAGGAACATAATTTGCTCTAAGTTACTCCATTGCAGAAAAAATGCCATAAAAGCATAAGCAGGTAGCAGTCTCTGAAAATCTGCGAAATTTAGAAATGTTTGCTGTCAAGAACTAAAACTATGCATTTCTGCTTTCCACATCTAAACTGTATTAAATTACCTACAATTTAAGCCCAATCGCAGCTCTATTGACACTATAGGAGCCAAGCTATGGCTCTTTGAAGGTGACCTAATTTTCCCAAACATTGAAATTTTCAAGTTTTACGAAATTATTTCGTAACCTACGAAGAAAAGTTACTGAAAATACTTTGTAAAAAATTAACTAGCTTTTATTAGACCCCATAACCAAGTTTGTGAGGCTAGTGGTTCACTCACAATCTCAAAAAAACGAAAAGATGGACAAATGGGTTATAAAATTGACTAAGAACTGTTCTTTGTCAATCGTTGATTGTAAGTGAACTATGTATAAGCAAATACTATAGACGAGTAATACGCACAGCTCTTGACGTTTCTCATACAATGACTTGGCAACCTCCGTTCACCTCATGCCGCTAGGGGCGCTATAACATTTTGCCAAAAGTTTTGAAATCGTTCACCTCATGCCGCCCTCATGCCGTAGGGGCGCTAGCACGAGCATAGCTAGCTAGTCGCGTCTTGCACGAATTCTTCCGAAGCTGTGCGTATTACTCGTCTATAGTATTTGCTATAAGTCTCATCACGATTTTTTTACTGTGCATTATAGACGAATATCGTGACTCTCTAAATATGTCAAAAAATAATAATTCGAATCGCTAAGTTTTTTTTTTTGTTATTTTTTTAATTTTTGAATGAATGAAAGAGGAATTATTCAAAAATAAATTTTTTGTTTTAAAATTTCTTGTGGTGACTGGTTGACTTTTGCATTACACTATATGGTCTATATTGTTGCAAATGACCTCCTTCATCATTCCATATGAGATTCCGGTGTAATTTCTAATAACCCTGTATACATTGAGTTTTTTGTCTCTTTAACTCATTCTACCTTCTTTCTGTTTTTTTTTGAGATTGTAAGTGAACTAAGTCTCACAGACTTTTTTTGGGCTCAAATAAAAGCTAAATAAATGTACGTACTACAGAATATTCAGTGACCTTTCTTCATAGGGCAAGTAGTTTTGCAAATATTTTGAGAAATACGTAAGTAAAACCTAAAATTGCAGATTTCGAGAAAAATGGGTCTTTTTCTAAGTTCTATAGCTTGGCTCCCATGAGGTCAATAGAGCTGCGATTGGGCTCAAATTGTCGTTAATTTTGTCTTCTTTAAAAATGTCTTAGATGACTTGTAGATGACATGTAGAATGCATTTTTTAGAACTTAATAAGCGTGACCTAACACGATTTTTGTGTCTACGGTGACTGGCCTAGACACAGTACACAGTTTGTTCGAAGATAAACACAATACACTCGCTAAATAAAACCTCCAGCTGGATGACCGAAACTTGAATGACGGCGCGCGGCATTTCAAGACGGCGTTGTTGTCTATAGCTATCTTCTTTTTTTTTATGGGTGTACGCAATAAGCATGGACTTAATATAATAAGCAGTGACAATAGAGCAGCATCTACGACTCTATGCTCTTGCTTTTATTGATACCTCTATAGTTTGGTAGCTCTTTGGCAACCACAGCCAAAAATACTCGACACTTCATAGACGTTTTTATAGTGAAGGGATATGTTTTTTAACCACGATCGACTATTACAAGTTGTTGTTTTAGGCAGTTGCAATATTTCGTCGGTTCCATTTTAAAAGTCCTGAAAAGGAAATAGAGTCCTGTATTTTTTTGTGTATTTTATCTAATAATATGGTACGGAACTCTCATGCGCGAGTTCGGTCAGATTATAGGAAAGGGTGCGCAAAAATATAGGTCAGTCGCGTTAGGGGCAAGTTGGTGGAGTTGGAGTTATAGGCTTAGAGGCAAAATGAGACGCCAAGAAAATATAAAAAAAAAAAATTTGAGACAATTTTTTTTTTACTTGAAAAATAATTCCCCCTTATTTTGGTTGCATCGTGTTGAGTTAGCACTTACGAACACATTTAGACCTTTACGTAAAGGACTAAAAGTATCTCTAGTTGCCCCTCACCAGATAAGATGAGGATAAAAGGACAGGAGATTTGAAGAAAAAAAAAATCGATTCGAAAATTTGTCTGTGACTTAGACAAATTTACGAATCGACTTTTTTAAATTATATAATTAAAGTTCTGGAATAGATCGAAAGTTTTCTAAGTCCTGCGCACCCTTTCGTATAGTCCAACCGCGAGTTCTACTTGCCCTTGGCCGGTATTTTATTTTTGATGGGTACATAAACCCGTTTAGTTTGTCGCAGGGTGACTGTAAAATCAGGAAATTATATAGGTATTCAAATTGCTGGTGCTAGTTACATTACAAAAAAAAAAACAAATTAAATTCATTAGTCTAGTACCGCATCCCCTCGACAATAGATGGCGCTGTGGAAAAAAAACCTTTAAAAAAACAAAAATAAAATTAAACCATACAAATTGCGACCTGAGTAAACGGTTATAATTTTCCACCCACAGAAACAGTAAAAATAAAATGATTCGGACGGATACTTTAAAAAAAAGTATATTATTTGAACTTGAAAAAATGGGGAATTAAAAACTAAACATTAAAATATTAAATATCCCGAAAATGGTTCACTTTTGCATAACACATTATAGGGTTAAATCAACCCCAAATAACAGTACCTTCCTAGAAGTACACCCTGTATTATAATATCGGAGCGCATTATTATTGTCGAAAAGCGGTACTAGTCTGAGTGAGACTAGTACCGCTTTTCGACAATAGATGACACTGCAAAACCTGTCTAGTGATAAATAAAAAGTAAAAAAAGCGAGATTTACCTGTATTAGAAAACATATTTAACGAACTTAGTACGAGTAAATGTTAGTAATTATATCTCGCGACAAGCTTTTATGTCATATAAATTGTGTAATGAATGACGTTATAAGTTGATAGTAAAAGTTTTAAAAGAAAAGTTCATTTTTTTCTTTTTAGCGCAAAAGCTTGTTAGGGTTCCGTAGTAAACTACAAGGAACCCTATAGTTTTTTTAAATATTTCTTTTTTTACTTTTAATTAATTTTTCCTTTCAAAAAAGATTTGAGAGGTTTTTGAAAAATCCTATATCAGTGCGCAGAATGAACCTCGACAATATTCGTGTATTTATGATCAAACAGTTTGTTAAAAGTCGCTGGCCACTTTTATGAAACTTTTTGACAGCTTAATGCGAATCTGCTCTCCATGGCTCTCTGTAAGTTAACGCAAAGAGAAAAATAAGACCTATAGAATACAAAAAGTAGTGTCACTGAGTGTCATCGAAGAATTTTCACAACAATCAAATCAAAATTGTTACTTATCCAATGATTGAGATAACTCAATTAATAATTAGGGTTAAACAACCCTAACGAATTTTGGATTCAAGTGGAAAAAAAAGATCCAAGTGGAAGGAGGTTCTAATAGGGATTGTGACTCTCGTTAATTAAATAATTCTTTCTCATTCTAATTAGATCTAATTATGAGTAGTAGGTAGAGCAATTATTATGAAATGAGCTAGCTCGACCGGGGAAGTACCAACCTCTCACAGAATATGGACGTGAAGCAGCAATGCGTTTCGTTCGGTGAGCGAGGGATCCGGAAGCCCAACTCCTTCCCTATCCCCTCTTTCCCCCTTCTTCTTTCCCTTCCTTTCCTCCAACCTCCTTGGTGGACTGGACAACGCATTGGTAGCGCCTCTGGTGTTACTGATGTCCATAGGCGGCGGTGACCGCTTTCCATCAGTCCATCTGGTGGCCCGCTTGCTTGTTTGTCTACTGTATGACATTTTTAAAAAAATATAAAGAATCTACAATAGTGAGATTGGGACGACTCGCTGTCCTGTCCGCAACATACATTTTATTTATATCTAATATTTATTTAAATATAGGTACTTATATATAAACGTTTATATATACTTATACATAATATATAAACGTGTTTAAACTTTGACTCTAGATTAGGTCCTCACCTAAACTTGGTCTCACAAAGAGTACAAACAGTAATAAATGTTTGTGTAATTAATCAGTACTAATATTCTAAAGGCGAAAGGTATGTGTATATTTGTTACTTTTTCACTCTCAAATGGCTGGGCCAATATTATGATATTTGCTATGTAGGTAGCTGATACCTTGGATTAACACATAGGGTACTTTTTATCCCGAAAAATACGCGATGTCCGTAGGATTTCATCAAAAGTCTGCTATAGATGGCGCTACTGTGCATAAATAAACACACGCAAACGAAGTTGCGCGGGTTTCACTAGTATTATTATAAATGCGAAAGTAACTCAGACAGAGTCACCTTTTCACATTAATCCGCTGATCGATTCCAATGGTGTAGGGATAGTTTTAGATTTGAGACCCGAGAAAGGACATGGGATAGTTTTTATCCAGGACATCATCATGTGTTTGTTTAAAATCTGATGAGAAAAAAACATCGTTTTCCCTTTGGCCACGCGGGCGAAGCCGCGGGTAACAGCTAGTCTACTGTATAAGCTATTACACCATTTCGGAAAGAAAAGCAAAATTACTATTAATAAGATGAATTTTGGTAAGAAAACCAGTTACGGCCTTTTTTTTGGTCATTTGTCAGAGTTTGCGAATGTTGCGATATATCGCTGAATCGATACGATTAGTTGCGATACGTATCGAATCGATAATTATATTTTTATGAAATGAAACGCCAACTCGTTGGCGTTTCATTTCATGCTTTTCCACAATTTTTTAATTAATATCACAAAAATAAAAAATATATCATATCATAGCATAGCTACAATATCAATATCAAATTCCATCCCATCATGATAGACGCTTCCAAGGACTTATACAACTCCGAAAACGCAACCATAGCGCGATTTAACTCGACGACACCGCCATCTATTGGTACAGAATGTAACTATAACCTAATACATAATCAAGGGCACGCAGCCCAGCACTGGCTGTATAGAATTAATGTTGTATGAGAATTTTTACTAAAAGTACACTAAAATAACATTCGTAAATTTTAATTATATCATGGATATGGATAATGTTTACCACGTTTGCTTTAACTGACAGTAACTTTTGGCTGCTTTTAAAAATTGATGCTTGTTTTTAAATTGTGTGAGAACTTCCTTTTTTTAGATTTTTATTTTTCCTTTGTTTATACCCAATTACCTATCCGGAGCCAAATTTAGACTTTCTAGGTTACCTGGAACTGAGCTAGAATTGAGATCATAGGTCAGTGATAAATGTGACGGTTTTTAGACGTTGATAATAATAACCGTTTGAGGCATGTTTACAAAATATGGACCACATATCGTCGGCGTAAGTGTAAAATGAAATAATGGCGATTTTGGCTAAATGGGCTTTTTACCAAAAAATAAAATCATTTAATTTTCAAGTAAATATTTTTTTTTTTTCCTACTAGCACTTCAGACGTGAATGGCCTGTTGAGAAGAAGTTAATTAGAAAAGGCAGAGGTGCAAATTATAGTGACCACAGATTTTTGTCTTTAAAATAATCTTCCACTTTTATAATAACCCTTTTTCATCAAGCAACCTTTAATTGTTACCACCAACTTACCAATTTTGTAACACCCAAAACAAGGCGCATATTTTGGTGTAACAAGCATTTTCATAGTTTGTTTCTTTTCAGAAATCATTTATTGTATTACAAGTGGAAAAATAAATATGTTCAAACCAACAATAAATAGCTATTACTAGTGAACAGATGAGAGCCGAAAGACTAAAATAAAATTCGTTCTTTAATTTTCCTTTGACTCAAATGCTGTAATGAAATAGGTTATCCAATTCTAGGAATACTAATCGTCTTTAGATTGCGTCCGCTGCATAATTCTCTTCCAATCTGTTACACAATAAGCCTCTGTGAGCCCTCTATTCCATCCCAGTTACATTGTAGTTACATTGATGTAACTAGTTGGACATTTTTATTCCTAGTAGTGCACACGGTGCTGCACGCCAGTTCTGTTTGCTTGAAAAGTGTAAATCACCGACTCATTACGAATTCTTAGAGACTGCAAGTGCGAGAAGTCCCTAATTTTTCATGGAGATACCTTACGTTTTTTTTTGCGGGTTTTTTTTTTCCCACGGGAACGGGAATGATGGTACTGCACGTGTATTACCCGGGACGCTCAATCTAGTTAGCTAAGAAAATCTATTCCATACAAATAAGAATGTAAAAATAGTTTGTCAGAACATCCTATCCTACTATCCTACTAATATTGTCAGAACATCGTATCCTACTATCCTACTAATATTATAAAGGCGAAAGTTTGTGAGTATGGATGTTTGTTGTTTTTTCACGCTGAACAGATTTTAATGAAATTTGGTACACGGGTAGACTATAACCTGGAATAACATTTTTATCCCGAAATTCCCACGGGAACGGAAATAATAAGACAGCTGTGTATAAATAAATTGACGCAAACGAAGTTGCGCGGGTTTCACTAGTTGAATATATTTTACAAAAAAATCATTTAGGGCGATGATAAATAGAATGGTCTGTATTGTATGTATGTTTGTACACGCTAACTTCTGAAACTACTGGACGGATTTAAATAAAACATTATTCTCTTCTATTAAAATTGTCAAGCGTAAAAAATAAAAATAAAATCATTTATTTTGCAAGTAGATTTACAGGAAATACACGTCAAAAAAATTTTTTTTTAATCCTACCAGCACTTCGACGTGAATGGCCTGTTGAGAAGAAGTGCCGCAAGAAACTCAACAAACAGCCTTTTTTGAAAGCCAATATACATAATTATTTAAAAGTACCTAGGTAGTTTGAAGTTTTTTATACATTGCAAAATAAGTATTGTTTGGTACAGAGGAGCAAATTACTATGGCCACAAATTTTCATCTTTAAAATAATCTTCTACTTTATAACCTTTTTTCATTAAGCAACTTTTGATAGTCGACTTAAATTTATGCAGAGGCAAATCAATAAAACTTTGTGGCAGCTTGTTGAACATTTTTATGCTTATACCTATAAAACTATTACCAGTCTTGTGAAGTCTGAGGCTCGGAACGGCAAGCTTACGTCTATTTCTGGTGTTGAAGCTATGGTAGTCTGCATTTTTTAGAAAAACATCATAGTTTTTGCGTACATACAAAATACAATCAAAAATGTATTGAGACGCCACGGTTAGTATGTTAATTTCCTTAAATAATTCTTGAAGCGAGTCGCGTGGTCTAAGGTTGTATATGGCACGAATGGCCCTTTTTTGCAATACAAAGATCGTCTGAATATCGGCAGCGGAGCCCCATACTATGTACATACTTGCTATATTACTTTTTATCTCGTGAAATTATGTCGTTATCTAACTTATTCTATAGAAATCAAATAAAATCATATTTTCGTCAATACCTATGTAAGTCTTGGAATCAAATTACTAAGTGTGACCTCCCGCTAAGTAATTTGCGGTTAAGTTTAGATCTTCCAGACAAAATAAAAAGTATCATTGTCAGCGAAATCGCTTCGATAGGCTATAATTATAGTGTTGTTAAAAAGTCTAGATAGGTAACACGTACTACTTATAATTCCACCATTACCATTCCAGGCTTCTCGAAGCCCACTCTCAGGCACCAGCTTCCCACACTATACTATATTAGGTGAAAATTATATTATGTACATAAAGAAACATAGGTTTTTTCGGAATATTATCACGAAACATTGTACTTATAACTTTGAGTCCCTCACACAAAAAGAAAATAGTTTATCTATTCCTTATGTACCTACTACCACCAAATTGGATGTAGGGACCTCCGCTGCAACTGCTACTCTGCCCATACTAAGCAGTGCTTGCTCACCGACTGAGTACAAGTGCCAAGGTGTACCCACACTCCGGAAGACAATCATACTCTCCGATGAGATGGGATCCGGTCTAGGTAATCTAATACTTAACTCCCTGGACCCTTCCCTAGACAAAGTAATCAACTATTGTCAGCCCGGGGCTTGCTTAGAACAACTTGTAGGCAAATTAAAATCAGAAAAAATAGATATGCACACAACAATTATTTTAGCTGTAGGAAATAGTGTCAACATGTCAAGGCAGGGCATTATTGACAGTATGCAGGGCATTAATGATTTTGTTGAGCTGGGTGTGGGGAAATTAATTGTGTGTGCACTAAAAATGATCATATTCATAATTTGAATACGTTATTGTATAATTTGACTTGTCATAGTGACAAAATTTTATTTTTCGACACTAATAGATTTATTAGTAAATGTATATTGACGGAAGGCCATTTACACCTTCCACGTAGGATTAAGTCAAACATTGCTAGATTGTTAGCATTCAATATTTTAAACTCGGCTACTGATAGTGCAGCGAAGTTTACACGGAGCACCGTGATTAATATATGTACCGATCACTCTAACTGTACGCCATCTTTAAACTGAATTGTAGGACAACGGCAAAGCGTAATCTTGTTAATCTAGTTCATCAAAACATACGTGGCTTTGCCAGCAAGGAATTAGAGATAGGTCTACTTCTTAAAGAAAATAATATAAATATTCTCTGTTTAACTGAACACTGGTTAAATCAGCATCAATCAAAATGTAGTACTTTTGATAGTTATGTAACTGGTAGCATACTCACTAGAAAAGATGCGATTCACGGTGGATCCTTAATTTTATTAAAACAAAACATTGTGTTTAAAGAACGTAAAGACGTCCTGGGTCTCTCCATCGAACGCTGCGTCGAGTTGTCTTGTGTAGAACTTGAGCGACATATAATAATTTGTGTATATCGGCCGCCGTCATCTAATTACGACACTTTTGAACGAGTAATGGAGGAAGCTTTAAAACGCACTAGCTCCAATAGTAAATCTTTGATTGTTTGTGGTGACTTTAACATTGATTTATTGGTGCCGTCATCTATTGGCGTTCGTTTTGTAAATCTATTCAAATCATTTAACTTATGTAACTTGTTTCTAGAACCAACAAGAGTTACCGAAAACACTGCCACTTGTCTCGATAATATTTTTTGTAATATTGAAATTAGCTCAAAATTATTAATTGACTGTCTCGGCTCCGATCACTATGGTCAACAAATCGCGTTTGAGTGCAAAGAGGTTAATACTGTACACACTGTTACGAGTAGGCCGCTAACTAAAAATCGGAAAGAGTGTTTTAAACAAAATATTAAAAAGCAACTTGCCGGCTTAAATAAATCACATAAGGATCCTAACGCACAGTTTGAGAATTTGTTTAATATTGTTAATGATGAATTTAATAGTGCCTTCCCTGTTAGGACTTCGAAACGTAACAATAAGACAAAATTTTGTGACTGGGCTACACAAGGGATCTATAAGAGTAGGACGAGATTATACGAACTGTATGCAACAAAAAAATACAATAACGATCCGATATTTGTTGATTATGTGAGAAAATACTCTAAAATATTTAAACGCGTATGTATTGCAGCCAAGTCGTTATACTTAAGTCGCAAGATTAACTATGCCTCCAATAAAATCAAAACTACCTGGAATATCATTAATAAAGAAACAGGTAAGGTCAAAAATAACGACTTGTCCTTCTCACTGGAAATTTCAAACAAAATTATAAATTCTGATTCTGAAGTAGCTGAAACATTTCAAAATTTTTTCTCTGAAATTCCTTATAACACTACTAGAACACTAGACTCGTCAGCTACAATGGCAAATACCTTACTCGTAAATAATGTTCCTAAGCCAAATGCCACATTTAGCTTTAACTCAATCTCGGGTGATGTGATTATTAAAACGTTCAAAAATATTAATAAAAAAAAAACAGAAGATATTTGGGGAATATCTGTTCACGTCCTATGCGACATCATAACAATGTTGGCTCCGCAGCTTGCTAATATTTTTAATGATTGCATTGCCAAAGGAGTCTTTCCTGATTTAATGAAATTCAGCAAGTTGGTTCCTTTGCATAAAAATGGCAGTAAAAGTGATCCCAATAATTTCAGGCCTATTTCTATTTTGCCAGCTCTCAGTAAGATATTTGAGAAAGTAATTCTAGACCAACTAGTATCATTTTTCAATCACCACAAATTAATTCATAATCGCCAGTTTGGTTTCACTAAAGGACGTTCTACAACTGACGCAGCAGCTACTCTGGTCAGATCTATCTTTGATGCCTGGGAAGTGAATATGAATGCTTATGGCATTTTTTGCGATTTATCCAAGGCATTCGACTGCGTCAATCACGAAATATTACTCGAGAAACTTAAATTTTATGGAGTTGATAATTTGTCACTTACTCTAGTCTCGTCCTACCTTAACGATCGAACACAGAAAGTACAGATTAATAAAGCTCTATCATCTGGCGCAACACTAAAGATGGGCGTGCCGCAAGGATCGATTTTAGGTCCATTTCTCTTTCTCGTGTACATTAACGATCTCCCTTATCTAGCCCAGGATAAGTGTGACATGGTTCTGTTTGCCGACGATACGTCACTAATTTTTAAAACTGATAGAAAACTAGATAACATGAATCTTATAAATGACACTTTATCACTTATACAAAACTGGTTCAGCACAAATAGTCTAGCGTTAAACTCAAACAAAACGAAATGTGTCAAATTTACTTTACCGAATGTTAGTGTGGATTCTAATCAAATAATGCTTAACGGTATCGGTCTTGAGGTAGTGAAGTCGACTGTTTTCTTAGGTATCGAGCTAGATCATAGGCTGCAATGGCATCCACATATTAAAACCTTGTCAGGCAAGCTTAGCGCTGCTGCATATGCTGTTAGAAAAGTAAGACAACTTACTGATGTGGAAACTGCCAGATTAGTTTATTTTAGTTACTTTCACAGCTTAATGTCCTATGGCATACTACTTTGGGGTAGGGCAGCTGATATCGAGTCGATATTTGTACTACAAAAAAGAGTAGTTCGATTTATTTACAATCTAGGTTATCGCGACTCACTTAGAGACGTATTTAAGGATATCAACATTCTTACTGTAGCCTCACAATACATTTATACTACCATAATGTTTGTGAGGAAATACTTACACCAATACAAAAGGTTAGAGGAGGTCCATCAGTTTAACACTCGCAACAAAAATAAGCTAGTAGGTCTCAAATGCAGATTGTCTAAAGTGAACAAATCTTTTGTAGCTCAAGGAGTACGTTTCTATAACAAAATATCGAATGAAATTTTAAACCTGCCTTTGATCCAATTTAAGTCATTCATTAAGCGATCACTATTGCATAAAGGCTACTATACCATTAACGAATTTATCAATGATAAGAATGCGTGGACTTTAATATGTAAAACGACACAAGACACTCGACAAGAGCGTCCCCAGGCGTCAAGTGCGCTGTAAACTATTGTGCGTCCATTTTATTTTTTACATTTTTTTTGTTTTTTTTTTTAGTTCCAGACTATACATATATTGTACACGCGTCGAAGTGTTGTCCACAATGGTGATGGACATTTTACTAATACATAGATTATATATTTGGGACAAAGTCTGATAGGGTTGAGTATGTCATGCTCGCTTAAATGTCCAAACTGGTGGTGGCGTCGGGAGTCGGGTCGCTGAGTTCCCTCTAATATGGTTGAGCACAGCGATGGCTGACTCTCGCGTCAACTCGTGAACGGGTGCTGCCTGGGGGGACTGGTCTGCTCACTCTTGTCAGTACTGACTTTTTTTATTTTATTGTAGATTTAAGACTTGTTCATTCCACACCATTGTGTATAACATTCCGCGTATTCTTGTTATAAATTTTTATGTACTTATACCTACATTGTAACTAATGAGTGGAAAAAAAAGGAAAAAAAAAAAAAGTACAAAATGACAAAAAAGGCCGTAACCGGTTTTCTTTCGCCATTTCTTTTTACCGGTTGCCATTTTGCTTGTGTCCGAAATGGTGGTAGTATATAACGTAGTTTATTTTTTTTATTTAAACAAGTTGTAAATGACAAGAAAAAGTGCCTGTGAAGGTCTAATTTCTGAAATAAACGATTTCATTTCATTTCATTTCATTAAATACGCTTGTAAAAATGAGTGAGAAAAAATAAATAAATAATTGTAATCCAGTTTCAATATAGCAGGCACCGAAGGCAAAGGATCGCGCGGTCGTTCACCAACAAGATGGACCGATCAAGTAAGAGACCTCGTCGCCCAAATTCTACACGGTCGTAAGAGATGCGCTGCACAGAAGCCGGTGGCAGATCATCCGCACCAGATGCAACCCTAACCTGCTGACCACGATCCTCAGACATGAGGGACCGACTTCGGATACTTGCCACAATAGCTCTAGTAGAACGTAACGATGGTGTTTGAATTACCTTGTCATGTTGTGTGCGTTATCACAATAAAATGTTTGTAATCGATACAGTCATGTTCAAGACAGGTCCGGTGGTCGAGTGGCTAGCAATGGTCACTTTATCCGTTTATCCCAAGGGCCGCGGGTTCGAATCCTTTGAATGGCAAACATTTGTGTGCATGAACATATTGAACAAGTCTGTTTGCCTTGATCTGGGTGTTTTCTATGTATAATAAGTATTTATTTACAAAAAAAAAGGATTTAAGTAAGTATAATCAGCAATTTAGTACTCATAGTACAGTCAAGAACATGTCAACCTTTACATATCGGACTTTGTACCATGCTTAAGTTCTATGTCAAAAGAGCCAAAATTGTACTGCTCAACGTACACCTGACTGTACAAGCTTAAGTAGTTGCTTAGTTTGGGACTAGATGGCGTTGTGTGATTCGTCCAAGAATATTTACTTATTTATAACAATATCGGTTTGAATTTTAGACGATTGTTTTCTGTGCTGAATTAAAAACAGTGGAAGTATAATTGTACCTTAGGCATTAGGGTCTTATCAGACACTACTTTTAAATTGTCAAAACGCCGCGAGCCGATTGTCGTGTTGCGTAGAAAAAACCCAGGCAGTCTATTTTTTTATTATGTTTTTTTAAATATCAAACGGCAGGCAACAAGCAAAACCTGCAACTTGCAATACGTTGCCTGCCACAAGGAAGAAATGGAATAAAAAGAAATTACGTAGAGCTTTCATCTATTATAAATATTTTTAAATTAGTAAGATATTCATTGTTCCAAAAGCATTTACAAGTAAACATTTAATAATTCTTTAAAAATTAAACTATAAATAAATAAATATACTTATAGGGACAAATCATACAGATTGGTTAACCCCAATGCACAGAATAAATAATAGTACTACGTACCTACCCAAAGTAAGTTCGAGACTTGTGTTATGGGATACTAACTCAACGATACTATATTTTATAACAAATACATATATAGATAATTATCCAAGACCCAAAGTCAATCAGAAAAAGATAATTTTTCAACATAACCCGACCGGGACTCGAACTCGGGACCCGGGACATCTTGGGTGGAGGTCCGGCGGCGTGGTAACTAAATAAATTGTTTGAATGTGAAAGTTGTTTGAATTAATTCGATTATACTAACCAATCTACAGCATATTTAACATCATTATTTGTAGACAATGCACTGTGTGGGCGGCACTACAGACTCTCTCAACTTCGTTCTATTATGGGATCAGCCCAGACGGCGGCGAGCGCAGGGTGTTCACGGGCTGAAAGACATCTTCCAAGGATACACTATCAAAAGAAAACTATGTAATTGCGTCAGAATAAGGTATTTTCATAATATTACTTAAAAAGATGTAATATAATATTGTTTTATAAGTGTTCGGGGAACTAAACGTATTTCGCAATGCCGGCCTTTACCCGCGCCATGTAATTAAATTTCTTACAATATTAATTAACTTATTAAAACCAGTGCATATGCACTGGTTTCGGGTGCATTCATACATAACATTCTTAACATTACTTCGTAACATTGTACACTCTCCAAACAGTAAGTTTTTATGTCATTGATTTAAATTAAGCTTTTATTTTGACTTGCACTGTATGTATGTAAGTATATAAGGGCGGAATCTTGGAACGAAAATTTGAACCACTTCCCGAAGACCGAAGCTGAAATTTTGCATAAAACTGTAGATCAGATGACAATACAATATAACAAAATTATGATACAACCGTTTGTGTTCCGTTTTTCGTACAAAACCGTTCCGACCAAAAACCTATAGGGTACTTCCGGTTGTCCTAGAATCATGAAATTTGGCAATAAGATAGATCATTTAGCACACGTGTGCAAGTAATTAGTTGTTTACATTATAAACTGCTGATCAATATCGCGGTGAAAGGAACTCCGTCTAAATAACAGGACATGACATGAAAATCCTTATAAGACAATTGCATCAAATATGCATAGAGTATCCTACTAATATTATAAAGGCGAAAGTTAGTGTCTATGTTTGTTACTTCTTCACGCTCAAATGACTCGGCCAATTTTTTATGATATTTGGTATGTAGGTAGCTGATTGGACTGACACATGATCACATCACTTGGAGTTTTCAAGCTTTAATTTTAATTTAAAAATATTCCTGGCTTGACTTGGCTTGGCTTAGCTTAACGACTGTCATCCATCAACAACGTAAGTATAATAATTGTGTTTATAAAACTATATTTAACGATGTTTGTATGATAATATCTAATATAATGATCTAAACTAATCAATACGTACGTATAATAAAATCGTAACTGGTCGCTGTCTGTTCTGTTATGTGCACGCTAAAACGGCTTAACCGATTTAAATACGGCTTTCACTAATACATACAAATTGGTTCGTAAATAAAAAAGGTATATCAAACCACGCCGGCGAAGTCGCGGGCACATGCAAGTTGTAAATAAATGTACTAAATTCAATAACTGAACAAGTAAGTAGGACACATATTTTTTTAAAGTGTGTAGTTAAAAAACTGCACGTGTGTAAAAAAATACTTTAGAATCACACCCTCTTCTCCCCTTGTCCTCAGCGTGAGTCAAATAGTTACGTGGCCCGCGTCACAAACTGCAGGTGTTCAAAACGGTAATATTAGTAATAATAGCGACACCGCACCGGCGCGTCTGGCGTGGGACTCCTGCACACCCTACCCCCGCTTGAGGGTCCAACTATTGTAGATCGAATAACGGTTCTTATGATGATTATTATTTTTGTTTTTTTTTAAAGAACTACTTTTTAATAAATTATATTATTTTTTTAAAGTAAGCTCAAGCTTTAAAAGGCTGAGAAGTTAAACTTTAAAAATAATAAGTAGGTAAGTAAGTACCTTATTAAAAATAGTTTTAAAATCTTACAAACCTTACTTCCATTAACTTCCCGAAAGAGTAGAGCTACATACAATGAGATGATCTAAAATGTAATTTTAATATAACAGGAAAGCGGGACATAGTATAAAATGAAATCGTCTGTCTGTCTGTTTAAAAGATTCGTGCTCGCGACGCCGTCCGAGTCACACGTCCGGTGCCCGGTGCCTCCGCGCTACGCTGCTCCCGCGTGCTACGCACGCCCCCCGCCACCGCGCTACGCTACCGCCGCTCCGACACACGTGTCTCCTTGCCTTTTTTAAGACAAGGAGGCATTATCGTGATTTTTAGAGTTTCTTCGGTTTCTCGCGCGTTTTTTGCCGATTAAAACCACAGTTTCGTGGTCTGGCTGTGTGATACCTCACGGTGCCAACTTTGCACAGCCAGGAGTGCGACCCGGGCACTCGCCGATCCCCTTCAGGGAGAAGCAGTTACCCGGACGGGGCTAGAACCACCGGCCTAGGGGGCTCCCCTGACCGACACTAGCTATCGCCCCCTCCCGCCCACCCCTTCCTCCTTCCTATCCTTAGGGAACGGCTTGGGCGCCTAGGGCTCCGGCTCGAAGCTACCCTCCGAACCCTAAGCAGTTAGGGACCCTCTGACACATTAAGATTGGTCAGAGGCATACAAGCTTAGGGCACACCCTAGAAGCACCCCCCTCGCCTCACCCGGCGCGGGGGACTAGGACTACACACCTCGGGTTCTCCCCCCGAGCGCTCCCAAATTAGGCACGACTGCCGCAAGGTTTCTTCGCAGCTCTTCCTTGCGGAACGTGACGCGACGAACTGCGATCATTTCGTTGTAGCATTGTAGGTCCCTTACTAGGCCGGTCGCCATGGCGACCGACCCGCGCGATGCCATAATCAACGACCTAGTCGCTCTAATACTAGAGCAAAACCCCCAATTGCTGTCTCGCATTGAGCAAATAAAGAGGAAAGCTCCTCTCCCCCCGGCCCCTCAGGCCACCACGGCCCCTCAGGCCACCAAGCCCTCGGCCACCAAGCCCTCCGCCGCCGCGACTTCCATCGCCGCGCCCTCCGCCACCGCTGCGCCCGCCGTCGCGTCCCCCGTTGCCGCGCCCCCCGCCACCGTGCACCCCGCCGTAGCGACTTCCGCCGCCGCGCCCTCCACCACCGCACCCTCCTCCTCGATCTCCGATGACGAGATGGAGATCATCCCGGAATCTTCAGATTCCAGTTCCGCCCCCACGTCCGACTCGGACGATTTCATTGTGGCCTCAGGCCGCAAGCGCACAAGGCGCAACAAGGGCGTTGCCAACAAGGCAGCCAAATTAGCCGCCGTATCAAATCCGGCCGCCCCTCTCTCCGACTCGCCCGCTTCGCCCCCCGCGGCTGAACAGGGTGCCGAGGGAGCTTCTCTCCCCACCCCTCCCAAGCGCTCCCAGCGCCCACCGGCGGTCGTTATCACGAACCGCCATAGGTGGATGGCCATCAAGGCCCGATGTGATGCAAATGGCATCTTTTTCATAGCGGAAACCCGCACTGAGGGTATCCGCCTAAAAACGGAGTCCATCACGGACTACCGTAACCTCACCCGCCTTCTCGACGCAATGTCGATCACCTTTCACACTTGGAGTCTAGAGGAGGACCGGCGCCTTCGCGCGGTCATCCGCGGAATCCCCAAAGAACTCGAGTGCAATGACGTACTCGAGGACCTTCGGGCTCAAAAACTGCCCATCCTCGAAGTGCATCGCATGCACCGTGGGCCTTCCGCCCCCTTCAACATGGTCCTTGTCATTTTGGACAGGACTAACCTTAAAGAGGCGAAAGCCATCTTTAATATCAAAAAAGTCTGCGGACTGTCCGGGGTCGTAGTAGAGCCCCCACACAAAAAAGGCACTGTGGGTCAATGCCACAGATGCCAACTATACGGGCATTCCTCCCGCAACTGCCACAACACACCTCGTTGTGTCAAATGCTTAGAGTCCCACGCGACACCGGAATGTCAGCGACCCAAAGACCGCGCGCTATGCTCGGAACCTCCGAGCTGCGTAAACTGCGGGGAGGTGGGGCACCCGGCGAACTACAGAGGGTGCTCAAAAGCGCCCAAAGTAAAGAGTCGGAGGCCTACTCCCTCCTCATCTAGGACCCAAGTCCGCGCTTCTCCCCCTCAGTCCCAAACTGCCGAGGCCGCCCCGGCAACAGCTAAGGCACCGGTGCCACCACTCAATCTGTCGCCCTCGTGGCGCTACAAGACCAACAAGGTCCCACCCCCACAGGCCAGCCCCTCAGGCACGCCTGCACCCGCGGCGGTGGAAGTCGCAACACCTCCACCCCCCCCAGTAAAGGCATCGCTGCCACCTTCCAACGGGACCGAAGGGCTCTACAAGCTCGCAGCCGTCCTAGATATAGATAGGGTTCTTGCCATGGCCGCGTTGGTCAATGAACACGCGAATAGTCCCAACGCTCTCCTAATGGCCGTCTGTCAATTCACAGACGTGTTCGTTGCCCTTAAAAATTTCAACAAATAATTATGGACTTACACCATACGAGTAGAGTCAAACCGACCTCCCTTAAAATCGGCTACTTCAACGCAAATGGGCTTCGCACCCAGAGGTCTGAGGTAGCCGACTTCCTCTACACCCATCAGTTGGACGTCCTCCTTATCCAGGAGACGTTCCTTAAACCATCAATTCGCGATCCCAAAATCGCGAATTATAAAATCATACGTAATGATCGCACAGTCTCTGCCCTCGGTGGCACTCTCATCTACTACAAAGCGACATTACACTGCACGCCTGTGGATACACCCAATCTCGTGCACATTGAGGCCTCTGTCTGTAGATTAGGAATGACAGGTCACCAATCCATATTTTTAGTGTCAGCTTATCTAGCTCCCACTAACTCCAACTCCTCAAACCCCAGATCACTACTCGATAGTGACATACAAAACCTTCTAGATCTTGGCCCGTCTGTTATCATAGCGGGTGATCTAAACGCCAAGCACCCTGCCTGGTGTAGCCTAACCACAAACCAACGTGGTAGACAGCTCGAGCGACTCTCAGAGAGTCTCAATTTCGACATTGTAGCACCCATGTCCCCTACTCATTACCCGGACAATGTTGATCATCGTCCGGACGTCCTAGACGTAGCCCTCCTAAAGAACATCAATCTTAGATTGAGTTCAATAGAAGTGCACTCCGAACTCACCTCAGACCATAGGCCTGTCATCATTTCTCTCTCTCCCAGAGTGAGTATTCCCAATGTGGCAGCCACAGATCCCACTATGATCAAGACCGACTGGGTCAGGTTAGGCGAAAGCCTCAAATCCATTTCGTCCCCCTTGTTAGATCCAATTCCAGACGAAATTGTCTCAATTCCCGATGCAGTAGGTGCTATTGACTCGTTAACAGCGCACGTGCAGAAAGTCGTCAGCGACTGCTCGCGGCGTGTCCCAGTGAACGCTCATCGTCGCTGGACACTTCCGCCGGATGCGCGCGCTCTGTTAACAGAGAAAAACCGAGCCCAAAGGGCCTACTTCTCCACTCCCACTGAGCCTAACCGCGTCCGCATGCGCGCTGCTCAATCAGCGGTTAAGCGTCGTATCAGACAGCTTAGAAACGACCAGTGGGACGAGACTCTCTCCAATTTGGTCCCATCTCACCAAGCCTTCTGGAAACTTGCCAGAGCCCTTAAGGCAGATACAGTGACTGCCACCCCTCCGTTAGTTCAGTCAGATCCCTCCCTCCCCCTCGCCTTCGAGGACGAGGAAAAAGCTGAATGCTTAGCATCCAGTCTTGAGACACAATGTGCACCTAGCACACTCCCCGTTGATCCAGATCACCTACTCGAGGTCGATACTGTGGTAGCAAATAGACTCGCGAGCCCACTTACAGATGCCGACCCTCCGTTAGAGCCGGTAACCCCTGATGAGGTAGAGTCCCTTATCAAAGACCTACATAATAGGAAGGCCCCGGGGCCTGACGGGATTTCTAACAGAGTCATCAAGCTCTTTCCCGCCCACCTTATACTACTCCTGACTGCTATCTTTAACGCAGCCCTCAAAAATAGCATTTTCCCCCAAACTTGGAAGGAAGCCACCGTCATCGGCATTCCAAAACCCGGCAAGCCCAAGGATCAGCCCTCGAGCTATCGCCCTATCAGTCTTATTAGTTCAATAGGAAAAATCTATGAGCGCATAGTTCTCGCACGTCTCAAAGATTTTTCCCTTGCCAACAATCTCTTGCCTAATGCTCGTTTTGGTTTTAGAGCCAAACACTCTTGTGTCCAACAAGTGCATCGCATAGTCGAACACGTGTTGGACCGGAGAGCGAACAGATCCCGCCCGCATAAAACGGGCGCTCTCTGCTTTGACGTGGCAAAGGCGTTCGACAAAGTTTGGCACAACGGGCTTATTTATAAGCTCTACAAACTCAATACGCCAAATCGTCTTGTACTCATCATTCAAGACTACTTGTCGAACCGCTCTTTCCGCTATAGGGTGGATGGGGCACTATCCCCCCCTCACACCATTAGAGCCGGAGTACCACAAGGGTCCGTGCTCTCGCCTCTCCTTTACACGCTTTACACAAGCGACTTCCCCGAATTCAGACCCAGTCCACTAGCGACCCATACCGCTCTCTTCGCAGATGATACTGCCATCTACTGTTCAGCCCGTAGTATTCCCCCAATTATAGACTCACTCCAAACTGCCGCCAATACTCTTGGCGACTGGTTTAGGAAATGGCGCATCGAAGTCAATCCTCAAAAAAGCGCCGCTATCCTCTTCGCTAGAGGTAGCACCCCAAATCCCTCCTCCAGAGTCGAAATGTTCGGACAACCGATCCCTTGGGAAAGGAAAGTCCGCTACCTAGGCGTCACACTCGATAGGGGACTCACCTTCCGCGATCATATTAAGATTGTCCGCAACCGCGCCGCTTTCGCGCTAGGCCGACTATATTATCTGCTCAATGGGCGTAGTAAACTCTCTCTTAGAAATAAGGTGAGAGTTTACACAACGTGCATTAGGCCGATAATGACTTACGCGAGTCCAGTTTTCGCCCACGCCGCGCCCTCTCATATCCACAGGCTGCAAACCATCCAGAATAGGTTTTTGCGCAAAGCCATCGGTGGGCTTTGGTTCATTCGGAACAAAAACCTCCACATTGACTTAGGTGTGCCGACCATCTCGCACCACCTAAAGCAATGCTCAGTCAGATTTTTCGACTCTCTCGACCATCACCCCAATCCATTGGTGAGAGCCGCAGGGGATTATCCCGCTCCGGCTGACACCATTAGGTCCAAACGTCGTCCGCGGCACGTCCTCAACGACCCGGACGACGCCATTACAGTCGCCATCGAGGCGTATAAACAATTAGAATCCGCGACACAAAGCAGACACACACGTCCGTCATATCGGCCCCGCCGGCGGGGCCGCGCGTCGCGCCACCCTCCTGTAGGGACTCGGTTTTCGCGGTACCGGCACGTGCCCGGCCGCTTCTCTCCAATCCGTTCGCCTTCCCCCAGTGTCGCCATAGGCCGAGGTTCGAGCCCCCCTCTGGGGCGCCCCTAGGCAGACACTGTAAATTTTTGGCGGTGAGAGCCCTACGCTCCCGCAACAGTCCGGTGTCTCAGTAAAGGGTGTCAGTACACCCAAGCTGATTTAAAATATAAAAAAAAAAAAAAAAAAAGTCTGTTTAAAACTACGCAACGGGTTTAGATGTGGTTTTTTATAATAGATAGGGTGAATCAAGTGGAAGGTATTATATTTTCCGAAATTCCCACGGGAAAGCGGGGTACACGCAAACGAAGTCGCGGGTTTCGCTAATTACAGACAAAACTCTTTTATATGTAGGGCATGTATACAGTTTAGATGTGTTTTTTTTAAAACTAACAAAAATTTAATCTTTAAATATTAAACATAAGTTAAAAAAATAACATGTTTTATGAAACTTTTAAAATATAACTGATAGATAACCTTTTAACATAATAATATTTTTATTAAGTACTAGCTTCTGCCCGCGGCTTCGCCCGCGTGGCCTAGTAACAATTAGCATATTTTTCTTCAGAAACAAATTCCGGTCCTGCACGGCCCGGTACGGTACGGTTCCATCCGGTCCGGTCGGTCCGGTCAGTCCGGGCCGGTCCGGTCGGTCCGGTCCTGATATGGAACCTACATGCCATTTAGCATATTTTTCTCTCCAAAATAAAACCGGTCCGGTCCGGCACGGCCCGGTACGGTGCGGTTCCTTCCGGACCGATCAGGTCTGATCCGTTCCGGTCCGGTCCGGTCTTTATATGGACCCTACATGACAAATTTGGCATCTCTAGACCCAGCGGTTTGGGCTGTGCGTCCTCTCGCAACTACGTTTGCGCATATCTCGCTTTCCCGTGGGATTTTGAAAAATCCTTTCTTAGTACATCCCCAGACGTCGTAAGGAACCTACATACCAAATTTGATATAGCCTCGCAACCTCGTTTGCGTATACATATATCAGTTTCCCGTGGGAATTTCGAAAAATCCTTTCTTTGTACACCCCTAGACGTCGCCGTCGTAAGGAACCTACAGTCCAAGTTTGGAATCTCTAGACCCACCGGTTTGGGCTGTGCGTTGATATAACTTATATATAAATATATATAGTCCGGTCCGATCAGGTCCAGTCGGTCCGCTCCGGTCCGGTCGGTCCGGTCCTGATAAGGTACCTACATACCAATTAACATAAATTTATTTAGAAAAAAAAACCGGTCCGATCCGGTTCGGTCCGGTCCGGCACGGACTCCGTACGGTGTGGTTCCTTCCGGACCGATCAGGTCTGATCCGTTCCGGTCCGGTCCGGTCCGGTCCGATCCGGTCCGGTCCGGTCCGGACCTTATAATGACCCTACATGCCAAATTTGGCATCTCTAGACCCAACGGTTTGGGCTGTGCGTCTTCTCGCAACTTCGTTTGCGTATATCTCGCTTTCCCGTGGGAATTTTGAAAAATCCTTTCTTAGTACATCCCTAGACATCGTAAGGAATCTACATGCCAAATTTGGAATCTCTAGACCCAGCGGTTTGGGCTGTGCGTTGATATCCCCTTGCAACTTCGTTTGCGTATATCTCGGATTCCCGTGGGAATTTTGAAAAGAAACATAAAAACTAAATGTTAAGTTGAGCAAATCGCCACATATTAGTGAAAACCGCATCCAAATCGGTTCAGCCGTTTCTGAGATTAGCGTGTGCAAACAAACATACAAACATACAAAAAGACGGACAAAAAAAAACGGTCCGGTCCGGTTCGGTCCGGTCCGGCACGGACTCGGTACGGTGCGTTTCCTTCCGGACCGATCTGGTCTGATCCGTTCGGGTCCGGTCCGGTCCATTCCGGTCCGGTCCGGTCCGGTCCGGTCCGGTTCGGTCCGGTTCGGTCCGGTCGGTCCGGACCATATATGGACCCTACATGCCAAATTTGGCATCTCTAGACCCAACGGTTTGGTCTGTGCGTCCTCTTGCAACTTCGTTTGCGTATATCTCGCTTTCCCGTGGGAATTTTGAAAAATCCTTTCTTTGTATATCCCTAGACGTCGTAAGTAACCTACTTGCCAAATTTGGAATCTCCAGACCCAGCGGTTTGGGCTGTGCGTTGATATACCTTCGCAACTTCGTTTGCGTATATCTCGGATTCCCGTGGGAATTTTGAAAAGAAACATACACTAAATGTTAAGTTGAGCAATTAGCCACATATTAGTGAAAACCGCATCCAAATCGGTTCAGCCGTTTCTGAGATTAGCGTGTACAAACATACATACAAACATCCAAACATACAAACATACAAACAGACGAACAAAATTTTACGAAATTCTTGTTCTATTGCTTATTCTTCATCGCCCTAAACAATTTTTTTGGAAATATATTCAATGTACAGACAAACTTTTTTTACACTTTTATTATATTATAGATAGATAGATGAATTTTATATATATATATATAGTCCGGTCCGATCAGGTCCAGTCGGTCCGCTCCGGTCCGGTCGGTCCGGTCCTGATAAGATACCTACATACCAATTAACATATATTTCTTTAGAAGAAAAAAACCGGTCCGATCCGGTTCGGTCCGGTCCGGCACGGACTCGGTACGGTGCGGTTCCTTCCGGACCGATCAGGTCTGATCCGTTCGGGGCCGGTCCGGTCCGTTCGGGTCCGGTCCGGTCCGGTCCGGTCCGGTCCGGTCCGGTCCGGTCCGGTCGGTCCGGACCATATAAGGACCCTACATGCCAAATTTGGCATCTCTTGACCCAACGGTTTGGTCTGTGCGTCCTCTTGCAACTTCGTTTGCGTATATCTCGCTTTCCCGTGGGAATTTTGAAAAATCCTTTCTTTGTATATCCCTAGACGTCGTAAGTAACCTACATGCCAAATTTGGAATCTCCAGACCCAGCGGTTTGGGCTGTGCGTTGATATACCTTCGCAACTTCGTTTGCGTATATCTCGGATTCCCGTGGGAATTTTGAAAAGAAACATACACTAAATGTTAAGTTGAGCAATTAGCCACATATTTGTGAAAACCGCATCCAAATCGGTTCAGCCGTTTCTGAGATTAGCGTGTACAAACATACATACAAACATCCAAACATACATACATACAAACATACAAACAGACGAACAAAATTTTGCGAAATTCTTGTTCTATTGCTTATTCTTCATCGCCCTAAACAATTTTTTTGGAAATATATTCAATGTACAGACAAACTTTTTTTACACTTTTATTATATTATAGATAGATAATCAACCACTCGAAGTGGGCTGTGGCGGTCACAAAATGCACAACAGCCAAGACACTAAAGTCACCGACTAGGGTCTGTGTCGGAGACATCAACAGAACGTTACCGCAAGAGTCCCTAGGCGGTGGCGGTGGCAGCCTATGCACGTCGGGGCCAATATTATGGGGGAACTTCGTACATCTATTTGAATCCGGTCCAGACATGTACATACATAATTTGAGGCTACACTTGTGCCAAGATAATAGATCACATTTGACACTACATCAAAATTCATCAACATAGCTATTTATCGGCGGGCACAAAAATTATTATATTTTTTAAAGTTAGAAGTCACTTTTTACAAATTATTATAGTAAATAATTACTGTAATAATGAACAAAATAGATTTACAGACGCACTGACATTATGTCAAATGTGATCTCTTATTTTGCCGACCTGAATTAGGTACATTATGTTATGTTTTCCAAAATGAGTATTACGTATTCGCTCCAAAACGTGCTTTACTATTTTATTCAGCGACGTGGCAGAGTACGCTCTAATCACCTTCGATTGAAGGGAGACCCGTACCCCAGCAGTGGGATGATTATGGGTTGATATGATGATGATGATGACAATTAACATAAACTAATAATAATAAAACATAACATCCTATGCTAATAAATAATTACTTATTTGAAATGACAATAAGACTTTATAAAATTTACACATTAAAACTAAACTAAACATCCTATTCTACCAATAATATGCATATAATAAATATACTTACATTATATTATCTACCTATCTACTAATATGATGTATTAGATTGATCAAATAAAAATTCCATTTTATTATTTTCACTTTATACACATAAATTTTACAAAGATTCGTTGGTACGATAAAAACATTGTGTACGACTAGTAAACAATACTATTATATATGTACTGCGCGTTGCAACGATCAAGCCAGTCACACAATCCGTATATTTGCAGTATCCCGCCAATCTAGCCAAGCCATTATATTTAGCAATCATGTACTACAACTTCATAATACGTGATCAAACGAACTTCATGTGAAGTTCGATCAGTATTATACGAGTCACTTTATTCGAAGATATAATAATTCTAACAGGTAGTCCTTCTACTGTTCGGGCAACCCTCGCACGCTTCTTTATATCGATAATATTTTAATCGAATAGACAACACTTACCCTAGTCCCACCCTATTCCATCCATTTATCTCATTCTTAAGAGACCTTTTCTAGGCAAAACTCGATTGGGATGGGTCGGGTGGGAGGTTCCTATATCTTCGAATAAAGTGACTCATATAATACTGATCGAACTTCACATGAAGTTCGTTTGATCACGTATTATTATTTCGTCACTTTATTCGAAGATATAATAATTCTAACAGGTAGATGTTTAGAGATAATTAATGTTTTGCCGATATTTGGTTAGAAGTGAAAGACAATATTAGCTTGTAATCAACTTTATTACAAAACAGAAAACGTTTACGTTACATTGAAATTGTTCATAGAACATAATAGTTATGATCATAAATATATTCAGAACATAATAATATAGTTACCACCATTATTATAAGTGTTTATAAAAAATAATCTTAATGAAATAATCATTATTTAATGAAATAATATTAGTTACATCATAATAGCACAATAGGTCGGAACCGTTAAGAAGAATCATAGGACCAAACTGCCCTTGCGAATTGACTACTATCTACTATCTGTCGATTGTAGAATTTCGCGAATGTACTGGATACCGGAGTCCAACCCGCGGTCTTTCTGATCACGTCGAATGAGACGCCAGCGCGGGCCGCCGCGGATGTGGCGGCGTGCCGCGTGCTGTGCGCGCTGAACGCCGTCACATCTACGCCACTCTCTGCCAGTACTAACTTCACCCAACGCGAGATTGTTTGACTTGTTGCTGCCTTATATGGCGGTCTCCACGTCAACAATAAACTATCCATTTCATTAGTTCTTAACTGTTCCGTTCTAGTTAAATAATCTTTAATAGCTGTTGCAGGACAAATGTCCTTATTATCAGCAAAAAAGGGAATAACCAACAAAGGCTGCTCGCGACCGGCAGCAGAGGTTTTTATTAAATCAGAAATAATTATCTTTATGTCTGTCTCGCTTAATTTCATATTCTTAACTTTTATCAAAGATAATGTTTGGGCTCTATGTGCTGTACATAAGGCCAATAGGACAGCAACTTTTTTTGTCAATCTTTCAATGGAAATCTTATCATGAGGTTTCCATTGGGCAATATGATTCAAAACTGTTTGCGGATCCCATGTCCCAATATATTTAGGACAAGTCGGCCTCAATTTGTGCACGCCTTTGAGAAACCTTGTGATTAGATTATTATTGTCACTAAAATCACGACTTAATAATAATGCTAACGCCGATCTGTGGCTATTGAGTGTACCGTATGCCGCACCTTGGTTATACAGGTCTGTGAGGAATGAAATAATTACTGAATCTGATCTAGTACTAAAAGGATCCGACTCTAAATCCGAGCAAAACTTCCACCATAATTTATAAGTGCAATTATACTGACGCAAAGTATTTTCCGCTAAGGAAGAGCACATTATGTCTAACGCTGATTCAGGAGTTCCTTTTTGTACAAACGCCTCCCGGAGAGCCTCGCGACACCCAGGGTAAGTCTGAGGCCTCTCCTGAAAGAGAAATTTAACAAGTGTTCAGTAGCGTCCAAATAAAGAATTTCGGATGAGCACATCTCATTCAAGACCGGGAACCAAGGCTGAGAGGGCCAGTAGGGGAACACTAATATGCCTTCCGCCTTATCATCTTTTATTTTTTGAAGGCACCTCAAAATCAATGCAAACGGCGGGAAAGCATAGAAGAAATATGGTTTCCAACATACAGTGAAAGCATCGACCGTGTAAGAATCTGGGTCCTGCTTCCACGATATGTATCTGTCACACTTGGCGTTGGCGCGAGAAGCGAAGAGGTCAATGTCTGGTCTGCCAAAATTATTTATAATATTTTGGAATCCTGTATTTGAAATCTCTAATTCCGTATCCACATTTTTGTTACGAGATTCTTGGTCTGCTTCCACATTATCGTTTGTGCTAATGTAGGAAGCAAACAACCAGATACTTCGTTTCTCGCACCACTGCCAGATGTCTCTTGTCATTTTATTCAAGTGGGGAAATTGTATACCCCCCATTCTATTTATGTAGCTGATTGCGGTGGTATTATCGCATCTCAGCAAAATCGCACAATCAGACTTGTCCCGAGCAAACGTCTTAAGGCCTAAAAAGGCTGCTTTGAGTTCCAAATAATTTATGTGAAATTTAAGTTCTTCAGATTTCCATTTACCTCCTGTACGTACATTATTACAAAATGCACCCCAGCCCTGTCTCGATGCATCTGAGAAAAATTCTAAAGCGAAATCTGGCTTATCTAATTTATTTTTCTGAACGTAAATATTCTGTAACCACCACAACAAATCTGATAATATACTTCTAGATGGAGTGAATTTTGCATTATAATTGTCGTTGAATTTAAGCAAAGTTAGATATTTTTCTCTTTCTAAAGATTTTGTGTACATCCAGCCATAACTAACAGCTGGACATGCGGCTGTCAATACTCCAATCAATTGTGCAAATTCTTTAATGGTGCATCGAGGCAAGACCATGAATTTTTTAATAAGATTAAAAATATAGTTTCGCTTCTCATCCGGTAGGCTCATAGACATTTCTAAAGAATTAAATACAAATCCTAAATACTTACAACTAGTTTTTGGTTTCAGGCAGCTTTTCTCATAATTAATAACGAATCCTAAACATTCTCATAGCTTTAGTGTTTCTGTTACGTTCTCCTGACATTCTTCGACACTGGACCCCACACACAATATATCATCAAGGTAAATTACCGACTTAAAACCCCTACGCCTTAAATGACCTACGACTTCTTTCATGATTTTCGTGAAAGTTCTAGGAGCGGCAGAAAGGCCGTAAGGCATTGCATTAACCCTTAATTTGACATTGGTCAGTATACTTCCCGTCGAAGGAAAAAAAATCTACTTAAAAAAATATACTATATATGTAAAACTTTAGTACTGTAATTTCATCTTGAACTATCTAGCTAAGTTGTCAAAAATCGGCAACGCCCACATATCCACGGGATGGAAGTAGTAGCTGGTGAGATGGCGAGGAGGAAGGAATCGTTGCGCAAGGCTTCGAAAAATTACGTTTTATGAATTGTTTTACAGCACATTTGCTTATAGTTTTATTCAAAACAAGAGTTAACATTCCAGGAAAGCTTGTCATAATGTTATGATTATCATTATTGAATTTTGTTTCGTTTTTACGATACCCACAACTTGTATGTCCAGTACGCTTCCCATCGCCATATTACTAGTAAAGTAACTGTTAAATTCTATGTCCAGTATTCTTCTCGTTGCCTAATTATTAGAAAAATAACTTTTGTAGTTTTTATTATAATAATTTTAGGGATCCGCACATAAAATGGTTTACATCTTAGGTATATTCTTTTCGGACCGTCTATTGAACTTTGAAGTATAAAAATTTCGGTGTACGTTAGTTGGGAAGTATGGGAGTACCTTTTTTTTTTTTTTTTTTTTTATATTATCGTCAGAAAAATGCTTTGCAGCAGCCCCACCGCCCGGGGAATATGCGGTGGGGACTGTGGGACTTACCACTAAAAAACTGACGGGATGCCACTCGCCCCCTAAGTGACGGGGCCACGGGTACTGTGATACATCCGCGACCCCGCCAGGGCCGTCCGGCCAAAGTTAAACTGGCCGGACCCGCTCTCCCCGGAACGCCCCGTCAGCAGCACACCGCATAAGTATGGGAGTACCTACGAAGTACGTAAGTTCGGACGAATGCGAGTAGGAGGTACGTTATTTCGAAGGTATGCGGGTACGATAAATGCTAGTTCGAAAGTATACAAAAGCGAAATATGAAATTTCGATGAATCTGTAAGGTTTTTGCCTGCTTACTTATTGTGGAAGCTATACAAGCAATGTCTTTTTGTCAATAAGAACAACCTTTTCTTGCATTTGGAACCATATATGTTTTTGCAGAACTTACAACGTCGTCCATATGTTGTACATACAGGCCAGTGGATAAACATTGGCTCTTGTGCCAGAATTTAGGGGTTTCTAGTTTAGTATCCACACTTTCTTAGTTCAATTCGGCATATTGATCCCTCTCTACAGAACCAATTTCTCTCTTTCGTCGCCTTGGTACATGAACATTTTTGGTCAAATGTTAGATAATAGCGGTTAACAATGATTGGCTATTCTATAAAAGAAAATGCAGTACGAAAAGCCTAAGAACCATAAGCCTGAAAATTATTACACACAGGTTAGCAGTACAATTGAGGCAAAAGGGAATAGACTGAACCATCAAACCTGTAGTTGCTGGAGCTCTAATTATTGTTTTTAGTGCAAGCCTATGTAGCTGTGAGACTATTTTTGTAAATATAATAAGTATATTCCCACAGAAAAACTAATTTCTTTTATTTCTTTTCTTTGGCAATGTCCAGTATACTGGACGTAGGTTTTTCAGAAAACTGAAATAATTAGATTTTTTCAGGTAATTTTTTTAAGGTCTCTTACAAGCTAAAAACCGAAACCTGTAGCGATTTTATTAATTAAATGAAAAAAAAAGTTTGCCAAATTAAGGGTTAAACTCGTATGTAACTATTTTTGAACTGTCATCCTCAAATTGAAACCTCAAGAATTTTTTGTTATTGGACTTAATCGGAACTAATAGATAGGATTCCTTCAAATCTATTGTGGCCATGAAACAACCCTGCGATAGAATCAAAGCCGCGGTTCTGTAATCTTCCATTTTAAAATGTGTTTTTTCCACGAATTTATTAAGAGGTTTCAAATTAAGAATAAAGCGGAAATCTCCATTAGACTTAGGCGCCAAAAATATATGGGATGTAAATTGATCTCGAGATGGTTTACAAACAGATATAGCCCCCAGGTCAACTAATTTTTTAATAGCTTGAGACATTTGATTTTTCTCTTTAGGCAACCAATTACGACATGTAGGTATGACTTGTCGGACTTTCCTGTCAAATTGTATACCATAACCATTTCGAATCCAATTTAAAACTACCCTATTATTCGTTATTTTACACCAACATTTGTAAAAAAACTTTAATCTGCCAGCATGTACCTTTATGTTCGAGGGCCTGCACGAGGCGGCGGTCTGTTCCAAATTCTCGTTGGAGTGAAATTGTTCTGTGTCGTCGGGGGTTTCTGATTCGGGTATGGAGTCCTGTTTCTGGGCCCTCCCCGCCCCCCCCTGTTTGACGAGCGAGGAAAGCCCCTCCAGTTTCCCTGCGGTCTTGACGAGCGAGAAGATGGACCGGGAGTAGGTTTGGCATCTGGTTTTTTGATTTGAGAACCTTGTTTCTCAATAGCTTTAGAAGCTTTGATTTTTTCGGGTAGACCTTTCCCAAAAAGCATTTCGTCTCTTTCGGAATCTTGAATGAGATTCAGAAATGACTTTTCTAAACCCTGCGTTAAAGACTTTGTCCTCGTGTGGGTATCAGAGGCATGTAGGTCTGCCAAGATTCTACATGCGTCTGACAAAATTTTTATCGTCTGTACCTTATCATTGCTCGTGAGCAATGTTGTCATGGCTCTATTTATGGCCGTGAGGCCTATCCCTAATTGTTGTTGGGATGTCTCAATTTTCTTATCCCTAGTTCGAGCAAATTCGGAAACCGCTGCGGCGATTTCAGGGTTCAAAAGAGGAGCTCTAAATAGCTTGCAGTTTTGTGGCACTGCATATTCTTTTATTATAGTTTCCTTTTTGTCTTTGTCTGTCAGACCCTTTCGAAGAATGGGAGCCCATCTTTGAGCCAAGTCCGGATGGATATCTGGACCGTAGGTGACCTGTTCTGGAACAAGGTCTCCTAATGCTAATAAAATGTCAGGGTCTAAGGCCGGTGCTTCGGGTACCGGAGCTGAGGTTGAGATTTCAGCTGGGTCCTGTATCACCAATTCATCATCAGGACTATTAAGCGGCTGTTCTGGATTTTCATCCACCGTACTTTCATTGTTCTCGGGATTAATTACGGTTCCGACGTCTAAAACAAAATAATTTTTTATTCTTTAAAAAGTGGGTAGGAAAACCTTTATTTTATGAATTTACTTTTAAGATTATTCATCACTTTAAAATTAATAGCCATACTTAAGTAATATAACTGATTGACTCACGGTCAATTCTATAGTTAGTTTTGTACCCAATGGTTAACTCTCGGTTAACTCCAGGCCATACTTGCTTCTGGTTGACTCACGGTCAACTCTAAAGCATTGTAAATTGGATATATTTCATCATAATCGCTTAATATAAATTGAAAGAACATTTGTAACACAATACGCGGGTAACTGTTTTTAAAATCACTTTAAACTTACCCACGCTTTCTTCGGAATCTGATGAAGCCGAGTAAACAATTCTTCTTTTACAACGTTGTCTTTCCTTATGTTTCAATTTTTTAAGCTTTCTTTTATGATATTCAATTTGTTCTTCTGCATTTCGCTTCGGCATCTTGTAAGGAAAAAACGGAACGCGTGCGTTCCGTTGCCCGCACGATAAAAGAATGAGATAAATGGATGGAATAGGGTGGGACTAGGGTAAGTGTTGTCTATTCGATTAAAATATTATCGATATAAAGAAGCGTGCGAGGGTTGCCCGAACAGTAGAAGGACTACCTGTTAGAATTATTATATCTTCGAATAAAGTGACGAAATAATAATATATGATATATTATGGCCTAATTGCTATGAAAGAAAATCAACGTAATTTTAAACGCTATACGAAGCGAAAGCTAATCAAATCATGATGTAAAAGAAAACAAGATTTGATAAAGTAAAAACGAATTGAAAAATAACCAATACGTTGTTATTAATATCTGAAAACTAGCTACAGATATTTTCAGATATTTTATGAGGAAAATATAATATTAGATATTAATATTTTTTAATGCTATTACATACACATATTACTTTTACTATTCCCGAGAAATGTTAGGTTGAAATTGCTTATAAACTATTTATAGTAACATTAAATGTATTAATAATTTAATAAAAACGAAGTATTAAATATTAATGTGGTGCTTTGAAGTTTGCATGTGATTTGATTAAAATATGTGTATTTCACTTTTAGCAGATGATCACAAAGAACTCTATACACCAAAGTCGCTGACTCTCTGTCATTATTTCAACGACGGAAGCAACTAGTCAAAAGTATCATATCGCCGCGCCGACAAGCAGCATTATGGGCAACAGTAGTGGTGTGAAGAGTTTATAAAAAACCTTTCTGAACCTGAAACACAAAAGTAGGTTTTTCTATTTTGAATTCATTTATGGGACCATTTCCAAGACCGAGATAATCGCGAGGATAATATCATTGTGCCACATAATTCTGTACATTGTTATTAATTAAATAAAGAATTTGATGTTGTTCCATATTCTGAGTTTCATAGGCATGACTTCGTTATTGAGCACCACAGAGAGTAAGTATACGTAGTCACGGAACTGTCGCGATTTACCTAGTGTCTATTATGTGTTGAGTTATATTAAGAGACTGTACCTTATTAAACTGTGTTAAAACAACGATTGAAAAAAGACCTAGACTGAGGTTTTTCTTCTCCTTCAGTGGTCATTTTGATGTGCTAGTAAATTCATTAAATGTTTTGAAGTCGTCGGGAGGGTTGCCCTCTCATATTAAGCATTGGCATTAATCATAATGCCAAATTAATTACATTGTAACTTATAGCTGTAAGTTTTCCGAACCAAGAAAATAAATAAATAAAGGTTTACAGAATTATTAAACAACACGGAGCGAACGTATGTTACTGGAATCTAAAATTAAACCGTGAAATTCTCCAATATTGCATGGTTGCGCTAACGAGTATTCAGTACCATCTATGTAGTTCACATATTGGGCGAGTAACTGTAGGTACAAGTAGGTATTGATTGATCATCTCACGTTGTGAAATTAAATTGAATCGGGGTGGAAAGCCCGACAGAGGAAACAACGAAAAATAAGGGGGTTTTTTGTGTTAGTCACAGGAGTCACAGCCAGCTTTCCGATGCATATTAATTAAAGTTCCTCATCAAGTCTATCGCTTTTTAGGGTTCCGTAGTAAACTACAAAGAACTAGCGACTAGACGCTTAATGCTGAAAAAATTTTTTAACTGAACTTGGCTTTCTTTTCACATTAATGTTTTTGATGGGATATAATATAGGTATTTCACTAATTAATACTTTTAGAGTAAAAGTGTTGGAAATTAGGTTAGGCGAGAGTAACAAAAACAATGTAATATCCGTTATGATCGTACGTCGTCGGTAGCGCCTTATGGCGGTCTGAAAACACCGGCCTCTGCCAATCCGCATTGGAGCAGCGTGGCAGAGTACGCTCTAATCACCTTCGATGGAAGGGATTCGATTTATCCCAGCAGTGGGATGATTATGGGTTGATACGATGACCCGTTATGAAATAAATACAAATGTTTGTAATTATATTAAACTATGAAGTGTTTATGGGCCTGCTCCCTAGCAAGCTTGCCAAGTGAGAGATACCAACTAACTACATTCGCTTTTAAAGTTTTTAATTCAAGTTGGCGGTACATCGATTATTTAAAAACATCGACATTAGACATTTATTTATTCCTTAGATAACAATATACATTGTGTCGGAAATATTTATAAGTAAACTACATCATATACATTAAAATTATCTTTGTCATTCTCGCATTATACTATATTCATTATTATTCTCATCTTATTATATTATTATGTCAACTATTCAAAACTCGTCCAAAGAATATAAACATCTTTTCAAATAAAAAAATATGAGTTTAATTTCAAAATTATTTTGACACAAACTCTGCACTTCGGCTGATAATTAATAGATTGATGTTTAGAAGCTTGTCTAACAACATAAATTTTTGACTTTATATATTAATTTTATATAAAAATTTATCATCACTTTACAATGTACACATATAAATCTGTTACTTTCTTTCTACAAATGTATAACAGAAAAGTATGAATCACTACATAGTATAAAACAAAGTCGCTTTTTCTGTCCCTATGTCCCTTTGTCCCTTTGTATGCTTAAATCTTTAAAACTACGCAACGGATTTTGATGCGGTTTTCACCAACGGATAGCCTGGTTCATGAGGAAGGTTTATGTATAAAATTTGTCAGGATTTTATGTAAATTGGCTGAAATATAAAGATTATTGTTGGGAGTGTCGGAAAAAATCAACCGCTTGGGAGCTGTCTACGAAAACGCTGGCTAAACCCTTTGAGATATAACAAAACAAAAATTATAGGATATTCCTCTTATTTAGGTCTCCAAAAAAGTCCGCGATAGCATATATTTATCGTATACGGATAACTTACTATAAAATAAAAAGCGATTTCCGAGTAATAATGCGGAAATAGCGCCATCTAGCGTAGAATAGAAAGAACTTGAATTGGAAACCGATTTTGACGTATACAATATTAATCCTTATCCAGTTAACTACGTTAGTTACCTTAAGTATTTCATGTACATTATTATAATCTTTACATCATATTATTTAAATAGATACTTTAGAAGTTATAGCAAAAAATTTACGCGCTTGCCGAAATTAGTTCAAGTTCTTTCTATTCTACGCTAGATGGCGCTATTCAAAAGCATCGCGCTATGGTTACGTTTTCATTAAATTATAAATATCGCGCGAAAATTAAAGCACTTTAAATCTATTACGCTAGGTGGCGCTGTTTAAAAATAAAATTATAGATACTTACATACTTTTAATTTGTTTATGCTTCACAATTTGAATTATTTAAAGTTAATATTTTATTTGTTTCGTTTTATAATTTTTGATACAATTTATTGTAAATAGATAGATATAGATAGACACTTACATACTCGCTTCAATTTAGTCCTTTGTTTGGGCTTATTTTAACATCTGTCGCATTTTTTATTGGTTTCGTGTTGATTTATGTTATCTTTGAGTTTTTTTAAATTATAGATACTTACATACTTTTAATTTGTTTATGCTTCACAATTTGAATTATTTAAAGTTAATATTAAGGGTGCATTTTATTTGTTTCGTGTTAAAAATTTTGATACAATTGATTGTAAATAGATAGATATGGATAGACACTTACATACTCGCTTCAATTTAGTCCTTTGTTTGGGCTTATTTTAACATCTGTCGCATTTTTTAATGGTTTCGTGTTGATTTATGTTATCTTTGAGTTTTTTTTTATTGACAGATTATAACAATTATTTAAGTTTAATTAGCAATATAAAGTACCTATTTCATGACAATTTAATCATGCCTCGACGAAAGTCTAATATAGGACGCAGTACATCTTCTGCCAAAAGAATTCGTTTGAGTCGAAGCAACGAAAATGATCAAGAGAGGGATGTTCGTTCCAATGTAATCAATGAATGCATAAAAATCCACTTTTTGGGGAATAAAGGCTATGGCATATTTTAGTACCACTTTTTCATTGACATTGATGTTGCCTTTGTTAAAGTATCATGTTTCTGGAGAGGTTTCTACAGTACTCGATTTCCTTTCAAGTTCTGCCTTCTTGCAAAAAAATCAGTTTAAGTAAAGGTACCCTAACTTACTTAACGAACCAATTTTAAGTCTAAACATAATAATATATGTAGTCTCACGACTATGTTCTATATATTATATAAAATTAATTAAAACTAAACTAACAATAAAAATTAAAAACGAAATAAAAACTAACTGTTCTATAGAGTCTGGAAAAAATATAAGGTAAAATTACTTCCTAGTTCTTTTAAAATACAAAAGACAAAGAAGTGTCTTCGTCCACAAGACATTATGGCCTAACGACTATACATTTTTAATCTTACAAAAATTAGAAGTGGATAATATGTTTATCTACATCATACGTTACACGGCTTGACTAAGCAGCCGATCAATGAAAATTTGTATACATATTGTCAGGGGTGCAGTAGTAGTACATAGGTTACTAGAGAAATAAACGAAACCCCTTTAGACGTAATAACTATGTAGGTATATAGTGCACATTTCGCCTTTTGTCCGATTGCTGTCTGATGTATTAACAAAAGAGGGGTCCACACACGGACTAGGGCATTAAGACAGACACGTATTTGCTCTAATGCATTAATAAAAATAATATAATAATATTATTTATACTTATTTCAAGCGAATGGTTTACAAGAAATACTGGCTGATATTATAAATACCTCATGGACTAACATACATATTAATAATATTTATTTCTTAAAACTATTTAAACACGTAATGTTGGCGACGTGTCGGGCGCGGAAGTCCGGTAACATGAATGCGGTGTATTGAATGATATATTATTTTTTCTGGTACAAGACCATCACCTTTCTGTCATTATCCTATGTTCAATACTCTACCAAACACCCTGTATAGCATGTCACTGGATGACGAACAAGAATGCAGATGTCATAAATAAATAATTATATGGACAAATCACACAGATTAAACTAGCCCCAAAGTAAATTCGAAACTTGTGTTATGGGATACTAACTCAACGATATTATATTTTATAACAAATACATAATATAGATAAGCATCCAAGACCCAGGCCAATCAGAAAAAGTTCGTTTTTTAGGGATTCGAACCCGGGACCTCCTGGGTGGCAGTCTGGCGGGCGTGGTAACCATTACGCCACGGAGGTCGTCAAATTATAAAACAAACATTGCTGCAAAACAAAAATGATACCGAGTGCGTGCCTGCAAAATGCTAAGTACACCATAGATGCACTAAGCAAGTATTTATTATAATACTGCCCCTACATTATAGTGGTGCTACCACACCGGTATTTATATAATGTTATTGAACAAATTGTAAATCAGTGTGGATGCAAAAACCATATTATTTTAAAATGTTACTGCTACTTGCGTTTCCCGGCGCTCCATCGAGGGTCACTAGGGTAAAGAAGTATGAGATGGGCTAAGTGTGCACTCGCGTCGATGTTGCCGCAGAAGTATTTATTTTAAGTATACAGCGGATAATCCGCTCAAATCAGAGCAGCCCTGGGGAAGGACCTCCACTTTACAGAAGATCGTAGCCAAATAGCATTGGTCTCGGCCGTGCTGTGTTCCTACGATGAACGAGTAAGGTCTCCAGAACTCAACTTTTAACATGAAACAAAATAAGAATGTTCGCCGTAGCCCGCTAATGTGGCCAAGCCCTAATGTCACAACGAATCACAACCCCAGTGTCCTATTAATCAATATTCTGCATTGAAAATTACATTTTCGGTAATATTGATATTACACCGTTCTCCGTAGGAATAGGGTTTCAAATGATTGGCGAGTCTAGACTTAAGGGGACTTAGTAAAATCACATTTCAAACATGTTCGAATTAAAAGGACCGTTCACAAAGTACACGTGTGCCTGCGTCACCCTCCAGACTCCCCTCAGTTGCAATTTGCCCGTATGGTTGTTATTGTTGTTTTAGGTATGCATAGGTACGTAAATATGCCAATGCTGACAGACTCTTGAATTAAGATCAATTTTACAATGTTTTCTAGAAAAAACACAGAATAAAAGATTGAACTGCAATTTGTTTTTAAACATCACTGGATTAATTTATTTACTTGAAATTCAGTAATTATGTTCAGTGATTTTAATTGTTATTTAATTGTCAATTCCTTTTTCCAAAATGATTGTGACGAAGTACCATTTAAAACAGCAAGTACCTAACGAAGGCTATGTTTTTCTTGTGTTTCTTCTTAGTACAAATCTGAAGTCTAGTGTCTGAAAGTAGGATAAAAAAAGACGATTCCACGATTTTCATTCCCGAATGGGGTCAGTCCCTGTTACATGAGTGAGACAGAGAATTTGAATCGAGATTGAATCTGTTTTTTATTACGGGAATACGGGACTGTTCTTATTATAATTATAAGATAATTGTTCTTCTAATTTACTATTATTATTTTCCGACGAAACTTGTCTGTATTTCAAAAAATCAAATCAAGCCACGTATATTTTTTGATTCCGATTAATCAAATAAAAACAAAACACTCCCGTACCGCGTCTGAGTACCACGTATTTGGCTTTTGCCTGTTCGTCGTTCGCTTGTTCCAAAAACCCAAAATAAAAATACATAAAAGGCCTTTCTGACTCTCTTTATTTTGTCTAGATGCAAAAAAAGCACGGAACGTATGATAAGGGGATAAAGGGCTCACCATAATAAACGAATATCCAATATGCATAGGCGTTTCAATACGGCGAAAAGCGTACGATTTTTCCAAAAAAACACAAAATAAAAAGCTTTTCTGCCTCCCGCTATTTTATTCGATGCAAATTCTTCGAAACGTATGATTCGGTTTTCACCGTCAAAGGATATTTTACAAACAAATATCCCTCTGAATTTTCTGAATTAATACATCCTAGCGCAGACACCAGTCTCTGCAGAATACATATTTTTAAGTTAATAATAATTTGTTTTTTTATAAAAGAAATAAAGATTTTTTAATATTTTTTACATTTCACACTTTTAATGTACGAGTACCATTATCGTTTGTCTATGTCTATGACCAGCGGTGGATAGATAGAATATAATGCTTTATTTGTAACTAGCTGATACCCGCGACTTCGCCCGCGTAAAAAATTGCCATGTTGGGCTCTGTACACCTGACAATATGTATACAAATTTTCATAATGATCGGCTGCTTGTAAGAATAACAAACAAAGAGAAGAGAGATAAGGCTTAGCAGATAATCCGCTCAAATCGGAGAAGCCCGTTTGGGTAAGGACCTCCACCTTACAGAAGATCGTAGCCAAATAGCATTGGTCTCGGCCATGTTGTGTTCCTACGGTGAGTAAGGTCTCCAGAGCTCCTCTTGGGGCAACGCGTGAGCGATACCACTAGCGATACACCCTGGTATTGCAAGCGTCTATAGGCTACGGCGATGCTTACCATCAGGCGGGCCGTATGCTTGTTTGCCACCCCAGTTACATAAAAAAACAACAACAGACAGACAGACTCTCATTTATAATATTAGTATGATACACAGACGATAAACAAATAACTTACAGACTACTGTATTTACAAAACAAACAAACACAGGGTTTCATCGACATCGACTCAATTCCTCTACGTGTAGATACGGCGGTTAGATATCTATACGCGTAGGTAGAGTCTACGCCGCCGCCGCCGCCGCCGCGCCGCCCTCCTTCGCTACCTCTCTATTAAAATAGATCTCTATTATAATTTTTTATTCAATTATAGTTTTTGCAATTATTTGGCTTACCTACAGTATATAATTAGATAGTCACGGGAAAACGCTGAGGTTTGATTCTGTGCTATCAAGGGTTCAATTAAAAATGGAACTGAGATCTATAGAGTCTGTTCCAATTTTTAGTTAGCGTTAATAATATCACCAAAAGTTTATTTAAAAGGGTTGTAAATCAGGATATTCACCTTTGCTCCCCAAATTTTGTAGTCTGATCATTTTTTTTTTGTGAATATTTGCTAATATGTATTTGCGTAAGTCAGACTGATAAGCATGACTGAAGCTCGGTATTGATAAAGCTGTAAGTGAATTTTATATTAAAAGCATGTTTTAAAATAAAAAAAATTCAATAATACAAAATACAATGTTTCTTAATTTAATATTAACTTGAAACAGTATCAAAACGTCATAGAATTTAACGGTACAATACCCGTAAATATTTAACCCAGATTTTGGATTTTCCGATGCATGTTCCAAATTCCGAATTTCATATTAAAATTTGAAATAAATTAAAACTTTATAATTAATAATTTGTTTTCTGTCAAATTTTATGAATGTTATTAATTATAATAACAATAAAATTTGAATACCTTGACGATGTAGTATAACATAACTGCAAATAGTAATCTTTTCTTCTATAATAAAGCCCACTTTCACTCCCGAATTTTCAATTAAACTAGTTAGAATGGTTGATTGGTTTTAGGATATGATACCTAATAGAGTAGATAAGATTACAATTTACAAAAAAACTCAGTTACTACAGTTCAGAATTTTCAGTCAAACTAATGGGAAAGTTTAATTGGTTGTAGTCCAAATGAACGGAGTCGATAAGGTTTTAAATTTGTAAAAAAACTCAGTTACGTCTGTATTTTGTCAAGGCTGTTTTACGATGTCAGTATGCTTAAACCGTGGGAAAAGATCGATTTAGCAAACACGCCGACGACGTGATCAGCAACAAACATTGTACATTGTGGCCCACCGTTCGTTCCGTGTTACTCTAATATAATATATTATTATTTTTTATGACCTAAATATGAAATTGCGTTGTTACCTAACAGAATAAATACTTATTACTATTGTAATGAAAGAGGTGGGCAGGGAACAAAACTAATATCAAAGATTTTTATGCGAATAATTTTTTTTTTTTTTTTTTCAATTTCTACAAGTATTTCAGTAATTGATACCAACACACTTGCAATTCTTGCAAAGACAAAAGTCAGACTTAACTGAAATTATTTTCAAAATATTCTATTGCCACGCTACGCTATAAAATGTAATCTTTACTTTAATACAATAAGAAATACTATTGATAAAATATAAATTCGATTAAATCCCTTCACGCAACATTTTGGAAAACTTGGATCATATTATCGCCTCTGCTCACTTCTATCATTGGCTGACTGTATCTAATCAAATATCAAAAATTTGTTATAGTTGACACTATTGACATTTATTAAAAACAAGGTGAAACCCACGCAAGTTGCCTTAGCTTGCAAGTAATCTACTCGTAAGTAGGCCTTCAGGCAGCTTGCACTAGCCTAGCCTCCCCAATCCGCATTGGAGCAGCGTGGCAGAGTACGATTGAAGGAGGACCCATATTCCTGCAGTAAGTTGATATGATGATAATTTCTTAGGTACAAATATTATCACAGATATATCGAAGTTTACCAAAGTAAAGCGAAGTGAAGGCACGAAGTTAGAAGGAATAAAAGACGAAGTAAGACAAAGACGTCCACACTCTCGTCCTCGCTCAACTTCGCGAGAGTGAAGAGCCCGCATAAGAAAGAATAGCATAGTGCCGCGCCGGGCAGGTGTGACTCCCAGGTGGCGGAGGGTTTTCGCAAAATATTCCCACGACATTCCCTCTCCCTCCATTACTCAGACCCTATGGAGTCAAATATAATAACCCTTTTTGCAAATAAATAAATTTATTTTAATAATACATTTTATGTACGGTCAGCGGCATATATATGTTGCCACTATAGCATTATAATCAGATGTTAACTCCGGCTCCGTGACGAATTTGCGTTGAGTTTTATTAAATACTACTTTCCCAAAGTGACGACCTCCGTGGCGTAATGGTTACCACGCCAGACCGCTACCCAGGAGGTCCCGGGTTCGATCCCCGGTCGGGTCATGATGAAAAACGAACTTTTTCTGATTGGCCTCGGGTATTGGATGTTTATCTATGTATGTATTTGTTATAAAATATAATAACGTTGAGTTAGTATCCCATAACACAAGTTTAAAACTTACTTTGGGGCTAGCTCAATCTGTATGAATTGTAACTATATATTTATTTATTTATAAAAAAAAATGTAACTACAGAATCTCGACAATTAGATTAGATCAATAATTTTAATTTTAATAATTAGTTAATTTCATATGACAGGCGAAACATAGCTGTACCTGGAAACACTAATATAATGATAATGTTACTAACTCATTTTTATGAATTTTTATGAATTAAATGTTATTGATTATGAAAATAATAAAAAAATAAAGGCCCGTCATTAATAGTTTTTTTTTCCAATTATTATTAATATGTATTTGAAAAATTAAAGTTACAATTACAAGTTTACCTTGTAAGAATGATTGAACAATCTTCTCGTTGACAGGGGTGGAGGGGTTGACACCCCACGCGACTCCCCCAGGTGCGACACTCGTGGGAAAGAACAACTTTACTGTGTGGCTACTCTATGATTCCGAAAAATCTTACACCACAATATTTCAAATTAAAAATCAAAAATATGTTTTGCATACTAATGTTTTGTGCATGGGGCGATGTCAGTCAGCATGTCAGCCCGTCAATTACAGAAACAAGTGATATCGCGTTTGCGTTGAATATTTTTATTATAAAACGTTTAAACAATTTACATATTGTTTTATAATGTAATATAATTAAATTAGTATCTTTTTTTGTGATTTCTTGTGTTAATTTATAATGGTATAAGAGGTGAGAACTTGATGTAAGTAATACTATTGATACCTAGTGGAATTGTGGACTGTATTGTATAAGATCGAATAAATGATTTACCTATAGAGAAAAAGAAGTGTAATGTAATGATAGAAGACAAACACGGACGAGAAGAGACTGACATATAAAAACAAGGACGAAGTTTGACAGAGAATAATAACAAGAGTTACAAAAGTACCTAAACTATATAAAAAGCGTTGAGTCAGCCAGCCAGTCGCCAACAACTGTTATACACGCTTTTCAAATTTTAATTCAGGCACTAACTTCTCAATTTCTCATACAATGTTTACGTTTCTTAAAGCTCCTTGTACTTAGTGGTTTTAAAAAGCTTCCATAATAGTGTAACAAAAAAAAGTGTGGGTTGAAAACGAATAAAATGTACGTAATATTTTTTTATTTACCAATTATTTTATTTCATGTAAAAAAATATATTTTACAGTAATATTGTTCATTATTCAATATATTTACGGTGTAGTTTGTTTGGTAAAGTAAATAAAATCGAAATAAGTGGATTGTTATTTGGAATAATCAAATTTCCGTAAACAGTTTCATATTCATATTCGAGTACTCTAACGAAATACAGGTTGAATTTTTTATCACCATCTTTTTAATATACTTTTTTGTTGTGAAATTCATGATATACGTGTTTTCTTTTTTTAGTGTCACTTAGTAAAATATGAAGTTATCTAGATTCATAGAAACTGGGAAAATATTATTTAATATTTTGAAAATTTGACCTACAGATCTACCAAGATCTTTATGAACGTGGCCGAAATTGGAACTACAACTCCCCTCCTACAAACGTCACTCACGTTCTTATAGTATGTTAATAGCACTATACATTTGTTTTCATAATTCATATGAATTTGACCTATTTTTTTTTTTCATAATTTTATTAATATGATATAAAAAGGTTTAGGTTCAGGTAATACACGCTTTTCAGGCACTAACTTCTCAATTTCTCATACAATGTTTACGTTTCTAAAAGATAAGTTTCTATGATACCTTGTACATAGAAAAATTTTGAGGGTGACAAAATTTTCACCCTGTATAAATGTTCATGTTTACAGCATCGAGTATCCCTCAATTGTTTACACGAATATTTTAATAAAACAATGCAATTCGAAACCTCCTTTCCGATTTCCGGAAATACTTTTATAATTGAAAATCTCTATATTGTTGGACGTTGAAATCAGTTTAATAATATTTTATTAAAAATATTTTTATCTTTATGCAGTTTCGAGCACCCTCAATTTGTAATACATATCGAAAATGGATGATTAAGTTGTAAGTGCATGCTTAGTAAGATCCTAATGTATCGTTAAGTCAAGTCGGTGGCCTTGCAGGAAGTGGATCAGGGTGGCAGAGTACGCACTAATCCCTGTCGATTGAAGGGAGACCCGTATCCCTGCAGTGGGACGATAATTGATTATGGGTTAATTAATATGTGATGAATGATCACTTGCTAAGCAAGCTTATATTGCGGCATTGTTGCTAATACATCAGTTACTAGTCTAGTAAGTAATCTGTATTTTTACGGATGATGGTGGGTATTGTGGGAATTATTAGTTATTTAGTCATTTACATAGGGTTGCCAGATGGCCGGGAAATCCGGGATTGTCCCGGAATTACGAGTCTTGTTTCCAGGAATCACACTTTACGGATTTCGAATACCTACCACCCGATGACACGAAACGCGAAGCGTACGCTAGGTTCACGGTACTTCTTTCCCCCGCTCAACTGCCGGCCCTCCTCGTGCCCTGCGTTCTCGTTCACGCGTGTTTTGTAACTGTTTTAATTGTATGTTCTATACTTTAAAATAATGTTGCATCACTTAATCCATAAATTGTCATGTCCCGAGGTGTTATTTTAAAGGTGTAAATGTAATGTTTTTATTTTTACAATTTTTTTTTACTAAAAGGCATTTTTGTTAGTGTGTAGGGCTTTGTCAGGCAACTATTTTAACAGCTTTAGAAACTACAGACTACTGCCTATTATATAACATCAAAAGCGGCTCCCCTTTTTTCGCCCTCGTCATTTTAATTACCTTCAAAGCAGTCAGGGTAGTAAGTAAAATTATCTGCCATTGACGGCCATTTTAATAGTAAACGTAATCCATTTTCGAAAGAAGTCATGATCTACTGATTGTAAATGAACCTTCCAACACCTCATACATTTACAGCGGCGACCGTCAATGAAAACTATAATGGTTAAGTAGGCTCTACCAGTTACCGAGTAATAGCCGACGAACTTATAAAACAAAATTTCTTTGATGAAAACTTACAAATGACATAGAATATGATATTGGACTCATTTGCAAGCAAGCAAAGCTCATTAAATATGAACCCTACGCTGTGCGTGGTCCGACATGCACTTAATCGATTTTGTATATTTTCCTACCGACCGACCCTCGAATTGCCCCGGAAATGAAATGCCTGTATCTGGCAACCCTATTTACATGAGAAGTGAAGGAAATTGAAAGACAAAGGAAAAAGTATAACATAAAATACATTGACAATTTAAAATCTACAAAAAGGAGTTAGTAACATATCGGTGCATTTGTAACTCGCCTATGTAGCAACTGGTCTATTTATCAACTCGTAACTCTTGTAAGTTGTAAATCGCCTGTTTATCAACTCGCCTATGATTTTGCAATATATGTAGATAGGATTTAGATTATTTTGGAATGTTTTAGGGATGGATTATGATTGACTTTAGGACTATTTTGGAATGTTAGGAGTTTGGTTTGCCACCGCATTGTTCTGTGTATTGCAAATAAAGCATATTCTATAAATCTATTCGGGTGTAGTGAAACCGGCCCTTACTGTAATCTTTGTTAATATCGTAGGGGTACCTTTGTAAGCTGTGCCGTAAGTATGGCTCTACCCCCACGCGCCAACGCCAGGTGCACTCACAATTGCAGCCGTGAGAAAGTGTCTCGTGCCCCCCTCATGATAGCTTTTTTTTAGCTCAGTTTTTGTGTAGACACCTTACACTATAATTAATCAATTATTATTTTAAAGTATCCAGCTCTTCCGTGTTTACTATGTTATCATTGTTATGTTTTAAATTTCGTTTTATATTGTTCTTAATTTGTTATATTGTATCTTTTTTTTTAAGTTTCATATGTATAAGTACCATTTTACAAGAGTACTGTTTCTTACCAGATTCGAAACACTTTGTAACAGACCTAGGTATGTACAATAAAAAAAACATAAACGAATTAGAATATTTTGTATTGTATACCTACCTATTATCTACTTTTTGTGGCTGAGATGATGATGATACTATAAATATAAAATAAATAAATTTATAGGGACAAATCACACAGATTGAAAGTAAGCTCGACGCTTGTGTTAATGAGAAAAAGTTCGTCTTTCATCATGACTCGACCGACCGATCATTGTCGTTAGATGCACGTATTCCTCGGGATCAACTGATATGCACAACTAGATGACAGTCTTTAAGTCAATAACACCAGGTGTATGAGTGTATGAGGTACCAGCTAACTCACAGTTTACACCAATTGAAAGGAGCACACGAAAAGAAGTGAATTTAAAAAACATTTTTTCAATGGCACATTTTAGCATTCAGCCAGTTTCTAAAATGCATTTCAATTTTAATTCCACATTCAGTCTTAAGGGGCTCCAAGGAGCCGATGACCTTGAGGATTTGACCTCTAAGTAACGTTACTTCACCCCTTCACCCCGCTTTAATATTACGTAAAATGCCAAAAACTTGACATCTATTGATCATTTTGTAGTACTAAGTTTTTATAAAAACCTTGCCTTTTTCACCACTAGAGGGCTGGCAATGACGCGCGGCGCAGTAATATTAACGACATCTAGTTGAGAAACCAATTATTAAAATATTTGAACACTTTCCATAGACCTCTAGAACTAAACAATATCAGTTGACACTTTTAAAATGATATGTGAATTATGATAGAACTAAATATATATTATTAAAACAAATCTTAACATTGCAAATGAAATTTTGCAGGCGATGTATGTTATGTCGTATTTGGTTGGTTACACAAAATTATTTAACAAAACCCGTTTTTTTGCTCTAGTTGTACCATACTATCTCAGGAACTATAAGCCCTATCAAAATATGGATTAGACAGAAAAATTGGGTATTTTTCTCTGATTCACATTCAATGAAAAAGGTCATTTTGCTACAACTCGTGTTGTACCGGTTTTCACAGATTTTTTTGAAATATTGATCGGCTGGATTTTACTATCGATACAGTACCAAAATAGTCATTTTCAACAGAAAAAAAATGTACGTCTGCGTGTTATACCGTATCACGCAAAAACCACTGAATTTAAAGAATGAATTTTGATGAAATTTTACACGGAGATCTCGAGTCAACATTTAGAGTTGTGCTTTTTATCCCAGAAATGCGTAAAACTAGAAAAACCAAACTCCACGCAGGCGAAGCCGCAGGCACCCACTAGTATGGTATGAAAGGCACTATTAGTCAAATAAATGACGTAATCTATATCATAATTTTATTTGCGACATACAATACATAGTTAAATTTCGCCACATCTCTTATTGTTTACGGTGGCTTTATGGTAGATTCAAGAAATCATTAGTAAATAAAAAATGTGCGGTCTCCAGTTTCAAACTTTTATTATTTGATTTTATACTTTTTTTTATTCATATGATTAATTTCATGTTTCTTTCTTTTTTTAAATAATGTTTAAAAAAAAGAGAACGAAAAATATTATTTACTAATGAATGTGTAAATATCAGATTCCTATTTAAAATTTTGAGGGCATTCTATTACATATTTTTATAATAGTTTTATATTGTTCGTAATTGTTAGGTAAAAAGTAAATCATAAAATTATATTGTTAAAAAAAGTATAAAAATCAAAAAGTATGAGCACCAACCTAAGGATCGAACCAGGAGACACGGGACTAGAACTAGCGATTTGTTGAATCTACCACAAATCCATGTAACCAATAGGAGAAGTGGCGAAATTTATGTATTGTATGTGGCGCTGTAATGAGCCACAATCATTATCGTGGATAAAATAATATACGTCATAATATATAATTCAACGTATTTGGTTTGACGACCTCCGTGGCGTAATGGTTACCACGCCAGACCGCCACCCAGGAGGTCCCGGGTTCGATCCCCGGTCGGGTCATGATGAAAAACGAACTTTTTCTGATTGGCCTCGGGTCTTGGATGTTTATCTATATATGTATTTGTTATAAAACATAATATCGTTGAGTTAGTATCCCATAACACAAGTTTCGAACTTACTTTGGGGCTAGCTCAATCTGTATGAATCTGTATGACGAAAATATCCAAATATAAAAAATATCAACTAAAAAAAATACAATAAATGCATGAAAGTTATTTATCTTTTTAAAAATAAAATAAAATATTATTTTATAAAGATAAATAACTTTCATGCATTTATTGTATTTTTTTAGTTGATATTTTTTATATTTGGATATTTTCGTCATAATAATAAAAAATCGAGAGCATGTATGGTGCAGCGAAAATTTGGCATACGTCCATCCATCCGAAAGCGTGGGAGCGCACTGATTACCTTGTGTCCAGTCACCCGCTATCCAGAAATTACGTAATTGACGGAAAATTGCTTGTGACTTGGTGGAAATACACTCAAATTCAAAAACCAAGCTACAGATAAGTAGATAATATTATTGCCTATGTATTAATGTAAATTTTACACGAATCGATGCATAAATACCCAAGTTGAATCGCATTCTTTCTTTGATTACTAGGTTCCTTAAATATTTTATTACTCCATAAATATTCAGTAATTTCAAATTTCGAGCAGCATAAATGTAGTACAATGATTATAGCACAACATATATTTTTTGGTGGTTATTCGTTATGGTAGCTAGGAGTAGAGACAACTTGAAAAACAGCAAAATTTTAGCGAAATTTGTTGGTACAGCCTTAAACCATTTAGCCATACATAACAAGCTAGCCTAGCTACTTTAGAACCGGGTTGCGCTGCGAGAATTGTAAAATAAATTGTTATTTTACTTGTAGAGTCAAAAAGTCAAAGAAGTATGGCAGGACCGTTGATTATGTCTTCTAAATACTGTATAAAAGGATTTAATGGAATTTAAATATTCATCTATGCTAATATTACTAATACACTGGGCGTCAAAAATAAGTAGTACAGTTTTAAAATTGCAATTACTCTTAAACAATAAGTTTATTGGTAAAATACATAATAGAAATAAAAAATAATAAAATAGGAATCATTTGTATTTTTGAATGTAACAAATAAACTACTGGACCGATTTCAAAAATATTTCACCGTTTGGAAGGTACAATTAACTTAACTAAGGCTATTTAAATTTTCAAAAAATTAGGAATTCTATTAAAACCTAACCGCCTGTTGCCGAACCGCCGCGCCCCAGTGCCCCAGTTTCGCACGGAGCTGGGGCGCGACGGTTCGGCAAATGCAATAAGTACCTATTCGCAGGGGCATTTGTTTTGTATCAAAAACTCAAAAACAAAATCTAGGCGCCCGATTTCGTTTTTTTATTTGATAAAATATCCATGCTCTTTTTTAAAAAATCAGTCAGTGTAGGCTTGGGTTCTGAGGACCTATGTCTACACAGAATAGAAAATAAAACCGAAGTATAATACAATGTTTCATAACGATGTTTAATATTTTATGCATTAAAATCATTGTTGTTAGACCGTGGATAGGTATGAAATATTTCTCCTATTGTACATACAATAAAGTTGAGGAAAAATATTTCGTTATGTCAACAAAGGAAATACCTACCTACTACCAAAGAAATAGATTCGCACGGCCACTCACAGACCTACATATTGTTGGTGCGGGTCATATGTCAATTATAATTTATAATAAAATCCCAGACAATATTGAAAAGATAATAAAATATAATAAAATTTTTATAGAACTAAAAAAGTATTTAATCCAAAAAAGTTACTTACGAAAGAAGGATATCTCACAGAAAAATATTTTTAGCATCATAAGCGAGTTTGTATGTTTCTGTTTTTATATTTTGTAATGACATTTAATTTTGGAATCAGTTAACAGTGTAATTTTTATTTTAAATTTTGTTTTATTTAAAAGTATTAGTATTAGAATTGTAAATTTAAATATATATTTTTTTTATTTTTTATTTATAAAACAATTTAGTAGCAGCGCCCTTGCAAGGGCTCAATTGTGAACTTTTAAAAGTAACAAGTGACAGACAACACCTTATATAATGTACACCAAATGAAGCAATAAAGATTACGATTTCCACAAAAAAAACTAAAACCAAAACAAATTTAAAACTGACGTTTCTCTATTTACAGAGCAACACAATTCATTTAAACATATTCATAAAATATATATTCAGACGCACCTGACGCACACAGCGTTCGGTTGTCCGTAAGTCTCTTATCTCTGATATAAAATCAAAAACAGTCTGCTACAAAAATTTTTTTTCTCAATTTATTGCTATGAAACGAATGTTTTCAGTAATAACACCAATACATCGAAGCCTACAAACAATTGCCTTGTTTGTTATTCGTTGTATTAATACCAACACCAACCAACAGTTTCAAAGACTAATATGTAATGCTGGATACGTCAAGGAGGAAGGACCCGTATGCCAAATTTCATTCAAATAAAACTGTCGCCGTTTTTGCATGAAAGAGTAAAACATAGACCTACATCCATGCATACATTCTCATTCTCAAAAACTTTCGCAATTATTATTAGTAAGGGTTGTTTGAATAAGTCTACGTATGGTGCGCTTTATAGCCCGTATAATCCTTTTGTTCTTTTTTATGAGTAAGTACCTAACCTACTTACAAAATTGTGACGAAAAAAATCAATGATGTTTATCACCACATATCACTATCCAAATATAGATGCCAGCAGAGCATTCCACAGTAGTTGATAAAGTTGAACTATAAAGAAACAGAGGAAACTCTAACAAAATACGGCAAAAACGGTTCTGGTCCGTGTAATAACGTTTGAGAGCCTTGTCGCGCAAGTTCATCCGCTGCTTCATTGACCTGGGATGCCCATTTGGCCTGGAACCGAGCCTATGTGTACATACGTACCTTATTGTGTCTGCCCCACTCTGTTGAGATTGATAGCACATTCCAGTACAAGCCAGCCAAGCAAGTTATAGTCGAAGTAAAAGAAAATAATAACGTTATCAATTCATTATAAATTTTGTTAGTCCGACTGGGTAGTAAGTAGACTGATACAAGCTAATAAATAATGATGATTATAATGAAAAAGAGTAATGTTCAGTTCACGTATACCAGCATTACCAGCCTTGTGTTTGTAAGCATTCAGGTTGCTAATTTGACTTTTTTGTCATAAACTACTTTGGTCAGTAATGGTCCGCTTTATGAACACCTAACGAAAAAGTCAATTTATTAAAATAATAACTATTCAATCAAATTACATACCATTCGAAAGGGGCATGAGCTACAACTGTTTTCATAGAATTAGAACTGCTGTGTCACCTTCAGTTAAATTTTTTTATAGCAGTTCAAAGTGACGTTTTGATATTTGAGGGCTCATATGATTTTTTTTCTGGTAACTCTCACCGACAAATATCAATTTAAAATTAAGCTACATACAGTTAAAATAAGAATAAAATAAAAAAGTGCGAGTCGAACTCGCCCACCGTGGGTTCCGTACGTAGATTTTTTTTTATACCACTAGGGTGGCAAACAAGCTTACGGCAAGCCTGATGGTAAGCAGTCACCGTAGCCTATGAACGCTTGCAACATCAGGAGTGTCACTCACGCATAGATATATCACTCCATAAAAAAGTCTAAAGAAAAGACCTCGGCGGGGATCTCATGCCACAGCTTCAGCACTTTACATACAGCGTTCGCGGGAACCATGCAGTACGCGTGTGAGGTTGGAAAATAATGATTCACTTCTTACATCAACTAGATAATATACAGACTTCCTATGTAATCTATAGACTAACGACCAGGAATTACAAACTGCGACAAAACGGAATGTGTTAGGTTTACTTCGTTCGTTCGTTCGTTACTACGTTCGTTAGGTTTACTTTGTGACCCTACACCCAGAAATAGGAGGCGGGGCTCCGTCGTATCACTTATTACGCAAACTATAAAAGGTAAAATGCAATTGAGATTTTATTTTTATTATTAAAATTTTATACTTTAACGGACCGTATCAGAAAATCTGCAGATTTAGATAATCTTAAGTTAATAGACATATTAACGTATTCTGCATTCTAACGGTAAATGGGCCCTTTTAAATATTTTTTTTACTTCTCACGCTCAGAAAATGCTTATTTGCGCAGGATAAAGGCTGCACAAATTCGAATTTTGTGCACAAGGGCAAAAACGTATCTACTCATAAATGTATCTATATTAAGGCAAAGGAAATGAGCCATACAGCCAAACACAATAAAAAGTTCAGAGATAGAATTTGTTATTTTATAATATTTACTTTAATTTATTTGCCTTATGTGTTTTTTAAGTCTTATAAGATATTAAAATTTAAATTAAAGTACGGTAGGTTATTTAATTAATTAACTATGTGCCCTAGGTCAATTTCTTTTGCTCAGCAAGTAGCAGACCATCTCACCTTTCTGTCATTATCCCATGTTTAATCCTCTACCAAACACCATATATATCATATCATAGAATAGAATGTATGACACTGCACTCATTGGCAAGCAAGCCAACCATGTCAAAAACAGAACCCTAGTTTTTAGGGTTCCGTAGCCAAGTGGCAAAAAACGGAACCCTTATGGATTCGTCATGTCTGTCTGTCTGTCCGTATGTCACAGCCACTTTTTCCCAAAACTATAAGAACTATACTGTCGAAACTTGGTAAGTAGATGTATTCTGTCAACCGCATTAAGATTTACACACAAAAATAGAAAAAAAAACAATAAATTTTGGGGGTTCCCCATACTTAGCAACTTAAAAATTTTGTTTTCATCAAATAATCAAAACATCAAAAATGATATAGAGGTTTCTAAAATAATTTTTTTCTAAACTGAATAGTTTGCGCGAGAGACATTTTCAAAGTGGTAAAATGTATGTCCTCCTGTAACTTCTAAAATAAGAGAATGATAAAACTAAAAAAAATATATGATGTAGCTACATTACCATGCAAACTTCCACCGAAAATTGGTTTGAACGAGATCTAGTAAGTAGTTTTTTTTTATACGTCATAAATCGTAAACCGCAATTGCTGCTACAGAACCCTTCATGGTCGAGTCCAACTCGCACTTGGCCGCTTTTTTACTTTTCAGTTTTCTATTTGAGAGCTCTTACAGAATATTGGTGTAAAGGTGCAATGCGGTTAGTTCGGTGAGCGAGAAATCCGGAAGCCCTTTTCTTCCATCTTCCTTAGAGCAACCAACACGTTGGTGGCGCCCTTGGGGCTCGTTTTGACAACGCGAAAATTTTCGCGCATTCGCCGCACGCTTTTCGCGTCATTATTGTTTTTGATGGATGTTTAGAGGTGGCGGAGGCTACAAACACTTTCGATGGTGACCAGTTTGCTTGTTTGTCTGCCATAAATTTACATATGTAGCATTATTTTGTAAATTTTGTCTGACATTTAGAATATTTGCAATTTTATAGTAGTTCTTACAAATAGTAAAATTGACAATATTACGGTCATTGGTAATCAGTGTCTCGGGGGGGCCTCCTACGGCAGCTGAGGGGGTTAGGGGTCAGGTCCACCCCCGTTTCCCACGACCCATACATCTGCTTACGGACCCTTCTTAAGACTCACAATAAAATAATTATATTACTTCGTGGCACTGATTCGACCCCACCTCATTTTAGATTTCGAATCCGCAGAGCACGCAGCTCCCGGAGTTGTTTTTTTTTTTGTTTTTTAATTATTATTTTTTAGTGTTGTGTTATTGTTTTTAAAATGAATGCTTTATTTGATTCCAACACACTGGCCGCTTTGAAATTAAGTACAGGTAAGGTTTATTTCTTTTATTTTTTTTCTCTGTGGTTATTGTTTTTTTATACTCTGTTTGATTCTGCCCGTGGCGTGACTGTTTTATCTTCCTGAATAATTACATATTAAGTTACATAGTTTATAATTATATATCTATTCCATCTGAAGTTTATTTGAGCGAGTTTCAATCTCAGTCACATGAAAAATATTTAGGCATAAGTGTGTTTATTTATAAATCTATTCAGCAGAATATAATGGGCATACATCCTGTTTCTGAAATGCATTTTAGTTTAAAAAGTAAATGAAATAATGAATTTTATTTTTGATCCTGCATTTTTTATAAGCCATCTTTGCTTAGCGAATAGTTTTATATTTATTTTTCAATTTTATTATTTAATTCTTTGCGAATTTTATATCTTATGTTACTCGATGTCGCCCGAAAACTGTTGCGTAAATAATCCAATTTTATAAACCATATACCTACCTACATTGGTTATTATTTTGTAGATATGTAGTCTGAGGAATTAAAGTTATTACATTTATAAGTATATTTATTACATGTTTCAATATAAGTATACTTGGAACAAGGTTTTTTTAGTAAAGTATAGCTTGTTGTCGTACGTAAGTGATTTCTTATCGATTCACGTTTATTTCAAACTACTGTCCCCCTCGAGACTGCGTTTGCGTGTATCCCGCTTTCCCGTGGGAATTTCGTAAAATCCTTTCTTATCGGACGCCTACGTCATACAAAGAACCCACTCTCCAAATTTCAGGTCTCTGCGATCACCGGTTTGCGCTGTGCGTTGATTCTCTGTCAGTCATGACAAAGTATTTTATATATATAGACTAGAGAAACCCGCGCAACTTCGTTTGCGTTTATCCCGCTTTCCCGTGGGAATTTAAAAAAATTCTTTCTTATTGGTTGCCTACATCACACACCCAAATTTCAGGTCTCTACGGTCAAGACAAAACATTTTCATATGTATACATGATTATTTTTCTATTTATATAAGTACTTCTCATTACAATCTTTGGAGTGGGCGTTTATGAAACAGGCTAGCCCGACCGGTGAACTACCACCCTTATACAGAATATTGATGTGAAGCAGCAATGCGTTTCGTTCGGAGAGTGAAATATCCGAAATTGTTGTTTGCCACCTTTGTGGTATAAAAAAAATCTAACTCCTTCCTTATACTATTTCTCGCTATATATCCTGTATTTTCCGGTTATAGGTCGGCAACGGGTCAGGGACCCTAGAATCTATGTGCTCCATAGTCGACTGTAATCACCTAATATCAAATTATCCATAGTCCTGAGCTTGTTTTCCAACCACTTCCGTAAAAAAAATGGTATTAATATATGGGTATTTCAATACCTACAACCTCAGCCTACAACCATCCCTACAACAACACTACGAAATATTAGAGCGAGTCGACGTAATGAGATTTTCTATAAGTGAGAAAGAGACAATATCAATATGCCATTTAACCATTGACCAATTTAACTTGAACCCTGTCAAATATTATAAATTTAATATTTAATTACTTACTGTTTATTATCGTTGAATATGATTCAGTCCGCTTTATACATAGTTAGAATTTTAGCTGTTTTTCCGATATCACAAACAGAATAAATAGACGACATTATGATTAAATATTCACATTTATAATTACATGACAGATGACACTTCACTTCACGGATGTGTCAAAATGAAATGTAATTGAAATCAAAAGCACTAAGGAGTATGAGTATTGATATCAACTCGAAGAAAATTACCCACAAAATACATTTTTTTCAAGAATTTCAATAAAATAAGAATCACATCTTCTATCAATTCTCTTAAACAATTTTTATGCAAAATTTGAAGTAGATTGGACCAAGGAATCAAGTTGTCCCATAGTAACTTTACCCCCCTTTTTTACCCCCTTAGAGTTCGAATTTCGAAAAATCCTTTCTTATCGGACGCCTACGTCTTATAATAGTTCCACCTGCCAAGTTTCAGATTTTTACGATGAGCGGTTTAGGCTGTGCGTTGATTCTCAGTCAGTCAGTCAGTCAGTCAGTCAGTCAGTCAGGACAAAGCATTTTATATATATAGATTAATTTATATTTTAAAGCAAACAAGTTGATTGGAGCTTTTATAGTACCTATAGTACACAGAGCTTTGAATTCCACGCGTGTCGGGGGGCGCGCGGCCAAGGGTGTGTGGCCCCCATCGTTGTTCTGTGGTATAGTGGAATCTTTACATTTGCGCATATTATAAAATGAAGTCGCATAAATCTTTAAAACTACGCAACAGATTTTGATGAGGTTATTTAATAGATAGAGTGATTTAAAAGGAAGGTTTTTAGGTGTAATACATTCCGAAATTCCCACGGGAAAGCGGGATACACGCAAACGAAGTTGCGCGGGTTTAGCTAGTGGAATATAAATAATTAAATCGTCACATCTTTCTTTTTCGTGTTAAACAGTGTACCGAATAAAAATTATAACCACATCATTCTTTTTCGCACGACAGTGTACTGTGTAAAGAAAAGTCATCTTTTTGCATCCATAACTTTAGTACAAAGCTCTATGCTTTTAGTGCAAAATGGAACGTTCCTTTCAAAGTGAATCTTATATTTATTACTAGCTGATGCCCGCAGTTTTACCCGGGAAACCCCGTTGTACCCTGTCCCGGGCTGATATCCGGAATGAAAACTATCCTATGTTAATCCATGTTATAAAGCATCCGTATAGGTATCAAAGCAAATTTGTCCCTCCTGTCTGTTTTTGCGTGAAAAACTAACAAACATACATAAACACATCCTCACGAACTTTCGCATATGATTAACTAGCTGCTGCCCGCAGTGTTGCTGTACAGAATAAATGTATTTTCTTTCTTTCTTTCTTTCTTACCCGCGTTTAATTTTATACACAATCTATTACAAATTTTTGACCAAATCCTACGGAAATCGCGTACTTTTCTTGATAAAAGTACCCTATCCAAATATCATAAAACTTGGCCCGGCCATTTGAGCGTGAAGAATTAACAAATTCAAATCTTTTATTCAGAGAATAGGTTTTCACAAACACGTTCTCTTGTCAGAGTATACAGCAATAAATGATTTGTATAAATTAATCTACTCTATAAACTACTAACATTTCGGAAACAAAAGCAAAATGACCACTGGTAAAAAGAAATGGCAAAAGTTACGGCCTTTTTAGTCATTTAAAAATATATCGTACTTTTCTTTTTTTCTTTTCTTTTTCAACATAAAATTTAAATTTAATTTAACAAACATGCGCACAAATTTTCGCCTGTATGGAAAGGATTTTGCTCAAAAATGTTTTCGCAAATTGTACTATGCTACCCTTCCCGCGACGGCCAAACTATAATTGAATATCGAGAAAACGTCAGTCTTTTTTTAGGGTTCCGTACCCCAAAAGGAAAAACGGAACCCTTATAAGATCACTTCGTTGTCTGTCTGTCTGACTGTCAAGGCCCTTTTTCTCGGGAATGCGTGGTGGTATCAAGTTGAAATAAACCGTCTACGGCCCCATGCAATTCTTAAAAAATTCAATTTCTGTTTACCTAAAAAAAGATACGGCGTTTTATTCAACGGGTCTTTTCAGCTTCGGGTGTACTTGACACCCATGACACCCTATACTGAGATACCGCACTGTTGCGGGAGCGTAGGGCTCTCACCGCCAAAAAAAAAACTCATGTTTGCACTTTACCTTTTATAGTTTACGACGACGGAGCCCCGCCTCCTATTTCTGGGTGTAGGGTCACAAGGTAACGAACGAACGTACTGTTACACATTCCGATTTTGGCGCAGTTTGTTGATTATATCACATACTTTTAACTAGGAAAACGCGTTTCTTCGAAGTACGTTTAAACTAGCACTAGAGAACAACGAAACTACGCCAAAATGGAATGTAATATGTGACACCCAAAATTAGGATTATTAGAATGTTTTATTCAAATTTACCGTATGCCTGGTCGTTAGTCTGTAGTTTACCTAGTAAAGTCTGCATATTATCTAGTTGATCTAAAAAGTGAATATTTAATTTTTCAAAACGTTATATTTGAATTCGTAGGTAATGGAAAATACAGAGGTTACAATACTACTCATACTATAAAGGCTTAGTCTACAGCTTTGTTGTACTCGAACATGTTTGAAAACCCGCACGCCCAAGACACACAAACCTAATCTTAAAATCGTCATAACTCCCAAATTTATTATTATTTTCGTAAACTCCAATTTTAATTATTTAAAGGAACATATTTAAAAGAAATAAAACTCAACTACTATTTACAAACATTTTTTTATTATTTTCATACACTTCGAAAAACATCCCGAGATATAACCTTTCTGAACATGTACAGTCAGGTGCACGTCGAGCTTTACACTTGCAGTACAAATTTGGCTCTTATGACATAGAACGTAAGAACGGTACAAAGTCCAATATGTAAAGGTTGACATGCTCTTGACTGTACATGTTGTGATTATGTAGAAAATATCATAAATAAAAGTAGATATTGGGCCCACAAGGTACACCAAAAAATTACCATATTAAAGCATTTTTTTTTATTTTTGAAAGAAATATATATTATGACTATGTCAATTTTATTTTTTGGTACATTATTAATCTTGTCAATACAAATATTTTGACACCTGAATTAACTATATTGACCTAGAAATAACGGAAACAACGGCATGTCGCACTTTTGTTGAAAACGGGGCCACTACAGAAGCGATCGAAAAAACATTTCCAATGTTAAAAAATCTACGTACGGAACCCCCGGAAGCCGAGTCCGACTCGCAGTTGTCCGGTTTTGAAATGAAATTCTTTATTTGCAAGGAACACACACATTCCCGCCTACATAATATGTAGGTACTAGGCATGCAAAAATTAAGTGTTGATATTATCTTTATGATTATATTGATATGAATTCTACAAGAGGTACATTTATAAATACTTTTGAAATGTCTAATATTTTAAAGATAAAAATTCATTAATATTATAAAAACACTTATTGACTAGCCATCTAAATAATTTGTGTATAAAAATTCTAAAATTAAGCATTTTCATCTCAACTGGCAGTTTATTATAAATTTTTATCATCATGAAGTAACAATTACTGTCCAGTACCGTACCCTTGCACATTGGCTTCAGTAATAGCGTAGGATCTCTGGGTCTAAGTCTCGGGTTTGTAGGTTTGACTACAAAATAATCCGGGTACAATTTCACGAAACAGCAACATTGGTGTTTATATAATAATTATACTTATATATTTTATTATATATCCGTGAAATGTTTCATGTATCTCTGTTGCGCGCATCGACCCTTTAGGTCGATGGTTGCGCGCCATTCTTTTTAATCATATCAACCTATTAGGGTGGTACGTTTCGGTCCGCGCGGGAAATTCAATTTTTTGGGGGGTTTTTAAAAATTGCATCTCACTCAATCATTGATGGAATTTTCGTGAAAATTGGTTTGGCGGCAACAAATACAATATATATACTGAATAATCATCATATAAATTATAAATATTGGCTCTTCTCATTATGAATGTGCATAATGCACGTTTATAGGGAAAAAGATGCATCGTGGACATTCATAGTAATCCTTAGTAGGCCTTAATCATCCCAGGGATTCTCAATTCAATCGAATTGGATTAAAACGTTTGCAGTTTGGCAAAAGTCGGTATTTAGTGTGTTAAGCTGCCCAAAGTGCCAGAGTGTGGGTGGATAGGTAAGTGGCGGCTTTATTTCTTGCATCTTTTTCACTTACTTGTAGTAGCTATTATTATGTGGTTGTATTTGGAAATGTAGTGTTTAACTTTTATCCGAGCAGCACTCATTTTAGAACCTTATTGCTGGCGACCGGCACCACTAATACTTGTCAAAACTTTATAACTTTTCTATTCCCAACACAGCATCATCTCAGCCACAAGAAGTCCACTGCTGGACATAGACCTCCCCCAAACGTTTCCAGCGCGACCGGTTGGCAACGGCCTGCATCCAGCGCCTGTCCTAGGTCGTCTATTCTCAACGTTAATTATATAATTATTGTTGCTTTGAAGCTTGCAATTACAAGCTTCAAAGCATGATCATATTACAATAGACAAGGGCTTAATTATTTTGAATTAATGATGCATCGAATACGAAACGCATCGTAACATGAGTGATGTCACAATATATATCTAACAATTCCTACAGGCTACAGTCACAGAATAGATAATAGCACTACGTACTACAGTCTAGATTAATATTTATAAATAAATAAATATATAGGGACAAATCTCACAGATTAATAGCTGAACTCAGATAGTTTAGCCCCAAAGTAAGTTCGAAACTTGTGTTGCTTGTGTTATGGGATAGGTACTAACTCAACGAAACTATATTTTATAACAAATACATAAAGGGGTAAACAGACACTATGGAAGTGCAGTGTCTCAAAATATTACCAACTAGCGCCCGGCCCTGGTTTCGCACGGGTTTTAGTAAAAAATGACACCCGGGGACAATGTAGCTTCTTAAAGTTGAAAGAATTTTTCAAATCTATCCAGTAGTTTCGAAGCTTATTCAATGAAAACAATCTAATCTTTCCTCTATCTATAACCCAATATGTATGGGGTAATATTTGGGTAAGTAAGTAAAGTATAGATATTATTTTAGACTTTTAAAGCTTTTATTTACGTTTTAAATTAAAACACCCACGTTTCATGAGGTTAGGATAGGTTAGGATCTTCTTCTGGGCGGGTGGCGGGCGGCGGCCGGCACGGGTGGGTGGCGGTGGCGGCGGGCGGCGGCGCCGGCGGTTAGTAAACCTTATGATAATGAAGAGCCCCTAGTAGAGCCGCGTGTCAACATCTGAAGCACGCCGCATTATGAGAGGATAATATGCAATGTTTTGTTTTAGTCAGTTGCAATAGTTGAATAGAAAATCGTAAGAGGCGTAAATATTGTCCGTTCTATTTTAAAAGTCGTAAACAGATTCCTGTAATTGTTTTTAACTTACAAAGATTTGGAAGGTTTTTGAATAACCTCTATCAGTGCAGATTGGACTTCGACAATATTCGTGTATTTATGAGTAAAGAGTGTGTTATAGGTATTAATGTCTCTGGCCACTTTTATGAAACTGTTTGAGGGCTTGACGCGAATCCGCTGTCAGAACAGAAGTGACAGTTAATAAAATAAATGTAAACTGGACCTTGTTGTGTTTTTATGGAAAACTAGCTGACCCGTGCCCACTTCGTTGGGCATAATGTTAATAATCCTTTTTTAGTACACCTTTTTTTCTCCGATTCACTTTGCAAAACCGACTACCACGTAAAAGCCTTTTTATTTTTCTGTTTTTTATATAACCTATGACACTCAGCAATAATGTGGTTTTCTATTGGTGAAAGAATTTTTTAAATCGGTTCAGTAGATCCCGAGATTACCCCTTACAATTTAACAAATATACAAACACACAAACTTTACTTCTTTATAATATTAGTATAGATTACAAATTACCATGTTATCAAAGAATTTTCTTAATTTTTCTGCGGCGTTTCTTTGGAGCGGCAGTGACCACCGCATACTGACAGGCGGGTGTCGGTACCCTTTCACACAAGAGTGATTTCATAACATAGAATGTATGGTGTGCCAATCGGGTGGATTTGGATTATCGTCAAAAACTTCAAATTTAAATGTAAGTTTTATATAATGTTTTTTTAATATTCGTGTTCAGTATCAGCAGTAGAAACGCCTCCAAAAATATTGCAACTGTACTAAACAAAACAAAGATCCCAGTAGGGCAGCGGAAGTCATAACTAAATGGTACATACCCGCTGCGCCACGCACAGGGTTCCGTATTTGTAATTTCGTTGGCTATTATCTACTCGGTAACAAGTAGAGCCTACTTAACCGTAATAGTTTTCATTGAAGGTTCAGCATATGGACTACTAATGTTTTTTTTTTTCGAATTTCTAAACACTAGACCACACAACATAAACAACTAAGCTTGTACTGAGTATATGGGTACTAGAAATACTTTTTTTTGTAAATAAATACTTATTTTATATAGAAAACATCCAGACTTCCAGACCAAGGCAAACAGACCTGTTCATGCACACAAATGATTACCTTACGCAGGATTCGAACCTGCGGCCCTTGGGATAAAGTGACCATGGCTAGGCGCTCGACCACCGGACCTGTCTTATTTAAACTCTGTGCTTGAACTCTGAACTGGCTGGTACTCATCTAGCCTTCAAGCGAGTCGGTTTGGGTCAAGAGCGAGATGCACGAGATGGGTCTGTAGTTCTTCAATAGGGTTCTGTCACCTTTCTAGAACGAGACTACCACACTCTCGGCCCACGCTGCTGGTGTGGTCCCGTGGTGAATGACGGAATTAAACAGATGCTGCAGTTCTTTCAGAACCGTTTATTAGTATTAGTATAATATTAATTAGTAATCACCATAGATAAATCATTTATTCGTATTATATAAAATATCTTACAAAATATTCGTATATTTACATAAGTCTTGCTTGGCTGTATGTTTGTGTTTTGTCCTCTTTGCCTGCCCATGGGTATTGAATGCAAACGGATAGTCTGCATCAAAGTATGTATACCTACTAGTTTATATATTAGTTAGTGCGCATCAAAGGAAATGTTGCTGGATTGGATGTGACATATTAATATGTGTACGTTGAATAGATGGATCTCCTATTCATCAGTGCTTTTAGCTTAATCTTTAGAAAACGGACCAATCTCTTTTAATCAAAGCTATACTGATTACCACATGACAGGACAATCCACACGGTGTGGTCTTTCTTCAACAATACAATATCCTAAAATAATATGCTTCGCTTGTAGTAATAGAAGTAACTAAGTAGGTAATCTGTGGTAGGACTGGTAGGTAGGTAATAGTATCTCGTAGAATTGTGCATCAATATTTTCGCGGTTAACCCAGCGGCGCGGCCGGCGTAAGCGCAGGTGCGCGGGGCGGGCGGGGCGGCGCGGCGCGGGCGGCTGTCACTCAGCGATCAGCGACTCAGCCAGCGGCAGCGGCGGCAGCGCAGGCGCAGGCAGGCAGTCCGTCGCGTTGCGCGTTGCTATTCGGACGCGTAATTGGTGTTTGTTCATTGTAATGTTTCCGTGCAAGTGCGGGGGCGCCGAGACCGGTCGGCGGTCGCACGCCCGACCCGCCGACCTTACTTACCGTTCACTCAACGCACCTCGTCTCTTGTGCTAAAACTAAGTGCATCCAAGATGTATCGCAAAACACTGTGATTATAAACAGTTTTGGATACATGCATCGGATTCCAACAACTGGATAGTGCATTCGGAACGTTTTCAAACATGTATGTATCGCCTGCGCACAATGTGAGGCAACGTAAACATGCTGTGTGTGATTTGTGTAATGCATTCAAGATAATTAAGATTGAATGACTGTCTTATTCTGTGAACCCTTGATAATTATTACGAACATATTTTATCTATGGGAATGATGTGTATCATAAATCCCTAACAAGGGATTTAGGGACATATTTTACCAATAGATTTACTATGCTAGTTCTAGTACCTACCTACAAAAGAAGGTTATAGTAAATGTAAAGAATACTTGTTTTAGCAATCTAGCATGAAGGGGAAAAGACAAATAAACAGACAGAGCTCAGTTTTACGAAATTAAATAAAGGAAAACAAACTAACCAATGCAAGCGTGACAAGTGATAATTAAAATAATAAAAAAGTAAAAAGTTATTCTCAACCTGATTAGGTGCTACCTAATAATTTATAACACTCGGATAATTTGGTAACTACAATTACAAGCATTTTTATTTTATTATCATGTACTATACTGGTTTGCTACAATAGTATCGCAATTCAAAATGTCCAATCTAACTTAACAACAATAATCAAAAGTAAAATTCAATCCCCACAAGTAAATATTAACCTTTGTTGAAATAGCTAGTGCGTTAACTTATTAAAATATGAAATTAAGATAATTTTTGTACAATTTATTAATGTGTAGAAAGTATTTACCTAGGTAAGGACTTTTGGTACCTATATTAATATTATGTCAGCCTCATAGAACAATGCTTATTATGATAAATTTATAACAATTTCAAGGTTGTATTCCTTTGAATACAGTAGTGTCAAAACATTGTTAAAATAAGTGTGAATTGAATTACCAAAAACATGCCGTAACTGAGTTTCTTTCGCCATTTATGTTCATCAGGTGGTCTTTCTCCAGACAAACTGCTCCGATTATCCGCTTCTCTTTAACTTTACAAAACATCTTTTACGATGCAAATAGGTAGGCCTAAATTCTCATACAAGTCGTCTTTTTTCACCAATGTTCGTTTTTTTTAGTGTTGTCGTGTTGTCCTTATTTGTAAAAATAAAAACATTTCTAGTAAAATCAGTGCTAAACACTGAAAACCAGTATGTATTTGTGTCTGTTTTTCTGAAATTATGGCTTTTGCATTCTTGTTCGTTGTAATTTATAGCAGCGTATTCGTGTCGTTTCGCTTCACTCAGTTCAGTATACAGACGCTCCGAAGAAAGTTGATACCAAAATGTCTTCAGAGAAGGCGGATTTTGAAATCAACACAATAATGCAATTTTATGAGTTCCTGATCTTCAGGGTTTTGATTGGGGTTTTTGAAAGGGTTGCTACTATAAGTTGATTAAAAACCAATAAGACTAGGTAACCCAACCGCTTGGGTAAGCATGGAACGGAAACCCTTTCAAGGTGTTTCCCAATAAACAACTCGAATAGTAGACAAGCATTACGAAAAAGCTTTATGAATTGGGAAACCCATTCCGAAGGGGTGCGCTTACGAAAAATCCAAGTCTTTCCCGTCTTTCCGTAAACAATGACCAAACATAACACAAGAGCATTTTTTTGGAAAAGGGGTACTGCGTGCGTGAATAAAAATATTTATCAGTACTATAGGTAGATAGATATTTTAAAATTTCCTTCTTACTATATGCAAGGAAAAGGTCTGTTTTCTTGAAATCACACACAAATGTAATTGTATACATTGTAGTGTTCTTTCTTATAAACAGCGAACATGCCTCACGGCGTCACGGCGCGCTGAAATCGTCCGAGAGCCCGAACTTACTTTGGGGCTAGCTCCATCTGTGTGCTTTGTCGCCCGTTGCGAAACACGAAAGGCAGAAAATAAAGTCCACGTCAAGATATCCATTCTTAATATTATAAATGTGAAAACGTGTTTCTTTGTTTGTCCTCCCTTCACGTCGAAAGTAATGAACGGATTGGTATGAATTTTTTATTGGGGATAGTTTAATGTCTGGAGAGTGACTAAAGACTAATAAGGCTACTTTTTTTTACCACGGGATAAAGAGATTCCCATGGGAAAATTTATTGAGATTTTCCCTTGACCACGCGGGCGGAGCCGCGGGTAACAGCTGGTAAATAAATATTTTTGAACGAATCGCACAACACCTACCTATTTGCCTTCTATGAAAACAATTTTGGATACATAGATAGATATTAAATTAACAAACCTATATTTACATCAATGCCTTTAATCAATATTCACATGATATAACTTTTTAAGTAACCAACATTTAAAATTTTGTCAGCTTTTCGTTCAGAGTGCGCTTACTTTGCGTAGGTAATGTTGTTCTAGCGGGACACAGCACAGAGCACCGGTGTAGAGAGAATGCCTCAATCATATTACCAACCCATAAACATCCCACAGCCGGGAAACGGGTCTCTCTTCAATCAAAGGGGATGAACAGGGGGTTCGACTTCGGATTTCCCACTCACAGACGAAACGTATTGCTGCTTTACGCTTATATTCTGTGGGAATTATTACCCTTAATTCCCTGTGGACCTAGGACATTTTGTAAATTGCTCTACTAATCCGAAACTTAATGTATTTCTATACTAGGTTAATTGTTGGTATTTTTGCGTTAGTAATTATAGCTTCTTATAACAATAATCAAATATATTTTACTTCATCATCTCGGCCACATCAAGTCCGCAATATTTATTTGTTCATCAAAATTAGGTACTCTACTTTTAAAAAATTCTTGAATATTTCATATTTTCATTGAATTAAATCTTTACAAGAATCTTACTAAAATTATAGGTACGTACACGCGAAAGTCTGTACGGATGTTTGTACAGTCACCTCCATAAATATGTAGTCACTTTAGAACCTTGTAACTATAACATTGTTGACATGTTCACTTCAATGTCATAAGTAATTGAAATGTTATACGAAAGTGACAAGGTACTAATGTGATTACATATTTATGGAGGTGACTGTACGCAAAAATTACTACCTACATATAATTTTTTTTAAAGTTATGCAAGTCGTTTAGCCTGGATTAACATAAAGGATAGAAATTTTATAATTGGAACGAGAATAATGACGATTTCGACGGTAATAATAATAATCCATTTATTTAATCCTAACTAATATTATAAATGAGAAAGTGAGTTTGTTTGTTTGTTATTCCTTCACGGCTTGACTAAGCAGCCGATCTTTATGAAAATTTGTATATTGTTAGGGGTACAGAGCCCAACATAGGCTACTTTTTATCCCGTGAAAGTATGTCATTCCAATGAGAAAATGTTTTTAAAAGCTTTTATTTAACTTGACCTGTATGTAAGGGCGGAATCTTGGAACGAAAATTTGAACCACTTCCCGAAGACCGATTGAGCTGAAATTTTGCATAAAACTATAGATCAGATGACAATACAATAATTAAATCTCTCGACAAGCTTTTATGTCAATAAATTGTGTAATGACGTTATAAGTTGATAGTTAAAGTTTTAAAAGAAAAGCTTGTTTTTAAATATATTTTTTTACTTTTAATTTTTACTACTATAGATGGCGCTGCAATTCGCAATTGCCGGCCAACAGATAAATAATAAATAAATAAATATATGGAGACAATTCATACAGATTAAGCTAGCCCCAAAGTAAGTTCGAAACTTGTGTTATAGGACACTAACTCAACGATATTATATTTTATAAAAAATACATATATAAATAAACATCCGAACCCGAGGCTAATCAGAAAAAGTACGTTTTTCATCATGACCCGACCGGGGATCGAACCCGGGACCTCCTGGGTGGCGGTCTTCGAAACTTCTTAACGGATTTTACGCGGTTTTCACAAATAGATTAAGCTCATCCCTGAGCGACATAAAGGCTTTATTCCATCGAAATCTGCTGTGAAAAAAGTTAATCGTCATTTAAAGTTTAAACAGTAATAATGAGATTGAGGACTGTAACATCTCTATCGTCCATATGCTACCTGGAGTGCAAAAATTTTGTACAGAGGTATTTTGTTATATAATTATGACAAGAAGTATATTTGCGAAATTCCCATGGGAACGGTCATAACGATCTACCAGTGTGCCAAATTTCATTCAAATCCGTTGAAATGTTTGGCCGCGAAAGTGGAAAAAGAGGTATCTATTAGTAACACTTTACATCTTGTAAATTGTCTTCAATTAGACGGGCGGGATTAAGCTAGGCCTGGAGGTATACGCAAAGCTAAAACATAAACATGGTGACCACATATTTATTGGTAAGGCTTTGTATAAAAAAACATGACAATAAACGCTCCTTAACATAAAAAACGTTCCACTATCTACCGTGACTAAACCCAAATATCCATTCACAAATCAACACGAATTAATTCAAGCGATGAATAGCCGATACAAAAGACTCGTTCACAACAGCTAGATAAAAATATAATGCTGCTCTATTCAAGAATAAGTAAATAAATTTAACCATCTGTATTCTCGAAAAAAACCAGTTACACCCTTGCTTGAAAGCAACGCAACGCCTCCTCCCGCGATACATACGAGTCCTTTTAAAAAAACAGTACCCATTTGATCCGCAGCTTGTGAACATTGGGGGATCCCTTTTTACGGGAAGGAGGGCGTCTCATTGGTTTAAACATTCAAATCGTTTTGCCAATCACTGGTAAGGGATAAGCCTCGACTATGGAAGAAGCCACGGAGGGACAGATGCGCCAAAGGTGCAATTTTTATCAGTGTTTGCTCATGTCTTACCCTTTCGCTGGGCAATAAACAGACATATCACCTGCCTCCTAAATATACCCAATTTACTCTCAAACATTCCTCCTATTATCTAACAAAATAATGTTTCAGATTGTGTTAAGAAATATTACTTATTATTTAAGTAATTACTTTGCAGTAGGTAACTTATTTTCCAGAAGCAACAAAATATGCGAAGGATGCATTTCATCTTTATTTAATCTTGCTTGTTTATTATGATCATAATGAAAATAAATGTTTGTCGGTAGGTTGGAGCCCCGTGCTGGCCGCAGACGCGCCCGGCGAGAACAGTGGCTGCTCAGATAGCATGGCTGAAGTGTCCGTACCCCGTAGCCCCCGCCACCTCAACAAACGGAGGCGTCTGTCGCGGCTGCTTGACAAACTCGCTGTACAGATGCGCAACAACAACCACTATCCGCCGCAAAGGTGGGTCATGGTGCCCAAACCATTGGAGGACGCCCCCCTCGACCTATCGGTGAAGTCCGAACCACCCCAACCCCCGGACGGCGCACAGCCCGCCTACGTTTGCAGCGCATGTGGACAATCATTTAGGGTCCATGATCGTTTGGCGAAGCATGTGGCTTGCCGACATCGGAACAGAACTCCAGACAAGGCGCGCGCGTACGAGTGCGATATTTGCGGTCGGCGATTTTCGCGATCGGACATGTTGACACGCCACGCTCGCTTACATACAGGAGTGAAACCTTACGCGTGCAGCAGCTGTTCCCAAGTGTTTTCGCGTTCAGACCACCTTGCTACCCATCAGAGAACGCACACGGGCGAGAAGCCTTACCGCTGCCCGTCCTGCCCCTACGCCGCCTGCCGGCGTGATATGATCACACGCCACATGAGAACACACTCCCGCCGCCCGCAGCCAGCGTAATCAACGTGATAACTCCATTTTTGCTTTGGTGTAGAGTGTAGAAAACCAAGTGAGAATTAGATTTATTCATTCCAATTCAATAAGACACGTTCATCGCCGACTGAAGACGAGCCCGCTGTTCGGTGAGCTGACATTGAAGCTGAAAAAAGCGAACTCTTTAACTGGCAGTGCATTATGCAAATACAAGTTTATACTAGCACCGAACTGAGGAAATACCTCGCATTATACGTAACAATCTTGGTAGTTGTGATTTTATTTTTTCTTCTCCTCCACGCCATTTATCGCCTTAGCTGTACTGTGGTTGAGCGTTTTCGCTCATAGGCGTTTAGTTTTTTTTAAAGAACTGTTGAAAAAATTAAGTATGTTATACAATAAATTATCATTTAATGATAACATGTTTTCGTTATAAGTTGACAGCGTAGACGCTCAGTAAAACAAAAGTTATTAAGGGATTGAGAATCCCATATGTGTTAATTGAGTTTGTGCCAAAATAATCTGTAATGTTACATTTAAGTTGTTAGACATATATGTAAGGGTTAGAGAGTTCGGCTACGGCATCCCGCGGCCTTGCAACAGGTGGCGACCGCCCCGGCGCGGGCCACCTCACCTAAGCGCAGTTCTGCAATTGCCTCTGGTGTTTTGATAGCATTTATGTGCATAATTACTTTTGTCTGTTAATTGTTATTTGCCTAATAATGATATTTTCTTGCATTATAGTATTTTTAGCCACGGTCTCAATGACTGCGATTTTGATCATAGTTTTTTGTTACCGCGAAACTTTATTTGGTGCCTTTTTTTAAAACTGATTTATTTTTAATTTAAAATGCACGCTAATTGTTATTCTTGGCTTTTTATTTTGTTGATATTATTGTCTATGTTTATATTATTAGCGATTCGGATGATACGACAAATCTAGGATACTTTTGTAAGAACTAAGAATTGTTATTAAATAAAATATTTAAGTTAAACTAGAAGTTCATACATTTTCAAATGTTTTTCATGTGTATATTACAATTGTACATTAGGCAATTTAAAATGAGAGGTAGATATAATAGCATGTAATAAAAACGTAGAACGACTGTTTAGATTTTAATCCAACTTGTTATAAGTTAGAAAGGGTTTTTAAAAAATCACTGCCCCTTAACTTCCAATATTGATTGTACAATATAAAAAAATGTTTTTGAACACTGCCAACGTAATTATATTATGGTGTTTGTTTACTACATTCACAAGAACAATTGTTTAGGTTTTTATCTAACTTCTAAGGTTTTACCAATGTACACATTAAGATAGAGTCTTAAGATAGAGATTAAGTATTTATTGCATAAGTATATTCTAAACAACATGGCATTCATTGTAAATTTTAAATCACTGCCAATAATTGTTTTTATAAAAATGTATACGAACACTGCCAACGAAAACCTTTTGGTGATTACATAAGTACATAATGTTGTAACAATTTAGTTCCCGTTTGAGATGGAGAATAGATTTCAACTGTTCATATTACGACACTGGACCCGTCGATCGCACGACCATTCTCTGTCAACTATGCAACTTCTGTGAAAATTTAAAATTCAATTATTTCCAATATAACAGGGTCCTATTACAGTTTACCAAGAACGTTCAGTTCTTTGTTCTATACAAATTTCATAAAATTAAACTACTCAATTGGTACCTAGTAAAAGCTACCAAAGCATACCTTCCCGAGCGTTCTCCTTCGTAACAACTAAATAATAAAATGATTAAAAATGCTTTTTTTACGTTATATATAATGTTTCTCTCTATTTTATTCTCCCTTGTGCCAGCTCCTTCACCTCTCATAAGACACGCCCGCCCTTTCCTTATCACGATCCATGTGAGCTCTTCTCGGCCTTCTACCCTCTATCTTTCGTGTCTTACAAGATGTCCCACTAGTTTTCCTCTCCTAGTTTCTATTTCTTTCATCACAGTTCTCTTTCCCCCTACTCTCTGCAAGCACTTCTTAATCTTTTCTGTCCATTTTATTCCTTTAATGGTAGGTACGAATATTTATAATAATTATATATTAAAGGACAACAAAATTTGTATTTATATTAGATTTGGAACGTTTTTATTAGTATACATTATAACAAAATATAATTATGTTCATTGTGAGTAGGATATAGTAGTTACTTGTTTGTGAAACCAACTGTTTAAATCTTTAAAATAATATAAATGTGAATTTTTAAAATGGTTGTTTTATTTCATACGAGCGAAATTCGCGCAACTTCACACCCTACAAGTTTCAGGTCGCTACGATTAGCGGTTGTTGGCTGTGCGATTTACAAGTTCTCATGCGGTTTTCCATGAGTTTATTGCAAACAGCTTCCGATTGCAAGAATTATACCTACGAATCTTAACCCATAATCTGGAAAGAACGTGTTGCAAATATGTTTGACAACTCCCATGGACTGTCTGGCTAGCTGTTGAGAGTTGCGAGTTTGCGAGTGTATGCGTACTTGCATGAAATTATTTGAAAGTAGAAAAAGGCGGCCTAGACTAGAACACCTTCTTCTTCTTCTTTTTGTCAAACGTGATCTGTCATACTAATATCTAAACCCTTCTTTTAACTTGACCAATGTATTACACAATCTTAGCATGTCTTTTTACGAAAATGGGCAAACACACCCAAATAATAATAATATAGTTAGAAATGGCATTTAACGCATCGACGTAAAGGAATACTACATAGGTTTAAATCGATGATTTAACCGAACATTCTTATATTATTCTGGCGATTTATCGATTTTACACATGGATATTTGAATAAAAAGACACGCTAAGATTGTTTACTACATTGGTCAAGTTAAAAGAAACAGGGTTTAGATATTAGTATGATAGATCACGTTTGACAAAAAAACAACCTATAGGGCGGGTTGTAGCGCCATCTGTTGGCCGATAGCCCATCCTATAGTAGAAAAAATAAAATAAGTTAATTGACTTGGCAATCGCTGTATTACTTGTGAGATATATTGTGTTTTCATGCGATGGCCGAGTCAAATAACTTATACATATAAAACGTTAAAGATTTTTAATATTGATTATGGTCATTTAAGATGTTGTTATGATAGTTAATTACGTAACAACTTAAGACAGAAGGTCCCTTATGTAGGGAGGGACTGAATAAATTAATAACCGACTTGGTATTACATGGATCTCACAACTTTTTACGGTAACAACTGAGTTGTGAGACTTGGTTTTTTTGACAAGTATTTTTATGGGATAAAGGAGAAGCTGACTGACTGACTGACACACATATCAACGCAGGGCCTAAACTATAAGGGTAGGAAACTTGAAATTTTGCACAGGGGTTCCTTTTATAACGTAAGGGAGCCCTAAGAAAGGATTTTTTAAATTCCCACAGGAAAAGGAGAAATAGGACTGTAAGTGTTTTATTGCAGGCGCTCAACCTGGAAAGCTGAAATTTTGTATAGAGGTTCTCTTTACGATGTTGACAAGGCCAAAGATGTGGATTTATATAATTCCCATGGGAAAAGGAGCAATAGCACTGTAAGCTTTTTACCGCAGGCGCTCAACCTAGAAAGCTGAAATTTTGAATAGAGGTTCTCTTTATGATGTTGACAAGGATAAAGATGGGGTTTTATGTAATTCCCACGAATAAGGGAGTAATACGACTGTAAGTGTATTGTCGCAGGCGCTCAACCTAGAAAGCTGCAACTTTGTATAGAGGTTCTCATTATGATAATGACAAGGATAAAAGATGGGAATTCATAGAATTCGGACTGTAAGAGTATTATTGCAGGCGCTCAACCAAGAAAGCTGAAATTTTGAATAGAGGTTCTTTTTATGATGTTGACATGGATACAGATAGAATTTTATGAAATTCCCACGGGAAAGGGAGTAATAGGACTGTAAGTGCATTATAGCTGGCGCTCAACCCAGAAGGCTGAAAATTTGTATAGAGGTTCTTTTTATAATGTTGACAAGGATTAAGATGGGGTTTTATATAATTCCCACGGATAAGGGAGTAATAGGACTGAAAGTGTATTGCTGCAGGCGCTCAACCTAGGTGCTAAAATTTTGTAAAGAAGTTCTCCTTATGATGTTGACATGGATACAGATGGGATTTTATGAAATTTCATCATAAAGGGATTCTCTATAAAAAAAAATAATAGATAATACACTTACAGTCCTATTACTCCCTTTCCCGTGGGAATTATAAAAATCTTTTCTTAGTGAGCACCTACGCCCCAAAAGGAACCCCCATGCAAAATTTGAGACTCCTCGTGATGAATCAGTCAGTGATTTTTTCTTTTATACATATATTAAAGAAATAGACCTGTAGCGCTAGGTTCTGATGTTTCAAAAACATTAAAGTTGCTTGTATTTCGCATATAGTTTTCGGGCCATTTACCCAACCTAATACATTAGTTTGTGTCATCCTAGGTACTTGCATAGGTAGAAATTTAGGTATTTGTCTTTTCGATCCGTTTTGGACGAAAAGATAATTAGAGATAAAAAATTTACTTTCATGATAATAACGAAGTACTAACTAATATACATAAGCATTTTGTGTCATCTCTGTCCACGAAAATCCTGATATTTAATCAGTACCTAACACGTCACCCAACTAGCTCTAAAAAATATTACAATAAGTTAAATATATGTTAAGCGTTTCAAATTACTTATATCTGTTATTCAAAATATTTTGTGTCGAATTCATCCACGATATTTATTGATTATTAAATTTTTTATTACAACACTCTGTAAAAGCCACAAAAGAAAATGCAAGTTACTAAAGTTACGTCTATAAGATTATTGTAGTGTAACAAAACACTATTCATAATTTGTGCTGTTTTTATGCACGAAATCTTATTATTTCATTAAAAAATAACCAAACTTCGCGCGAAGGGCGAGCGCGGCGAAGAAAGCGGACGCGCAGGGGGTGGGGGTGGGGGGGGGGCAAACAAAATTCGCAAATTATAGTAGCGGCACGCTATGATGACCGTTTTGACATTTGTCCACTCATGAAGTTTCGTATTAATTAACAAATTATTTGAAGGAGCAAATTGCTGTTCTTTATTGTCAATAGTGACGTTCAGTTAGTCATACAATTTATCGAATGTATGATTTTAGGACACATTTATTTATTACATTGATTTCTAAGCTATGTTATTAGAGTCCCGCGAACATTTATCCTTTATTTTTATATGGTGTACTTATTTACCACACAACTCGGCATAAGTTTTTTGAAATTTAAAGTGTGCATATAAAGTATGTATATTCATTTTCATTCCAATGTTCAGTTCGTTCAAATATATTAAGTAAACATTTATATTTTTGTTGTATTAAACCTTTTTAATCATGTACATACTACTTGCAACAAAAACTTATCGATTTGATTATATTTTCTTCGAGAATAAATTGACATTTCACATCACTTTTGTAATACGTCAAAACGGCCATCATAGCGTGCCGCTACTTTAGTTGTGTGTAGCAGTTGTTCCAACAGGAAACGGTGATTATTTTTATCTCTATAGGTAGAAGAGGCTTTTTTCATATTTTTCTTGTTAAATGAATTATTATATGCAAAAATTTGTTTTAAAAAAAAAAACTGAATGTGTGATTTTCGAGAAAAAGGAATTTGTGATAAAACGCAAAGAATAAATTGACCAATAGGACATAATGAAGATTATGATGCTTTTCGTTAAAATTTAATACCTATACAAAATAAACAGTATGTAATAAATATTATGATCTTATTCCGATTTGTCATTTATAATGCTAGTCTTTATAAACACTATATTCATAAAAAATAATTTTAAATATCGATTACCGCTTTTTTCCTCTAAGAATAATTTGTTGCACCGATTCACAACACTGAATACAGAGCACGGGGAGCCAACGGAGGCAACGTAAGGGTGAACACGTCTAGAAAGCACCTTTTCTCTGATGATGTTCCGCCACCTGTTCCTATCTTCGGCGGCGTGAATAGCTCCATAAAAGTCGAGAGCGGTGCGGATTTGGCCAGACCAATGCATTCGGGCCCCCCTAGGTCTTCTATCGTCCCTTTGCTAGTGAAAATAAAGTCGTTTGAGGACGTCTTTACGTTTCCTGGCGATGTGGCCGAAGAATTCAAGAATTCTACGGAGGCAGATGGTAGAAAGCCTTGTAGATATATTGAGCTCTTTGAGTAATGATGCAATGATCCGTCCATGGGATTTACAGTAGTCTCCTCCATCCGCTTTCCTTGGGGTCCAGGTCTCGGAACCATATATGAAAATTGAGAACACCGGAGTGGTCACCAACTAGCGTTTTGTATTTATGGAGATGTTTCTTTCTACTCAAACTCTTTGTAGCTGTGACATAACATTCTTAGCCCAGGTAAGTGAAACTGTGAACTATTTTCTGGTTAAGTGCGCCAGTGACCTCTGGCTTCTGCGTGCGGTGTACCACCATGATCTTAGTTTTTGCTGTTTATGGAAAAGCCAAGTTCTTCACTGACCTGTTCCATTCTGTTCAGTAAGGTGATCATCTCGCTTTCGTTGGCAGCTAACAGTGTGGTATCGTTGGCGTAACGTAGTAAGTTCGTTATCTTCTCGCCACCAATCGTGACTACCTTCCCAGTTTTTGCAGGTACACCTTATCAATGTATTCATAATAAACGTTGAACTAAATGGGAGTCAGTACCTGCCTTACTCTCTTAAAAGTCAAAACTGAAAGGTTGTGACGTCAGTTTATCGACTCATATGATTTCCTGTTTGTTGCAGTATAGTTTCTGCAGCAGCGCAGTTAGATGCGGCCGCACGCTAAGCTTCGTTAGAATTCTCGACGAAAGTTTCCAGTTGACGCAGTCGAAGGCCTTACCGTAGTCGACAAAACACATAATGTTAGGCGTGTTGAACTTTTATGCTTTTTCAATAATAATAAATAAATATATATAGGGACAATTCACACAGATTGAGCTAGCCCCAAAGTCAGTTTGAAACTTGTGTTATGGGATACTAACTCAACGATATTATATTTTATAACAAATACATTTATAGATAAACACAAGACCCGAGGCCAATCAGAAAAAGTTCGTTTTTCATCATGACCCGACCGGGATTCGAACCCGGGACCTTCTGGGTGGCCGTCTGGCGTGGTAACCATTACGCCACGGAGGTCGTCAATAAGTTGTTGGAGGTTCAGGATTTGTTCGCGTGTATCCTTTTCTTTCACAAATCCGGCTTGTTCTCGCTGCATTTGCCAATCCAAAAAACGTAAGGTTGCGATTGTTCAGTATGTGGCGCAAGGAAGATTTTGCTGCCATGAGAGATCAGAGCAAGAGTGCAATAGTTGTCGCATTTTTTGGTCGGCCTGACCAGTCTTTGGGCCAGTCGCCATGTCGCCAAGTGTAGGTGCAGATTTTGTGCAATAAGTCGATGAACGCGTCGCCTAAAGCCTTCAGTATTTCTGACGTAATGTGATCTTGTGCTTTCCTCTTTTTTAATTTGTTTATTGCCGCTTTGATTTCAGAACGTAGTATACTGGTTTGGTTGCTGATTCGGAAGATTCCAATTCAAAGGCGTATCATTGTTGATAGCAGGTTCTTTATAAAGGTCTTCGCAGTAGCTACACCATCTTTCGGCTATGGGTTCAAGGTCGTGTATTGGGTTACCGCGAGCATCTTCAATCACCCAGGAAGTTTTTGGAGAGCGGGCGAACTTTCTTAAAGAGGTCTCTCGTGTGAAGTTTAAGGGCCAATGTACTGACTGTGACGTCAGGCGGTGGGCATTCTTTTATCGTCTCTTCCAACGTGCTCTGAAAGATCGACTGTTCCGGGGGCTCCAAGATCTGGGCTTAGGTGGTGTTTTCCTTTTGGGAGCCTTTAGACGAGCAGTGAAAGTGGCCACAAGTAGGTTGTAATCTGAGCCGCGCCCAGCACCGGGAAAGGTCTTTACATTTTTTTGGATCTCCACCTTGTGTTTATTATAATTTAGTCAATTTGGTTTGAGGAAATATTGCCGGGGACTACATGTGTAGAGGCGTTTTGCATGGTATTAGAAGCAGGTGTTTATAATGCTTAATTTTCTTCCAATGCAAAAGTCAAGAAGTCTTCCTCTATGTTAATTTCTAATGCCGAGACCATACCTTCCTACAACAGATTTTGAGTGATCGTCGGTCTTACTATTTCCCAACTTTGCGTTCCAGTCACCAAGGATTATAGTGGTTTCCTGATTGGGTATTGATTGAGATGAACTCCCTATATGCTTATCATCAATTTATTATTACCTATTAATGCCTTATTAAAAGATTTAATTTAGTCTATGTGATACGAATGCTATTCCTATGCATTACCAAACATTTTACCTCCTTTGAAGGTTCATTTGTCGATACCATGCTTATTTGATTCATCTGTAGAAGATTAATTACATTTCATTTTAAATTAAATAAAATTAATAAATGTTTATTTTAAAACTGCCAATAGGTTTAACGATAACAATAGTGTCTAAAACTGTGTACCTGTAGTATCTGTCCACCCTATCAAATTATATAGCGTGAGCATATTTTAACTTGAAGATAAATTTAAATAAATAAACCTATTAATAAATACCGATAAGTTAAAATGTTAATGTATTGATTAGTTTACAAAATTCTCAACAGATGGCGCTGTTCACATACTGAATCGCGCTATGGTTTGCTTTTCGACAGTTGTAATAAGCTAAAGGGTTTTTTAATAAATCGAGTTCTAACAGTAGTGTGCAGTTTTACTTGGACATACACCGAAGCGACATCTGGTGCCGAAACCCGGGAGTGAAAACAAATGGACTTAGAAAAATCGTGAATAACAGTGTAAACAGTGAATATTGACTTAGTTAAATTCAGTGAAGTGTTTCTATAGTGAAAAAGACTTAGAATCTGTGCAGTGTTGTAAAACATTAACTTAGTGCAAATTGTGTTGTATAAAGACTTAGACTGTGGAGTGTCGTGCGGGACTTAGTTTCTGGACGATATCAGTCACTTTGAAAATTACTGGTTGATATTCCCATCGACTTAGTAAATTTTTGCAATCATCGACTTAGAATATTTACGTCCGCCCAGGACTTAGAAAATTTATTGATTCGGAACTTAGAATTTCAATTTCAAGTGTCAATGAACTTTAACCTTTATTCTGCAAAATGGATTCGCGTGTACTACTGCAAGAAGAATTGGCAGAGCAGTTACGCAGGGCGTATACCAATTATAAGAAGACATCTAAAGAACGTCTTACCGCTTCATATATTGAAACCAAGATTGAAAATGCAGAAAAACTTTTGGGAATGTTTAATAATCTTCATTTTGAAATTATAACCATAGCTACTAAGGAGGATAAGACGAAGCAATATTTTACAGAAGATTTTTACGGAGAGTTTGAAAACACATATACTGATTACAAGGCTAGAATGAAAGACGATTTAAAAAGACTGACCGCCGCCTCTTCAACTCCTTCGACAAGTCAGTCATGTCACAACCAACCGTCAGTTGGTCAAGGAGATGTTGTAGCTAGCTGCCAGGCGAAATTACCACAAATACAGTTACCTAGATTCTCTGGAAATTATGAAGAGTGGGAAAGTTTTCATGACATGTTTGTGTCCCTCATTCATACAAATGACAGTTTGAGCGCAGTTCAAAAACTGCACTATCTTAAGACCAGTGTTGTTGGTGAGCCTGAGATTTTACTAAAAAAATTCTCAACAACTTCTACAAATTATGATGAAGCATGGCAACAATTGGTCCGGCGATACAACAATAGGCGATACAACTCCAATGAGATTTTAAAGCGATTGTTTGCTCAGAAGAAAGTTACGAGTGACTCGGCGTCATCTCTCAAGCAACTTTTAGATACGACGTCGGCATGTGTCAAATCTTTAAATAATCTTAACATCAACACAGACACTTGGGATGTTATAATAATCTTCATGGTAGAATCCAGACTTGATGCAGAATCGAGGAAAGATTGGGAGCGAGAAGTAAGACATCTTGATCCCGACGACTTACCTACTTGGAGCCTTTTAGTAAAATTCTTAGAACAGAGATTTCGAAGTCTGGAAATGATAGATGACGGCAAGCAGTCAAAACCTGCCAATTATTTTACAAATAAGCAACAATCGAAACAAAAATCGTTTCATTCTACTGTTCAAGAAGAAAAAAAGAAGATCGCGTGCGTGTTATGTCCAGGTCAACATTTACTTTACCAATGTCAACAGTTTCAAAGCCAGTCTCCCCAAGAGAGATCTGATTTTGTGCAATCCAAGAGACTGTGTTTTAACTGCTTTGCAAACCATTCAGTGAAAAATTGCCGCCAATCGACGTGCTGTCGTCGATGCGGGCGGAGACACCACACACTACTGCACTTTGAGAGGAGTCAACCAATCGAGTCATCACCGTGTGCTACAAGTTCGGGACATCCTGTTCCACAAGAAGCTGAAACGAGGGCTGCGGATACTGAAAGAAGAGTAACATCACATTTACAAGGCTACTCACAATTAGTTAGAGCGTTAATCGATCAAGGCTCCGAGGCCTCATTTGTTAGCGAAGCGACCGTTCAATCTTTAGGCTTGGAACGGATACCCGTGAGTGGTCTTGTGTCCGGTGTAGGGGAAGGTGAAACGAAAACTAAGAGTATGGTAGCATTACAATTGGAGTCCCTTCACAACCCTGATTTTTCTGTGCGAGTCAATGCGTATGTCTTGCGTACTCTAACATCCTTTCTTCCAACGAGTAGAGTTACAGTTCAAGGATGGCCGGAAGTAGAAGAATTGGAGCTAGCCGATCCTCACTATGGAGAACCTGGGAGAGTTGATATTTTGTTGGGAGTAGAAATTCATAGTGAAATAATACTGAGCGGTCTACTAAAGCATCCGCATAATAATGGACCGATAGCCCAAAATACGCAGTTCGGTTGGGTTTTATCAGGCCGAGCTGATTGTGTTTCATCACCACGAGAGAGAATAATAAATTTACATTTACGAGTGAAGGAAGATGAATTACTTAAAAGGTTTTGGGAAGTTGAAAGAGAGCCAGATACAATAAACAAGAAGATGACAAGAGACGAAAAAAGATGCGAAGAAATATTCGAAAGAACAACAGAGAGAGATGAAGAAGGACGGTACAAGGTTCGGTTGCCTTTCAAGAGTATTGAGCCGGAATGTGTGTATGGTCAATCGGACGTGATCGCTCGTCGGAGATTTATAATTTTAGAGAAACGTTTGATGAAGAACCCATCCCTAAAAGCAGAATACGCGAAGGTTATGGACGACTACATAGAGCAGAATCATATGATAGAAGTGAAGGACGTTAATGAGATAAATAATTCCAAGAGTGTTTATTTACCCCATCATGCAGTAGTCAGACAAGATAAGGAGACGACAAAGGTTCGCGTCGTCTACGACGCTTCGTGTAGGGGCACTAACAACGTATCCCTTAATGATACGCTTCTGGTGGGCCCAAAACTCCAACAGGACTTGCGGCATATCCTAATGAGATGGAGGCGTCACCCAATTTGTATAGCAGCTGATTTGGTACAAATGTATAGGCAAGTGTTGGTGCACGAAGATGACACAAATTACCAAAGGATTATGTGGCGACCCCACCCAGATCAATTGATTCAGCATTATAAAATGCTGAGACTTACGTTTGGGACGTCAAGCGCTCCTTATTTAGCAGTGAAATGCCTACAGCAGCTTGCCAAGGATGAACGAAATAGATTCCCACTCGCAGCAGAAATCACTATTGACGATTTTTATATGGACGACCTTTTAACAGGCTGTGAATCGGACAGTGAAGCTGTAAAGATTTTCGAGGAAATGAATAATCTAATGAGGTGCGGTGGGTTTCGCTTACAGAAATGGTGCTCAAACAGTGAGGTGTTGCTTAGTCATATTCGACAAGATTGTAAAAATACAAACCAAGCACTTACCTTTAAATCGGATGACAACATAAAGATATTGGAAATTTGCTGGAATAAAACGACTGACAATTTTGAGTACACATATCAGCTGCCAGAAGAGAATAGTCTTCCTACAAAAAGAAAGGTTCTGTCTGCGATCGCCAGACTGTACGATCCGCTAGGCTGGATTGCTCCTGTGACAGTTCGAGCTAAAATATATATTCAAAAATTATGGAAATCAGGTTTAGACTGGGATGACAGCTTGACTCCAGGACTTATGAAAGAATGGCTTTTATTTAGAAATGACTTGATTAATGTGCGAAATATCACCATACCTCGTTGGCTTAATACGAGACAATGTGACAATCTAGAATTACATACCTTCGCGGATGCGTCACAAGCTGCTTACGCCGGCGCAGTTTACATGAAGGTGATACACGATTCTGGTCATGTGAGTGTTCATTTAGTGACAGCCAAGACAAAGGTGGCCCCAGTTGAGAAAGAGATGTCAATCCCGCGTCTTGAGTTGTGCGCAGCCTTGTTGGCTTCCAAACTTGTATTCGACGTGTCACAAATTATGAATATATCCAAGGACAAGCTATATGCGTGGTCTGACTCAACCGTGGTGCTTGCATGGATCAGAGGTGAGCCAAGCCATTGGACGACGTTTGTGAGTAATAGAGTCTCGGAAATTCTCACCATGTTAGATCGCGAACAATGGGGCCATGTAAGAACAGATCAAAATCCGGCAGACTGCGCATCAAGAGGTATGTCCAGTGCAGAATTAAGGGATCACAAATTATGGTGGTGTGGTCCAGAGTTTTTGTCTAACACTACGGTTTACATTGCTGATCACAATTTTTCCACAAACGAAGAACAGAGGTCCATCAAGACTTTGACTGCTGTAGTCGAAACAAAGGAAGAAACAGTTTGGATGAGGTTTTCTAATTTACAACGAGCCTTGAGAGTGCTATCATATTGCCGGAGGATGCTAAATTTGAAGATACCAAAAGAGCAAAGAGTAAGTACTAATGAATTTGTAACGACAAGAGAAATGGATGAAGTTATGGAAATAGGTTTGAGAGCAGCACAAAATTTATATTTTTCAGTAGAGCTCAAGCAGTTAAAGTCCCATGAAGCTGTAGCTAAAAGGAGTCTTCTTCACACTTTAAATCCTTTTCTTGATGAGAAAGAAATTTTAAGAGTTGGTGGCCGTATCAATTTTTCGTCAGCAAATTTTGACAAGAAGCATCCAATAATTATGCCTGGTGAATGTCATTTCACCAAGCTGATAATTTCAGATGCTCACATTAAAACCCTACATGGAGGACCCCAAGTAATGCTGAATTTGTTGAGATCAAAATTTTGGATAATTCGGGGCAGAGACCGAGTGAGGAAATATTGTAGAGAGTGTGTGATCTGTACTCGGTATGCTCGCCAAAACAACAACCAACTTATGGGTCAATTACCAAGGGCGAGAGTAACACCAACCAAACCATTTAAGGCCACCGGAGTTGACTTCACAGGTCATATTAATATTAGATTTTCCCCAGGTAGAGGTTCTAAGAGTTACAAGGGATATATTTGTATCTTCGTATGCATGGTTACCCGAGCTATTCATTTAGAAGCCGTGTCAGATTTAACGGCTCAAGGATTTATTGCGGCATACAGAAGATTTGTGTCCAGAAGAGGCCATTGTCAGGACCTTTATAGCGACAACGGCACCAATTTTATTGGCGCCGACAAGGAGTTGAGAACAATGTTCAATACTGCTTTATCTCAGCTTCCTCATGAGATCGCCCAGTTATTGGTGAACGAAGGCACAACGTGGCACTTCATCCCTCCACACGCGCCAAATTTCGGAGGCTTGTGGGAGGCTGGGGTTCGTTCGACTAAAGCACATTTAAAAAGGGTTGTAGGGGACACCACGCTCACGTTTGAGGAGCTTACTACCGTTTTAACGCAAATTGAAGCGTGTTTAAATTCGCGTCCGCTTTCTTACATAAGTGATGATCCTAACGATCCCCTGCCGTTGACACCAGGTCATTTTTTAGTGGGCGAACCTCTTATTGTTATACCGGACGAGGACCTCTCTAGTGTGCAAGTTTCAGGTTTAAAGAGATGGAAACTTACTCAGAAATTGGTTCATGACTATTGGAAGAAGTGGTCGGATGAGTACTTAATTACTTTAAACCAAAGATTCAAGTGGTATACAAAGAGAACTGAACCAGAGATCAACGATATAGTTATAATAAGAGATAACAATGTTCCACCCGCGAAGTGGCTTTTAGGCAGAATTGTGGAAAAGCACCCGGGCAAAGACAATATCACTAGAGTTGTGACCCTTCAAACAAAGAATGGTCTCTGTAAACGGCCCTGTAATAAATTATGTTTTTTGCATAAGGAAGATCCCTCTTCCTCTTAAGTTTGTTAAAATTTCATGTTTAGTTGTAAATTTAGTACTTATAATATGGTAGTTAGTAGCTAACTTTTCATTCGTTTATTGTACAAGTTCACTTGTAATACCAGTAGTAGTAAAGTGTTATGAAGTTGATTATCCTGTATTTTTTTTGCATAGTTGTTATGGTGGGCGGTATACACCCACTCACATTAGGTGTAGTACTTTATTTTCTTTTGTTTGTGAAAGAACAAGTTCTTTGGTGGGCGGAATGTCTAAAACTGTGTACCTGTAGTATCTGTCCACCCTATCAAATTATATAGCGTGAGCATATTTTAACTTGAAGATAAATTTAAATAAATAAACCTATTAATAAATACCGATAAGTTAAAATGTTAATGTATTGATTAGTTTACAAAATTCTCAACAGATGGCGCTGTTCACATACTGAATCGCGCTATGGTTTGCTTTTCGACAGTTGTAATAAGCTAAAGGGTTTTTTAATAAATCGAGTTCTAACAGTAGTGTGCAGTTTTACTTGGACATACACCGAAGCGACAATAGATTTTTAGTTGAATTTAATATAAAATATTTCAATAAATTAAAAGTTGTACATGAACACGATTTATTTATTAATAAAAAAAAAGTCTTATAATATAAAAAAACAAACGTATTTTTTTGTCAAAATTTTTTGTTGTTGAACACGTTTTTTTTATTAATAGTACGTTATTGTCGTACTCTGTGATTGTATTACATTAAGTGTTTTGTTTTTTTATTAATAAAAAAATAATAAGTCTTGTAAATAAGACAAAAAATATATAATTATGTTATTTTTATGAATCAAACCAAGTTTGTACCTATTCTGATTATTTTTTTCTAGATTTGAATGAATATAGGAAACTTTAGGTAGATAAAGTTAATATTTACCAAAAGTACATTGTTTTTTCAGTATTGTTATTATTAAATAGTATATTTGTAACCATACAGACATTAATTATTATTGTTTAAAAACAAATAGTTCATGTGAACATTTCGTTGCTCCTTTTGAAATTTAACTAATTCCTTGGTATTAATAAGAGATATGGATGTCACATTTTTAATTACCTATATAATGGAAAACATCAATATCATTACCTATTACATAAGTGCTTTTGACAAATATTTAAATTGAAAAAAGGAGTAAGTAACTGATATGGCGCTAAATAACAAATTTGACACAGGGGAAAAATGGAGTAAGTTTAGTTATTCTCGCAAAATTGTTTGGTACTATAAAACATACTTTTTGTAATATACATTATTTTGTAAATAAATTTGGCTCAAACTCGAAAACTTAGTATTTTATATTTAAAGTCCATTTTGATAACTAGTGTAATATTTTAATTTTCTTATTTCTAAAAAACCATAAACTATTGAACTGACTTGAAAACAACCACCATTGCAATATTTTTTCTCCTTTTTTTGATGTTAAAACCATTCTTCTACGATTAAAAATAAAGCTTTTACTGAAAAATCTACTTTTTCGGGTTACGTCCTTTTCGAATTGAATGAGGGTGCGATTTGTTCATCATCATGATATCGTAGGTACCGAACGAACTTGTGTGCGTGCGTAGCGTATACCCCCGCCCATCGCCGCCTGCGCGCGTACGCCCGTTTCGACCGAAATTATTGTTTTGGTGTTTTATTCATTTATAACGTGCATGAAATTGACACAAATTTACAATGTAGATTTTTCATGCATTTATGATATTAAATATGTGAACTCTAATGACTGTAATATTTTTTTGCAGCGTACTAGCTTTAAATAGGAAAATAATTGAAAATATTAACATTGCATGTCTTAATTTGGCACAAATTTATTTATTGGCCTTATGTAAGTGATCTGAGATAGGAAATAGTTATACAACCAATTGTAATTTTTTTTTTGTACTGTTATTACATAATGACCCTATTTCAGTTTTGCTCTGGGCGAAGATGACACAAACTGGGTTTGTACACTCCGCAGGCTATCCTAGATATGATACCATAATTATTTTAAACTTTAAATTAATTTTGTCAGTTTTGATTTAATTATGTAAAATCAACCACAAACCATCGAATTGCGGAAAATGCAAGTGACAGATCTGACACAAAACGCAATAATAAGGTTCTTAGGTACGTCCGTGTCCACAGGCGAGAAATCAACAACTTTAGAGTTTTTGAAACTTATGACCTCATTTTAGCCCAGCGCTATCGGTCTAAAACGGAAGCTAAAAAATAGAGTAACTCCTCCAGTTTTCACAACATTTCCCTTCACTGCTCTGCTCCTATTGATCGTAGCGTAATGAAAAGTATACTATAACCTGCCGAGGAGTATGAAGAATAATTGTACCAAGTTTCGTTAAAGTCCGTCGAGTAGTTTTTGTTTCTATAACGAACATACAGACAGACAAAAATTTTACTGATTGCATTTTTGGCATCAGTATCGATCACTAAACACCCCCTGATAGTTATTGTGGAAACATATTTCATGTACAGAATTGACCTCTCTACAGATTTACTATAAGTGTAGAAGATAGATATGGCAGCTTAGTATAAGATACCTTATACCTAGTTTCCGGACTGGGTTTTGGTGGAGGGAGTGTAACATTGTATAATACTACTAAAATAATATGTGGTTTAAAGTTAAGTATCAAGTTTTCAAAACCCTAGTACATAGCATACAGTAATATATTATGAAGCAGCATGAGTTTCGTTCGGCGATTGAGAGATTCGGAAACCCAACTCTTTTTCTATCTCTCTTCTTCCTACTCCCGTCCTTGTAGTACGCAACGAATTGGTAGCGCCCCTGGAGGGCTACTACGAACGAACGTAAATCCGATACTTCGGCTGAAGTATCGGAAGAATTTTAAACTTCGAATACAAGGTATTTCATGGTTATAATTCAACGAACTACTAAAATAATCATAAAGTACAAGGTATTTCATGCATACAATTCAAGAAATTAATAAAATAACCATGAAAAAACCTGTAATTCATAGTTAAAATTCTTCCGATACTTCAGCCGAAGTATCGGATTTACGTTTCGTAGTAGCCCTCCTGGTGTATACTGATGTAATACTGATGTTCATTGGCCACTTAATCACTTTTCGTGGGTGGACCGCGTGCTTGATTGCTTGTCGTATGACAGATTTAATACTTTCTACCCCCAATTCTACCTCTTAGCAATTAATTATCAGAAAATCTTGAAACAGGTGTTTATTTGTTTGCTTTGATGAGTATTTATATCAAGTTTTGTTTGAAACGGGCCACGCGTTTATGTTTTTTCATACAAACTTTAAAATTGAAGCAAGTAAAGTATATTATATTACTAGCTGTACCCGCGGCTTCGCCCGCGTGGGTAGCTGCTACCCGCGAGTTCGTCTGCTCTGGATTAGTACTTTGAGTAGTTTATTTTCTTTTCCAAGGTCCTATTCTATTTATCTTTATACCAAAATCCATCAAAATCGGTTCTGCGGTTTAGTCGTGTAGGCTAACAGACAGACAGAGTTACTTTGAGAGATACATGTTTAAAAATGGAAGAGAAAGGGAGTCATTACGTGGTGGAAAATCCACCCTGGGTGGAAGGTCATTGCCACCGCGCGAAAGTTCATTACATCCACCCTACCTGGGTGTATAGTAAAGAACTCCTGGGTGTAAAGGACTACTCTTGAGTAGTCTTGCGTACTCTTGATTACTCTGGCGTACTCTTGCATACTGTGCTGTGGCGTACTCATGCGTATTCTTGTTTATTGTGCGTACTCTTGCGTACTCTGGCGTACTGTTGCGTACTCATGCGTAATCATGCGTATTCTTGCTTACTATGGCGTACTCTTGCGTACTTTGGCGTACTCTGGTGTACTGTTGCGTACTGTGGTGTACTTTGCGTTTTTTTGCGTACTATGGCGCCTGCGATAATACACGACACGTATGTACAGTCCTATTACTCCCGTTCCTGTGGGTAGTCTATAAATTGACGTCATTGTCCTTGTCAACATCTTATAGGGAACCTCTATACAAAATTTCAGCTTTCTAGGTTGAGCGCCTGTGATAATACAATGTGCAGCCCTGTTACTCCCTTTCCCGTGGGAATTCTATAAAACCCCGTCTTCAGCATTCTAGGTTGAGCGCCTGCGATAATACACTTACGGCCAGGTCTATGTTAACTGGACGACCAAATAATTTATATGAAAACGTCGATTACTCGACCATTTCATTGACCTCCCACAATATTAGAGGTCAGACTTAAGTGGACGGATGTTCCTTAGCGACGATCTCTGACCAGTTAATTAGACCCGTGGAGATACATTTTGTTCCAACAGTTTTGATATTTGTGGGAATTTTGGAATGTACAATACTTAAAAATCTTCTTCTTGAATCACTCTATCTATTAAAAAAAAACGCATCAAAATCCGTGGCGTAGCGACTTCATTTTACTATGTAAAGATTCTGATACGTAGCACTTTTCTTATAAATTCGCAACATAAAGAGTTCTTTCTATTTAGACGGTTTGGTTTACATGGACATGATCGAGCGTGAACAAAAAATGCTCACTAAGCACTCAGTTCTTATATTCAGCAAAATAGAGTCGAAATTAACGTGCATTTTACTGCATTACCCATAATCATAAAGTCCACCCCCACTCCCCTTTGTAAAACAGTAACGCCCTTAAACCGTGGTCCCACCCCAAACGCGGAAGCAGGTACTTACTTTTTTATGGTGATCAACTCTTAGACCATGTCAAGAAAGGGCGAAATAATCGTCACGCGTTTTTCAATGATTCAAAACTTTTATTCAGAGAATAGGTTTTTAGAAACACGTTCTCTTGTCTACATACAATAAATAAATGATTTGTGTAAATAATCTACTCTTTAAACTACAAACATTTCGGAAACAAAAGCAAAATAACCACTGCCACGGTAAAAGAAATGGCGAAGGAAAACCAGAACAGTTACCTACACTTAATTTTGTTAATGAAAAATAAAGGTATGTACATATGTATATATCGTACTTACATGTTTTTTTACATAAAAAATAAAACTGGGTTATACATACAACATTACGTAGAGTTACAGTAGAGTTGGGTAGAGTGCCACAAATTTATTTGTGCTGAATATAGCGCTAGGATCTAAGCTATTGAAGGTAAGTATCAAGGGATTCAAGGCAAAATAATTAGTTCCAGGAGGGTTACTACGAAACGTTAATCCGATATTTCGGCCGAAGTATCGGAAGAAATTTAACCGTGAAATACAAGGTATTTCATGGTTATTTTAGTAATTCCTTGAATTCTATCCATGAAATACCTTGTACTTTATGGTTATTTTAGTAGTTCATTGAATTATAATCATGAAATAACTTTTATTTCACGGTTAAAATTCTTTCGATACTTCGGCCGAAGTATCGGATTTACGTTTCGTAGTAGCCCCGCAGCAGTTTTGGCCACCGGTACAGATAAATTTGTGACATTGTACTAAACGCTGAGCGGAATGTCAATTTAAATACGTTTTTAGGGTTCCGTAGTAAACTACAAGGAACCCTTATAGTATCGCCATGTCCGTCTGTCCGTCTGTCAGTCCGCGGTCTAGCGCCTAGACGCTTGATACTGGAAAGCTGTAATTTGGTATGTATACTCATATTAACAATGCTAACAAATAGGTAAAACAAAATTTTGAAAAAAAATTTTTTTGTGGTGCCTACAGGTAATATTAATTATAATAAATCATTATTTCCTCGCACAGCTTAAAGGCGCGGTCCCACTGCTGCGCACGCTGTGCACGAACACGTGGGCCACGTGGCACATTACGGCTGCGTGGATGACTACGTGGGTCTACGTTTCCACAGCATGCGCAGCGATGTGCACGCTTTGTGGAACAAGTTGTGTACCGCATTCACTGCGTGCATGGCGTTGACAGCGTTGAGCTATGTTGAGCAAGCCACGCGTGTATCAATGACGTCACTTGATGGTTAACGTGTCCGTGGGTTGCAGTGGACACAATCACGTACATCCTTTTGCAAAGCAAAGCTAAGCCTCTAGCACACACGTGCGTAGCCTCTTCGTGCGCAGCAGTGGGACAGCGCCTTAATTCTAGAGTGTACATTTGTTGTCTTTACATTACATGTATCTATATCTATATATATAAAATGCTTTGTCCTGACTGACTGACTGACTGACTGACTGACTGACTGAGAATCAACGCACAGCCTAAACCGCTCATCGTAAAAATCTGAAACTTGGCAGGTGGACCTATTATTATGACGTAGGCGTCCGATAAGAAAGGATTTTTCGAAATTTGAACTCTAAGGGGGTAAAGTTACTATGGGACAACTTGATTCCTTGGTTCAATCTACTTCAATTTTTACATAAAAATTGTTTAAGAGAATTGATGGAAGACGTGATTCTTATTTAATTGAAATTCTTGAAAATAATGTATTTTGTGGGTAATTTTCTTCGAGTTGATATCAATACTCATACTCCTTAGTACTTTTGATTTCAATTACATTTCATTTTGACATTTTGACACATCTTTAAGGTGTCATATGTCATGTAATATTTCTAAAAATTGTAAATATTAAAACAAAATGATTTCATAATGTCGTCGTACTATTTATTCTGTTTGTGATCTCGGAAAAACAGCTAAAATTCTAACTATGTATGTATAAACAGTAAGTAATTAAATATTAAATTTTATAATATTTGTCAGGGCAAGTTAAATTGGTCTTATGTTAAATGGCATATTAATATTGTCTCTTTCTCACTTATAGGAAATCTCATTACGTCGACTCTCTCTAATATTTCGTAGTGTTGTTGTAGGCTGAGGTTGTAGGTTTTAAAATACCGATTTACTTATACATTTTTTTAAGTGGTTGGAAAACAAGCTCAGGAATATGGATCATTTTATATTAGGTGATTACCGTCGACTATGAAGCACATAGATTCTAGGGTCCCTGACCCGTTGCCATAACAGGAAAAAACAGGATATAGCGAGAAATAATATAAGGACGAAGTTAGATTTTTTTAATACCACAAAGGTGGCAAACAAAAATTTCGGATATTTCACTCTTCGAACGAAACGCATTGCTGCTACACGTCAATATTCTGTAAAAGGGTGGCACTTCACCGGTCGGGCTAGCTTATTTCATAAACGCCCACTCCAAAGGTTGTAATGAGAAGTACCTATATGAATAGAAAAATAATCATCTATACATATGAAAATGTTTTGTCTTGACCGTAGAGACCTGAAACTTGGGTGTGTTCTGAGAAGTGTGGTGTATGATGTAGGCAACCGATAAGAAAGGATTTTTTGAAATTCCCACGGGAAAGCGGGATAAACGCAAATGAAGTTGCGCGGTTTCTCTATTGTGCTATAAAACGTGAGAGGCTGACGCCTGTTGTAGGTTTTTCGGAAGAAAACCCTATGTTACAGGTTGCCAGGCCCTTCTGCTTTAGATCACTTACACAGATCACAATTTTTATTCTTATATTAAATAAGTTCAAATTTTTTTTTTTTTTTTTGAGACCTTGGGCGACCACCCGCGTATTTGGCGTAGTCTCAAAGGATAGTCAAAATGAGCGCGTGGCGGGAAAGGGCTCACGCATAGAATTACGCATAGAATATGCCAAGCCTATCGGTAATACTAATCAAGGTTTTCAGATGCCAAGGCAACCAAATAATTTATTTAACGCGCCCGGACCGTCGCGTCATTTTCTACCCCCTCAACCATCTCAGGGTTGGAGCCCTAATTCACACAATAATATTATAGGAAACAAAATAGGTAATGCATAATAAAAATAATTATAATATTAATAAAAAATATATGTTTATAATCAAACCTACATAAATAAAATCGACAAGAATACCAAAACCAAAACATCATAATAACACATCACTATAAAATTTGGTTCCGTGTCTCTTGGACTAAAATACGCACGCACACAATCATAATGCCACTGCCGATTCACCACTTGCCGATTAGATGCATCCATTTTTAATATCCAAACCTAACGTTATGGTTATATTTTTGATCTACCCTACTATTTAGTTGTAAATCCGCTTATTCGTTTAAACATATTTTTTGCATTATATAATTTTAAAATATTTTTCTACATTGCATGCTTCGTCATCTGCTTGAACCAGGATGTATTAAAGTAACCTTACAAAATTTTAATTGTTATATTCTCATGTAAGTGACTTATTATAATGTCTTATGAGAAATAAAAATTCTTTAAACCGAATTCGGCACCCCAATTTAATGGTCCAAGCCGTACCCAACAAATGTTCCGCGCGCCACCGCCGAACCACAGAGTAACACGTGTTCCGCTTGAAACCTAGACCGCAACAACAGCCTCATAATTTTAATAGTTTTTCGAGGCCTACGCCTATGAGCGGCGTCAGTAATTTTGTTTCGAAACCTTTACCACCATCAGGACATGATTGGCGTAGATTCGGTAATCCGCCACCCTCCAATTATTTCAAGACCCGTGAAGCGAATTTTAATGAGCTTGACCAGGGTTATGAAAGCTATTATGACTACGGTTATGAATATGACCATTATGAGCCTATGTACTATGAGAGCGAATATCAACCCAAATTTTACCCTCCTAGTAGTTACGAGCCCCACGATAATACAGAAAGTGTCATAGTAGAAGAAATTAGCCAAGGTCCTCCGGCTGAAAATAGTGAAAATTTTTGGAAGGACTTTAAGTTCGAAAAGCCAAAGTAGAACTTAACCTACAGACACAAAGGCGACTTGTCTACGTTCAGATTAAAAATCCCCCTCTCTTTCTAGTTGATACTGGTGCCAATCAGTCTTTTATTAGTCCACAAGCAGTAGAAAAATTCTTCCGCGATGTCCCCCTGAACTATGATCCCTTTGAGGTGACCAATGTTCACGCAACTAGTAAAAACTATTATTCTATTACGTTGCCATGCTTTCAGGAATTTAACGAAAAAGGTGACATTACGCTATTCGTTTACAAATTTCATATGTTTTTCTATGGCCTCATAGGACTAGATTTGTTTAATAGTTGGGAGTCTAATATTGATCTAAAGAGTAATATCTTGACTACAAATAATGCTTCTATTCCTATCGAGATGTACGACTCGTGTAGTGTCAACCTCTACGAGGATATAATTCCAGCACAGTCTACGAAATTAGTCAGACTGCCTATTAACACTACAGATGGTGAAGTTCTAGTGCCTAACCAAATGATGTGTGGCTGTTTAATGTCTGACTGCCTAACGGAAGTAAAGGATAATCGCGGATGGGTCGCAGTTACTAACCCTACTCCTAATGACGTAGTTTTTTCTATGGACCAACCCGTATCTGCAGAAATGTTCAATATCGAGTTTGAGCGTAGTTATTGCATTAATATGTCAGAGCGTGCTAGACAAGTCTTACCGAAAGTCCGTACTGAACATTTTAACCCGGAAGAACTAGCTAACCTAAGAATGTTATGTGAGCGTTACGCAGATGTGTTCTATATTGAAGGTGAACCATTGACCTTCACCAACAAGATAAAACACACCATTAAAACCACATGAGGCTCCTGTTTATAATAAAAGTTACAGATATCCCTATGTGCATAGACAAGAAGTTAAATATCAAATAGCTAAAATGCTAGAACAGAATATTATACGTCCATCTGATTCTGCATGGAGCTCACCTATTTGGGTAGTCCCCAAGAAAGCCGACGCTTCAGGCAAATGGCGCCTAGTTATTGATTTTAGAAAAGTTAACGAGAAAACGATTGATGATAAGTACTCCATCCCTAACATTACAGATGTATTAGACAAGCTAGGCAAGTGTCAGTACTTCACTACGCTAGATTTAGCTAGTGGCTTCTATCAAGTCGAAATATACCCCCAGGATATACATAAAACCGCGTTTAACGTAGAGAATGGGCATTATGAATTTTTAAGAATGCCCATGGGTTTAAAGAATTCTCCATCAACCTTTCAAAGGATTATGGATAACGTCCTTAAAGATCTTCAAATCGATGTTTGCCTAGTATATCTAGACGATATAAATAGTATATAGCACATCCCTTCAGGAACATATGATAAATTTAGAAAAAGTGTTCAAAAGACTTCGAGAGTCTATTTTCAAAATACAGCTAGACAAGTCAGAGTTTCTGAAGCTAGAAACCGACTTCCTTGGTCATGTTATTAGTGCTGACGGTGAAAAACCGAACCCTGAAAAAATTAAAACTATTTCTAAGTATCCACTACCAAAGACCCCTACTGAAATGAAACGTTTTCTAGGACTACTTGGATATTCCAGGAAGTTCATCCCTGATTTTGCGCGCTTACCCAAGCCCCTAACTCAGTGTCTGAAGAAGGGGTTAGAAGGAAATTACCCTTCCGGCAACATAGTTCGATCGCACGGTTCGATCAATCGCACTAAGAGGATTTAAAAATACACATCGTTCGATAGATAAGTCGAACCATGTATACTTTTGATTATAAGGTGCTCACTATTCGATCAATCGAACGAACAATATTTTAAAATCCTAATTGTTCGATACATAAGTCGAACCACGATTATTTTGGGATGGATTAGGATTTACTTTAGGATTATTTTCGAATGTTTTTTTGATGGATTAGGATTGACTTTAGGATTATTTTGCATTGTTTTTGGGATGGATTAGGATTTACTTTAGGATTATTTTACGAATGTTTTGTGATGGATTAGAATTATTTTGCATTGTTTTTGGGATGGATTAGGATTGACTTTAGGATTATTTTCGAATGTTTTTGTGATGGATTAGGATTGACTTTAGGATTATTTTGCATTGTTTTTGCGATGGATTAGGATTTACTTTAGGGTTATTTTCGAATGTTTTTGTGATGGATTAGTATTATTTTGCATTGTTTTTGGAATGGATTAGGATTTACTTTAGGATTATTTTCGAATGTTTTTGTGATGGATTAGGATTATTTTGCATTGTTTTTGGGATGGATTAGGAAGGTAAATTACACCAATTGTTTCGAATATTGTAAGACCCTTTTAACTAATGACTAGTAATGACCCTATTCTTCAGTACCCTGATTTTAATTTGCTCACGACTGATGCTTCAAATGTCGCAATAGGTGCAATATTGTCGCGAGGCCCAGTTGGGTCCGACAAACCTATCGCATACGCATCAAGAACATTAAACTCTAGTGAACTTAATTATAGTACAATAGAGAAAGAACTGGCTAACGTTTGAACAACCAAATATTTCAGACCTTACCTATTTGGACGCAAATTCAAAATTATACCCGATCATAACAAGATGACTGACTTACAAGATGGCGCTTAAAATTAGGCGAATATGACTATACTGTTATCTATAAGCAAGGTAAAAATAACACTAACGCAGACGCATTGTCCCGCGTAGAAATTAATAATGAAATAGCTGATTCAATTGCGGTAAATCTATCTGAAAAAGATCCTCTTGATGATTCTAGAACCATAACCGAACCATAACCGTACCAGAAGGTGCAGATGATTCCGGAACCATCACGGCCCATACGGACGCAGAAGATCCTATCTTGGAAGTCCCGATTACGGATGATCCATTAAATAAGTTCACTAGACAAAATAGTCTTGACAGTGGTTGGCGATATTAAAGATAAAACAGTTGCTACCAAACCATTCGATACCCATTCTAGATTTTCTATCCAAATTTCAGAATCTAGCCTTCAGGACGACGTTATTAACGCGATACGTGAATACGTGCACCCTAAAATTAAAACAGGTCTATTAATTAACCCGCCTACAGCTATGTATTCAAAAATTCCTATAATACAGCGTACTTTTAAAATTCAGCTATGAGTCTAGTATTAACTAAAAAGGAGTTAGAGAATGTGCGAGAATACCTTAAACAGCAAGATATCATTAGTAAATACCACGATGGAAAGACGAACCATCGAGGTATAAATGAATGCTATCTAGCATTATCTCACATGTACTATTGGCCAAAAATGCGTGAACACATAACGAAATTTATTAATGATTGCACAATAGGTATTCGGTCAGGCGAAGCATGATCGCAGCCCTGTAAAACAGCAGTTTTGCGTGGCTCCGCCTGCCAGTAAGCCCTTGGAACTAGTGCACGTAGATCTTCTCACTATCCATGGCGAAAAATTCATGACGATAGTAGACGCCTTTTCTACGTACGTAGAAAACGCGTACGCTCAGGCCTATCACTTGCGAGATGGCACGGCAGTAAGTGTTGTTCAAGCATTACTCTATTCCACTCATCATGGTTTACCTATAACCCTAGTTTCCGATAGCGGGCCAGAGTTCACAAATCAGCTGTTGTCAGAGTTCATGAAACTGCACAAAATCCAGCATCATAGGATTACACCACATACCCCTAATGAAAATGGAATTGTTGAACGATTCCACTCAAATATCCTAGAACACCTCCGTATCCTAAAACTTCAACATAAGAGTGAATCAACTATTAACCTAATGCCATACGCCCTTCTAGCGTACAATCATTCTATAAACAGCTTTACAAAGTGTAAGCCCCTTAGAAGTAATCACAGGACATTTTGACCCTCGTGATCCTATTAACATAGATATATCGAGAACATAGATATATCGAATAATTATCCAAATTTTTCTGCGACGATGTAGCGGCAGTGACCGCCGCACAATAACAGGCGGGCGTCCGCGGAGTCCGCGCCCTTTCAGACAGTGTAATTTCAGAACATAAAATGTATTGTGTGCCACTGACACACAGGCAAATTTTGATTTTCGTCAAAATTATTCAATTTTAATGAAAGTTTATTATAATGTTTTTTTTTTTACATATTCGTGTTCAGTATCAGCAGTAGATTCGCCTCCAAAAATATTTCTTGCAACTATAGAAAACAACACATTATATAGATAGACCTATAAGTGTCAGTAAAGGTATTTAAAAATAACAATTTCGTTTCAACAGACATTTCACTTAAAAATCGCTACCGTACAGCGCAGCGCCTACGAAAATGCACTTCAGCATTTGCATGCCGGCTCTGAGCGGGCTTAGGACAGCCCAGCAAGGCTTTTAACGGGTTTCAACTTCGGCACACGCACGACAAAACAGTCGACACTCATAAAGACATTTTTGCTTTCGCGGCTGTCGTTCGTCCCCGGTTACTGCCTTTGCGAAAAAATAACACATTGTACACGATTTGCTACTTATTGTGCTACTTATGCTTACATTTGAATCGATATGACAGATAGAATACATATACGCTTTATTTGCAATACACAGACAAAAATACCGTAGGTATAAACAGAAACTCACAGACTAGTGTTATTGTAACGAGTTCGAGTAAAAATTACGAAAGACGAAAAACATAAACTATATATTCAGTTAAAATATTTATTGTCACTTGACTTAAGATGTCAATGGGTAGATTGTTTCATGGTCTAATGCTCTGGTCTATAAAAGATTGGTGAATTTTATTTCATTACCTACCTATTTGGTTTTTGTGCCTAGTCTTAAGATTTATCTGCCGAGATTAATTGGGCCGGCTTACCGTCATTGCGGATGAATCGGATGATGATCCTACTTTGCAGCGACACAGTATTTAAACTAGTGCGGAGGGTCGTCATTCCTTTATAGGTACCTTTTATTAAGTTTAAATGTTAATATGTTAATATGAATTTGGGAAAAGGAGAGTGAGATTGTAAAAGGAGGAAGAAATAGATTCAAGCTTCCCACAGATGAAGAATCTTTAAGATAAAAGATTTGAGAGTAGGCTTTCAGTCACTCTTTCTCTCGTCATACAGTATTATATTATTTGTGTAAAATAAATCTATTCTTTGCTACTTACTACCATTTCGGAAAGAAAAGCAAAATGACCACTGGTAAAAGAAATGATGAAAAAACCACGTTTAGAGAAAGTTAAGTTACATTTTCTATCATTTTACTATAAATACATTTCATATTTTTTAAACATTTAAAAATCCCACTAATATCATAAAGACGAAAGTTGGTGAGTGTTAGTTACATAAGTGGCTGTGCCAATTTTTATATTTGGTACCTATCGTACTTTTTATCCCGAAAAGTACGCAATTCCCGTAGGATTCGGTGAAAAGTCTGACAGTCAATGGTGCTTTATGAGAAGATGGCGCTGCTTTGCCTAAATGCACGCAAACGAAGTTGCGCGGGTTTCGCTAGTAATACATAAGAGGGAAATCGAAGATCGAAGGATATTGTAGACGAGTTGCTACATAGGCGGCCTACGTTTGCAGTTTGCACCGAAATCTACTAAAGCGAGTAGTCAAACGTACCGCACAAAGTACACTTTGAACAAAGCAGAGCAAAGGAGTTCACGTTACCGCCATTCTCCTTTGGTATACCTTTCAAACAAATGACTAACGTTTGAATGTCAGTTTCATCAAAGCTTGTGTCATTGGCATGTTGGCTTTTAGGTGCTTTGTCTATTTGCAATGGATGTCAGAAGCTAGAATTAGTAACCCTTGAATTTCAGGTCCGTCAGTGAGCCATGAGCTGTAAGGTGCTTTTAGTACTTAATTGAGCTGAGCGAGCCGAAGGCGAGCGAAGCTCTCCATACCAGACTCTCCTCATTTGGTTGTTCGTCTTCTCCTCCCAAACTACTCCACCAATTAGAACCAAACTTGGCACATCTTAAGAGACAGTTTGTGGCAAGGTTTTAAAAAAATAAAAATGAAAATAAAATGTGCCAAAATGTGCCAAAATGTGCCAAAACCAATAAAGCTGATTTTTGGCGCCAAAACTTTCAACATTCGCTCAGCTCAACTTTGCATCGCGTTACGCCATGCACCCCTAGTTAGATTAGCTTTTAGGGATAGACATTTCATTTTATGCAAAAAATAAATAATATATTATAATAAATTAGGAATGCTATTAAGTTAAATTTACTTGATACCTACGTTATTATTGGTATGTTATACTGCTTTGTAAGTACATTTTTAGGGATTTTTCAAAGCCAAATAACTATTGTCTTTTTGTTTTTATGGTATCTGGGAGTTTATAATATAATAACACTCCATCCTCCATCATACTCAATATTAGTTTTACCATAATTTGTTCTATGTTTACTTGCAATTAGTTTGTTAGCATTCCGTAAGGGCATTTATTGGATGACTTTTTTTTAAATAAAAGTAATACTGAAATTGATATTACCATTTAACATTTTATCCTTCGTTTCATTTAGTTAGTCCTCTTGGCCTCTTGCCTCATTAAATTATGTCTTGCCTTATTGCGGTAACATAAACAATAGTTATTTGTTATGCAAGGCTGCAAAGTTGTTTTTTAGCGCGAGTTCTTATATTGAAACCTGAGCTAGCGAAGGATTCGCGAGTGGTTCAAATATAGAATCCTGAGCGTAGCGAGGGTTTCAAAGGTACGAGACGCAGAATAACTTTGCTGCCGAGTGAAACACACAACTTTTCACCTCACTACAGCGAGGAAAATGCTAGGTGCAAGAAAAACGCAAATAATATATTAAATAAGTGTTTTTTTTTCATGCGGTGTCGTGCTGGCAAGTTCGATTATTCTAAAAATAAGGTTGGCGCACTGGCATGAAATAAGTATTAATGCATTTTCAGAGGACTGGCGGTATAAAAAATTAAAGAGAATGGAAAGGTTCGAATTTTAAAAATTATTTCCACGCTAGGGCACAAAATGCACTTTTGCGCTCAGATTTCGAATGACAAACAGATTCTTTCCAAGCTTGTGAGGTGAAAAACATATTGTTGTGTGTTTTATCACAATAACGTGATTTGCAAGTACTCAATCTTTTATGTTATTTCATTTCGATTTTATATTTTAAATCCGTCTATTGTATGAAGCTTCTTTGTCACGCATAGTGGAATGGTCGAGTGCAGGATCAGTCAGTGGAATGTTTTAATTAAGCCTATTGTGCTTTGTGCCTCATGCAATTTTCAGGTTGAATACGAATATTGTAAATGGAATCTTATCGTAGGTTTGTAAATTCTCGTAATTCCATGAGTACTTTATACCTGTACATTGTTCTAGCAGCTTTAGTTTATCAAAATGGGACACGAGGACTTTCTTTAATATAATAATAAAAATTGTTAGCTTTATCTATCTAATAATTTAGCTTGCTGTTTTAAAATGGTAATGATAAAAGTTACAATTATGACAAATAAAAGTAAACATTGAAACATTAATAAAAATAAAAATAAACTGCAATTTTAAAAATAATAAGTAAAATTAATAATATAAAAAAGGTGTATACTGCTACATTATATTTTCATAAATATATGAGATGCAACGGTCAAAACATTTCATTTCTTTAAAAACTTCCCATATGATTCTCGGGAATCCATATTATAAATGGAGCGGATTGCTAACAATACTAACAAAGTGGTAAAATAAAATTTAGAAAAAAAAATTTTTTGGGGTGCCTTCCCTACAGGTAAAGTGGGAATGATTTTTTTTTCGCACCGACCCCACCTTGTGGGGTATTGTTAGATAGGTCTCTTAAAAACATTGAGGGTGTGGAAATATCATTTTCCGGTACAATAATCCGTTTGCGAATTATTTACATTTACCCCCAACCCCCTCTATCTCCGAAAGTCTTGAGTTTAGAAATTTGAAAAAAATCATGGTAGTAGTCCTAGTCCTTTCGGACCATCAAGTTATAGTGAACCTACAAGGAAAACTATAACGGTTAAGTAGGCTAGGCACTATTAGACGAACTTATGAAGTAAAATTTATTTGACGAAAACGTACAAATGTCATAGAATATGGCATTGTACTCATCTGCAAGCAAGCAAAGCGTTGCAAATACGGAACCCTACATTGTGCGTGGCCCGACACGTACTTGCCTGGTTTTTTAATAGACCATAATATAATCGACATATTCATATAAACAAAGGGGATTAGAGCGTACTCTGCCACGCTGCTCCAATGCGGATAGGCGGAGGCCAGTGTTTTCAAGCCGCCCTAAGGCCACCGACTTGGCTTAACGACTGTCATCTATCTATACAACGCCAGGAATTAACTTGACCTCCGAAGCACGGAGAAGCTCAAGATAACGAAACCCATCGAAACACTGGCTAGGGTAAACGTTGCTTAACTTGCGTGTTCGTTTAAAGTAGACACAGCGACGCCATCGAACTCCTGAAATTAATAACAATAAAACAAAATGTGAACAAAAAAGTAGAACGACTCGTGAGGGATTTGAACCCCCGACCACCACTTTACAGATCAAATTGGGTGCTCTAACCGCTGAGCTAACGAGCCGATACAGTACATTGCGAAAGTCTGAATAACTTCCTCGCATTTGAATCATCACACGTGCTGATTCACATTCTACCTGCATTTTATGATATGTAATTTTATCAGTTTTATTCAAAGACAAAAATATTTTATTCTGTTGGGCCTCGCGGCCATTTAGACACGTCATTTGCAATGAGAGTGTTACATATTATTATTATTTAAGAGAGGTAGGGCACAGCGGATAATCCGCTCAAATCGGATAATATATCTGTTGTCTGTTTGTTATGTTATGATTTTCTGATCATATTATTCCTTCTACAACCAATACGGACAAACCATACAAAAATAACGCATCATATAGGATCCCCTGTAGCGTGAGTCACTAGAATTTCATCATAATGATTTTCCTTAGAGGTGGAGTGATAGTCGATCGATAAATAAACCACTATAAAAAACAAAAATAATTTCAATCTGTTCAGCAGGTTTGACGTGAGTTAACAGTGACAAAGTTACATTCCCATTTAATAATATTTTTTTTATTAAAAATAAAACTAAACTAAACATCTCTTTAATATAAAAAAACCGGGCAAGTACGTGTCGGGCCACGCACAATGTAGGCAATGTAGGTATTGGCTACGCATTTCTTACTTGCAGATGAGTACAATGCCATATAATTTCTAATTAATTCTTTTGTTTATTATTTTGTGTTTTTCTATTATTAATTTGTGTTAATTATTAATTTTAAACTTAAATTATTTTTTGTTCTTCCATTGTACAGCGATTTGGTCATTTACTGTAATGTTGTGCAACTTGAAAAATTAAATAAATAAATAAATATTCTGACATTTGTACAGTCAGGAGCACGTTGAGCTTCACACTTTCAGTACAATTTTGGCTCTTATGACATAGAACTTAAGAATGGTACAAAGTCCATTATGTAAAGGTCGACCTGCTCTTGACTGTACGTTTTCGTCTAAGAAATTTTACTTCGTAAGTTCGTCGGCTATTACTCGGTAACTAGTAGTGCCTACTTAACCGTTATGGTTTTCCTTGTAGGGTCACTACACTATATGGACTACTTCCATGAATTTTTTCAAATTTCTAAACGCAAGACTTTCGGAGATAGAGGTGGGGACCACCGTGCAAAATGAAAATTGACTCGTTAAATGTAAATAATTCGCAAACGGATCATTGTATCGGAAAATAAATTAAAAGTAAAAAAAATATATTTAAAAACAAGCTTTTATTTAATTGCGCTAAAAAGAATAAAATAAACTTTTCTTTTAAAACTTTAACTATCAACTTATAACGTCATTACACAATTTATATAACATAAAAGCTTGTCGCGAGATTTAATTACTAACATTTACTCGTACTACGAGTAAGTAGTAGTAGTTCGATAATTATGTTTTCCTAAACAGGTAAATCTCGCGACAAGCTTTTATGTTATATAAATTGTGTAATGACGTTATAAGTTGATAGTTAAAGTTTTAAAAGAAAAGTTTATTTTATTCTTTTTAGCGCAATTAAATAAAAGCTTGTTTTTAAATATATTTTTTTTACTTTTAATTTATTTTTACTTTTTAGTTATCACTGAACAGGTTTCGCAGTGCCATCTATTGTCGAAGAGGCGGTACTAGTCTAATGAATTTATTTGTTATTACTAGCACCAGCAATTTGAATACCTATAAAATTTCCTGATTTTACTACAGTCACCCTGCGACAAACTAAACGGGTTTGTGTACCCATCAAAAATAAAATACCGACAAAGGGCAAGTAGAACTCGCGCATGAGGGTTCCTTCCCATAATCATACTAGTCATACTATCATACTAATATTATAAATGAGAAAGTGAGTTTGTTTGTTAGTTATTCCTTCACGGCTTGACTAATCAGTTGATCGTTATGAAAATTTGTATATATATTGTCAGGGGTACAGAGCCCAACATAGGCTACCTTTTTACCCGTGAAAGTATGTCAATCCAAAGGGAAAATATTTTTCCTACGGGCGCTGTATGGGATGCTATCGGCCAACAGATGGCGCCACAAGTCGCGCTATGGATTGTTTTGTTGTCAAACGAGATCTATGTCATAAAATTAACGCGAGCGAAGCCGCGAGGAAGAGCTAGTAATAGATAAAATACATTTTAATCCAAAACCGGTATAAAAAGAGCCATGTACCAATGTAAAATGTACCAAGGGTAGGGTCACATTATATTGGTTGTTTAAAGAAGAAGAAGTAACTACAAATTTACGATTTTCAGATTTATTCCTGTACTTGTGCTACATCATCTTGCTTCTTACCAAATTTCATGATTCTAGGACAACCGGAAGTACCCTATAGGTTTTTGGTCGGAACGGTTTTGTACGAAAAACGGAACACAAACGGCTGTATCGTAATTTTGTTATCCTAATATTGTATTGTCATCTGATCTACAGTTTTAAGCAAAATTTCAGCTCAATCGGTCTTCGGGAAGTGGTTCAAATTTTCGTTCCAAGATTCCAACCTTGCATACATACATACATACATACATACAGGTCAAGTTAAATAAAAGCTTTTAATGATTTTCCCACACCCCCGATGTTTTTAAAGAGACCTATCTAACAATACCCCATGCGTGGCCCGACACGTACTTGCCCGGTTTTTTGTAAAATAAATATTGCCTCAATATGGGCTGCTTTATGCCTACATTCCATACGACATGATACGATGAAAGTAACTAAAATATACTAGATGCGCTGTCAGTACATCAGTCATACTGCGTATGCAGCAGAACTTCGTCTGCTAGCAAGTTTTTTTATGTGGCCCATTTCAAGCCTGAATCCAAGGTAATACCAAGAAATATATTTCATTGACAAAATCTAATTTATTATCATTAACCATCATGTCCGTAACAATTTGACGTGTAGGTACATTTGGCAAAGTTAATTGAATTTAAGACATAACGCTGGCTTTAGCTGATTGGACGCAACGTCCGTGTATTTCCCAGTGTTTCGACCATAATAGACTTCTGGTTAACTGCACATCATGCTGTCACGTGCAGGTACATGTTACACGGTTATCATGCGTCACCGAATATGCATTGTACGCAAAATAATTATTTGGATATTGGACAGCTTAACATACCAACGCAAGCAGAATTATTAATTAACTGTTTAATTATGAGCTTTGTCCACGAGTTGATATTGTTTTACGTAAAGGCAGGCAATATAGCAATCGGCACTATAACGGAAAGTGGTTAGTGTGGTTACCGTCCATAAACATCATTATCGGGACAAGTGCCGAACGAAACTCATTACTGATTAACAAAGATATTCTGTGAGAGGGAACTCCCCCAGTCGAGATAGTCTTACGTAAATGCTCATCTCCAAACTTGATCACAATTCGGGTATGATACGGGTACAAATTCAATTTTGCTTGGCGCGGAGTCTACCAGGAGTTGACAGCCGCAGACTTGCGTGTTTGTTTAGAGTTTGAGTGCGACACATAGCGAGACGCCATCGAGCTCCTCGATTTTAAAGGCTTTTATTTAACTTGCACTGTATGTAAGGGAAATCTTGGAACGAAAATGTAAACCACTTCCCTAAGTCCGATTGAGCTGAAATTTTAAATAAATATTCTTGAACGAATCACACAACGCCATCTAGTCCTAAACTAAGCAACTTGCAAGCTTGTACTTGGGTACTAGATTGCTGATAAATATACTTAAATACTGTTTTTTTTGTAAATAAATACTTATTATACATAGAAAACACCCAAACCAAGGCAAACAGACCATGTTCATGCACACAAATGTTTGACTTGCGCAGAATTCGGACCAGCGGCCCTTGGGATAAAGTGACCATTGTAACGTACATAGCCACTCGACCACCGGGCCTGTCAAAGTGTCTGAAAAAATTTTGCATGAAAATCAGATGACAATACAATATTATGATAACAAAATTATGATATAGCCGTTTGTGTTCCGTTTTTCATACAAAAAAGTTCTGACCGAAAACCTTTAAAGTACTTCCGGTTGTCCTAGAATCAAGAAATTTGGCAAGAAGCAAGATTATTTAGCACAAGTAGGTACAGGAATAAATCTGTTAATCGTAAATTTGTAGTTATATTACAAAAAAAATTTATTTATAAGAGTAGTACCGCCTCTCGGCAATAGATGGCGCTATCCTCTCTCTCGTGGGGTTGTAGGAACTGGTTATTTCGTCGGGGATAGTGCAAAGCAAAAATCTGCGAATGTACTACATGTAGGGAGCGCTTATCTACACTCCAGACAGTTTTACAGGAGAAAGTTAAAACTTTCTTTTTGGTAATTTTTTTGCATAAAGATATTTATTTGTATTCCGTGCAATATTAAATTATTTTAATTCATTATTTTAATTCCTAAATAGAAATTTAGGAATTAACATTGAACTCAGTCAAACAATACAAAACGAAATTAGAATTTGGCTACATTTGTCAGATACGCGGTATTATCCAGTGCTAATTAGGCGGCTTTGCACTATCCCCGACGATCTGGGATTGATTGATTAAAATTTTTTGGGGAAAAATCATTCATTTCTTAGATAAAATATAATACAAACATATTGCTTTAACTACCTATATATAATAATAAAAATATGTGTATGATTCTTACTTCTTTACGCTAACATGGCTGGTTCAATATTTATGATATTTGGTATTTACCTTGGATTAACACATACATAGGGTACTTTTTATTCCGAAAAAGCGATTCCCGTAGGATTTGATCAAAAGTCTGATATAGGTGGCGCTGCTGTGCATAAATAAATATACGCAAACGCAGTTGCGCGGGTTTCACTAGTTTTTGTTAAAGATTTAATTACAAATGTAAAGTTTTGAGATTTTTTCCTGTACTGGTGGACTTTAGCGATCATAGATATCAGAAACTAAAGAACTGATATCTTTAAAAATGATGCACGATGTTACTTGACAAATTTCATACTTCTTGATTTTTTTCACAACTTCATGAGACCCTGAACCTGAGTAAACGGTTTTAATTTTCCACCCTTCAGAAACAGTAAAAATAAAATGATTCGGACAGATACTTTAAAAAAATATTTGTACTTGAAAAAATGGGGAATTAAAAATTAAACATTAAAATATTAAATATCTCGAAAATGGTTCACTTTTGCATAACACATTATAGGCTTAAATCAATCCCAAATAACAGTACCTACCTACAACCTCCTGAGAATATAATTTATTCCACCAAAAACATTTTCATGTTAAAATGTTGCCAAGACGAGTCTACATACATACTTAATCAACTTAACATACTTAATCAAAATCTATGAAAAGTCTGAACCACTTTTTCATAGATTTTGATTAAGGTGTAGTGTAGAGCTTGTACGTTTAGAGCGTGTAGTCTTTAGAGCTTGGCTTTATACGAGATCTGATAACTTTTTCACAGGGTAATAAGCTATGTAGACTCGTCTTGGCAACATTTTTACATGATACTAACTCAACGAGACTATATTTTATAACAAATACATATATAGATAAACATCCAAGACCCGAGGCCAATAAGAAAAAGTTCGTTTTCGTCATGACCCAACCGGGATTCGAACCCGGGACCCCTTGGGTGGCGGTCTGGCGTGGTAACCATTACGCCACGAAGGTCGTCACAACTAAAAAAGTGTGTGTTTATATTCAAAAACATAATGTTTTGAATGTTAAAAAAATAAACAAACAAACTCACTTTCTCATTTATAATGTTACCTTGACAGAAACATCAAAAGGAAATCCGCAGTTTACCTATGTATTTCGAAAGACTAAATCTAACAAATTGGTTGTTTTCTTGGTTCCCTCTGGATTGTGCCAGTATAAATGGCATTATCCTAACTCTAATACTAAAATTAAAAACATAATAGTTACCCATATTATTTTCCATTTTAACACATCTAACTAACTCTAATCAACTGCTTAGTAAAGATCGTCAGGTGTAAAGTTTCGCGTCTCTCATGCTCATTTTTCAGTTTGCCACCTAACTACAATATAAATACCTAAATAAAATCTTTTACTAAATTGTAACCATCGATAGATCATTTTTAGTCTTTCTGAGTGAAGCGTGGTGTAGTGGTGTGCATGTGCACCATTGCAATGCCGCAAAATCTCAGTACCGGACAGCTTGTCTATACTTTATGTCGATGATTATAACACAACTTAGATAAGTTTTTTTTATTTCGTCCATATTGATTGTTTGTGAAAAAAATACATAAATAATTCTGTTCGGGCAATGAATAGCTACCGCCATCTAGTGATAATTTTTTCTACATTATTGTAACAGAACATAAATGAGTAATTTTTATTTATTTGGGCATCAAGTTATTGAGTTATTGATTAAATTAATAATGTTATTAACTATTAAGAAAACTGTGGTTTGAGCTATGTATAGCTACCGCCATCTAGTGATCATTTTTTTCAACTTAGCTACCAATAAATACCGAACCGAAACCTATTTTTGCTGAATAAGTGAAAAATAAGGATATAGAGGTAATGTTTTCTATGAATTAATATTAAGTGTAAAAATGAATTAAATAAAGTAAGTGTAACGAAATACAAAAATAGTTAACAAATAAGGTACCTTTAATGTACCATTTGGCCTATTCGATTCATAAATCGAATTGATGGTTATTTTTATTTATTTTAAGTATTTTTTATTTATTTTTTTATTCTTGTTGTTTCTTTTTATTATTTTATTTTAATTGTTTTATTGTATTGTGTGTTATATATAATTTGTAACTAGATAAAAAGTATTCTGTAACTGTATGTTTTCCATTTTGTAATTAAATATATTTGTTTCAATATTTACCAAATGGTAGGTTTTTTATTGATATTTTTATTTTCTACCAATAGCAATACTCTTGTCTACGTCTCTTTGTTGTGGCAACCACTCTACTAAAACCCAAGTTAAGACGTATTTAAGAAGAAGTTCTTCTTATAGGTACGTCAAGTTCTTCTTATAGGTACGTCTGTTCTGTGTATCATAAAAGCAAGTCAAATCATGAAATGGATAAAAACAATGCCATTTTCATCCATATAAAAATGACACAAAAAACATCATTTTTAGTTTTTTTTTTTATATATTTTAAACTGAGACCTCACGTAGCGACGCAACACCCGGAAGACTTTTTTGGCCGTGGAAGCCCGCACGGCGACAAAATAAATTTCCAGGGTTGCCAACTTATAACGAAAATTTTTAAAGAAAAAGCAGTGTTGCCGCCTTAATTTTTGAAAAATGGCAGTCGGACGAGCTAAAAAGAGCTAAAAAAAATTATTAGAGCAAATTTTGCCAAAATAAAGGCCAGAAACGTCTAAAAACATAAATGTCCACGACCGGTGGACCTCTTTTTATAGTTTTTACTTTTTATATTCTATATTTGTATTTTGATAGTTTTTCCTTGTTTTTGGTCTTTGCTTAATTTGTCATTCTTCTATTTTTCGCCATTGATTTTATTGCTGTACCAAAATACAGTCCTTATATTGCTCTCGTTGAAGCCTTTTATTTTCACTCATTAATAATAAATACAAATAAAATGAGCGAAAGCAAGGGTTAAAAATTGTTTATTTGAAACGTACAAAAAGCGAGGAGACGGCGACATAGACAAATAAATTACCGGGAGACAAAGTTGCTCGTGCGTTCCCTCACTTAGTGTTCGGAGACCTCGGTCTCCAAAGAGCATATATATCGGAGTTATATGCTCTTTGAAGACACGTTATATCGGAGACTTAATAAAAAAGTTATATCAACATGAATACCACTGACCTCTACTATAATACATATTATATGTGTATTATAGAGGTCAGTGATGAATACCATGAATACTGATTTGAATAATGTACATTTTTTATTTATGCTTTTACTTGACACTGGCAACATTGAAAAAACTAAGAATGCAAAGCCAGAACAAAAAAAATACATGAGTAACTGACGAACTTTATGACCTCAATCTAGCTAGTCTGTGGCACATGCAATTCTGACTTTCTGTTCTGTCGGGCTGTGAATTCTGAATTGATTGAAACGCCCCCATTGAGAAAATTTAGAAGCTCTTGAAAGGTAGGTTGATATTATTTTACCATTTTTACCTTACATTTGTAAAATATTTTTAGTGCATAGTAGTTAAAATCTATACTATAGGAAGTTATGGCGATAAACATTAGGAAAAAGAGTGAAATAATGTCTTTTTATCAATGGATTCGTTCTTTGAAGTACTTTGTCCGCGTTGACGACAGCGCCGTCTGTGCTACTTATTTTAGTTCTCAGTTTGTGGCGCTATTTGTTTGATAATCCTATGTTTGTTGGGTTTGTTGATTATTTCGTGTAATATTTTTAAAATGTGTTTATGCAAAGGGCGGTGATGTGTGTTGAATGAAAATGTTATTACATGTTGCTAAGATCATAAGATGGCGGCGGATATTGGTAGCACGCAGTGAAAATTGATGTGGAGTGGTTGCACTGAGATACAGCTAAGAAATCGCAAAGTGGACACTATTATTTACGTATAGGTAGTAAATTAATTCCTTGTTACCTTAGACAGGCTACGTATGATTGAATCGATATAGGTACCGTACATTAACGTAACGGAGTTGCTCGAAAAATTTTCGATATCGACTATGTAGCGCAAATTGAAGCGTCTACTTTGCTTCCCGCGTTTTCTAGAAAAAAAGTGGTATCTGTCTAACTATCGTAGTGACGGTGGAATTAAAGTGTAGCCCTGGCTCTGAACAACCACAAGTATTTATAAATTTCTCCAGTAGTATAATATTAATGCAAAAGCTTGTGTGGATGTCTGGATGTTTGTTATTATTTCTCACAAAAATGCCTTTTTAGTTATATGTCTGGATTAACACTAGATATTTTTTATCCTGAAACATAAACTATGGGTTTGTGCAGGTGAAACCGCAGGCATCTGCTATTATGATCTAAAATATCTACAATGTTTAAAATGTACTGTCAGCTGCAACAAAAAATAGAAAAAAAAAACATCATCATCATCATCTCAGCCTCAGGAAGTCGAATGCTGAAAGAAATTCTTTTTTAAACCACGGTGGCAAACAAGCATGCGGCCCGTCTGATAGTAAGAAGTCACCATAGCCTATGGATGTTTGCAATACCGGGGCTATCACTCGCACGTTACCGACCCTGTAAAAAGTGGAGCTCTGGAGACCTTACTTACCATAAGAACACAACATGGCCGACACCAATGCTATTTGGCTAGGATCTTCTGTAAGGTGGAGGTCCTTCCCCAGACGGGCTGCTCCGATTTTAGCGCATTATCCGCTGTGCTCTACCTCTTAAAATAATAATATGTAATTTATTTTTTACAGCCATGCCGCCTGATAAAAAGGGAAAGAAATCTGAGATGCTAAATGCATCAGACATCTCTAAGACTGGTAAGTGATTTTGCTATCTCTACATTTTGTTGTAATGTTCACAAAGAAGATAGGACGTCTATAAGCTCTATCCCCAGAGTGAGAGGTCTTTATGAGAGCCTCCTGTTTTGTTGTATGCCACCACCGAGAGTCGTGCAGGGAATGCCTAATCCTACCTATCGTTAGATAGGCTCTTCAAAACATTTAGGATGTGGAAAGATCATTTTTCGATACAATGATCCGTTTCGGAATTATTTTCATTTATCGTGACAATTTTCGTTTTGCACGGTGGTCCCTCCCCCCCCCTCTATCCGAAAGTCTTGTTTAGAAATTTGAAAAAATCATGGTAGTAGTCCATATTCTGAACCCTTCAATGAAAACTATAACGGTTAAGTAGGCTCTTCTAGTGATCGAGTAATAGCCGACGAACTGACGCCCAATTCTCGTAATGAAAATCGCTACGATACCGCAGCGATTCGAAAGTCGTTCGATTGAAACGTCGCCGATTCGTAATTTCGTATTCTCTTATACCAATAGATCTTGAATCGTTACGATATGTCAAAGGTATTCTACTAAAAACTGACGTTTGGTTGAATAGGATTACAACGACTTAAGTGTCAAATATGACGATTCAAATATTGTTGAGCAAAAGTTAGTTTTTAACACTCGTTGTTCCCATAATTATAACAAAAGAGCCGTGTTTTTGCGATTATATTATTAGAAGAGGCCTAAAGGGAAGAGAAATCATAAATTTATTGCAGTTAATGATTAAAGTGCATTATAGTGTTGACTTCAAAATCCACCTTTTCTGAAAAAGTTTTGCTATCATCTTTTTCGGGGCGTCTTGACTCAGAAACTGTATACTGAGTCGAGATAGCATGAATACGCTGCTGTGAATTTATAAACACAAGTAAGTATAACTAAACTTAAAGATAAAAGAAGAAGAATAAGAAGAAAGATAGAGAAGGCACAATGGAATCTTCGTCTGAAATCCGATTGCCAAACGAAAGTAAAAAAAAGATACTTACATTTGCAAGTTTCGGATATTTATCTCTGCTTCTTCTTTTTCATAGACAAAAGAATTTTTTTTTAATGCTCTTTATTTCTATTTAAAATGAGAAAAGTTAGTTAGTATATATTATGAGAAAAGTTATGTTTTCAACTTTAAAATTCAACATTGACATTCAGGAACACCTAGATAATTTTACTTCATTGATTAAGATGTAAATTATCGTATTTAAATTGAAAAATCATGTTTTGAAATTTGGCACAATAAAAAAAAAATATAGCTGGCAATATTTTTTGTATCTCGATTGATGAGTCGCTCAGTTCCTATCCTATTGAGTTGAAGTCCTATCGAAGCGTGTCTGTGTGATACGAGAATACCAATTTGGGATCGGACTTTAATCCGATCCCAAATTTACTTAAACTTAATTTGAACGATTTACAGATACGAGAATTGGCCTTCTGATAAAATAAAATTCTTTGATGAAAACTTACAAATTTGATAGAATTTGTTATTGGACTCGACGGAAAGCAAGCAAAGCATAGCAAAAACGGAACTACATTGTGCGTGACCCGACACGTACTTGCCCGGTTTTTAAAATCTTACATTCTAGGAACGTTCGGTCACCCTCGCGCCAGTCAACGTGCCGCACGCAATACCTGCACCTACAGTGCTACAAAGCTATTTGTGAACTTGGCCGAAATTGGAACTACAACTCCCGTTCATATTGTATGTCACTTTTCGACAGTTCGCCTTTGACAAAATGTATGAAAATAAGCCACAGTAACGCCCTCCTACAAACACCTACAAGTCACTCACGTTCATAAATATTATTGTAGCACTGTACGTAGGCCTACGCGCGGACGGAGAACGTACCGACACCTAGCGCACACGAATGACATTTCAATTTTCCCTTCATACTTTTACGGGCTTATGGACCGTCATAATGAATGTACCTAGGTACTTAGTTTCATTAGGCGTATTTAAAAAATTGGAATCAACTTATTTACACAACGAAGAATTTACACGATTAGAATTTACGAAAATGTTTACATACCCCTACACGTACTTCAATAATTGTTCGAAATGTAGTCCATTTCTTTCGACGCACAATCGCGCACTTTTTTGTAAACTGTTTTGCACCAATGATAAAGTTTCACTACTTTTCACTACATTAAAAGCTGCAGTAATTTTATTTTTGAGGTCCTGGTGACTACGCGCCTCATCCACGTAAACAAGTCTTTTCACCACACCCCACAGAAAAAAATCCATAGGTGTGATGTCTGGTGACCTCGATGGCCATGGGACTGGACCACCACCACGTCCTATCCAGTTGCGCCCATAACAATTGTTCAAAAAATCTCTCGCTGCACTCGCGTAATGCGGCGGCGCCCCGTTATGTTGATAAATGAAGTTGTTCACGAGGGCTAGCGGGACGTCATCGATCATATCCTCAATCTCACCACGCAACATGTCCAGATAGGTACCACCCGTGAGGCGTCCTTCAATAAAATAAGGGCCGACAATGAAGCGCCCTCTCATTCCTGCCCAAACATTAAACACTAAAGCGTTCTTGGCGATAGTGTTCACGGATCACATGTGGGTTTTCAAAAGCTCAGAAATGTTCATTGTGAATATTTTAAGAGAGGTAGGGCATAGCGGATAATCCGCTCAAATCGGAGCAGCCCGTCTGGGGAAGGACCTCCACCTTACAGCCATACTTACGCCATGTTGTGTTCCTACGGTAAAGTCTCCAGAGCTCCACTTAGGCCCCCCTAAGTGGAGCTCTGGAGACCTTACTCAGTTGAGAGTTGGCAGCGCGTGAGTGATACCCCCCGGTAATGCAAGCGTCTATAGGCTACGGTGACGGCTTACCATCAGGCCGACCGTATGCTTGTCTGCCACCTGTGTGGTATTAAAAAAAAAGAACAGTCCAACTCGTGTAAACAAAGCCTCGTCGGCCCATAAAATGTTTTTATCCGAGTTTAGTAAAATCCACTCACAAAAATTCTTCCGCGGTAGGCCGTCCACATCGCGCAGGCTTTGCACTGGGTGGAAATGGTACGGATGAAGTCCAGCACTGTTCAGAGTTTTCCAAACAAAATACTGGCCAACATTGAAACGTCGTTTGTGCTGTGACGAGGATTTCGTTCAAAAAAGTCCAGAATAGCAGTTTCCGTCTCTTGACTTAGCGGAGTTCCTCCACCACCGATTTAATGTCTCGGAACTGTAAACTGGCCGTGGTCTAGTAGGCGTTAGTTTACCAACTATGATGGTCCCTCGATGAGGCACACGAATGTTTCTAAGTCCCTGCCTTAATAATCATAATTATTTATTCCTTAATATTTTAAAAATAAAAATCTAGTTATAATATGAATAATCGAGGAACACTTTCTTCACGGTACAAATTTACCGCAGGCTGAGAACTTTCACCACTTAAAAGATAGACACGAACCATTTCATAATACTCCATATTCAGTATTCGTATTCACGTGCCTGTTTCCCGATCTCGGAGGCGATCCGGGAAGTTCACGCGCACGCATTTAATTAGGTCACGAGGTCGACTGTTGATGGGGAATATTGGGGATGGGGGTGGGCAGCAGCGGCGAGGGTGCGGCGCATTGTCATTGATTGAAAGGGTGATATCAGCTGCGCCTGCGCGTAGTGCTTTACTGCGAGACGGCCGCACGCGCACAGTAAACAAAAGAGTGACCATAATTTTAATTTGTGTTGGTAAAATTTTGAAAAAAATAAGTCAATAAAATAATTTATTTTTATTTCATAAATTCATTATACTGCTGCTATAGAATCGCCTAAAAATATTGGCGGGGGGTCCAAAAGTAACCCTGTATATTCAACACAACACTACAAATTGTGTTGAATATACATTAGTATGACTATTCATAAATAAATAAATAAATTATTGTATGGTGTCAATGAAGAGAGTCGTGCAAATATTCTGTCTTGAGTCTTTATTTTTGTGTATCATACATAATAAACAGTTATCTTATTTATATAAAATCTTTCTGTTTCTTTCTTCTCGGTGATCATATCATTCTAAAACAACTTTTTTTGTTTTTAGTGAGCAAGCAAGAAATCCTGGTGGACATGGTGGATGGTGAGTACTGTTATATGTTTGTTTTTAGTTGTATTTATTACAGTATAGTCGACTAATTTTATTTACTAATGTTATACAATATTGAGAGTTTGGCATTGCTTTTTTGACACTTCTATTATAGATTTACCTTTTTTCAATTGGCAAATGATCCATTTCTACCAAAATATTAAACGTGTTGATTGTAAATATTCTTATAATAAGCTTAGATTCTGCGAACAATTTGTTAGCAAAAGTCATTGTTTACAAAGTGTTTGTGAGAGAATTGGATTTAGTCGATCCAAATATCATGTCTACTGTAGGTTATAGAATCAGATTCTATCAAGTTGAATACAGTCTAACGGCTAGAGTAGGATTCTATAACTCATATAATATTCTAAAATCTAGAAAACTGGTCCTTTAAATGTAGTCTCTGATCACTTTAAATTGGATTTCATGATGGATGTGGTTGTGTCATTTGCAATTGACTTTGATTTTAACTTTGATATAATTAATAATACTGCTTGCACCAAAACAATAACAAAAAACAAAACAAAGAAATCAAGTAAAATATACAATAGGCCTTATCACATAGCAATTAAGTGTTTTTTTTTATACTTAAATAAATATTATGATCAGTGGAAAGTGCTGCTGAGGAGGAGCCAACTGATGCTGGTGTGACCTATTTTGTGGATGAAGAGGGTCGCTACTACTACCAGCCCGCTGGAGACAATCAGAGCTTGGTGTCGCTGCCAGCGTCCGCTGTAGAGGAACCGGAGGTGCGTCACACAACTCTGTTTTTCACTTGATATTTATAATTTAGAAACAAACTAATCTGACGACCTCCTTGGCATAATGGTTACCACGCCGGACCGCCACCCAAGAGGTCCCGGATTCGAATCCCGGTCGGGTCATAATGAAAAACGAACTTTTTCTGATTCGCCTCAGATCTTGGATATTTATCTATATCGGTATTTGTTATAAAATATAGTATCGTTGAGTTAGTATTCCGTAACACAAGTTTCAAACTTACTTTGGGGCTAGCTCAATCTGTGTAAAAAAAAACTTTTGATGATTAATATATAATTATGTGAATGTCTTGACTCTTGACCGAAAGATGATTAAAGAATTTTTGTGATCTGGCTAGCAAATAGGTAGTACTGCTGCCCGCAAATTTAATCGTTTTTCGGGAGAGATATGAAGTAATAAGTATATAATTAACTAGTCTTGCTTGTTGTGTTTACTTTTCTGTCGTGTTTTAAAAGTTCAGTTTAATGAAGTAATTAATTTGGTTATTTCAAATTCTAAATATTTTTATTCAAATATTCCTAATATAAGCTCTTTTCGATATCTGTTGCGTTGCTCTAATAAAACAAAAAATAAATAAAAATAATACTCACAAGGTATTTTCGGAATAAGCCCATCACACATTCACACCGTCGTGTCTCATCTGTATAGCCCGGATTAACAACGACAACCTCAGATTGACAATAAACAGTTAAGCTTATTAACGTCTCGGGGGAGGAACTACAGCTGTCTTGGAACTCACAACGAATTTAATCAGAAAGACATTAGACAGGTAAGGAATTACTGAAAGTACTTATCGTTAGCAACTACATTCAGGGTATTTACAAAGATGCAAGCATTAATTTGTTATTGTATAACAGGCGATAGGAGAAGATGAACAAATGATGACGGAGCCAACAGACAGGTTCCAGACGGTCACACTGGTGCCGTCCGAGGGCACTAATGGTGAAGTCAGCTACGTACTTGTGGTGCAGGAGGACAACAAACCTGTCAAACTTGACATCAAAGTCGATCAGGTAAATATAAGTGCAGTGTACTCCGTTGCAATATACTTGGCAAGATTTCCAGTGAAATTCAACGATTGTGTTTGAATTAGGCTTGCCAGACGTTTTTGTAGTAACATATTGTTGTGTGCTTTATCACAACAAAGTGGTTTGTAATTGTTTCATGTTGATTTCATATCGAATTATTCAAACGATTGTTTGTAGCTTTGTGTCAAGTATAGTGGATGGAATGGAATATAGATTTATTGGTCCAACCATAAGTCTTCTATCTAATGTGATAAAATAATCATAATGAATGGTCAATTTTTTCTTCATTTTCTGCACTTCAATGGTTAACTTGTAATTCCAATGTTAAGAATAGTAAATTAATAGATTGTAATTGTTGTTGAACAAATGTTTAATCGAGTGCTCTTTTTATATAATGACATAATTTTTTTTTTATATATAAAAACAATAAAATATATGAAATATAAAAAGAGTTACTGATAATTTAGAGAATATTGAGAGTCCCTATTTGTGATGAAATACTTGTGTTTTGTATACAATATACATATTTTTTTTATAGGAGGAAGTGAAAGGCAATGATGTCTACATCTTCGAGGATGAAGAGGAGTTAATAGAGGAAGAGGGACAGGAGGCAGACGACAGCACCAAGACGGCGAAAACACCTGGTCCAAAGCGCCGAACCTTGCGCCCGCGCTTCACTTGTAGTTACTGCGCGTACACAAGCCATCGTAGGTTAGTCGGTTTATAGCATCTACAAGAAGTTTGTGGTAACACCAGGGGTATGGCATAGACCATAAGGGTACAGGGGGAAATCGTGTCACATTGACAAGGAACCAATGGTGCGTACAGACTGTTGCAATGTAACAAAAACCCCATAGTGTAGACGCCTTGTACGCACAAACAGTGCATTACGCGCACGAACAGAACATTATATACACGGGAATTTATTTAATTTTTTGTGTGTTACGTTATCTGCTATGTTACAGCAGTCTGTACCCACCACAAGAGGTTGCCAAATTTATTTTTCGACCTAAAGAAAAATATATTTATAAAGAAAATATATTAGTTTTGGATGTATAGTATAAAAAAGCCAATGAAATTGTATTACAATAATGATAATTGTTAATACAAAAAACAAAAATAAGAGCTTGTATTTTTTCTCCTGTGCCTTTCACAATCTTCACATGCAAGAAACGGTGCAGGCGAGCAAAAAATTACACCATAGGAAATTTTTATGAATGTATTGGTATCAACTTGAACGGTCAAGGATCAGTGGTTAAGATTACTATTCCTATAAAGCAAATTTATATTTTACGATTTCTACTGATGTTAATCTGCATAGATACCTGCTGCTGCGTCACATGAAGACTCACTCTGAGGAGCGTCCCCACAAGTGCGTCGTTTGCGAGCGTGGCTTCAAGACGGTGGCTTCCTTGCAGAATCACGTGAACATGCACAATGGTGTCAAACCCCACGTGTGCAAATACTGCAATAGCCCATTTACAACTTCAGGTAAGATTCAGAGTACATTATCAACGAGCTACAGATAGGGGTTGTACAAGTATAAGAATAGTGGTAAAAACAGAAAGATGTTACAACTCAGTAACAGTTTCTCAAAGTTTATCTTGATCAGACAAACAGTATTTAGTGGTTAGAACACAAAACATTAAATAATAAAAATTAAAACAATATTCATTAAAAAATATCAATTTGTTCCACATTGAGCTGGGGACTTTTCTACTGTCGAATATTTTTCTGTTTTCTACCAGTTACTAATTATCTATTAGTATCATATCAATCCATAATCACCCCATTACAAGGATACGGATCTCCCGTCAATGGAAGGGGTATTAGAGTGTACTCTGCCAGGCTTCTCCAAGGCGGATTAGTGTAGACCAGTGTTTTGAAGACTCCGACTTTGCATCTATCGAGAACATACAGCAGCCATTTTGATACGATTCGTATGCAACTAGGGTCGCGCTTGACGGGTTGCGTCGTGTGCTAATTTTTATGAAAGCTACTCTGTAGCAACTAGTATGATGCGTATGCTACTAGAGTCGCTTGTGAGTTGCAGCTACAGGCTATTCAAAAAATGCGCTTTATGTTTACGTTTTATATATTTTTAGCTTCACTTGTAACTATGTATGTAAGAAAATCTTGGAATCTTAATTTGATCCACTTCCCAGTCTTCGATTAGGATGAAATTTTGCCCACGCTCTGAGTTCTGATGACATTACATGACTAACTAAGAAACGTCATTACAAATCCAATGTGGCGGCCTCCCCAAGATGGCGGACTGGCTGTTTGAAATCCACCCCCATGATATGGGTATCAAATGAAAGGGTTTGCTGTCAGGAATACGAAAAAAATTGTCACGTGACTTAAATCCAATATAGCGGACGACATTTTGTAATTTTTAGTGCTTGCTAAAAGCGTGTTTTTTAGTTTTTTTTAACTATTATTATTTATTGTTAGTTTGTGTGTAAAAAAAATTGTTTGTGAATAAAAAAGTGATTGTGAGCAGGTGAGCTTGTGCGGCATGTGCGCTACAAGCACACCCACGAGAAACCCCACAAGTGCGTTGAGTGTGACTACGCGTCGGTGGAGCTGTCGAAGCTGCGGCGACACGTTCGATGCCACACGGGAGAAAGACCTTATCAGGTACACACCTTTAATTCAATGTACAATAAACTATTTTTTATTTATATTAAAAATCTTAATATAAATAAATATTCTTGGACGAATCACACAACGCCATCTAGTCCCAAACTAAGCAACTAAGCTTGTATTATGATGGGTACTGACTAGAATTGCTGATATACTTACTGAATATACTTAAATACTTTTTTTTTTTAAATAAATACTTATTAAACATAGAAAACACCCAGACCAAGGCAAACAGACATGTTCATGCACACAAATGATTGCCTTCCGCAGTATTCGAACCCGCGGCCCTTGGGATAAAGTGACTGAGTCATTTTTATTTAATTTAATCTAAGATTCGAAATTATGTGCCAGAGTAGATTAATTACACAAATCATTTATTACTGTATGTAGGCACTCTGACAAAAGAACGTGTTTGTAAAAACCTATTCTGTGAAGAAAAGTTTTGCATCTTAAAATATTTTTCTTTAAATAGTTCAATACTAATATGTAATTTCGAATCGTATTTTTTTTTCTGTAATGTCAAAGTTAAAATGATACTGACTGACACTGCTGCAGTTGTACAAATACGATGTACTTATCTTCGTTTGCTTGTATTTGTTTTAACGCAGCAGCAGCGCCATCTGTATCAGGCCCTTGAACAAATGCGACGGAAAACGCGTACTTTTAGGGATAAAAAGTACCCTATGTGTTAATCCAATGTATCAGCCACCTACATACCAAATATCATAAAAATGTAACAAACATGCACATAACTTTCGCCTTTATAATATTAGTGAGACTTCATTTTGTGTTGGTTCCAGTGTCCGCACTGCACCTACGCCTCGCCGGACACGTTTAAGCTCAAGAGACACATGCGCACTCATACTGGCGAGAGGCCCTACAAGTGCGAATTCTGCAGTATGTGCTTCACGCAATCCAACTCACTGAAGGCGCACAAGTTGATACACAACGGTCAGTATTATTCTCTACTACATGTCGCAAATCTTTCCTTTTTATAATATTAGTATAGATAGAAATCTGTTCTGTGGCTTAATAAAAAAACTTCTTTGTCTTATAGTGTCTGAGAAACCAGTGTACTCGTGCGAGCTGTGTCCGGCAAAGTGCGGACGCAAGACGGACTTGCGCATTCACGTGCAGAAACTGCACACTTCCGATCAGCCGCTGAAGTGCAAGCGCTGCGGGAAGTCATTCCCTGATAGATATTCCTGCAAAGTGCACAATAAGGTGAGACTTTAGAAAAAAGATTTTGTCAGTACAGCACATGAGACACGATGACAAAGCACAATGTAAATACACAAACTATATACAAAAAAGAAAATTACATAGAGAATAAAACAACAATGTTAACACAAAAACAGAAATAAAAACTTAATAATTTAATCTGTTATAGATGTGTGTGTCCGACGGCCGCACAGAAAGGTGGCTGAATTCAGCATAAAGCCAACGTCGGACGTTGATTTTCTAATAATATTACAACCACAACGTGGCGACATTGGTCTGATGCTGCAGCATTATCATTATAATGAGTTGTTTATCAGAATAACATATCATATTAAATCATTTAATAATTGGTGATGTCCATAAAAATAAGTTCTAATTATTCGTACGTGATATTTTGTCTTACGTGATTACTCCCAGTAACTATTTTTGTGTGAAACGTCGCATCAATCGTCACAGCTGTGTTATTTGCTTACCGTCACTATCATATAAACACAATGAATGTTCAAAGAACCCTCCACAGGATCCCATCCGAATCTTGCTTCACTCCGGGATAATGAACTTGACAGTAGTGGTGCAAATCTCAGAAAAAGAAAGGCGCCGAATGTAAAATCTCAGATTTTAGAAATGATTTAGCCGTCACATTATCGACATAGGTACCGCCGTGAAATATCCGATACATTATCGAATTTTTGACAGGATATGATGTCTTTTAAAGAATTGCGGTGGGAAACAGGTCTTGTTTTTTCGTGCGTTTATTAATTTATTTCCTCGCAATCGAAGTGAAAATCCGAGTTTATAACTCGTCCACAAAACCATTTTATCCTCGACATTACTATCAGCCCTCGCCTTCGGCTTGGGCTGCTAAAAGTCTCGGATAAAAATGGTTCGTTTTGTGCACTTGTTGTAAAATCTACTATTCCATGCTTAGAACTAGGCTCAGGAAGTTATACGCAAACGAAGTTCGTTCTTGATTTTGGTAGTGTAATTTGGTCTCCTTGTTACAAAATGTCATATCGGGAGAATTGAGAAAGTGCAAATAAAATTCTTAAAAATACTCAACTTCCGTTTCTATAACACAAATGATCCTACCAGTCATAAGCTTTTAAGTCTGTACAATCGGCGGAAACAGTTCGACATTGTTATGCTTTTCAAAATTATTAATGGTATCGTTGATTCTCCCAAATTGCTCTCAAAAATTAATTTCGTCAGCAAAGTACGCCTTCGGCTCGCCCTAATCGTAAGCTACTGTTTGTGCCACCACTATATCGAAAAAACTACACTCGAAACTGTTTCGTTTCCCGTGTGTTCATTACAAACGATAAAGAATTCTCGACATTAACAAAAGAAATTGGTTTTGTTTAAAAATATATAAAATAAAAAAATAAAAATTGCGTAGATGTAGTAATCTGTGTGTGTATGGATGTATTCATTTAATTTAAAATATGTACCTTTTATATTAACTTATGTCTTTTGTATGTTTAAAGTAGAAGCATTTTTCTATTTTTCCTATCTAATCTACACAACAAGCTTGTTAATAATCTATAAAATATTCGGTTTTCGGCACTAGTTGTCTATTAATTAGTTTATAATTTTAAATATTATATTATGTGTTTGTGCCACAATAAAGAGAAAAAAAGAAAAAATATACAATTTTTTCGTTTAATTTCATTCGTTTCGTTTCGTTAAAATGATTACACATTACAATAGTATTATTACAGTATACATTAGTGTTATAGTATAGGATTGTGGAGAGCTGGTTTCAGGCGCTACGTTTAAGGGAAACCTGTATTGCAGGTCACCAGGTCTCCAACCCATTGAAATTATGATAATTTAATAATTGATATTTGTTAAATAATAATGTAATTGTCTTGCAGACCCATGAAGGCGAAAAGTGTTACAAGTGCGACCTGTGCCCGTATGCCTCCACCACGATGCGACATCTCAAGTCGCACATGCTCAAGCACACAGACGAGAAACCTTTCGTGTGTGATCAATGCGACCAATCCTTTAGGTCAGTATAGCAACTGTTTGTGTCTTAGAGTATAGATAAGCAAGCCAATATCGAAGGGTGTTTCGGAGATTACGGGGACGGCTATCTACAAAGACAGAGCGTCACATGTCGCCGGCGATACGTGTGAAATAGTGTTTAAATATATTATTATTGTATGTATGTTAGATTGTAAGATATATATTATATAAATGAAATATGTATGTCAATCTAATTATAGTCTAATATTGCCTGTTGCTCGTACCCTTATATTTTTCCATTGCACATCATCTTTCATTTATACAGTACATTTCTTTCCTAGTTATCACTACTTATCTACCTCAGTTTTATGTTGAAAATGGCTTTTGAAAAGAAGGTTAACAGTTGAGTTTCTTGCGGCACTTCTCAACAGGCCATTCACGTCTGAAGTGCTAGTAGGATAGAAAATATCGACGTGCAAAAGTATTTCTTGTAAATCTACTTGCAAAATAAATGTATTAATTTTTTTATTTACAGGCAAAAGCAGCTTCTCCGGCGGCACCAGAATCTATATCACAATCCGGAGTACGTGCCGAAGCCGCCGAAAGAGAAAACGCATACTTGCCACGAATGCCATCGCACTTTTGCACACAAGGGCAACCTTATAAGGCACTTGGCGATCCATGACCCGGACTCGGGCCACCTCGAGAGGGCGCTGGCGTTGAAGCTTGGCCGGCAGCGGAAGGTCAAGTTTGTTGGCCGAGAGATAAAGGTAACTATTATATTATCCCACTAATATTATAAGTGTGAAAGTTCTTCACGCTCAAATGGCTGGGCCAATTAATATGATATTTGGTATGTAGGTAGCTGATACCTTGGAATAACACATAGGGTTTTTATCCCGAAAAGTACGCGATTCAAGTAGGATTTCGTCAAAAGTCTGACATTCAATGCTTTATAACGTAGATGGCGCTGCTGTGCAAAAATACACGCTAACGAAGTTGCGCAGGTTTCGCTAGTTTTGATATTTTTTTTAAAAGAAAAATCTCACCTCATGTGTGATTCAAGCCCACGTCCTCTCGATATACCGCCTAGTGCTCTTACCACTGAGCTACCGGGAAGGTGTGACTGCGTAAGTCGCATTGCTATTTTAATATGTATGCTTTTAGCATTAAATATCTTATTAAATATTTTTTTTTAATGTATAAGTACTTAATAAAAATAAAGTAAAAATGTGTTAAAATGGCTTTAAAAAAAAGGCTATAGTTGAGTTTCTTGCGGCACTTCTTCTCAACAGGCCATGTACGTCTGAAGTGCTAGTAGGATAAAAAAAAAAATTGACGTATAAAAGTATTTCTTGTAAATCTTGCAAAATAAATGATTTTTTTTATTTTTTTATTTTAGCAATAAGGCCGCCTTTGTGATTACACTAGTCTGTAAGCATGTTATGTATACTGTGTCCTGCTGTTGTGCATTGTAAATAAAGCATACTCTACTTGTCCATAATTTAATTTGTTTATTTGAGAATTTGGATGATATAATACATAGGTGGTTAATATAACCTCAATATACAAACTTATACTTAGTATGTTTGTTAAAAAAAAAACAGTACAGAAATAGCAGAGAAAAAATGATTAAAAATCGTATTTTATTTATTTTATAATAATAACGATTCTACTGATATTCATACTATTGCAAATGCTAATTGAACTTAATATAAGGTAAGGCTACTTGCGAATAAATCTTAAGATTTTTGTTAAGCTTTTTGCGAGTTTTGTGTATATTGTTCTGTGGTACAGTCAACCAACGAAAGAGGTTTGCAGGGCAGTGAACCAAGAAAAAATATTTTTAAGTTAATGCTATAAGCATCGCTATGAAACTTTGTAATTACATAGTACAATATGAATAGTCTTGATAAATAAAAAATATAGTAAGTCTCTTCACACAATATTTAGAAAACTTGACTCGTAATTAAGGCCTTTTAAAAAAATTAAAGTCAGTCGGGGAAACGGCTGGGTTATGTCGGGCTCCCTCCCTCCTTTATGCCAGTTGGGGTATACCGAACCGACTAAGAACCTGACTGACCGCCACCTCATCCGTCTAGATGGCTGCCCCGCTGGCAGTCGTCTTAAGGTGGCAGTCGCCGGGCATGAGCCAAACGACTGCCGCCCGGTCTTTTTCGGCGGAGCGGGGATCATATGGTCCCTGCTAAGCTCTTTCATTAGCTGACTTGACGCGCGATAAAACCCATAAATAATCCTCCATCTATACTAATATTATAAAGAGGAAAGATTTGATTGATTGTTTGTTTGAATTGAATAGGCTCCGAAACTACTGGACCGATTTCATAAATTCTTTCACCAGTAGAAAGCTACATTATCAGGGAGTGACATAGGCTATAGCTTTTCCCGAAATTCAATGTGGCTCCCACGGGAACGGGTCCGGAACTTCACGCGGACGAAGTCGCGGGCAAAAAAGCTAGTAATTTAAAAAAAAGAAAATAGTAAATAAAATAATTATTACTTAGAATATTATAAATGCGAAAGAAAACTGTTTGTTAGCTCTTCACATTAAAACTAAACCGATTAGGATGAAATGCATTTGCCTTCATCCCCGGAAATGAAAGGAAGCATGAGTGCCAACTTCTCAACTGGCGTAGCATTGAGTGGTATTTAATGTATCCCTTAGTTGGTTCCTTGTGGTTTATGTTTAACAATTTAGAGTGAAAGCATTGTTCCATTTTATTAGCATCAGTGATGGAAAATTTAAGTTATTGTTGGTTATTTTAATATTTTGAAGTGAATATCTGTACTGTAGATATGTTTAATGTCGATATTTTTTATATAAATAAGCATCATTTGTAATTATAACAACTTTTTATCTGCTTAACCTCTTTTAAATATTACTGGTGCTGACACTTAGGTGTTGATAATTGAGCGTTTCACTCGAAATAGTAAAAATAGCGTAATAACATTAAAATTATCAAAGCACATAGCGAACAAGTTGACAATGACATATGCGAGAGTACCAGGCACAGAGATTTTGACATTGGAAGAGCAATTTCATACATTGTCAACAAGAAAAATATTTTTACCTTTTTCGAAATCAGCCTGCTTTGAAATCACCCACGTAACCCATGTTGTTTAACTTGTTTTCCTTATCTTTTATGTTGTCTGTAAGATATTGCCTAGCGATAAGACCGCCTATTGCCTTTTTTATTTTATTTTCTATATGTATGCTTGTATATTGTGTAAAGAGAGAAAGACAAGTCAGGTTCACTCGCGAGCGTTATAATCCAAGTCCAATTAATAAATTACAAACTGCAATAACCACACAGTGTGCCGGCCGAGACTAGATTAAAGAAATTCTCTAAGCGCATACAGTACGTGTCTCTAATATAAACCGTTACATGCATTATGCATTTATGTATATTCCTAATAATGTCACCTCTACAGAATCTGAATGTGGAAGTGGAGGAGGTGGTGGGAGGTGATGAAGATCAGGAGAACAACATCATGCAACTCGGTATGAATGAGCTCAAACGAGGGGAAGTGGTAGCCATGGCCGATGGAGACGGGCAGAAGTATGTGGTTCTCGAGGTGATACAATTAGAGGATGGTACCGAGCAGCATGTTGCCGTTGTCTCCCCAGAGTACCTCGAAGAGGTAGAACCTGGTATGTTGTATTTTTATATTTAAAATAAAATGTTTCTCTTTGCATGTGTAATGAACATCAGTAACATCTTTACTTAGGGTCTCACCCGGAAAATTTCGTACTTTACTTTCTTTCTGATTAAATTAGTTGTGAGTTCCAAGACAGCAGACAGCTGTAGTTTCTCCCCCGGGACGACAATAAGCTTCATTGCTTATTGTCAATCTGAGGTCGCCGTTGTTTATCCTGGCTTTACAGCATACAAAGCAGCGGTGGCAATGTGTGGTAAGCTTGTCCCGATCTCACCGGAATAATGCGATGTTTAAACACCTGCTGTACTGTTAATACTAAAGAGTTAGCCCTACGCCGTAACCCAATTTGCAATCTCAATCCTCTATCGATGATTGTTCGCGATTGACAGAAGTATTAATTGGTAGTTAACTTCTACGCGTCATAAATACAATGCAAAGAGGCGTGATGTGACTTTTGCAATCTGACTTATGAAAAAAGTATTGAGATCACATAAACCCAATATGTGAGCACAATACTTTTTTCGGGCGTTAAAAACTTCACGGAAGGTCGTCAGTTTTTTAATAATAACAGATGAACATGTTATCTTGTTTTTTTATTCTAAATTTCTTTTTGTTTGAATAATATAAGTGAGGGAACGCACGAGCAACTTTGTCTCCGCAACTATTTTGTCTTTTACATCAAGTCTATGGGTTAGTATGAAAGTGCGCGCACGTAGCTACGCAACACCCGGGAGACTTTTTTGTTCGCGGGAGCCCGCACAGCGACAAAATAAATTTCCAGGGTTGCCAACTTAGAACGTAAAATTTTATAGAAAAAGCAGTGCTGCCACCTTGGTTTTTGAAAAAGGGCAGTCGGACGAGCTAAAAAGAGCTAGACTTTTTTATTAGAGCAAATTTTGCCAAAATAAGGGCTAGAAACGTCTAAAAACATAAATACAAATAAAATGAGCGAAAGCAAGGGTTAAAAATTGTTTATTTGAAACGTACAAAAAGCGCAAAATGTTGGCAGCACTGAGAAAAAGTTGTGTTGCTGTCGCTCTCGTGCGCGCACCTTTCAAATTGCGGCAAGGAGACGGCGACATAGACAAATAAATTGCCAGGAGACAAAGTTGCTCGTGCGTTGCTCTAAGGGAAATACTAAATTCACGCTGTTTTCAGCCATCCTTACTTGAGCCGCCATGTTTCTGTGTTGGCGTCAGTACTGTTTCGGCTGTCAGACTCGAATTTATCAGTAAAAGTAGTTAATACCGTCCTATTATGTTCACAGAGGAAGAAGATGAGGATGAACAACAACACTTGATTGAGAGGAAATACAAACTGCAGGAAAAGGCGAAGGCCGACCAGAGTATGAAGATGGAGAAGGACGTGGACACCTGCTTCGGCTTCGACGTGAGTTTATGGTTTCAAAACTTTATTATCTTTTAAAGAATATGACAATTCACTTACTGAGAAATAATAGGTTAATTACAAGCAAGACGGTGAGCGTATTTAAATAAGAGCAACAATAAAATATGTCGGGTAGTTCGCGCAGAAATCTACGACGATTGCCTGACTGCACTGTTGTGTGGTTTGCCTATATAATAATCATAAATCCTACATAATACACACAGAGCCAGGTCATAAAGCAAGCTAGGTATAACCTGCTTGTGCTATGGGTTCCAGACAACGGATATATTATTATAAATATATACTTATAATATGTAAAAAACACCCAGACTCGAGAACAAGCACAAATGCAATTACATAAATGTTTGCCTGGAGCGGGAATCGAATAACCCTCTAGTGCCGAAGGTACGATCACTACCAACGAATCCCCGCACCGGGCCTAACATTTTAAGAGGTAGACAAATTTCTAATAGGTTTTATTGATTTAAAACTCAATTAATCATCTGAACTGTATACGTTGAAGTAAAAACTTATCTTCTATATATATATAAAAGAAAGTCGTGTTAGTTATACCATTTATAACTCAAGAATGGCTGAAGCCATTTGGCTGAAAATTGGTAGAGAAGTAGTTTAGAACCAGGAGAAGGACATGTAGGGTAATGCCTCTAAGGCGGAATAAGTTCGCCGGGTCTGCTTGTTTTGAAATAAATCAAAATGGCCGAAAACCGTAAATAAACTGCGGAATGACTTCTTTGAATTCCTTGCGCCAAATTAACGACTACAGTATTGAAAGTATTGTTAACAAGCGAACTACAAATTCCCTTACATTTATCACTTGCAAATAGTAAAATAGCAAACAATAACTTTATTTTTTCAATTTTTCATCACCCTATTGTTAATTTGGATTGAGATGTATGAGTTTTATGGAGATAGATAGAGTTTTTATTTGCACACACATTACAAAAGAAACAAAAATATTCAAACACAACACACACAAAGAGCAACATTAATACAAGCGTCCGCAAATATCTGCATGGAATGTGTGCATGCGGAGTGTGTGCCGCAGTGATACAAACTCTGTGCTGATTCGGAGGTAGTTTTAAAAATTTTCTTCACTGTTATTAAAATAATGTTATTTTATAAATTATTTATTTATTTTCAGGAGGAAGAAGAACCAGAGGAGGACTTTAATTCGCAAAAGGTGGTGTTCCGTCTCGTGTAACCTGCAGGTTTATAGGCAGAGCTCACAAAAGCAGAGGAAACAATACACTGAACATCAAGCACTGCAGGACGACAGAGGCTGGCTGGCATACGCTGCCGGCCCACTAGGAACCAGCTGAATCGCATCAGACGAGAAGTAAACAGACGTTTGGCCAAAAAATATACCTTTAATATAGAAATCTTCAATAGAAATATAAAAAATTAAAGCACTAGTTTGCAAAAGTCCATTATTTTAATTATTGGAAAACTTTATGTTTGGCTCCACTTTGTAAAGGTCTAAGTTTCAAATTTATAATACTTTTTTATAATGACGACCTCCGTGGCGTAATGGTTCGAATCGGGTCATGATGAAAAACGAACTTTTTCTGAATGGCCTCGGATCTTGGATGTTTATCTAAATATGTATTTTTTATAAAATATAGTATCGTTGAGTTAGTATTCCATAACACAAGTTTTGAACTTACTTTGGGGCTAGCTCAATTTGTGGGCTTTATCCGTATATATTTTTTATGGCCCTAGCACCTATCTTTTGTTGAAATTTGAAACCAAGGGAGTTTTACGAGTTGTCCGCTTTGACGCGGAGTCGCAGTCCGACTTTGATGTACCATCTCAAGGGCGGGTTAACTTCTAATGTCATTACGTACTTAGTCTTATTAATCTACAGTGGCGCTACCTTTTGTATTTTTTTATAAAAAATTATGTTTTTTTTTACTTCTAAGATTTTTTTCAACAAAATCTATAATTAAACTAATAATAATCCATATAACAAGTAATAAATGATATCTACAAAATGGATTCTGAATTAGCTCATATCATTTATTTTCTCTATTAATATTTACTTTATAAAAATACCCGAGGTTGATTTCTCTAATGTATAATCATATTTTTAAGACCGAACTCAAAAGATTACTAAATGTTATTAATAAAGCGTATATTCCAGTCCAATATAATTGGCACAAGATTTCCAGTGAAATTCAACGGTTGTTTGAATTAGCTCATACCTTATTGTACCATAATGTTGTATGCTTTATCGCAATAAAGTGTTTTTTAATCGATTTATGTATTTCTTGTCCATTTATATTTCAAATCTGACGATTGTCCAAGTATAGTGGAATGGAGTTTTATTAATAAAATTTGATTGTGAAATTTAAGTTTTTTTGCTATTTACAAATTGTTCTGAACACGCTCAAATCACAGGCGGATGCCTGCGAATTCTGGCTATTACCCACTAGCCACGAATTTATCCGAAGTCGAACGATGCTCGACAATTCTCAATCTCAGTTTTGCCTCAGCCTACAGTTTTGTTCATTTTTTTTAAATTAAAATTGGTCCTTTTTTTTGAGTACATATATTTTTGGTCGAAATAACCAGACTGGTTGAAACCGAACCTTCGGTTGGTACCTATTTGTTATCAATTATGTCACATTTAAGTTATAAAGATCGTTACTCCGTGAGTCCAGATTCTTACGAGCCCCTTTATAGTGGGACTCGCCGTCGTCATTGGGTGGGCATTGACAATGCCTCATGTGCAAAAAGTGCTTCTCAAAACTCGAGTTCCAATTGTTTAAGAAATATTAAAGTTACTAAATATGAAATAATTTACTCGATTTTATTGTTTATCAATAGTATTCATATTGTACTGTATAATAATAAAGTTTCATAACGGTTAATTATTAGCATCAAAATCTTTATTAGTAACCCTGGTTATCTCTTTGATTTGTTGACTATTCATGACTGCACGTGAAAGCGACGCCAGCGCCGCCACCCAAATAAAGGTCCGCATTGCAGAAATGCCTAACTTTTGGTAACATAGAACTAGTGCATTAAAAAAATTGGCTTACCCTACACTTATTCCTCTGTAAATATAGAATAGAATTGTTTATAGTAAAATTTTAATTATAAGGTAAAAATATTTAATATCTATGTGATTTGTAGTAAATAAAATATTTGCAATGCATTGTGCCGGTGACGCATCCGGCGTTGCTTATTGTCTCGCAAGTCCCACTGCCTTGAAAGGTGGTGCCGCAAATGTATTATACAAATAGTTGGCATATTTATACTTTACTATAGTATAGGATATATTTGTTCGCATTAAGCCTCGTCTCCACCAAAAAATCGCTTGACGCGCGGCTTCTTGTTTGTTTCAGTGCATCGAGCCTGATTTACATTGATACAGTAAATCAGGTACTGTATCAATGTAAATCAGGCTTCATGTATTTGAGCATGTGATGTGTTGACGCGCAACAAATACAGTCAAGAGCAGGTCGACCTTTACATGTCGGACTTTGTACCAGTCTTAAGTTCTATAATCATAATAGCCAAAATTGCACTGCAAGTGTAAAGCTCGACGTGCTCGTGACTGTACATTGATTGGTAACAAATATTTGCCCAAAATAAACGTATTGTACTTAATCCTAACAAAGCAATGTCGTATTTTTCTTGATTTTTTGGACTAATCATTATGACATTTATATATATATATATTATCAGGGGTACAGAGCCCAACATACTTATCCCGTGAAAGTATGTCATTCCAATGGGAAAATATTTTTTCTACTATAGAGGGCCAACAGATGGCGCCACAAGTCGCGCTATGGGTTTTGTTGTCAAACGTGATCTATGTCATAAAATTAACCGCAAGCGAAGCCGCGTGTAAAACCTACATTATTATAGTCGTAGCCATCATCACTAAGGCGTCCAAGAGTCCGTAATATTACCTGAAAAAAAAATATCTTGATGACACCAGCGCAGCGGGTTGGCAGAGCGGCGTCAAGTTATTCTCGCCGCCTTTTGTGTGAAGACGTACATATAAATATAGAGAATCCGGGGCCGCGTTTCTCCCTGCACGCTCCCGTTTACTGTGTGCTCTAGACAATCATGTCATACGAGCCGAAATGTGTGGCAGTCGCATGCAGACTAATTATCCTTTATCTCAGTCCCTATCACTGTCAACTTCTTACTTCGCTTTTCTGTTCATCATCATCATCATATCACATCATAATCATCCCTCTGCAAGGATACGGGTCTCCCTCCAATGTAAGGTGTTTAGAGCGTACTCTGCCACGCTGATTGGCCAAAGCCAGTGTTTTCAAGCCGCCCGAAGGCCGACTTAGCGTAACGACTGTCATTCATCGACAACAGCTTGGAAGATCCTTGTTGGTCGAGAAGAAAAATATATTATTATCGTCGTCTGGTATCCATAACAAGCAGGTTAAGCCTAGTTTTGGGACCAGGGGGCGCTTTGTGAATTATGTACGATTTATTTATAGTAAAAAATTGTGTTTGTTATCATGCAATTTGTCTGCTTTTCTCATTCCCCCTTAGAATCGAAATGGACAGTACACTGCGCACGGTCACTGCACCAGTCAAACTAAATACTGATGCGACGCGTGTTTTTTTTCTCATATATAGTTCAATTTGTAGCACCAATTTTCTCATTACACGTATAATTGTTAAACTAGTTCTCTCAATCTGTCGCACTACCCATTTGTGAAGAATCGGTCGTCACGACAATAGTTATTATATTAAAGAAATATATATAAATAGAAATATATATAAATAGAAATATATATAAATAGAAATATGTATTTGTTACATACTAGAAAGGACACAAAAAAGAGTTTAATTAACTATACAATAATTTTTACGCACCATAAAATTGTTATATATGTACAAATCATGTGTCATTCCTATGTATTCAAAAATTTCCTTGATATTGAGCCTTAAATATACGCGTCGACTGTAGTGTCGCTGATGCACTGGAGACCTTATTTTACATTCGATTTGTGTATTTATATACAGGTGACAGGTTCTAAGTCCTATTCCTTAGAACTAGTTAAATTAAAGGTCATTTGCAATAAATTAGCCCCCATCAATAGGAGGTCGAAAGTGACCGGTTGACGAGATATTGGTGTTTCGAAAAAACACCAATATCTCGGACCAATATTCGCGCGAACCATTTGGCGCAGTTTTTTATAAAATAAAAAAACGAACTGCCAAGATTGATTTTTTCTAACATGGGGTGCCAGGGGAGGCTTTTCGACATATCCCGTATGGCTAATGGTACCTTTTAAGGAAAAAAATTTAAACGGATTTCCTAGCTCAAAGATACTTACTTATCTTTGATCTAGGAAATCCGCTACCTGCTACGCGTTGTCTAATTTTTCTATTGGAGCAAAATTAATCAATATTTTTACCTTTTTGGAAAGGTCATGAAATTCCGCAGTTATCTACATAATTTGTACGCCATACATTGATGGTACGAAAATAATATTTTAAGTTTTGTCACATAAGACCTTATTATTTCGGGGATATTTACTTGTATACATTTGAAACCCGCAGTCCAATTGAAAATAGTTGCTAGTTCATCAGCTTCCAATAATGTGTCACTTGAGTGCGGAGAAACATACTATTTCAGTTAAGGGGGATTTTCCATGGCAAGTCGGAAAAATGATGATGATGGGGGCTAATTTGTTGCAAATAAACAAGTTTAACCAGTTTTAAGGACTTAAATCTGTCATCCTGTATTTATTATGATTTCATGTTAAATAATGTATTGGGTACAAATGATAGTACCTATTTTATTATTGTATTGATTTGATTATAATTGTTTTTTCCGTTAATATATCAAACTTAATTTCTTATTTAACTGGTACTTCTGCCTTCAATGTCTGATATGCCGCCGGCGGACCACCGGTAACTTTTACGACTGATGTAAAGCAAAGCTTCGTCTGTGTCAGAAGTATGGAAAAATATATTGTATTTTAATATATTTTTTTTAAATTTAGGATCGTATTCGTTTGATGTTTAAACATTAGATCCGAAAATATTATTTTAAGGCGACTTACGAAGCGGAACTATTTTGTGGATATTAATGTACGATAGATATACAATAAATTCATTAGAATGCTTGACAATTTTTAAAGTGGTATTTCATTGGCACGAATCTTTTTACGAAAATGCATGTGATAAATACATATACGTTATGTACGAATACGTGTACATACGTATTTGCGTGATGGTATAGCGTGTTGCATTCACAACGGAGCTCGCCTTGTTCCTTGAAATAGTTCCGATGGAAATTTTAACTTTAATGCATGTTATTAAGTATTTCATTTAAAGCTGTGCCATCAGACGGACCGTACCACGCCAACCGCAACCGCAGTCGGTGTATTCAACTGCATGCAGTCACGCATGTTGCGGTTGCTGTGCTGCGGTCCGTCGTATGGAAGCCTAAGGTTTACGTGATTGTTGTATAGTTGGTTAGTGTATAGTTTAGGATAGGCATTAATGGATGTTTCATAAAATTGTAAAATTTCCCCCGAGAATAAATGAGTCGCATTTTAACTTGCCGTTTCATTCATTGGATGTGTACACACAGATAATTTTTTTTAAATAAATTCTTCACAATTCATACAGCGCCACCTAGTACCGGCGCAAGTCCCTAATGCGTCATTAATAATATGAAATTGTTCTTTTGCCTTTCTTCCTCGTGGTCAAACTTAGTATATTATATCCCAGGCAAATTAAGCCTAATTTGGGCATTCAGGATAAATAATTCGTGTCGTTTTAAAAATTGACACAGTTATACCTTATGCAGCCCAGAACAACATAAAGTCCTCGAGGGTTCCGGAGCTCCGCTAACGGAGTAGGGGGGGGGGGGGTTAAAGGTCCCATTTGTCAGATTTTTTCTCATCTGGAAAGTCTACAATTTAGCATAATGATTGCTTCTGGCGAAAGTTTCTACATAAATCATGACAGTAGTCCAAATAGTGAATCTATCAGGAAAATAGTAGGGTTCCGCAGGCTCTACTAGTTACGGATAAGAAAGAATAGCCGACGAAATATTATACTTCTATTTTGAATAAAACGTACAAAAGTCATAGAATATGTATGACATTGCACCATAGATTTAGTATATATTTACTAGCGTATAGATCGGCAATGCAAAAGAGATAGATCATAGCATACGCGTTTGTTAGAGCGAGATAGATTCTTCCTCTACACGCTATCGGCACAGAATTCAGAATAGTACTAACGTACAGAATGGCCACTCCCCGCCCCGCACCAAAATGGGCGACCCCTCCCCTCCCGCATCATTCGCCCACAGCGAGTAGGGTACTTGAAAGGCATTGTTACATGGCGTGTCAAAATGTCAAATGTCAAAATTTTCATAGTTTCTGGGTATATGAAAAATCTCAATAACACTTTGTGGACTATGTTAATAATAAATTAGCCGCTATTACAAGTTACAAGTTGCACAATATTAGAGCCGTTGATAATTTTTAGAGCGAGTTCTGACCTGTTAATACAATGACGGCAGTCAAACAAAGCGTTGTGTTGCCACCATGGATGTAATGTTGTACGTAAAAAATGGTTGCCACTCATAAGTCCACAGATTAAAATTAAGTGAGTCGCCACATGGACAAACTATCTAATTTATTTAAAAATTACCCCCATTGTTATTAGTCTTGAAATAAAGTTGTACAGATAAAGCAGAGAGAAAAATAAGACAATTTTGATATGGATTAGGATTGATTATTTTCGAATATTTTTGGGATGGATTAGAAATTATTTTGGAATATTTTTAGGATGATTATAAATTATTTTGCAGTGTTTTTGGGATGGATTATAAATTATTTTGCAATGTTTTTGGGGTGGATTAGGATTGACTTTAGGATTATTTTCAAATGTTTTTGAGATGGATTAAGTGCCTTCAGTCGAAAGATTAGAGAATTAAGCTAGTAATATGAATAACTTGAAAAGACCGGAAGGGATAGGTATGCAAAAAAGCCGCACCAACACTGTTTGGCGGTAATTAATTCTATTATTTTATGCCCGATCCACTCTCGCGAGGCCCCTCCTCTAGCCCCCCGTGAGGCTTGACGAGTGGAGGTGACACGAGTGCGTGCCTTCCACACCGACATATTAAGACTGCCCTTAAGTGAAAGCGAGACAATATCAACATTGACCAATTTAGCTCGAACCCTGCTAAATAACATGAAAATTTTATAATTTATTGTTTACAATTATTAAAATTATTACCTACAAGTGAAATGTGATCCCGTCGGTCTTAAAATTAGAAGTCCTGCTGTTCTTTTTGAAGCCATACATCGAGCAGCACACCATTATTATTATTTCAATTTTTAAACTAAATAATGACAACGACATATAGCATACCTGACATATCAGCTCTGTGCTTAACAGTTCATGGTTTTGTATTAATATAGCGTAAGCAACAAGCTTATTTATGGCGTGAGCGATTATATGCGCAAATTACCAACACATTTTGAGATAGACAAGGATTTGAAGGCGCCTCTATTCAAAAGGGCTACGTCCCCAATGTTCAGCCCTAAGCGTTGTTTTGCGGCATCTCTATTCTTCTAACTAACACCATTATAATGTGATAGAAAAAGAAAGACAAATTATGCAAATATTATGTAATAAACAAAAAATACAATAGTCAGAAACATTTTAACATTTAGAAATCAAACACGATTCGTGTAGTTTATTCACAAAACCGAGCCTGTGTGTAACCGAGGCTCAAATTTCAGTTATCTTTAGAGAAATTGAAGCTTATGCTAGAGGTATAAGATTAATAACAAAGAATTAGAACACTTTTTGAAAAGGGATTTTTTTATATCACTAAGGTGGCAAACAAGCTTACGGCCCGCCTGAATGAATAATGCGATTAATTCTCCATTGTGAAAATTTGACACTCGGGTGACAATTGGGAAGAAAATTCTCAATTGTCACCCGGGGGGACAGTGCTAGGGGGGGACAACTGGGAATTATATAACAACGCAACTCCATGTTCTGTTAGATTCTATTCTTACAGAACTCTAAAAATAGAAAATTGGAACAATGGATGGATGCCACAATATTCTAAACAATTATTTAATAACATTTTATTTCATACAAATACCCAAAAAATATTATAAGTGTTTGTTTTTCAATACTCAATATATTTATTGCACCAAAGTTACATAATCCTAAGGTCTTACTTTTCATCTTAAGTCTGTCGCATAAGGTTCAATTTTATTTATATCTATGGTTTTATCGTGCTGATCACACGTCGACAGTCGGCGCTGACAGCAAAATGTATGAACCGTCCGCGTTGATAACTACGCGTTACAAAAACACTTCGTAGAAGTTTTCGGCTGTCAGCGCCGACGACGGTCAGCGTGCTGTCAGCGCAACTCTAAAATCAGCCTAAGAGTTTGACATATATATGCCTTGCATGTTGAAATTCCAGACATTGAATACTACTCCGTAGATAGATTTCTTATATTTTTATCTGGTGATTCATAATCACATAAGTATTTATATAAATCAGCGACGATCCACATCCGATGCGTCGCATTCAATAGAAAAACGGCAAAATGTGTAACAAAATAGTTTTTTTTACATATCATTAAGGTTCGGTACAAACGGGCCACTGACCACACGTACGCGTCAAGCCGGAGGCGCTACGCAAACGTGTTGCCGGTTGCCGACACCGAACACTTTTTGACCGTCATGAGTATGTCTTAGGTGGAAGCAGCTGGACACAAAAAAACACGCTTAGTCCAGCGGGGGCGCAAACGTGAACACTAATGTGTCTTGTGTCAGATACAAGCTACCGATGAATATTTGGTTTCTATAGACCAGTATGAAATTATCCGCTCCCCGCGCATAAGTAAACACTTCTTGTGTCCGGTTGCTCCCACTTAACACATACTCGTGCATGACGATCAAAAAGTGTTCGGTGTCGATAGCCGGCAACACGTTTGCGCAGCGCCTAGATCTATGAAAACACCCGTACTACTGACACTTAATATATAACAAAATAGTTTTTTTCACATAGGTATTATACTAAATAAAAAAACAAATCATTCTTAAAATGAATTAAACACTCGTTCAATTTGGCATTAAATTCTCCTTGCCTTGATTACAACTTATTTAAATTTTTTAACAAATTAATTAAACTATAATAATGAAATGTCAATTTCACAGGTTTAGTCCCAGTCAGCCTATCTGTCAGATAAATTATCAGATTTATTTTATTTGACAAATATGACAGACAAATTTGTGCGGGTCGGCACCGATCGCTGCAGGTATAACTTTCTATGTATCTTAATAATTTATAATTGCGATCTCTTTTTAAAGAAACAGGGACGACCCGCGCATAATTTGTCTGCACCAGAAACCTGGTTCTTTATGTAAGGTCATACCAAGGTTACTATGGTCACAACAAGAACTCGACACATCAAAAAACTTGAAAATAATAAAAAACGCATAAACAAAAAAAAATGATTAAGTTATACTTATAACTATCTATGGTCAATCAGACTACGTTCGTGTGTCGACTTATTTGTTCAGTTTCATCTGGTTGACATATGCGAGGATGCGTCCTGCAAAATATAGATTATATTATTATTCAGATAGGTAGATTATCCAGATACAATCCGCGCCACGAGACACCTGGGCCTCAATTCTGCTAAATGTAATGTAGTTCAATTGCACGTCGTCAGCATAGCAATAGCATAAAATGACACTTTTGGTATTCTGCTCCTGTTATGAAAGTTGAATAGCGGCTACCCAGCCGCTATTGACACATTTTGGAATTCTATTAACCAATAGCGTCACAATAGCGTCAGCACGGCAACATAAATATGTATTCTCCTCTTATTTCCCGTTTGCACCGATGGCGTTGGCATCGTCGACATCTGTCAAAAATGGCCATCAAGAAGCAATTGTGCAGCCATACGTTTTCTCTTACATTCTTCTTCATCGATCGTATGCTCATTTTTCGAATATGACAAAAACGACGATGCCGCATCCCATGTTAAGGTGGAGATATTTGGAATTGGCGCAGGAAGGAACGGCGTCGGGAAGAGAGGCTCCAACGTCGTCGAGCGCAAGCTTTACTGAGGCGGAATATCGTTGTAATGTCAGACACGGATTTTATTAAAAACAATTTTGATTTATAATCAGCATAGTACTAAAATAAAGATAATAGTATATATCAATTAAGCATTCCTTTAAATTAGTTGGCTTATACTAAATTCAGGGACCACGGGTAAAATATTTCCCGTGGTACCTTCCAGGGACTATTACAGGGACCACGGGCAATAAAGGACAATAAGCATATTTTGTTTTTTCACCAATGTAAATTATAGATAATAACAACTTACATTGCGCCAGGCTTCAGCCCCTTTTGTGGGACAGTTTGCCGTTACTGTGTCCGCTGACATGTTTATCTATGTACTTTATTTATTTATTAAACTTTAGACCAAAACTCAAAACAAAACTTTTGTACAAATTCAAAACAAAATTCGTTTTTTTAAATGGCTTTTATGAATGAATGAATTTTTAATCTGTGGTTTTAAGCCAAGCTGATGCGATAATGACGACGTGACAGCGCGATGCTGACGATGTTCTTCTAAAAATTAGTAGAATACCGTTTTTAAATCAATGGCCTTGGCAAATCAATGGCATGTCTGCGACATAGCAATTTGTGGTAAAATAAGAGAATTGAGGCCCTGGTTGATTGTTGATTTGACTTTCCCAGTAGAAGATTTCTAGTAAAATGCAAGTCAGACACGTGACACGTCAGGTCTAATCTCTCGTGGCACGGATTGAAGTGTGGGGTTCCCGTTTCAGATGGACAGACGACCTGAAAAAGCAGATCGCGTCAAGCGATCCCAATCTTTTTTTTCTAATGTCAGATTGAAAAAGACACATGAATCTGTTTACCAAATCGATGCATGCGAAGAATATCTTCGAGGTATACGTTTATATCATAACTAGCTTTTCCCCGCGGCTTCGCTCGCGTTAATTGTATGACATAGATCTCGTTTGACAACAAAACACGACAAAGCGCGACTTGTGGCGCCATCTGTTGGCCGATACAGCGCCCTCTATAGTAGAAAAAATATTCTCCCATTGAAACGACATACTTTCACGGGATAAAAAGTAGTCTATGTTGGGCTCTGTACCCCTAACAATATGTATGCAAATTTTCATAATGATCGGCTGCTTAGTCAAGCCGTGAAGGAATAACAAACAAACAAACTCACTTTTCACACTCATTTATAATATTAAAAAATAGTATGGATAAACTTTAGAAAGATTGAAGAGCATAGTTATATTAGGTACCTATACAGAAGGCGCATTGAAGAGCAAATCAATGGAATTGTCGGTATCTTAGTACATAGACTGTAATTTATCAGAACATAGAACTTCTAACATAGTTTTGTAATCGACTCGTATGTAAAACTCACCTCTGCCACGTCCCGCCATCAAAGCTGGCGGTTTGCTCTCCGTAATCTCGGGCGGGATACGCTTTGGTGTGGAGTCTGCAAAATATTAAATTTATTACATTTATCGGGATTTCAACGCTATAACCTAGTTATAAACCCGACGTTTCAACTGCTGTCATCCGCCTTTTGTGACAGCGGCCATTTTATAAATAATCCAATAGTATATAATATTGATTACTTGAACTACCACTGAAAGTATTCAAACTGAATCGGTTGGGAGGAATCTATTTACAATACAGTTGCAAGATTTGTTCCAAACCATGCCAGCGTGGGTAAATCGAAACTTTTGACTGGTAATCAAAATGTGCTCGATGGCCTCGTTGTGCGTGTCAAAGTGATAGATCACGCGAGTTACGCAAATATTTGCTTGGGTTTAAAAAATCTCGAACTCCTCCGTCAAGTCAGCGCCCGTTACCCCTCGTTTTCATAAATAAACAAATTTGATACAAAACTTGTCGAATACTTTTCAAAACATAATAATTTAATTTAGACATCAAAAAATAAATAAAAAATCAAAATACTTTATTTCGTTAAGAAGAATGGTACACAAAAATCTTATGTCGGTGACTGGTGACCCGTATTGAAACTGTCTTATACATTATTTCGTTCACACTGTGTGGTCAACAGTTACAAGTATAAATGACTGTGGCTGCGCACATATAGACGTCGTAACTAGTCAGCGTTATCTGGGACTTATAATTGATAATAGACTAAACTGGAGGGATCACATAAATAATGTAAGTGATAAGCTTCGTGCACTTCTTGCTAAATTTAAAATATTAAAATACAAAATTCCATTCCAAATACTAGTAATGTTATATGGATCGTTAGGTGAATTCATAATTTCGTATGGTTTGAGTAGCTACGGCCTGACATTCAAAACTTATATTGATCGGATATATGCTCTGCAACTAAGAATACTAAAAACTATGGTTCCCGCAAAAATAAAAGCTAAATATAAAGATAATTATCATCAACTTTTTAAATATTGCAACATCATGCCAATTCAAACAAAAATTAAATATTCACTATTAATCGAACAATTTTTCAACACACATATACAAATTAAAAAGAATCATAATAAATCGACAAGAAGTATTGCGAATTCTAAGCTAAATATACCAAGATTCAATAATTATTATGGTAAACGTGCTCTCGAGTATATTATTCCTACACTCATAAATAATCTTGAGGCGAATATGAAAAACCAATTAAACATAAAAAATTACAAATACAAACTTAAAAAATACTTTCTGGAGCAACCTGTGTAGTGTATGTGACGAGTGTCTCGCTTGCACTACTGAAATCCGCAGTATGGCATCTCTGTCTAACAGTAATATCTTGTTTAGGTGACTTTTTACGTATTTAATTCTATTGTAAGGTGCATTGCATGTTGTACCCACATTAAATTCAATATTTTTATAATACGGCGTACAGTAAAACAAAATAGTTTTTGTTGCGCTGATATTCATTTTGTTTAACTAAATGTAACGTTTTATAAATAAATTAATAAAATTTCATACAAATTATGTAACGTTTACAACAAGTTTTATGCATGTAAATAGTTTCATAAATCGGTAACATTGCGTATAATTTGTAAAATACGTTTTTTAAACCTTAGTAAAAACGAAGGGGTCGGTGACTTGAAAACAAAATTGCTAATAAACTTTTTCATTGTTTTTTTTATATTATCCCTGCAGCATTCAGTTTCCATTTATGTTGGCAACTATTCACTAGGCCCACCACAAGAAGCTTTGCTTATAACAAAATATGAATATTTATTTATTTTAGGATCAACAAACAGTGTGTACACGAAATTGCAATAATAAGCATAGTTACGAATTGCATAAATATTGTGTCACCAACTCCGATGACCACAGATAATAATTTTATAGTAAAAAGTGTGGTGGTGTAAAGAAATTAAAAAAAGGAATATGCTTACAATTTCTCTTTGGCATACGAGGAGTACTTGGTTTTGGTTGTGTACGGCTCTGCCGTGGGGCACCTGAGAAAAGTATTTATAAGTATAAAGTTAGCTGCCAAGTTCGAGAGCAGTTGCACCCGCAAAATCTCGTTTTTCCCGTTCCCTGAATGTTATCCGAGATAAAAACTACTATGTATTAATCGAGCCTAGAAACTACCCGTACCCGTGTAGCAAATTTCAAGCAAATCTATCAAATACTAACAAACATCCATACATCCTCACAAGATTTGAATCAGTTATGACAGGGGTGGTGGTCGAGTGGTCATTTCATAAATGCTCATCCCAAAACAGAGTATAAAGTATAATAACTTTTAAATTTTCGCGTTGCATTATTATAAATTAACAATAAACCGGTATAAAGTATAATACAAATATTAAAGTCTTCGAAAAAGACAAGATTGGCATCAAAATAAATAAAATGTGGTTTCGTGTAATTAGATAGTACAATATGAATACTATTGATAAATAAATTTTCAAGTAAATCCCTTCACGCAATATTTAGAAATCTTTAAGCATATATACAGAGGGGGGTCAGTCAACTCCTTTGTTGACTGTACTAACGGCCTTCCCCGGCTTCGCACGAGTTTTACTAGGGATCCCTATTTTTTTTTTAAATATAGCCAATGTCCACCCGTGTGTAGTGTAGCTTTCCAACGGGGAAATAATTTTTCAATTCGGTCCAGTAGGAGCCTATTCAATTCAAACAAACAAACACACAAATCTTCTATATTTAAAATATTAATATAGATTAAATATATGTACTCACTTTCAGTTGCAATATCTTCCAAGCTGCTGTCAAGGCTTGAACTCTCCCCCTATGCAAACAAAATGATAATTACGTTTTAATTATTAGAGAGTTCCTTATATTTTCATTTAAGAAGAGGTTTGGACGTGAAAATATACACTTGTTTAATGTGGGCTGGTGGATGAGCAGTAGGCCATCTTACTAGGCCCGTGGATGCCGTTTGACATTTGAAATACTCTTCCGCCGCCACACTAAGTTAGATAGAATCGGTCTGACGCAAATGTGCACTTCGCAAAATGAGCACTCGACGTAAAATGTGCATTTCGCATTGCACATTTTGAGAAATGCCCCTTGTGAGAAGTGCACCTACTGCGAAATGCACATTTTACGTCGAGTGCTCATTTTGCCAAGTACACATTCTGCGTCAGACCCGATAGAATATACTTTATTTGCAATACACATACAACAGCACAAATAAATATACATACATTGAAATCTTACATACTAGTGTATTAGCAAAAAGGCGGCCTTATTGCTAAAAGCAATAAGCTAAGTTAGTACATTGCCCTTGCACAAACAGTCCAATTCAGACCTCTAGGGACTAGTAACTACAGTAAAGTGAGCCCTGAATTGACCATCAGCTCGTATTCCAAGAGTGTGTTAAGGCAGGCGTCCGCATCGTACGTATCGGACGCATACGGATCAAACGGATCGTGTTAGTATTCTTTGTATAGAAAGCCATACAAGTGCGTCTACTGATGCGCATCATACGGGTCGCACGAATCTATAATAATCTACTAGTGCGGTGGGACCGATACGTACGATGCGAATATGTGGACGCCTGCCTTTAAGCTCATATTCTTTTTTAATTGTTCAGTTAAAATACAATCATATCTATTAGTTTGGTGAAATGTGTAATTCAAAGTGAACATTTTTGACAAAACGAAAATAAAAAGAACATAAAGAAATCTCGCCTATCCATTTAATAGTTTTTTTTCAATTAGGTGCTTACCATATCATGTCCTGCTACGGATGGACCCGCTCTGACTATATTCCTTTCGTTATATTTACAACGGATGCTCTGCAACACAAAAATATCATCATTATAACATGGAGCCCCTTCCGCTGACTGTTCACTTAGTTTGAGTTTGGTGAATACAATACAATGTAAAATATTTATTGTATACATAGAAAACTGCCAGACTCATATCAAATAACATAGGTGTTTATTCTATGCTGGAAACAAATCCTAGCTCTCCAACAGGTGTTTTACCAACCAATTTGTCCAACTGGGACATTCTAATGTTTGTAGTTTTAAAAATTTTGCCCGCCTGAAAATATCCTACACCTTATAGAAGATCGTAGCCAAATAGCATTGGTCTCGGCCATGTTGTGTTCCTACGGTGAGTTAGGTGAGTAAGGTGTCCAGAGCTCCACTTTGGGTTGGGAGGGTTGGCAACGCGTGAATGATACCCTTGGTATTGCAAGCGTCTATAGGCTACGGTGATGCTTACCATCAGGCGGGACGTATACGTGTTTGTCAACTTTGTGGCATAAAAAAAAATTTTTTCTGACAGGTGTCTTGAAGCATTTTTTTAATAGAATGGCACAACATTTTTGTTACAATACAAAATATGAAATATAAAATGAGTAATGATAATATTGCCTAACGAGTCTCCTATTTGCATCATAGGTTACTTACTCCCGTGTCATACTCGACGGGCTTGTGTTTCCCGGGTTCCATGTCGATGCCAACAAGGGGACAGCAGTGCTCGAGGATGGTGAAGGCCCATCTCTTGGTGCGAGCCGTCGTGCATTCCACCGCCTTGTCCACTGCCTCGTGACGCTGAAATATGCATTATTTTTATTTATTATCTTTTTTGGACCAACCTAAGGCTGCAGGGAAGCCTGACCTCGCAAAGTAAGATTAGGCTTTTTTAGGTAACTCTAATAAGATTTCAACAAAAGTTCATTGATTACTAGACATAATCAAAATGCACATTTTAATTAATTTTCGTTTAAATACATTGAGAATTACATCGGAAAATCCAAAACAGTTACTGCCTTGTTCGGTGCGACATATCGCGTGGATATAACATGATCTACTTACGGGATACTTTATTTTAATTTTATTTATTACCACACAAGACAGATTGCAACTAATACAAATACATATTTTAAAACTAACAATAGTGAACTAGGTTGTAATCCAAAAAGACATAAAAACAGGTAAAGATAATTAATTAATCGGATAATAAAGTTAGATGAAAAATACCTGAATGAGAATGCCAAGGTGTTTGTTTTTGCAAATTCATAACTCCCCCCACTTCCTTACGTCGCATTAAAATCGGCAAACTTTTACACATACACATTTGTCAGCATGTAATTAACTTACTTTTAGCTTTTTTAATCTGAGTATTTTAAGATATAGATTTTTTTAACTACGGAAGAGTTGAAAATGTGGTTTTGATTACTGTTGATATTTAGGTCTGACGCGCTCGAATAACTGCAAAAATCACCCCTCTTCGGCTCCCCTACTATAAAGCATTGTAAGAGGGTTCTTGAAGTCTTTAATGGTTCATACTATAGCAAAGATTTTTTTGCATACCTCTAATTACAAAAGATGATGAATTCATTTTTGCTACATCATGCCAATAAGAAATAGAAGAACCCCCACGAGAAGAAAACGAGCGAGAACTGGTATGAAAGAGGATAGATAAAAACTCCGATTACGTCGGAGGTAACTAAAAGGGGGAAAAAAAAGAAATAGAAAGAGGTCAATGTGGATTATTGTATAGTAGGGGATCTACATGGAGTTTCTCCCTGTCACACAATGAACCCCAGCAGGCTAAGTAGTTTCCGTCAATTTAGGTATCAGTTTCCGAAAGTGTTGCTAGAAACATATACCCCCCCCCCCCCCCCTACCATTAAAACGAAATTCCGAAAATACGGAGTGACATTTCGTTGAATTCTAACCAGTTTTGAACCTAGTAAGTATTATAACTAGTAATGTCTTTTTACACAGGAATACGTGTTTTGTTTTTTCGGATGGACACTTTCATGGTTGCCCCGCAGAACTTACCTCGCACACAATTCCTGTATATCTGTAAGGGTCCTTCTTCAGGAGAGTTAGAGCCAGCGACTCTCTAGGGAATCCCACGTCGGTTCGCGACTTGACTTGATTGATGAGAGTGAAGAACAGAGTGTCCAATTTGTAGATGCGGAAAATGGAGTCATCTTCACCTGTAAACAATTTACAATTGTATCAATGACTAGAGAAACCCGCGCAACTTCGTTTGCGTTTATTCCGCTTTCCCGTGGGAATTTCGGAAAGACCTTTCTTGTCGGATGCCTACTTCATACAAAAAAATCCACCCTCCACGTTTCATGTCTTTACGATCAGCGGTTTGGGCTGTGCGTTGATTCTCAGTTAGTCAGGACAAAGCATTTTATATATATGTTACGCTCAAAGACCGAAAACGCTCAGTGAGCGGAAAAATAGCTCGAAACGCGAAATCGTAAGAAAAATTTGTCTGAATACCAACAACCAACGCGTTGTGAGCTATTTTTTCGCTTACTGAGCGTTTTCGGTCTTTGGAGCGTAACATGTATAAATATAGATTGGTAAAACATTAACTAAACAGGCAAATATTGCACTCTTGCACACACCCACTCTTCATTCATAAATTTCTTGTGGGAATGCGCAATTAGACGGCCCGGTGGTGGGTACTACCACCCACCACCGGCTCTCTCTTCGGCACTAGAGGGCGCGCGTTACTGACAAAGTTTTCTGAGTTGCAATACAATAATTTCCGTCATAATTCGGCATTCGCTTTGTTTTGTATTGTCCTTATGAGCGTGCCCAGCACACGACCACACCGCCCCGGCATCGTATGGCTTTTACTAAGGACACCAATTTATTTTTTAATAAATATAATAAGAGCCGATGTTACCCAGCGGTGAAAGTATTTTTGAAATCTGACCAGTAGTTTTGAGTTTATTTGTTGCAAACTAAAATACAAATCTTCCTCTTAATAATGTTAGTATAGAACTTACATGCACGGCTACACATTTGTTTAATGAAATTTTGGACTGGTGCAACTTTGTCTGGCATCGTAAAAATTGGTGGCAGCGGCTTCCCCTCGGGCTGTTTATTTTTCAAATAATCTACCAAAATAGCCAGTGTCCGCAAATAGTTTGGAGGAGGATCCGAATCATCTGGCATTTCCAAACCATTCTCCTTACACTGAATTTTCACATCTGATGTATATCCTCTTGGAATCCGATCTGCAAATTAACACTCCTTAATCAATCATCATCAATCAATATCATCATCAATACATATAATAAAATTGTAACTTGTCGCTGTCTGTGCATGCTAATGTCAGAAACGGCTGAACCAATTTAAATGTAATTTCCACTAATGCGTTGCAGTTTGCTCCATTTAACATTTAGTGTTTGTTTTGATTTGTAAATACAAAAGTCATATCAATGTTGAGGCCACGCAGGTAAAGCCGCGGGCAACAGCTGGTAATAAATAAAATAGTTAATTGGCAAAGATGGCGCAACAAGAAAGAAAGAAATGAAAGATTTATTCACGGAATATGGTTTTACAGTGCAGTGGTCTTAAAGCATTATTTGATTACATTATACCATACCTAAGATTTAAACTGACATAGCCATGATATGCCAGAAGAGCAGCTTTTAGTGAAACTGTTTTGTTTAGTCTCCAAAGAGCGAAGTCAAATTTGTTTAATATTTAAATAGGTCTGAAATGTGTTCTTTCCAATTGCAATTGGAATCCAGTGTTATGAAGAATATAGTTTCAGAGGAGTTGCTTGGTATGGTTGGAATTACATGAATTGTGTTTTCGATACATTAATTTTTAAGTTATTATTATTTAGCCAAGTTAATGTCGATATGTGCTTAATTTCGTTTTCAAATATGTCAATGTCATTAATTGTTGTCCTCGATAATAACTGTTTTGTCAACAAACATAAACAACAAAGTAAATAAACTTGGATAACTTTACAGATCAGTAATCATAATCAATAAATGACATCAATCATAGAAGGTTGTCACTGATGTGTTTTTTATAAATCTATAGTTTCTTCAACTATTGCCTCATAATGAAAGATAAGAATGTCTTAAAAAAAGTTAAGATTGGTTCATAGGTGTTGTAAATATTGTTACGAACGTGGGGGTTGGGATTTGGATTAAACACCGTTGACTTGATAGAAGAATTTATTGAGCGATGAACAGGTCACAGATAAAATCACTGTTGCCAAATCACACGAAAAAATAGAAGTCTGTAGCTCGCTGAAGTCGTTGGTCCAATCACAGTAGGTATTCGTCCAAGTCGCAAAGTCGTCCGAAGTCCGTTGGTATCGCAAAGGTCGCAGGTTAACTCACTCTTGATTAGTCTTCGCAGTTATCGCACCGAAATCTCACACTGAACTGTTTTTTTTTAACGATGATCCTATTAGTTAAAGGCATACTGATGCCATTTGCTAAGACACCGGGCTTTTGCGGGATCGTAGGGCTCACACCGCCAAAACCTGACCTGACCGTGTCGGCTACCGTCGCGGTATTTATATGCCTCGATACACGTCTCGAATGTTCTCATTTTTATGGCTTTTTTTACTTGTTTACGAATAACTTTGATCAAAACAAATTCAAGGTCAACATACAACTTCCAATGTGTAAGCCATTTTGTCCATTATAACATGTTTGTCACACTTGTTTTGACCACTTATTTTTCTCGATCTATAAATAGATGTAAACAAGTGATAGTAGTGGCGACGCGAGACGTTGAGAACATTCTAGATTGTTCGCGACAATATTTTTGACCTGGCTCCAGGTGGGATTCAAACTGGAATTCTCGCAGTTTTAAGGATTGTAAAATTTCACCACCGTTACTACCTTCCCGGTATGCAGTAGCTGAGTGGTAGGATCAGTCGGTCGGATATCGAGAGAGCGTGGGTTCGAATCCCACCTGGGGTGGGGAGGTAAAATCTTAAAAATAAATTTTAAAACTGGCTACCTGCATTTATCATTTCATGGTACTGATCTCTGATTCCATCCTGTAGATTGAAGCGTATGACAGTGTATTCGCCAATAATATATCCATATGTATGAATGCAGTAGTAATTGACGTCCATCAAATAAATCACTTCATCATTCACATCTATTAACAAATCACAATAAACATGTTTTATTTAATATCATCTATTATACAATTTTAAATTAAATGGGAAATTCTGGGTAAATTTCAAAAATCCCTAAAACTCAAATATCTCGAGAACCACGACTTGACTTGACCCATACATTGGTGTGATTCATTTTGTTGCTTTTGAGCCACCCAATACCCATGTTCAATTAAAGGAGACTGGGCAGAAGTGGTCTATGAACCAACACAAACATGGGTATGGAATTTCTAATAACCTTCATGTGAAGAAAGGTCAGAATCGGTCCCGGCAGTTTCGAGATACATGGCAGTCTTATAAAAATCTTTCTGCTACGATTATTTCACAGTGAAAGTATCAAAAGCAAAACGAGTATAGAATTTGTGACAGGATACCCCCAGAGGCGGATTTAATGTCGAGAGCGCCCTAGGCAAGCACCGCATGGGCGCCCCTAGCGGCCATATTACATTACGGGTAATAGTAAACATAGATGACTGTATTTTATCTGTCTCGTTGCATACGTTTTATATACCTGCACTACATAAATAAAATTAAAATTCTTGGACGAATCACAAAACGCCATCAAGTCCCAAACAAAGCAACTAAGCTGTTATGGGTACTAGATTGCTGATAAATAGATATAAATACTTTTTTTTGTAAATGAACACTTATTATACTTGGAATCACCCAGACCAAGACAAACAGACATGTTCATGCACACAAATCTTTGCCTTGCGCAAGATTCGAACCCGCGAACCTCGAGATTAAGTGACCATTGTTAGCCTCGACCACCGGGTCTGTCAAGCTTGTCACTTCATATTAAAGACGAGGCTGTTTCTATCACTCCAAGATAATAGTAACGAACATGGAAATCCATCTCATCATCATCATCTCAGCCACAATTTGTCCACTGCTGGACATAGGCTCCCCCAAACGTTTCCAGTGCGACCTGCTGGCCTGCTTCCTGCGACTTGCCTTAGGTCGTCTGACCACCGTAGGCGGCCGTCCTACGCTGCCCTTTCCGGTACGTGATCGCCATTCCAGAACCCTTTTGCCCCATCGGACATCGGTTCTGCGCGCTATATGCCCTGCCCACTGCCACTTCAGCTTGCTGATGCGTTTGGCTACGTCGGTTACATTGGTTCTGCTACGGATCTCCTCGTTTTTGATTCGATCTCGTAGAGAAACCACAAGCATAGCTCATTCCATGGTTCGCGGAGTGGCCGTTAGCCTTCTTATGGTCGCTCAATATAGGTAGTGAGCGACCACGTCTCGGATCCATACGTCATCACTGGCAACACACACTGCTCGAAGGTTCTTCGTTTCAAGCATTGAGGAATTTTGGACGAGAAGATATACTGTAATTTCTCGAAAGCTGCCCGAGTCGGATTCGTCGATTGACCTCTTTCTCGAAGTTAGACCTACCTAATTGGATAGTTTGTCCAAGGTACTCGTCAACAACTTCGAGGATCGAGCTTCCAACTGAGACCGGGGCGGGTGTGACATGAACATTCGACATGATTTTCGTCTTGTCCATGTTCATTTTTAGACCCCATATCAAAGTCCTTGAGACACGATATTCGCTCCTTCAATGCTAAATGCATCAAGGAGTCGATGGTTCGAAATTGTTCGTAAGAGACATTATTGGGCAGAGCCGGCTGACTAAGCTTAAGACGAAGGATGGTAGCATGGCGTCAACGACGGCAGAGGTGTTCAAAGAAGTCGAGGTTCGATGGGCAGCTTTATGATGCCTCAGTCACCAAACCCGTCAGCAGCAGAACTGCAAGGGACCCAAGAGCCACGCTAACCCAACATTACACCGAAGACATCCCGGACATCAGCTTGTACGAGATTAGGATGGCTCTTAAACAGCTTTAGAACAACAAGGCGCCGGGCGAGGACGGAATCACTGCAGAGCTTCTGACAGCGGGTGGTACACCGGTACTTAAAGTCCTGCAGAAGCTCTTAAATTCCGTGTTATTCAAGGGCAAAACGCCTGAGGCGTGGAACAGAAGCGTGGTGGTTCTGTTCTTTAAAAAGGGCGATAAAACCCTCTTGAAGAACTATAGACCTATCTCGCTTCTGAGCCACGTCAACAAGCTGTTCTCAAGGGTCAACACGAATCGTCTCGTTCGCAAGTTATATCGAAGCGTTGACGTGCTTATACAAAAATCCCACCATGTCAGTTCGAGTACAGGCTGGAGGACTTAACACCATGCTCGAAGGCCTCAATCGAGTTTCCCAACAGGTGGAAATCTTTTATTTTTATTTTTTATTATACAACACAGTTGTTAAACAAGCATACGGTCCACCTGATGGTAAGCCGTCACCGTAGCCTATAGATGTTTGCAATACCGGGGGTATCACTCACGCGTTGCCAACCCTCCCAACCCCCCCAAGTGGAGCTCTGGAGACCTTACTCACCGTAGGAACACAACATGGCCGAGACCAATGCTATTTGGCTACGATCTTCTGTAAGGTGGAGGTCCTTCCCCAGACGGGCTGCTCCGATTTGAGCGGATTATCCGCTGTGCCCTACCTCTCTTAAATAATCAAATTTTTTATTCGTTTAAAAATTCCACGCGCCCGCGCGCCCCTTTGTTACCTCGCGCCCCTAGGCACGTGCCTAGTTTGCCTTAAGGATAATCCGCCACTGGATACCCCTACTAGACCCTCATGGGGAGGGGCATCAAAATAAATGGCAGTTTATGAAAAACCTTACGGTTTTTTTCACATTGAGAGTATCAACAGCAATGTGGACATGCAACTTAAGACGGGGTACCTCCACTACACACTCATGGTAAGTGGCATCAAAATCTGTCCCGGCAGTTCCGAAATAAATGGTAGTTTATGAAAAACCTTACGGTTTTTTTCACATTGAGAGTATCAACAGCAATGTGGGTATGCAATTTATGACGGGGTACCTCCACTAGACAGTCATGGTAAGTGGCATTAAAATCTGTCACGGCAGTTCCGAGATATGGACATGGACGTTTTTGTATGGGAAGTGGTCTATGAACCAACAGCAATGTGAGTATGCAATTTATGATGGGGTACCACGCGTGACGTACTCTCCCGTACTCGACGTACACAGCCTTCCACTCATGCATGTGGCCTAGGTACCTAATATTTAGTTTGGTTGGCACCCACTTCAATTAGAACAGTAGGTACCTAGTACATGAAATAATATACCTATTATTTAAATTCATTTGTGAAGTCGGTTTGTTTTTTTTAAAATAAAAATTGTTTATTTAATACTTTTTAGTGCATTATATACAGCGGTGTACTTTTCAGTGCATTATATTTTTAGAAGTCTGATAGAAACAGTAGATCCTGGTATGTGTATAAGTACCTACCTATATTATAATTAGGAAAAAAAATGGAAAGAGAACATTAAAAAATAGACTTTTGTCTGTCTGTCTGTTTGTTTGTACACGTCACTTTTTAGCTTACTTTTTAGCAGTCCTTTTCGAATACTATATCGAGCCTCGCTCGCACGGCTGTTGATAAATAATCACAAGTCTAACCTAACCTAACCAAAAAAATCCCATATGAAAATTTGACAGATTCGATCGGCCGGATTGACCGATCTGCATACGAGACGACATATTTAATTATAAGCTATTCGTATTAACATTGATACGAATTGTGATTATTTGTAACATTGTAACTTGAGAAGGTCTACTCTCTGATTAAACGATTTCACTTTCGTATTACACTATACTGCAATTCATGGTGTGAAGCAACCTCTTCCTCTTCGGTGCTAACAGCTGGTGCTTGAGTGTCAACTTTATGGTATAGTGAGCCTCATAATAAAGACACTCAAGAGTCACTTGTTTACACGTGTTCCCATCATGATAATCAACGGTCTAATATTTACCTACAATATTTAAAGAATTATTCTCTAACTCCTATCCGTTGAGGAGTTGTAAGTACCTTCCATTATCACCTCACCAACATGGGATGATGACTTCCAGACTTAAATACATGAATAGCTAACGAAAACATAAGTAACGCGTTGTACGTGCCTATCAAATTTAAGGAGTGCCCTCGATTTACCTGGGATCCCATCATCAGATCCTGATTTGGTGACAAGTTATGATTGAAAAAAAATCAAGTGGTCTAATCTAATACATACCTACAATACTTAAAGAATCATCCTCTAACTCCTATCCGTTTAGGAGTTGTACCTTCCATCATCGCCTTACCAACATGGGATGATGACTTCCAGACGTAAAAACATGAATAGCTTGCGAAAACATAAGTAACGTGCCTATAAAATCTGAGGGTTGCCCTCGATTTGCCTGGGATCCCATCATCAGATCCTGACTTGGTGACAGTGGGACCAACTTGGGAATATACACTTTCAAATAAAAATAAAAAATTTGAAAATCGGTTCAGAATTGACGGAGTACTCGGCGGACATACAAAAAAAAATATACAATGAAACATACACTGGGCGTCAAAAATAAGTAGTACAGTTTTAAAATTGCAATATCTCCTAAACTACAGAAGCTAGACCTTTGAAATAAAAAAAAGTTAAAAGGCAATTTAATTTCATTTAATAAAAACGTCATGCATAATATCATTTATAAAAATTGACTGAAAAAAAACTTAATAAATAAAAACACTATTTTTTTAAAATGTTGGCTTGTACTTTTGTTTTTTATTGTTTTCTTTATTGCTGATAAATCAATTGCAATTCAAAAGCAAATGTGTCTTCAGCGAGTAAACTTTACTAATCATGCCTCTTTCACCAGAAGAATGTGCAAGAATCATAACTTTTCTCGAAGTAGGTATCAGTATGCGTCGTACTGCAAGAACGGTGTGTGTAACTCTAAGAACGATCCAACAAGTAAAGCAAAGGTACGAAGAGACTGGAAACCATCTAAGGAGACCAAGTAATGGCAGACCCAGGTGCACTCGTACCCGAGAAGACCGCTTAATTGTCTCTACTGTGTTAAGAAATCGTCACCTTAATGCAGTTGAGGTCCAGCAACAGCTTCTTCAGACCCGAAGAGACTACGTTAGTGAGAGTACAGTGAGGAGAAGACTTGCTGAAGCCAACCTGAAGTCGTACAGGCCAGCAAATGGCCCCAAACTTGAGACAGGGCATTGAGTAGCAAGACTACGCTACGCCCGTCAACACGTACAATGGGGCGAAGAAGAATGGACAAGAGTTTTGTTCACAGATGAGTCTCGGTTTTCTTTATTCACTTCCGATGTAAGGCGGAGAGTATACAGGCGACCCGGTGAGCGATACATTCAAGGTTTCATCTCGGAAAGAGTTCTATACGGCGGAGGCTCTGTACACGTATGGGCTGGCATCTCTTCAGAGGGTCGCACAGAGCTAGTGGTCATAGAAAATGGCACTCTGACTGGTGAAAGATATGCATTAGAGATCCTTAACGAGTATGCAGGGCTATATTTAGTAAATATGGGTGATGGAGCGATACTAATGCATAATAACGCCCGGCCACACACCGCTCACCTCGTACAAAAGTACATTCAGGACGTTGGCATCATGATGGCTTGGCCATCAAGAAGCCCAGATCTTAACCCGATTGAACACGCCTGGGATGAGGTTGAGAGGCTAGTCAGAAGACGCAGACCACCCCCCGCCACCCTCAGGGCTCTAAAGCAGGCCTGATAGAAGAATGGGTGAATTTTCCCCAATACCGCCTCCGAAACTTAGTGTTCAGCATGCTAAATCGGCTCCAAGCTGTCATCAGAGCCCGAGGCGGCAACACAAGTTACCAAAGTGGGAACAAGGCCCAAAACGTAAAAATTAAGTGCTTGATAGTTCCTTCAAAATGGTTAGCTTTTTAGTTTTTTCTAAATTTTCAGTGTAAAACTTTACTAATGCTAAATAAAATATTATTTTTAGAAAACTTTGTTAAATTTGCTATAAAATGACTTTTATTTCAAAACTCTAACTTCTATAGTTTAAGAGTAAATGCAATTTTAAAACTGTACTACTTATTTTTGACGCCCAGTGTAGAACCTCCTCCTTTTTTGAAGTCGGTTCAAAATAGTAAAATAGCCTTTTTTTAATGCTACAAAGGTGACAAACAAGCATACGGCCTGCCTGATAATAAGCATCACCGTTAGTGATCCTACTACATTATAGACGACCTCCGTGGCGTAATGGTTACCACGCCAGACCGCCACCCAGGAGGTCCCGGGTTCGATCCCCGGTCGGGTCATGATGAAAAACGAACTTTTTCTGATTGGCATCGGGTCTTGGATGTTTATCTATATATGTATTTGTTATAAAATATAATATCGTTGAGTTAGTATCCCATAACACAAGTTTCGAACTTACTTTGGGGCTAGCTCAATCTGTATGAATTGTCCCTATATATTTATTTATTTATTATTTATTATTATTATAGTGGATATGAATAACGAAAATTTTCTTGCTAAATTATATTGCGGAGTGCTTAGAAGCGCACTGCACCACAGATCAGTTTTCGAGTTACAACTTACTTCTGTCATAGTATTTCTGCTTGACGAATAATTGAATATCCTTTTTCTCGTTAGCCTCTAATAGTTCCTTATCCTTCCTCTCTTGTTCAAATTGAGATAAAGGGATGCCCGTACATGTCAATTTCACAGTATTAATATTGGCTTCCTTGGCCATATTTTCGTATTTTGCCTTTTCGGGAGCTGTCAAATTCTGGAAGAAATTGTAAAAATAAATAAAAAAATAAAACATTTATTTTGCAAGTAGATTTACAGGAAATACTTTCGCACGTCAAAAACTTTTTTTATCCTACCAGCACTTCGACGTTAATGGCCTGTTGAGAAGAAGTGCCGCAAGAAACTCAACAAACAGCCTTTTTTGAAAGCCAATATACATAATTATTTAAAAGTAGGTAGTTTGAAGTTTTTTATACATTGCAAAATAAGTATTGTTTGGTACAGAGGAGCCATCGAAATAATATTACTACGTATAGAAATGACAGCGCCTTCAAATTTTGGCGCCGCGTTCGGCCGTGCGGGGCGCGCCCCTCCCTGGCCCCGCCCCCAACCGAGTCATAGAATATGACATTACTACGCAGGGGCGACACTTTGTTTATATTCTGCCTATTGGACATCTAACTGATTATTTTATTTTATTACAATATTTTATTTTACTTAATAGAATAAACTTAATAGAAAATAGGTATAATATTAGTTTTATAGGTAGGAAGCTACATTACATTTTTGTTCTTAACTTAATATTAGTCAAAAATAAACTGAGATTAAATCAAAACTTTATAATGAAGCTATTTATATATTGAAGTATTTTGTAATATATGCAAATACTAGGAGACGGTCGCCTGCCAGACAAGACAACTCCTCTTGTTGAATGGTAACGTATCTTTACTCTGAAACTTGTTTGCCCGAATTTCATTTGTTCGAAAATGGTTGGTCGAAATTTAAAATGCTGTTTCGTTTTCCATCTTTTTGTTTTCTAGAAACTATTTTTTTTTACTTAGTAACTTTATCCACATTTACGTATTTTTTACCTACTATATAAAAATATTTTGGAAATATAGTTTAAAAAATCAATATTTAAATTACATATTATTTTAAAAAAAGAATTATGAAAATCGGTCCAAAATTGAAGGAGTAATCGGCGGACCTCCAAAAAAAAACAATGAAACATAGAACCTCCTCCTTTTTTGAAGTCGGTTAAAAAAAAAAGCAAAAATTTTTTCAGAAATAAGTAAACCCTGTTTCTTTTAACTTGACCAATGTAGTAAACAATCTTAGCATGTCTTTTTAACGAAAATAGGAAATTAAAATTATCATTCACACCCAAATAATAATAATACAGGGAGGAAAAAGGCGACGAACACAGCCGAAAGTTTGATGATATGTACCTTACAGACATGCGTTTTATATAGGTTTCATTTAAAAATAGTTTATTTTAAAAAAAGGCACAGATTTGAAAATTTCCTACGTGCCGATAACCCTAATTCCAGAACAACAGTGCATTTGATAAGATAACTACACGGACGGGTACTACTACGCTACGGACAGGCTGTAGGTACCTAGCTTAGCCCTTGCCTAGCCCACGATACACACATACCTACCTATTAATAGTAATTCTGATTATCATTTAAAAAATCTAGCAAACATGAAGTAGGTACGCCAGGAACTTACCTACAACACACGATGCTCGATGTATCTGAGCGCATCTCTCTCATGCGACTCATGCGACACAACACTCAAAACCACTAAACAACATTTAAAACACTAAACATCACTTAAAACACCAATACCATTTAATAAATAATAGAAACTTTCACAATTTACTTCTAGCATGTACCTATTGACAATAGGATATTTTTGTATCACTATGGTAACCGTGACAATTACCATGTACCAAAGGCAAATAAACTTTTCATTCATTCATCCGTTCATTCAATTAATTCAGGGCTGGATTCGGTTAGTCTGATTATTGGCGTATTTGTTTTAACATAGGTACTCTCTTCGCTAAAAAGAATAAGTAATTACGAATAGTTTTTATTAGGCTTTTTTTTTATTATCACTAAGGAATGATAGTATGAGTTGCTAGCGGTACAATTAACAAAAAACACATGTTTTATTCCAATCACTACGGCATAAAGGAATGAAAAGCCTTAAAGGTCGTTATTAGGCTACGCTACCAACATCTAAGATTAAAAAGTTATGAAATCAATGTTATGGTTATGTTTACTTATGGTTAAAAATAATCGTGGTCAGGTCAATGACCGATTTAAAAAAAACGAACTTAATACATCCCCGTTGCTGCGTTCACAGCTGATTTTAGGGATGAAATCACACAGTTTTACAACTAATGTTTGTTAGTCAATTACTCCGAAACTATCATACTTAGACAAAAGATCTTTCACCAGCATAAAGCAGATGTATAAACCTCTTAAGAAATTTCGGGAGTGTCGGTCGCCCTCAGGGCACCCTGTATAGTTAGAAATGGCATTTAACACAACGCTCTTATTATTCTGGCGATTTACCGATTTTACACATGGATATTTGAATAAAAAGACACGCTAAGATTGTTTACTACATTGGTCAAGTCAAAAGAAACAAGGTTTACCTAAATTATATTATAAAATTGACCTACGCTTAGTACCTACGTATCCCATCTGTACGATTACTTTTTGATAATCTATGATTTTCACATAGAAATGGCGGATGCAATTATGATGCAATAGAAAATAATGAAAAAAAATTGTTTTGGTTGGTTTTACTTAATTTTTTGTATACTTACCGATGATAAGTCATGCCGCTATCTTTCTTCCTTACTGTTGAACGGTTTTTACAAGTTTTTATTGAACATGACGGCATTTTCCAATTTTTTTTTGACATAAATCCGAGGACCAATCACGATGAGCGTCGGCAAGTTTCTAAACGAGTTGATGTCTATTGGCCTCAACGTATGGGGACAAAAATTTTGTTCGCGGTGTCCGTTCTATACGTAGTAATATTATTTCGATGAGAGGAGCAAATTACTATGACCACAAAATTTTATCTTTAAAATAATCTTCTACTTTATAATAACCTTTTTTCATCAAGCAACTTTTGATATTGTATTGTATTTATAACACAATTGAAATATTTAATTAAGGTCAACGTTGGGAAGACCGTCTACACGCAATAACTTACTTACGTTTTTGAATAGCGATGCGATCAGTTCAATCAGAAAAAGTTCGTTTTTCATCATGACCCGACCGGGGATCGAACCCGGGACCTCCTGGGTGGCGGTCTGGCGTGGTAACCATTACGCCACGAGGGTCGTCAAGTGAAAAAGATGCATAGTGGACATTCATAATAGGAAGAGCTAATATTTATAATTTATTTGTTATTTAGTCAGTAGATATATTGTATTTGTTGTCGTCAAATCAATTTTTACGAAAATTCTATCAATGATTGAGATGCAATTTGTAAAAAACCCCAAAAAATTTGAATTTCCCGCGCTGAACGAAACGGATCGTAAGTATTTTATCTATAGCTGTTACTATTTTATGTATTAGATTATTTGAAATGTCCTTAGTTTTGTCATAATTTGCGGTGAAATATTTCTAACCTAAAACGTTCCTAGTTGGAAAGATCGTCCGGGTGGCAACAAGAAAGACCGTCATATGCCTAGGTCTTTGCTTCATACAGAGATCACCAACCTTTTTTGGGTATCATTTTAATTTTACTCACAGACCAATGAATGAACGTTACGTTGTAAAATACTTAGGTGTGAAATCCGAATGGAGGTTATTCAGCTAGTGAGTTTGAATAGCATGGGTCAAAATCTCAAAGAACTAAAAACTCGTATTTTCATAATTAGTGAACCCTGCTGACTGCGCATTTTTTTTTTCCAATGGGGATCGCCTAAAAATGGTAAGCAACTATAAACGCAAAACAGACAGAGAATCCTACTCCAAAGACAAGCTAAAAGAAGCGGTACAAGCTGTTAAAAAACATAGAAAGGATTTAACGTCGTGATACCATTTTTTGAATGTTGTGTTTTGAGGTGTTGTAATAAAACCCATAATTTTGTTATTAAATTTGTGTTTTTTGATTCTATACTATCTATATATAAAAGAAGCTGACTGACTGACTGACTATCAACGCAGGGCCTAAACTATAAGGGTTAGAAACTTGAAATTTTGCACAGGGGTTCCTTTCCCATGCGAAAATGAAATGCTTAAACTTGTCATTAAAAGCCAGTCAATGTTCGATAAACTCCATAAATAATAAATGTTCGTTATCATATTTTTCTCATAATCTCAATGGACACACGTCGTGGTGTCATCTAAATAGTGCTGCATTTTCATTATACTACTTTTAATTCTTTTTGACGGGGTTGTTTTTGTGAATGGGCTCGTCCGGGATTACGGTCGCATCGGGAGTCGGGTTCGCTGTGTTCCCTCCAATGGTGAGCTCAGTGATGGAGGCTGGCGGGCCGACTCTCAGTTGTGGTTGTCATCTTGGGGAACGGTCTGCTCGCTTTATTAACATCTACATATTCGACATATTTAGGATTTGACCATAGCGCTATTTGGATCGACATCCCGCGTTTAGTGCTTGATTTCTGTATGTACCTGGATCTGTATTTTATTTATTCTTATAAATGTATATACATTGTAACAAACGAGTGAAAAAAAAAAATGCTAAATGACAAAAAAAGGCCGTAACCGGGTTTCTTTCGCCATTTCTTTTACCGGTGGCCATTTTGCTTGTGTCCGAAATGGTGGTGTAGTATGTAACGTAGTTTATTTTCTTTACATATATACAAATTGTAAATGACAAGAAAAAGGGCTTGTGAAGGTCTAATTTCTGAAATAAACGATTTCATCCACAAGCGAGAATACGCAAACGAAGTTGCGCGGGTTTCGCTAGTCCATTATAATAACAAACGAGAAAATAACTCGAATGAAATGAATTTCGGTATAGAAGTAGATCATGGACTACTTTTTGTCGTGAATGGGGTGAAATAGGGAGAAGGAGAAATAACCAAATTCTATACGGACGAAGTCGCAGGCGGATCGCTAGTTTATAAAAAATGTTTAACATTTTTGCTTATTTCAAACATATCTCGTATTTATATTTGAAAGGTAAGACCGTTATATTCATTATTTTACGTAAAATGTTTAATACCCCTATCTTGAAGATATGACGGTCTTACCTTTCAAATTTATATGAAAAAGATTTTTTTTACGAAATTGAACCTTATTCAGTAAGCATTAAAGTACATATTTGAATGGCATATATTATTTTGCAGATATAAGTCGTGTCTTGCCTCCAATAGCACGGGAAGACCGTCTGCACGCCGAGTTTTAAAAAAGGACTAATATTAGATTTTGTATGATAATGTAATTCATAGAACATGAAATGCCTAATTTTGGTCTAGAACTAACCATAGGTTTGTTTTATTAATTTGAGTATATTTGTCAATGAAGTATGCTGTTCTTTCCCGAGTTGACATTAGATAATTTACTTAGCAGGATTAAGGAAGAAAAATAAGAAATAAATTGATTAGGATTTTAAATATTGTTCCATATAAAAAGAAGCTTTCCCGTAGACAGGATGTGAACTATATCATACAAGAAAATCACATCCCCATCCTTTTCGCAGTATTATCCCGTGACTATGCAGAGACCTTTGGGGAGGAATCAATGTTTTGACCGTTGCATGTCAATATATTTATGAAAATATAATGTATGTATGCAGAAATATAAACACATTTGTAAAGTTTAGTGATTACTCTGATGTAAATCTTAGAAATAAACATAAATTGATTCTACCTAGGCACCGGCTCGCCAAGACCTCAAAATCTTTTGTTGCAAGTGGTATTCGATTTTACAATAAACTGCCTGAAAACGTGCTGAATTTGCCAGAAAAAAGGTTTAAATCCTTCATTAAACATTTAAATGATAAGAATAGCTGGAATCATCAATTCGGTACAGACACTAAACTCAAGTCTACCTACTGCTAGGTACTTAATATATTGCGCATATATATATATATGTTATATACACACACTGTTTACACCTTTTTTTTTACATCTTAAAATGTATATATGTATACCAGTATATTGATACGCCTTTTTTTTTTTCTATTAATTTTACTTTATTATTTAAAAAAATTTCAGTTTTTATTTTTTTATTTTGTTATTCTTGTTTGAATGTTTACTTTTATTTATCGTAATTGTAACTTATGTCATTACCATTTTAAAAGAGCAAGTGCTGAGTTTCTTGCCGGTTCTTCTTAGCACAAATCTGCCGTCTGAACTGGTGGTAGGGGAAAAAAAGTGACAATTCGAAAGTGCTTGTAATATGCCTATTTGAATAAAAATATTTTGATTTGATTGATTTGATTTGATTTGAGGGGCATAGTTATAAAACTACCTCCCAGATATTAGATAAGGAAGCTTATATCATAAACTAACTGGTCTGTTGTGTTGTAACATGAAGGTTAGCTTCATGTTACAACATTGGACTTTCAATGAACAATAACAAAATGTGATTTCAAGAAATGCTTACATACAGATAAGATGTGGAAGTCAAGGAGTGAAAGAGAAAGAAAGACCAGCACTGACCTATTCGAACCGACCTCAGGGTCTGGGATAGCGTTGAAAATGCTCTCACTGTTGTTTTTTTTTGCGTTTTTATCTCATCATCATACTAATATTATAAATGAGAAAGTGAGTTTGTTTGTTTGTTATTCCTTCACGGTTTGACTAAGCAGCCGATCATTATGAAAATTTTTATAAATATGAAAATTTGGGTACAGAGCCCAACATAGGCTACTTTTTATCCTGTGAAAGTATGTAATTCCAATGGGAAAATAATTTTTCTACAGCGCTGCAAAACTATTTATGTCGGCCAACAGATGGCGCCACAAGTCGCGCTATGGGTTGTTTTTCTAAAACGAGCGAGATTTTAAGTCATAAAATTAACCGCGAGCGGCGAATAGCTAGTGTTACACAAAAAAGAGAGAATTGTTTGGAAAGAAAATATTCTCTATTTTTTTATAATTTCAGCGCATTTTTTTATTCTATCTTAAATTTTATTATTACATATTATGGAAAGAGTTAAAAAAACATGAAATGTTTTCCGGTTCTTTTATATTTTTAGGATATTATTGGTTTTATTTATTTTTCAAAACACGAAATATATACTGGCAAATCGACTAAATTTTCTTGAAAAATCGAATTTGAATAAATTTACTTACCACCCATGATGGACTTGCCTCTATTGCAACCTCTTTCAAACCGCCCGGGAAAGTGATTCCTTTACTTTTCTCCATATCTCTGAATTCTAACATAAAATAGTAGAAAGCGTTTCGGGGTGGTCGTTTCGGCATATTCAATGGAATGTGTAAACAATTATATTATTTAGAGAAGACAAATGAAACTTTAATTTTTGAGTCCCAAATTTTTTTATGGATATTATCTAATAAAGCTTAATTTTATTAGAAAGTATTTTCTGGTGCCTCGTTATTATTCTATTCGTTGCACAACTTTTGGAAAAGCTGTTTACTATTTCGTTTGTTAGAGACTTTACAACCAACACAACATACATTTAAACAGTCAAAAACACAACAAACAACAAACAAAACAACCCAGAACTGAAACTGAACTGACTGAAACAACCCAACCCAGTGTTGCCAGATTTTTTTTCACCTTTCCCTCTAGTTAAATTGAAAAAACCCCTAGAATCCCAACTATGATCAAGAAAATCCTCTGACGTTTTTTGTGAAATTGAAAATTGTATTGTGAAAAGTGAATTGTGAAATTTGTGTAAAGAAAACTTAAATTTAAAGAAAATTTTTTGTGATTTGACCCAAAAAGAAAAAAAAACCTTTTTAAAGCTTCGTTCAAATTAATTCAAAATCTCAAATACTTCCAACTAACGAAGTTAAAGCAAGCCACACAGGAATTCGCGAAAAAAAACGGAATTTGTTTTCAAGTTTTGATATCCCATTCATTTCCTTTGGTCAACTAAATTGGTGTTATTGTTTAATATTAAAAATAAATCAAGTTTGTAAAAATTGTGAAAACCTTCAGAAAATCCCCTAGATAGATTTAGTAACATCGGAACCTCGAAAAAACCTCAACGACCTCAAAAAACCCCTAGGTTTTAGGGAAAACCTCTAAATCTGGCAACACTGACCCAACCCAACCAAAGAGCTAAAGAAAGAGGGAGAACACAACACACGAACATATTACAGTCAATTTTCATAGGCAACAGCGTCATTTGGTGCCTTGTGGATGAACTAAAATTTAAAAATACTTCTCATAAGGTCGAAAAGGTCTTAAGCCCACCATTCACACGCAGATTGGTCCGGCGGATTGGTCGGCCATCGGACTAATCCGCCTGTGTATGGAAGCGACGAACCGGTCCGCCAGACTGTCAAATGGGTTGGCGTCGGGCTCGCGGCGAGCCGCGAGCGCCAACCGAACCCTCGCCCGACCCGACCAATCCGCGCGTGTGTGTGCAAGGTCAGATTGGTCGGCCGACTCAGTCAGTGTCGAAACCACGTTTTTATTTGTTTTTTATTTATTATAATGTCTTTCGACGATAACAAACCGTTTCTTTTTTAATTTCTCGGATAAAATCATTATTCCGACGACGATTAAAGCTACTTTTGCTTAGATAGTACAGGCGGCATATTAAACAATACACGTGCAGGGCTCACCAAAGTCACACTTCGAGTGGAGGGTTGGCGGTGGGTTGGCGGAGGGTTCGTGCAGTGTATGGGTACGCCGGATTGGTCGCGGTCGGGTCCGGGTTGGGAGTCGGGTCCGGGCTCGCAACCCGGACCCGACCGCGGACCAATCTGGCGTTGCCCATACACTGCACGAACCCTCCACTCGAAGTATGGCATGTGGGGTTCGACAGGCGCTCGCGGTTCGCAACCGCGGACCTGCGAGCCCGACGCCAACCCATTTGACAGTCTGGCGTACCGGTTCGTCGCTTCCATACACAGGCGGATTAGTCCGATGGCCGACCAATCCGCCGGACCAATCTGCGTGTGAATGGTGGGCTTTACGCTGCGCGGCGCGGCGCTGCAGCGGAACTGCGCGGCATAGGTATATTAGAAAGTGTTTTCTGGTGCCTCGTTATTATTCTATTCGTTTTTATAATAGGTTTAACAAAAACTTGCAAAAGTAATACTATATTAAAGTAATACTAAACATAACGATATAAAGAAGCTTCTTCATTTGGGGCCCAAATGTAACAATGCACAGCCCAATTGGGCTTTGCATTGTTTCCACAAAGGCAACTTTGACGGTTATTAAGCTGCTACTTTCATACAGTAGGTAGTCTTCAGTGTTGCTTGAAATCTAAAACAACATGTATACTTATGTCTAATTCTATCTAAAACATTTTTAAATAACAAGGAAAAATAAGGAAATCATGAATGTATGGTTTGTTACCTGTCTGCAAACTCTTGAATGTGCAGTTTAGACAGTGGTGGAAGATTATTGCTGGAATTAATATTATCTCTGAACTAATCCATGGTAGAAATTTCAGGAATATCAACCTCAAACATTCTTTCCAGAATTCTATAAACAAACTGTACCTGGTACGTTAGGCGTGTACGTACCTATTAAGGCGTGTACGCACGACCGAACACGAACATGGTGATCATCGAACACGAACACGGAACATGTGGTTCGCACGTGTGGACGTAAATTAGCAAAGCAAACATGAACACCTACACACATAGTTCTACTTGTGTTCGCGCGCAACCACTCACGACCGAACAAGAACATGGTGTCGAACAAAAGAGGCTACCATGCTTTACTCTTTTGGTTCAATGTTCGTGTTAACAATGTTCTTGTTCGGTCGTGCTGAGAACATCGTCCACACAGAACAACTAAATTGGATCGACACGAACACTTTTGACGAACAAATTGTTTGATGTTCGTTAGTGGTATGCACGTGCGAATAAAGTGTTCATGTTCGATGTTCACCATGTTTGTGTTGGGTCGTGCGTACACGCCTTTATGAACTCTGTGGTACAGGACGTAGTACTATTATCTATTCTGTGGTACAGGCATGGAAGTAATAAGTTAGTACTTATTACTTCCATGGGTATAGCTGTACCTACTTTTTTCTATCGTCTCGTTGTCGAAAAGCATTTGTATCCAGAGCCAAAGTGTTATGGGTATTAAAGAAAAATACCTTTGATTTGGTTTAGTCTTTTCTTTATTTAGAAATGGTCGCGAAAGGAGAGAAGTGTTTGTTCTAAATTTTCAGGTCAGTAAATTAAAATTTACATATAGTAATTAGTTTCGTATTTTTGTCGTCAAATGTTCTATTCTATTAAATTATGGGATATTGCCATTTTATTATTAACAAAAGTGTTGTTACTGTACGATGTGTAATCAGTTTTCGTTTTGTATGGAATTATCTATTTTGAGTGTCGTCAAACAAAATTTAACATTGTTTATCTTTATGATTATAGCTTTTATACAATGTGACATTATTTAATATCGGTTAGGGGTATCGGTGAGTTAGAATAGGTGACAATGTTGGGTTGTGTTAACTAGCAATAATTAGTGTTGGTTTCGTGAACGTTTTTCTAATTTTACACTGCGTCCGTTCACCTACCTCTTTGTAACACTTATAGTTGAGTCGGTGTTTCGAGTGTGTTAAACATAATCGTCAGTTCGTTAATAGAAACAAACGGTGTGGAAAATAAAAGTGGTCAAGTGGTAAGTTTTATTTTATTGTCACTTAACGTTGCACGGTCTTTGAAAGTACCCATCCCTCCAGTTGGAATATTTTTGACTGGAGTAAATACTCAATTATTAAATAGTCCTTGAGTAGTAATATATAAACTACAAAATTTTGCACCAATGAATTGCAAAGATTTGTATTGCAAGATTGTATTAAGTCTTTCATATCTTATTATTTTTATAAATCGAGGGATACTCAATGATTGTATAATATGAAATACAATCATTGAGTATCCCTCGATATATACAATAGTTTAAGAATAACGTGAACAGGCTGCGATGTCACTCTACTAAAAAAATCTGTGTTTCTTTCAATGTTTTCCTTTTTGTGTTCAAGGCACAGTAAGATAAGATAAGTATACTACTTGAAACAAAACAAGGGCCACTGGTAGTTTTGTACCTGCTATAAACATCCATAACTTTTATTAATTGTTTACAATAACATTGTAATGTTATTACAGGTTGATGTTCATGTCTATAGTGTTTCAAGTGTGAAATTGATATAAAAAGATCCACAAAAAAATGCTTTTATTGTTTTTTCCAGACAACTAAAATATGTGGCCCGTAATTTTTTTTACTAGTATAGTTTATTACGTTGAAATAAAAGATAATTGTTTATTTGTGGTGAGTAGATAATATCAGAATTATGGTTGTACAATCCTGAAGGAACAATGACAACTGTTACAAACTAGAAGTCCAGCCAGTGAAACAGCACCGTGGTGCATTGGTAGTGATGCATGGTGGTGCATGGACCCCAGGGTGTAAATTCTATTTCCACTCAGGGGCTTTATATATGTAATGGCATTTGTTCTTGAGTCTGTGTTTTTCTATGTATAATACCTGTTGATTGGTACCCATAACATAAGCAATTTAAACCTGTCTTGCTTGTGACCAGGTTGTGTAGATTTTTTTATTATTTTTACTGAGACTCTCAGCCATGTTTGACTGTATCAGCCTCAAGGGGAAGTTTGCTGGATAAACTACTCCATGTCCCTCATTGAAAGTGATACTTAATATTTTGTTAATGTTCCCACCAGTCAGCCTCATTTGTGGAAACAATCTGTTCTTCAATGCGTCGTGATTGTTTGTGTAGCATTTATTTTAAAAAAACAATGACAGACAAAACATGACATGAGTTTTATTGATTACTAGCGAAACTCGAACAACACCCGTGAGAACAACGGAAAATCCATTCTTATCGCCTATGTCATACAAAGAAGACACCTTCCAAGTTTTAGATGTCTATGATGAGAGGTTGAGGCCGTGCAATGATTCGTCAGTCAGTCATAAAAAAGTAAACTAAACTTTTATTCAGAGAGTTTTTACAAACACGTTCTCTTGTCAGAGTATACAGTAATAAATGATTTGTAAAAATTTATCTACTCTATAAACTACTACATTCAGGACAAAGTATTTTTTATGCATAAGATTTTATTATAGTGGTTGATCATTAATGATTCATAAATTAAATACAACATATAGTACGCCCTTGGAGCTTGGAATCATCATTCCCCGCCCACAATCAATGACTGGCAAGGTGTCATCATATTCATGATCTGTGTCACTCTCTAGAATGAATGACATCTATATAGAATATCAGATGGTCATTGGAACAAAACTGCTTTCCATGTTTGTCTCATTGTGTCTCATTGTTTATCTTATAAAATAATAATATTAAATTCTAAACAATTGACACCAGATCCTAAACTAAGTCAGCCTTACTAAACCTGCTTGTGTTATGGGCACCAAACAATATGTATATATATTATCTATATATGTAAAATTTAAAGTCCTGACTGATTTAACTATATATCAACGCACAGCCCAAACCGCTGGGTCTAGAGATTCCAAATTTGGAATGTAGGTTCCTTACGACGTCTAGAGGTGTGCTAAGAAAGGATATTTCAAAATTCCCACGGGAAAGCGAGATATACGCAAACGAAGTTCCGTGGGTTTTACTAGTGTAAATATATACATAAGACTTTCAGATTTCTCACTCATCTAACGAAACACATTGAAGGTTCACATTTATATTTTGTAGGAGGACAGTCAGACAATGAAACAGGTGATCAGCCCTAAATACGATTCAAATGCTCTATATTGCGTGAAGGGGATATTTATTTATTAATAGTATTCTTCTGCCTGTTTTCTACTGATAAAAGCGCTGTCCCACTGCTGCGCACGAAGAGGCTACGCACGTGTGTTAAGCTTTGCTTTGCAAGAGGATGTACGTGATTGTTTCCACTGCAACCCACGGACACGTTAACCATCAAGTGACGTCATTGATACACGCGTGGCTTGCTCAACATAGCTCAACGCTGTCAACGCCATGCACGCAGTGAATGCGGTACACAGCTTGTTCCACAAAGCGTGCACATCGCTGCGCACGCTGTGCACGAACACGTGGGCCACGTGGCACATTACAAACCAAAAACTATGACAATCAATGCGTAGCCTCTCCGTGCGCCGTGGTGGGCCACGCTACAGCTGTACGCAGTCGTAGTTTTATATTCGTGTATAGCTTGTACTGCAGTGGAAACGTAGACCCACGTAGTCATCCACGCAGCTGTAATGTGCCACGTGGCCCACGTGTTCGTGCGCAGCGTGCGCAGCAGTGGAACCGCGCCTTAAGAATAACCTTATGTCATCAAATATTTTGACCAGTTAGGTTATGTCTAACACTAGGTGAAAATGGGCATCATTGTTGTGTAATTAACATAACATAATTATGTAAGTTTCTTAATGATGCTTGCATTATAAGCATAAAAATCTTTGTTTGTAGTTCTCTACTCTGGTCACCTCTTTCATTGTTTGGCTGTAGGTAACAAATAAACATAGCTGGTCTTATGTCGTCCACAATTCGACTCTGGCGTGGGTTAGGGCAACCAAGGTGAACCGCTGGCGAAACTAAGTGGTCAGTCAAAAATTTAACTTACCAACATTAGCTCACGTTAATGGAAATGCACGGGAATATGTATACAAACAATATTTTAATAATAATAAAAGGCCAGACAACAGATAATTAATTATATTATTGTACATATGCTTGTAATACATAGAGAACACCCAGGTGCCATCCCATAAATGTTGTAACGCGCCCTCTGGTGCCTAGTGTACAATGCTCAACATGCTTATCAAAATTTCTGTTAAAATTGGCAGTTAAAAGGAATGACGATGATGAATACCTTTTATATTTTTCTAAATGTTCTACGCGGCTTCGCCCGCGCGGTCAAGTGCATCCCGCACTTGAGTTGTTAATTGTTTAGGGTTCCAAACACTAACAACTTATTACATCCACTTTCTGAAACATATTTTAATTCCACATTATATCTAATGTTATCTCTTTTTTTCTATTTTGACCGATCGAAAATAAAAAACCCGACAGTTATAACATAATGTGTCATTAAGATCATTAACTTTAGTGAGCGAGTGCGATTCACTTTTAGCCAGATCAGTTTTTTCGTTTGATTTTCTACATAATTATAGGTAGGTTACCTATTTGAATGGCGTCGCAAAAACACGATCTACAGGGCGATACCACTTTCCCTCCATACCTCACAGGCGTGGGACGCCCTGTAGATCTAGTTTCCTTTTGCATGTGTAGGTAATATAGCTCAAGGTATATTTTATTCCAATATACTTTTCGTAAGTGTACCAGTAAAATTAAACGACTGCTTTGACTTAGCTCGCCATTGTGGTAACATAATGTGTGCTCGATCGCATTAAAGTGATCTATAATTATCATATTTATTTCAAATCGTTTTTTTTAAATGGACAAATCACACAGAGCTAGCCCTAAAGTAAGTTAGATAGAAACTTGTGTTATGGGATACTATCTCAATGATACTATATTTAATAACAAATACATATGTAGAAAAAACCGGGCAAATACCTACGTGTCGGGCCACGCGCAATGTAGGGTTTCTGTGCTATTGGGTATTTGCTGTGCCTTGCTTGCCTTCAGTTGAGTCCAATATCAAATTCTATATAATATAGGTACATTTGTAAGTTTTCATCAAAGAAATTTGATTTTATAAGTTGGCCATTACTCGGTAACTAGAAGAGTAGAGCCTACTTAATCGTTATAGTTTTCATTGAAGGTTCAGCATATTGGCTACTACCATGATTTTTTTCAATTTTTTTTCAAAGGTGTAAGGGGGGGGGGGGGGGGCACCGTACAAAACGAAAATTGAGACAATAAATGTTAATAGTTCCAGAGAGACTTATCTAACGATACTCCACAACATGGGGTGGGCGCAAAAAAAATCGTAGGACAATGAAGAATTTGCAATAGAATAGGAATTTCGAAAAAAAATGTCCGTATGTATGTTTGTACACGCTAATTTCTGAAACTACTAGACGGATTTGCTTGACCTCTCCGTAGACTGTCTTTCGTACATTAGGGAGATAATTTAAAATGGTCTTGCGGGAATAATATAATGTTCGCTTGATGAACACAAGGGTTTAATGAAACCACTTTATTCCGGGTGTACATTATTATCGAACGTTTAATCCGTAGAGTTGGCTCCAACAGTTTCGTGAGCTCTGAGCGGCAATTTCGTCCTCCTCGGTTAAACGTTCTCCTTTCGGGTTTGTGGTGAGTCGGCAGAATGCATAGGACAGAGACGGACCAATGGGCGGCGAATTAAGCCTCCCAGAAACAGGCGCGATTTTGTTCTGCCACGCGTGATGCACGCGGTCGAGCCGCCAACACAGGGGCGGTTTGTTGTCCGCTTGTATAATTAAATCCGCAATATCAGGTGTATTGGTTTTCGTGAGCTCTGAGCGGCAACCGCTAAACTACCCTAAAAACGATTTCCACGCGGACCAAGTTGTGGGCAAAAGCTAGTAAAAGGACGTCTCGATACTTAAGTAATTCGAGGTTGTTCTTACGTAAATGCATCACTGAAACGGTTAAGCATAATAATACGTTCACCAGCAAAACTGCTGATTTCACCTTCTACCTAATTAGCGAAGCGGCATAATTAATTACTCTGTATAATAATTCGTTTTAACGGTCACGTGTTGCGAAAATCTTTTAAGAATTTGAACCATCTTTATAATACGACTAGCCGATGCCCGCGGTTTTATCCGCGACATCCAGTTTTCCCGGACTGATATCTGGGATTAAAACTATTTTATGTGTTAATCCAGGTTATAAACTACCCGTGTACCAAATTTCAAGCAAAACTGTCCAGCCGTTTTTGCGTGGAGTTACAAACAACCATACTTACAACCTCACAAAGTTTCACCTTTATAATATTAGTTAGGACTACCGCACCCGCGTAACTTGTCGTCGCCCTCTCATGTTAAAACAACTTCGGGTCTTCTTCGCTTAACTTCGCGAGAGTAGAGCTAACATCCAACATGATAAATCATTTATTTACGAGGCACACAAAATGACAGACATAAACCAACATCACGCTACGCAGACGAAGTTGCGCGGTTCAGTTAGTTTTTAATATTAGTAGACGTTACGAACGAATACATTACTTTCGCTATTACATTACAATATTACATATATCGTGGAATGTTTTGTTATTCGTTTTTGCTATAAAAAGGCGGTGGCTGAAAATTTGTCATTTGCTCTCCGAGTAAATAATGCTTGCTACTTCTTTGTGTCACTGCGGCACACTATAATAGGACTGTTTGTTTATGTGTGTCTTGGAGATACAAGTAAATGATTATATCTAATTATTTTTTTTTTTTTGTAAGAAAAATAAATAAATATATCTAATTATAAATAAATATATAGGGACAAATCACACAGATTGAGTTGGTTTCAAAGTAAGTTCGACACTTGTGTTTTGGGATACTAACGCAACGATACCTACTATATTTTATAACAAATACATATATATAGATAAACCAAGGCCAAACAGAAAAAGTTCGTATTTCATCATGACCCGACCGAGATTCGAACCCGAGACCTCCTGGGTGGCGTGCTAACCATTACGCCACGGAGGTCGTCAGATCTATCTAAAAAGTAATGTTATGATTATAATATTAAGTATGTATTATGACGAACAGTATTATCATATCAACTCATGATGATCCCTCTTCAGAAATACAGGTTTTGCCTTTAATCGAAGGGGAATTTAAGAATGATATTTTGCTAAATTTTATTATGACGACAATGCCCTCCCTTGATGTAAAAGTGATACTGCTTATGCTACGTAGTATTATTATTTATTCTGTGCTTATGTGCAGATTAGCTATTCACAGGCACATCTGCACCTAATCAAAGAGTACGTGGTATGTGTTAAATATATTTGTATCTTTCTATCTTTATATAGTACTAGAGAAACCCGCGCAACTTCGTTTGCGTTTATCCCGCTTTCCCGTGGGAATTTCAAAAAATCCTTTCTTATCGGTTGCCTACATCACACACCCAAATTTCAGGTCTCTACGGTCAAGAAAAACATTTTCATTTGTATAGGTACATGATTATTTTTCTATTTAAATACTTCTCATTACAATCTTTGGAGTGGGCGTTTATGAAATAGGCTATCCCGACCGGTGAAGTACCACCCTTTTACAGAATATTGACGTGAAGCAGCAATACGTTTCGTTCGGAGAGTGAAATATCCGAAATTCTTGTTTGCCACCTTTGTGGTATAAAAAAAATATCTATCTCCTTCCTTATACTATTTCTCGCTATATATCCTGTCTTTTCCTATTATAGGTCGGCAACAGGTCAGGGACCCTAGAATCTATGTGCTCCATAGTCGACGATAATCACCTAATATCAAATGATCCATATTCCTGAGCTTGTTTTCCAACCACTTCCGTAAAAAAAATGTATAAGTATATGGGAGTTTCCATACCTACAACCTCAGCCTACAACCATCCCTACAACAACACTACGAAATAATAGAGCGAGTCGACGTAATGATATTTCCTATAAGTAAGAAAGAGACAATATCAATATGCCATTTAACCATTGACCAATTTAACTTGACCACTGTCAAATATTATAAAATTTAATATTTAATTACTTACTGTTTATTATCGATGAATATGATTCAGTCCGCTTTATACATAGTTAGAATTTTAGCTGTTTTTCCGAGATCACAAACAGAATAAATAGTACGATGACCTACGACGACATTATGAAATCATTTTGTTTGAATATTCACAATTTATAAAAATAATACATGACAGATGACATCTTCACTTTACGAATGTGTCAAAATGAAATGTAATTGAAATCAAAAGCACTAAAGAGTATGAGTATTGATATCAAATCGAAGAAAATTACCCACAATATACATATTTTTCAAGAATTTCAATAAAATAAGAATCACGTCTTCCATCAATTCTCATAAACAATTTTTATGCAAAATTTGAAGTAGATTGGACCAAGGAATCAAGTTGTCCCATAGTAACTTTGCACCCCTTTTTTACCCCCTTAGAGTTAGAATTTCGAAAAATCCTTTCTTATCGGACGCCTACGTCATACAAACAATCCACCCTCCAAGTTTCCGATTTTTACGATGAGCGGTTTAGGCTGTGCGTTGATTCTCAGTCAGTCAGTCAGTCAGTCAGTCAGTCAGTCAGTCAGTCAGGACAAAGCATTTTATATATATAGATAAATGAAGTCGCTTCCGCTGAATGTTCGCGTAGATCTTTTTTTTCATCGTCCGTTCGCTATTTTAAATTACTCAACGGATTTTTTTCAGTTTTCAACATAGATAATGATTCAAGAGGAAGGTTTATGTTTATATGTGTAACTAGCTTCTGCCAGCGGCTTCGCCCGCGTGGCATACTAAGAATTAGCATATTTTTCTTCAGAAACAAATTCCGGTCGGGTCCGGCACGCCACGGTCCATCTGGTCCGATCAGGTCCGATCCGTTCCGGTCCGGTCCTTATAAGGAACCTACATGCCAAATTTGGAATCTCTAGTCCCAGCGGTTTGGGCTGTGCGTTGATATATAGTTAAGTCAGTCAGGACTTTGAATTTTCACTGCCACGGGAAAGCAGATGCATGCAAACGAACTTTCGCTACTAAATTAAAATCTACTCCACAAGGAACTTTCTACCGTTTCGGAAAGAAAAGCATTAGGTAGGGTAAAGTAGGCTATTCAATATCACTCGATAGGTCTTTTCTCTTTTTAGGCAAGGACGAGTAAATCCGCGCGAAAAAGCTAGTAATTTTTGTTTTAAATGATGGGCATGAAATATCCGACAACGCCATTAAACCCTTTCCAAACGTCAATTTAATTTTGGACAGTTGCTTCAGCTCCATTAGCGATGTGCCGTTACTGATTCTATTTCCTAAAACAATTGACTTTATGAAGTAGTTTTTATTAATTCCACGCATTGATATGTATTTTATGCTTGCTCAACATTTTTGTTTTATAATAAATACACAAGTGTTTAAATGTAGGTATTTTTTTTGTATAAAAATAAGCCATTTTTATAAACATACTAGCTGTTACCCGCGGCTTCGCACCCGTAAAAATCGTCTGTTCCCCTGACAATATGTATACAAATTTTCATAATGATCGGCTGCTTAGTCAAGCCGTGAAGGAATAACAAACAAACAAACTCATTTTCTCATTAATAATAATATTAGTACGATTAGTATAATACACAATGTAAATATAGTCATATACATAATATATGGATTTGATATTTTCGATCGTAGTTAAAAAGCATGTCCCATAGAAACTTCTTGAAGTGTTGAGTTTTGTTAATATAATTAGAGAACTTCAAATGCGTGCATATGTCAAAAATTAAATAATCATTTGCAAAGAGTATAATGTTATTTCCGCTTAGTTACGAAGTTTTCTTCGCTCGCCCGGTTGCCGTTCCAGACTACTTTCGCTCGCTCGCTCACTGGCGGCGGCAGACGGTGGTGTGGCATGCGGCATGCACTCTAAATGTTTCTTTGAAAATATATTAAAAGTATTTACTTTCTAAGCGGATTGCAAGAGAGCGGTGAAAGCAAAAATTTGAAGTTTTATGAAGTGAATAATATTATGCGTAAACACATCAAGAGAGGTACTTCACGCTACAATAGATGACCTCGGTGGCTGAGTGGTTAAATGAGCCAGTCAAGGCATGCGGAACAAGATTTTTCTATGGATAATGGCATATCTTTCTTTCACGTCGAAAGTAACTATCAGATCTGACATGGTATTTTTACCGGGATAGCTTCAGATTTAGAGAGTGAAATAAGCCTATCGATTGAAGGGAGACCCGTACTATCTATTCTGAAGGTTGATATGACGATGAAAAGTTACTTTTATCGGGATAAAAAGTACATGAGAAAGACACAACTCATTGTAACGATCTTTACATCTAAATCAGAGGTTCACAAACTTATTTAGCATACTTTGAAAATTAAAAAAATCAAACGTACGTACTTGTCTTACGGAAAAAGAAAACATATTGGTGGTTGAATTTATAGATCACAAAAGCAAAATTGGGTAAATATAATTTAATAAAAAAAATAATTTAAATTTATTTCATCTACACCCTCGGTCATTATAGGCGTGACGCTATTGTGTGGATACATTAAAATCGGGCAAGCGCAAGTCGGGCTTGTCGTAAGTTGAGTGTTCCGTACCAATACACTTAGTTACGGTACATGAACTGGCACATACATTCACATTTTATATGTGGTCAAATGTAATTCAAACATTATAATACTATTGTCGCCCGCGCAATGCCGTATTCGTCCCTATGGGAATTTCGAAAAAAGGACCGTCCATATAATATATATAACCATCCGTTGTATGATATCCAAAGTAATAAAATCAATAGTAAGAGAATGACTAAATTCGATTGAGATCAACTTAAAAAAGCAAGTACAGCCCCAAAGTAAGAATTGAGTTTATTAGGTAACTCTTATTATCGCAGATTTCAACAAAACTTCATCAAATACTAGACGTAATCAATGTACATTAATTTTCGTTTAAATACATTGAGAATTACACGAGAAAACTTTAATTTTTACTCCGTTTGAGGGGGTCATGCTTCTCCGAAACTGACAGTACGTACTTTAACATCCCACTAATATTATAAAGGCGAAAGTAATATGTTTGTTACTTCTTCACGCTCAAATGGCTGGGCCAATTTTTATGATATTTGGTACGTAGGTAGCTGATACCTTGGATTAACACATAGGGTACATTTTATCCCGTTAAAGTACGCGTTTCCCGTATGGTTTGGTCAAAAGACTGATATAGATTGCGCTGCTGTGCATAAAATTAAACGCGAGTAACACCGCAGGCAGCTGCTAGTTGTAAATATATACTTACAATACATAGAAAACACCCAGAGTAGAGTACAAACGCAAATGCCATTACATAAATGTTTGCCCCGAACGGGAATCGATCGCTACCAAGGCACCACCATTGTTTCCATACGAAATGTATGAAACCGATATCTATGTTTGTATCTTGGTCTCTAGCATTAGAAATTAAAAAGATATGCATATTTTTTCGTATATTGATACCCGGTTTGGTGTTCGAGTGGATGGCAATGGTCACTTTATCCCGAGGGCCGCGGGTTCGAATCCTGCGTAAAGCAAACATTTGTGTGCATAAACATGTCTGTTTGCCTTGATCTGGATGTTTTCTGTGTATATTAGGTATTTATTAACAAAAAAGTATTTATGTATATTTATCAGCAATCTAGTACTTACTCCATAGTACATTTTTACAGTTGCTTAGTTTTGGACTAGATAGCGTTGTGTGATATTTATTGATTATACTTTTTTTCACAATGTCCTTTCAATCAATGTCTCTTGGTACTTTTCCAGGTCAAACGCGTCACTTCCTTAGTATTCCAGCGTCCATGTTTGTCGAGAAAATGGAAAACAGTCCCTCGGGTGCCTATTGTCATTCATTGATGAATAAAATTGTGTCGCACGCTGTCCATTTATGTCGGTTTTATTGTTTACACGTCTAAAGTCTAAACTGATGATTTATTTATACGATCAAATACTAAAAAATACCTAATGTGACCTAAGAGCCTAATTTTTATTACGTTATGTTCTTTTTCCATGTCCGAACTATCTCTGAACAAATGTTCATTAAAATTGGAACTTTTCTTCGCATTTATAAATACTAGCGAAACCCGCGCAACCTTGTTTGAATTTCGGAAAGTCCTTTCTTATCGGACCTACGTCATACAAAGACACACACTCCAAGTTTCAGGTCTCTACGACCAGCGATTTAGGTCTCTACTCTCTACGACCAGCGGTTTAGGCTATGCGTTGATCCGTCGTCAGTCAGTCATCTGAACAAAGAAAATGTATCGATTATGCTTTATCATAAGGAAAATTTGTGCGGACTAAATGATGAATATACCTTTTAATTAACACTAATTTGTCATTTGTCGTGAAATTAGCAAATTTGGCGATAGTGGCCTATTTTGATTGTATGTTATCTAATCGATATTACGGAGAAACGATATTTATCGACTTTGATAGTGGAGTATTGTTGTGATGATAATGTGTAAGTCTGCAGATTTCAAAACCACACGTGCAGTTCCCCATACATTGATCAATGAGATGGTTTCACTCGGCCAGATGTTTATGGTGTCATCTTAACAACAAACAAAGATCAGCGAAACCTAAAACCTTCTTTGTTACTCATCCTTTAGGAGATTTTTTTTTTTTTTTCATGACGATGTTGTGCAGGCTGGTGAAGCGCTAATGGGATACGCTTCACCAGCAACATAGGTTTTACGTGGGCGAGGTGTCAACCCGCCGCACAACCCCCGAAATGCTGGAGGACCACACCCGTCGTTGGTCAGCGAGTCCATCGGACTTAGCCGGTTAGTGTAGCTAGGCTGTACTACCGACCATTCCCCTATCCGCCACCTTGGGGACGCTCCCCTACGCTGTGAGGGCCAGCGCGGGGTCTTTTAGGAGAATTAATGAAGTGAGAAAATTACCAATTAGATCTGAACATTCTGAACTCAAGATCAAGAAAGATTCCTCCCCGCAGCTCACCCTGGTCAATAGTTAGATACGGTAACAGTATCTATTACGTAAGGTATAGTCTGGCCAATTCTTTGACCAATTGGTTAACACGCCATCTTTGATAGAAGACCTTCATTCCTTGGTACTCCTAATGTCTTTTTGATAAAATTCGTTGTGGGTACCAAGATAGTGCTAGATTTTTACCTCACGGACGTTAACGAATTTCTCTTCTATTTGTTTATGGTCCTGGCTTTTTATAAAATAGTGATGGGTTTATAGTTTTTTTTTTAATTCTCTGTAGTACAGAAACTAGTAATTGTGAACCGTTGCGTGCACGTCCATCCTTGAGTGTCCGTTTTAATTTAAACACTGCTGTGTAATCCGTTTGTAAATTGCCTTACCAGCTACTCGTGGTCGTGGTGTACGTCACTTGGGATTCATTAGAGCTGCCCGTCCTTAATTCCTGTCTATCCGACCTGACTTTAGAAACACAGGCGGTTCATATTATGCCATTAATACAGTAACTACTTCAGATAAGATTTCAAAATGATAGATATCGAATTAATAGTATTTATTTATTTACACCATTTATTCATCATATCTTGTACAATATATTACTAGCTATACTTATTTATTTAGTTACGATAACTGTATGTTCGTTGGCCAACACATTGACCAACCTCTTAAAATTAACCAGCGGATTCAATCGATGTTGTTTTTTAAGGGTTCCTTGTAGTTTACTATGCATACCGCATGTCCGTCTGTCGGTCTGTCTGTCCGCGGTGTAGCGCCTAGACGCTTTATGCTAGAAAGCTTTAATTTGGTATGTGTACACATATTAACAATGCTAACAAAATGCTGGAACAAAATTTTGAAAAAAAATTTTTTGGGGTGCCTCCTCTACATGCAATGTGGGAATGATTTTTTTTTCGCGCCCACCCCATGTTTCTTGGTATCGTTAGATAGGTCTCTTCAAAACATTGAGGGTGTGGAAAAATAATTTTTCGATATAATAATCCGTTTCGGAATTATTTACATTTATCGTGTCAATTTTCGTTTTGCACGGTGGACCCCCCCCTCTATCTCCGGAAGTCTTGTGTTTAGAAATTTGAAAAAAAAACATGTTAGTAGTCCATATGCTGAATCTTCAATGAAAAACTATTACTGTTGAGTAGACTCTATTAGTTACCGAGTAATAGCCGACGTACTTATAAAATAAAATTTATTTGATGAAAACTTACAAATGTGATAGAATTTTATATTGGACTCAACTGAAGGCAAGCAAAGCACAGCCAATACGGAACCCTACATTGTGCGTGGCCCGACACATACTTGCCCGGTTTTTTATTATTTCTACATTTCTACTGACATTAGAAAATAAATTTTGTAGCTTTTAAAAAATAGGACCTTATCGTCTGATACAAATACCTGTTTATATTTTCTGTAATTGTAATAAAATTATAACTTATTAAATACCATTTCAAAAAGAGCAATTATTCTTAGCACAAATCTGCCGTCTGTGGTAGGAAAAAATTGTGACTATTCGAAAGAGCTTATATTAGGCCTATTAGAATATAAATATTTGACTTTGGAAACTTTGACTTTGTGGACAAAGTTAATGGAATTTGCACTAATTTTATACGAAATTGCAGATTCCTTGTCCCTCTGGCATTGTTTCAATTAGGAAGTCACCTTTGGATGTCACGAGTTCACGACCCACTAGATCAAGACCCGAGAGATATAATGTGACCGTGTGAGAGTCCTGAAAGGAGATTAACCACTTAGTATCCACTATAGTCCTCTAACATTGGAGGTGACCTCCGATACTCCGTTCAATCCCTGTCGTAGGACAAATATAAAATTTTGTGCTTAAGCAAATAACTAGTCCTGCTCGGTACTCCGTCCGTCCGCGTAGATTTTCGTCCTCTTTATGCCCTCCGATCCGAATCTTTCACTCGTCGAACGAAACACATTTCTCTGAGAGGGTACTGGTACAGGTACTGGCCCGGTTCAACTAGCGCAGCCGATTATTTTTCCCGTATATTTCGTGGTTGGCAACGCGCGAGTTATAGGGTCCTGGTGTTGCAAGCGTCCATAGGCTACGGTGACCGCTTACCATCAGACGGGCCGTAAGCTTGTTTGCCACCTTAGTGGTATAAAAAAAGTTTTCAAGCCGCCTGAAAGTCACACCCGGGACCGACCTGCCCCCCGAAGCGTACAGCAGAGTACGCTCTAATCTCCTTCGATTGAAGGGAGAACCGTATCCCTGCAGTGGGATGTGGGATGATTATTCATGATGATGATTCCATTTTACTGACTGCCGGCACGAACGTGTGTAGCAATGAACACGTTAATTTATAGTGTAGCAACGTCAGATATCCGTATTCGGGGGCGGATGTCCGAAATAGAAGTGCGAGTGTGTAGTGCAACAATTGGCGAGGTCGATATTCTCTCGGCCTCCGAACAGATCGTTGGCTGTATAACACGCATGCCTTTGTCTCATTCCGACGATACGAGAATATGTCTAGCCAAGTAGCCGCGGATTCTTACGGATGGTTTAAGTTTTTTTTAAGATGTATCCAGTGGGGACTGCCTAATATTTCGTTTATTGTTTTTCGGTTTCCGTTTTTAATTTTTTTATTATTATTGTTAAACCTCTGCCCGGAGTTACCTTATTTGTATTTAAAAAAATCCTTTTAAAAGCATACCTACAGTTAAGTCTGGGAAGGAGTTCCATTTTCTCTTTCTTTCTACCACCACACCGATATTTTTCCATAAAATTATCTGTGGTCATCGAAATTGGTGGCACGATATTTATGCTACTTGTAAATTATATTTGTTATTGTAATTTCGTGTGCACTGTTTGTTGATCGTAAGATAAATAACATAAATAAATTCTCTAAAAAGTCTTATCAGCCAGTTTTTGAGACGCATTTCAGTTTTAATTCCACATTGGTTGCACACGTTTCCTTCTTATGATGCCGGGTGTTTCAAACGGAGCATGAAAATGTTTTTTGGGCGGACAAGGTGAGACTGATCGGTAACTGTGCTCCCCGTCCGCGGTGCCGATAGGTCTCACTCCTGGACTCCAATACTGCTCAACATCAGGGGGTGGAGTCAACTTGTTTGGCTAAATGGCTGATTCAAAAAAATATATCTATAATTGAATGTGTCATTAAGTTTTAAAATGCCTTTCAGAAACGGGCTGTTGTTTAATTCTTTTCTATTCTATGAGTAATAAGAATATTGCACAAAAACTGTGGAGACAGGAAAGAAAGGACTGTCCGGGTAAACCCGCGCGCGTCGGCTATATTAATAGGATTAGCCAATTGCTTGTGGGCTTGTTTGTTCCCGTTCTTAAATCCGGGATAAGAAATAGCCGTGTGTCATACCACATTGTGCCAGAAATCTGTCCAGCTTCTGTGCAATGATTAAATGAGTCTTCAACTATCCACTAATTTTCTATTAAAAATGTTCCCGTGTTGCTATTAATGTGTTGTATTTTTTTATATTGTTCAGATACTTTATCGGGTTTTTTTTTTAAATTTCTTATAAATGAACGGTGAATTGTTCAAAATTGTTTTACACATTATAATATTATGGCTGTCACTGTCAAACTAACGAAAACTAGAGCCAGAGTAGAATTAAAATTAAATTTTCGTTTGAGAAACTGGCTGTCTCGAGCACTTTTTTATTCAAATTCAATGTAATTAAATTTAAAATGTATTCCTGTAACTCACCGTACACCGTAAAATCCAAAATTACGGTAAAAAGAATGGTTAACGGGAAGTAAGGTACCGCACGCGTGTGCGACATACGCTCTCTGCTTACTAAGTTGTGTGCTCTCATGTGTGAATTAAACTTTATAGTATGGTAGCCGATGCCCTCGGTTTCACCCACAAAATCCCGTTCTTCCCTATCCCGGACATCAGTCGGACGACAACGACGAAACAGAATCTTTCCTTATAGAATAATTGTTATAAACTACCCTTATACCAAATTTCAAGCATAATTGTCAAGCCGTTTTTGCGTGAAAGAGTAACAAGCATCCTCACAAACTTTCACCTTATAATATTAGTACGGACTAGATTTTTCCCGTGGCTTAGCTCGCGGTAAATTGGAATTATTTTGAAGAAACTTTCAGGATAATGTCCAATTTCAACGATTGACTGTGGCAACAGCATTGCGTTTTTTTTTTCATTCATCTGAAAGACTGAGTCATTGTTTTCGTGCGAGAAATAGAAACTCCATTGCTATTAAGATGTAGGTGCTGTGTCTGAAGTGGGTTTCCTATACAGCGTCTGTAAATAAAATAAATGTCTATTCGCTCTAATATTTATCGCTACATACGGTTACATAGACGTAGCAATGTGTTAGAGTTTTACTCGATTTTTAAGAGACATTTTTTTACTAGCCATTTATGTTCCACTGCTGAGCCTCTGCTCTCCTTCTCCAACCACAATCAATTGTTTTAACAATTTGATTTTAAGAGAGGTAGGGCACAGCGGATAATCGCTCCGTCGAGTACATATGTATGTATGAGTTGTTGTACAATTCTAATTTTAAGTTAATGACATGAAATCTCACTCAACCGACTACAAAAAAGGAGGAAATTCTATATTTCACTGAATTTTTCTTTGACATACTTTTTTACAAACACTATCGCCATCCCTTGTCTTTTCATAAATTTAGTTTAGATTTGTTTTATATTTAACTATTCAGGTCCCACTGCTGTCTTACTGCACTGCTTATCAGTTTCATATTGTATTACAGCCCCTCATCATGAATCGGAGCGGGCGCGTGGAGGTGACTCCGCCGGAGTGCGCGCTGGCCGCCGAGATGTTCGACCACTTCTGCGCGGCCGGCACCATGAAGCAGATCCTCGCACTGCACAGGGAGATCTGCGACACCCTCACGCTGCGGCCGAACAAGTTGGCGGACTTCTATCCTAAACTTAAGGTATTTTTCTTCAATTCTCCTTTATGGCGATCTGTGTATTCACAATAAGCGTTTCTTTGTTTGATACAAAGTATCCGTCAAGGATCTTATGGTAAATGCACAGAACAACATGTTCATGGAAAAGTGATGGTTGTAGTTATTTTAACGGAACAAATACACACATCAACACCGTCAATAATAAAATTTTACATAGACGAATCATTTATTCATATCTCTAAGACACACATAGGTAAAGAGAAAGACAATAACAAAATTTCAGTAGAAGTATGTATTTTATTAATTGAAAAAAATCCAAAATACGTGAAAAGTAGTACACTTCATTCCACTCTTTATTAATACCATTCGTTCTTATGGGTATTTAAAAAAATGAAGTAGATTATAATATTACTCCGATAATATGCAATTTGAAAGGCAGATAAAAAAAAATTGCCACCTGTATTTGTTCCATTTAGATTAACTGTTTCTCAATACTTACTCTCCCGTGAATAGGAAATCGGCAGCACCCAACGGTGTAATAGTTGTTCGACTTTTGCCAAAAATAACTTTCAGTCAGTTCTTGCTAAGTATTAGATCTATGGTATATGACGTCAAAATTAGTAATTTTATTTTATTTTCAACTTCTACAAGTATTACCGTATAATATACCAATGCACTTGTATTGCTAGAGTTATATCTGTTAAAGTGAGGTGTGCTGTGTCGCGATGAATATCGGTTTCAACTTTTATACATTAACAGCGATAGCACGCGGCGTGTTTTACACGCGCAGATGACCCGCTTCGAACGATATGAACGCAACCTTGCAACCTGCACACAGGGGCCCGATTCTACTACACAAATGCACCAATGGACTCTCAATGGTGTCTCGATCGTGTCTCAATAGAATGTCGATAGTGTATCTGTGGAATAGTTTTTGATATTTGTTAAGGACTTAAACGCCAACGCAAAAATCGGCATTTTCGGCGCCGAAAACGTGCGGTCCATACATGCGCATCCTCTGCGCGTTAAAAATACGCAGTGCGCTATCGCTCTTGTTAGAGTTGCAAATTCAATTACTTACAAATAATAGACATTAAGAGACTAGTATGCTGTACTGATCGACCCCACGTGAAGGAGATTAGGGTAGGAAGAAATAGTGATAAATGTCGAAACCGTATAGCAGTTAAAAAATTGCACCAAACATCGTCATAACATTATTTGTCGTACACTTTTACTAGCGTGGGTTTTCCGTTGTTAGTGTAGGCTTGGTTTGTACTTGCGAAGGTCGCCCTGTCATATCAACGTAACTAGCCTCTACCCAACCCTACCCCCATACCGTCATAGCAGCTGCCAACGGGGTTGCTTGTTATACACACAATCCGTTAAAACTCCAGATTTATTATTAATTAATTTATTAAAAATATGAAATGTATTGATATGCGACAAAAAAGCCCGTACGTAACTGGTTTTTTTATGTCATTTCTTTTAATAGTGGCCATTTGACTTTTCTGTAAAAGGTAGAATGGCCATTATTACACTTTATGATTTTTTTAAATTATAAGAGCATGGATATCAGACTAGCAGTACTGAACAATGCTCTGCAAAAAATGGATTGTATATGAAAGCATTATTTTTATTAATGTGATTCCAAAATAAACCAGTAAATATTCGCAGGAGTATTCATATGTTATCAACCCGAAAACGAAACCATAGCGCGATTTAACTTGACTCCAACGCCATCTAGACGCCCAGTTGATAAACTTATGCGAACCCTTATTGCGTACGGGGCAATGGCGAGAATAAAGCTTTATTCGCCGCTTGTTACCCATCGCCCTGGACCTTGATTTTATTGAATGAGTCACGATTAATTGGAAATACTTTCTTCTTTACATAGTTTGACAGTGACAGTTATAATTTCATTAACTTTAAAAATGAGTTTCAGAAACTTACTGATTATGGCATAAAGAAATACTTTTCCGATTAGACGCTTTCTAATAATAACAAGAGTCCGTAGTTTGAAAGTACAAGTACACTGAAGCAATATCTATTGAAAAAATGCTTTTATACACTAACCGAATTTTTGGAAAGTTAATGGCGGGGTCATAAAACGTAACAGATGTACAGGGGTTGACATCATAGCGGTGCATACTATCAGTGTACTGTCCAGCAAAATTTAAGTACCAATTTTTTTTTTTTTTTTTTTCACTGATTATTATTATTTTTAAATGTAATTCAATCAATTTTATTAATGTTATTATTCGTGATTAGCCTATTGTATAAAATTATTGTTATTTTTAATGAAAATTTCCAATACGATGTGAATTGTTAAGGAATAAATGATTATTATGAAATACTTAGCTACATTAACTGATTCCACGTGGATTTCTTCTCTTAACTGTATTCTTTCGTGGTGTAAGGCAAGGTATATCCATACTAATATTATAAATATGAAAGTGTGTTTGTTTGTTTGTTTGTTTGTTTGTCCTCCCTTCACGACGAAAGTAATGAACGGATGGATATGATTTTTATTGGGGATAGATTATGGTCTGGAAAGTGACATAGGTAACATTTTATCCTGGAAAAACATCTATTTCCCACGGGAAAAAATAAAGTATAAATTTTTTTGTTCTTTTTTTCGTCGAAAGGAACCTAAGTACCGACGTGTTTTTTTTAACAGAAATGACTCAAGGTCTGGAGAGTGACATAGGCTACTTTATATCCCGGAAAAACATCTCATTCCCACGGGAAAAAAGTATAATATTATTTTTTCATAATTTTTTAACGGGGATAATTTAGGTCTGGAGAGTAACATAAGGCTACTTTTTTTACCACGGGATAAAGAAATTCCCATGGGAAAACTTATTAATATTTTCACTCGTCAACGCGGGCGGAGCCGTGGGTAACAGCTAGTTGTAAATATATACTGACAATACATAGAAAACACAAAGACTCGAAAACAAACACAAATGCCTTGTGCCGAAGGTAGGATCACTACCGATGCACCACCGGGCTCTTAAGTATATATCTATACTAATATTATAAAGAAGTAAAGTTTGTGTGTTTGTATCTTTGTTAAATTGTAAGGGGTAATCTCGGGATCTACTGAACCGATTTTAAAAATTCTTTCACCAATAGAAAGCCACATTATTGCTGGGTGTCATAGGTGATATAAAAAATCTAAAAATAAAAAGGCTTTTACGTGGTAGTCGGTTTTGCAAAGTGAATCGGAGAAAAAACGGTCGAAAGGATTATTAACATTATGCCCAACGAAGTGGGCACGGGTCAGCTAGTTTACAATAATGTATCCGTTCTCTGGTACTCATAACGCAAGCACGTTAAGCTAAGCCCACTTTGCGACCAGGTGCCGTTGTGTGACTTGCATAAAATTTATTTATTGTTATCTTCGGGACAAGCCCACCACACATTCCCACCGATGTGTCTCCTGTGTAGCCAGGATCAACAACGGCGACCTCAGATTGACAATAAGCGATGAAGCTTATTGACGTCCCGGGGGGGAAACTATAGCTGTCTTGGAACTCACAACGAATTTATTCAGTAAGAAGATAGTTGGAGTAAAGTATTGAGAGGACTTATTGTTATCTATGAATGAGCCTAATTGGAATGGGCTAGCGTACTATTTATGTTCAATTGCGAAAAGTAATCGTCTGCTATGCGCCCAAACCGCTGGCCCGAATTCTCGCGAACCGTAACACTGGCACGAAAGCAGGTAGGTAATAGTTGGTTGCGGGTGATTGGCAAATTGCCAACCCTAAGCCACAGTGGAAAAGGAGCAGTAGATCAATTTGTCTGTGAAATCGACCACTCTTAGTAACATTTCTTTTTATATTAGTTCAGTCAGTGTGCGCAATAATTAATTGGATATCGTTTGAACTGAGATCTTTATTTAATAAAACTCTTTTTGATGTCAAATATTTTCATCCAAATAGGCCTATTACCAGCTCATTCGAATCGTCACAATTTTCTCCTACCACTACTAGATCATTATATATTTATTATTATTATTATTTTGACAAATCACACTGATTGAGCTAGCCCCAAAGTAAGTTCGAGACAGTGTTATGGGATACTAACTCAAAGATACTATATTTTATAACAAATACATTTATATCAGTATTTTATTTTATCATCCGACCGGGATTCGAACCCGCGACCTCGTGGCGGTCCGGCATGGTAACCATTACGCCACGAAGGTCGTCAAATCTATTATTGGTTATACTAAAAAATTTAACGAAATCTATACATTTAAAATGTTTTGTCCTGAATTACTGACCGATCAATGACGTAGCACAGCCAACCGCTAATCATAGAGATCCGATGTGAAAGGATTTTTTGAAACTCTCAATATTATACCTAGAAAATATCCAGATCAATACAATCATGTGCGTGAACATCACTATCGTTAAATATTTGTTTGGAACGGGATTCGAATGCACGATGCAAAGTAGAACTATGCGGAGCAGTATAATGAATATAACATACTTTTAATTTTATCTATGACGAGAGTGGCGGATATCTACCTACAGCTGAAAGTTGGATTGTTCCACACAAAATTCCGAGGAAATGCGCTGGAAATACTTGTTTACAGCTACAACATTTATTAGTTTTCCAAAGTTAGTTACTATTTTATTCTAGAAGCGCGTGACTTTGCTTAGACTTCACTGTTCTCTTCATCATAGCTATGGCTATATACGTACGTTCTTATGAGTCAGTTATGATGGCGTCGCTGTGTGTCGCATTCTAAACGAACACGCAAAGTTAAGCGACGTCGACCACTAGCCACGGTTTGGATGGGTTTCGTTATCTCGAGCTTCTCCGTGCTACGAGGGGGATCGTTAAGCCGTCGGTCCCGGCTGTTGCCGATGTATGACAGTCGTTAAACCAAGTCGTTCAATTCGCAATGGAGCAGCGTGGCAGAGTACGATCTGATCCCCCCTTCGATTGAAGGGAGACCCGTATCCCTGAAGTGGGATAGTTAATGGTTACTATGGATGTTGTTATGGGTATTGATTTCATGTTTTAAAAACTATCAGAAAGACTTTTGAAAACCCTGATGATTGAGTATAACCCTAAAGAATTTTGGATTCAATTGGAAAAAAAGTCGCCCAGGATCCATTGAGGTACCAAGCAATGGAGCCAAGTGGAGTGAGGGTATATTATTACTGTATAATGTAAATGGCGATCGTTGAGTGACCTTGTGTGTCATAATAATTTCTTTATAATGGATTTTTTAAAGAAATAAATACTTATCGTTTTAATATTATTTGATTCCTTGTGAATTAGTTATAACATCTGCTGGCCTTGCGAATTCTTTAAAGTACCTGAAATTAATACAACGCGAATGGTTTTTTTCTGTGGCGAAATGTTTTTTTTTTTTTGTATTTTTATTTTTATATTTTGTTTTCTATTTAACGCAAACGCCATCTTGTCTATCTATCTATTTATTTTTTTTTTTTTTTTTTTTTTAATAGCCATGTATGTCCCACTGCTGGGCAAAAGCCTCCCCTTTCTCCCTCCACACGTCCCTGTCCAGAGCTGACACGAACCAGTCCCTATCAAAGGTCCCGATGTCATCCGACCATCTCATCCTTGGTCTGCCCTTCTTTCGGTGCCCGTCTATTTATTTATGAATACAAAATTGGTCGTTTATCATACTAATAGAAGAGTGTGTTTGTGTCTCTTATTTTCACGTGGAATGGAACAGAAGGATTGGCTATTGTTACAGGGAAGTTTTGACCGCCCTTTGGCACCAGAGAGCGCAGGTTCGATTCCCGCTCGGTGCAAACAGTTATTAACGGCATTTGTGTTTGTCTCGAGTCTGGGTGTTTACTAAGTGTACATTTACAACTATATATCCATTGTGGCACCCACAAGCAGGTTTAGCCAAGCTTACTAGCCAGATAGCGCTGTGCGATTTGTGTAGAAACTATTTTTTTTATGCCACAAACTTGGAAAACAGGCATACGGCACGCTTGATGGTAAGCATCACCGTAGCCTATAGACGCTTGCAGTACCGGTAGACGCTTGCAATAATACTCGCGCGTTGCCAACCCTCCTAACCGTCAAGTGGAGCTCTGAAGACCTCACTCATCGTAGAAACACAATATGGCCGAGACCAATGCTATTTGGCTACGATTTTTTGTAAGGCGGAGGTCCTTCCCCAGACGGGTTGCTCCGATTTGAGCGAATTATTCGCTGTGCCCTACCTCTCTAAAAACCTCAAGTGACTGGGTAAAAGTACTTAAAACAAATAACAATCACAATTCATTATTTCACGAAGCTGCGGGTAACGTTAGTTAATATATAAAAGAAAGAAAGAGGCATATGTGCACGTCACTCCATTACCATATATGGCGTTATTTGGTCATGCGGTTATCTATGTTGATTAGCTTGAAATATAACAGATATGTAACTAATTATGGAATTTTATCGGCGTCATACTTGATAACGGATAAGTGAAAGTGTTACTGATTTTAAAACTATGTAAATATAATGATTTATGAATTAACAGTGACGAATTTATTGCCCGTAAACCTTTCTAACCTATCCAAGTTAGAAAATTTGCTTTTTTTGGGATTCTAAAAGAATCAGTGTGCGATTTTTTGAATTCCATCATTATTCTGAATTTGCTAATAGCTGGCGAAGTTGTAACCACCACTATCATCACTAGATATTTAGCCGTAAAATGAAAATGTCCCACGATTGGGAATAATATGTAATGAATGGCGACAGAGCATGAGCGAAAACTCATAAATATAAACCCACCTTTAACATCTTGGCCGGCAAACGGGCAAGTCATGTCATGAGTGTGCTGTCGCTAATGCGTTACTCACCTCGTGCGCGTCTTTCGCCAAGCGATTTGTGTATATCTGTATCGACTGTCTATACATTTTGTTTGTGGATCTGTTTGTAATGTCGAAATAACTTTGTGTATTAATAAGTTATGTATACCAAAAAATATGTGCTTATATTTTATTGTTTTGGGATATCTGAATTATAATAAAACTCAGGACTTGCGACTTGACTCGGGATTACTATTGATAAATGGAAATTCGGTTAAATCCCTGAAAGTAATATTTACTAAAACATGTAAAACTTGAATCGTATTTACGCCCCTGAATACACTATACGATGTGTCGCACTGTAAACGAACACGCAAGTCAAGGAATGTCGACCCTAGCCAGTATTTGAATTGGTTTTGTTATTTCGAGCTTCTCCGTGCCTCGGAGTGCACGTTAAGCCAGTCGGCTGTTGTCGATGAATGTTAGTCGGTGGCTTCGAAAACATTGGCCCCTGCCAATCCGCATTCGAGCAGCGTGACAGAGTACGCCCTAATCCCCTACGAGTTAATGGAGACCCATATACCTTGGTAGCATGATTGATATGGTGATATGTTATTAAAAAATACAATTCAAATTTTCAGGCTAAGTTGGCGAGCTCGTGGAAGGCGCAAGCGTTATTTAAAAAGTTTGACGCTCGTGCGAATCACAAGGTGTACGCCAAAGGGCGGGCGTGCGCTCACACGCGCATGCTCATCATCGGCGCCGGGCCGTGCGGGCTGCGCGCAGCCATCGAGGGCCAGTTGCTGGGAGCCAAAGTGGTGAGATACCTTTACTTCTTTGCGTAGGAGCTCGTCCCAATTCGTCGTGAGTCCCAAGACACCTGTAATTTCTCCCCCGAGATGTCAATAAGCTTCATTGCTTATTGCCAATCTGAGGTCGCCGTTGTTGATCCGGGCTATACCAGAAGACACAGAGCGGTGGGCTTGTCCCGAAACTGGTCTCATCCGATCAAAATATGTAATTTCGAGGTCTGAGTTATTCGGCTTATAGCACGAAAAAGTTAGCACCATTTCGGTTTTACCATATTTTTTGTCATCTACTCACACGCACGTACAAAACACAGTCAATTTGACGTTTTAAAAAGGCTATGTAACTGAATTTACATGTTACCTCAGATTCAAATAGCCGTGCGAATTAACGACAAAAAAAAGATAAAATCTAATGTTTTCAACGCGTTCAAGTTTTTTTTTGTGCGAGATGTCGAATAACTAGGTATATGCAGCCTTAAGTACTGATAAATAAATATATAGGGACAAATCACACAGATTGAGCTAGCCTCAAAATAAGTTCGAAACTTGTGAAAAGGAATAGTTACTATTCCATAACACAAGTCAACGATACTATATTTTATAACAAATACATAAATAGATAAACATCCAACACCCAGGCCAATCTGTTTTTATCATGACCCGACCAGGATTCAAACCCGGGACCTCTTGGGTGGCGGGCCGGCATGGTAACCATTACGCCACAGAGGTCGCCTGAGATACCTATCATGAATATAATAATAAATTTATTTATTTTCTACAGGTTGTGATTGAAAAGCGCGATCGGATGTCTCGCAACAATGTCTTGCATTTATGGCCTTTCGTCATTCAGGACCTGAGGGCGCTTGGGGCGAAGAAATTCTTTGGCAAGTTCTGCGCTGGCGCCATAGATCACATTAGTATTAGACAGCTACAGTGTATATTGCTGAAGGTAAGCAGAAATAAATTCTCATCTATCTAAGCGCGGGGTAGATTGTAGCTCGGAGCAAACATTTATGTGGTGGCATTTATTATTTCAATTTGTATCTAGATTTAAGGTTTAATAAGGTGAACATGTGAATATCGTTTTAAGTGTGCTACAGCTAAGACAAATGTTTATTTATTCATTCATTCATTTCTGTTTGTTCTCGAGTCTGGGTGTTTTCAATGTATTGCAATAATATATCCGTTGTCTGGTACCCATAACACAGGCAGGCGAACCCTGGCTTACTTTGGGACCAGGTGGCGCCGTGTCCATTGTGTACAATTTATTTATTTATATCCCTTCGACTCTCTCATTCATTGTATAAGACATGGCGGTATATTTCACGACAATATTCTGTGAGAGGGTAGCGCTGCCCCGGTCGCATGTGAGGGAACAAGTTAAGTTTATTTATTATTTGTTTTATCTACAGGTTGCTCTTCTATTAGGCGTTGAATTTCACGAAGGCGTCAGCTTCGAAGAATTGCTCGAGCCGACGGATACAGATAATTCCGAAAGTAAGTTAAATACATTACGTTATAATTCAAATTCAAAACTTTAATCAGAGAATAGGTTTACACAAACACGTTCTCAGTAATAAATAATTTCGGGACAAGTCGACCACACATTCCCACCACTGTGTCTCCTGTGTAGCCAGGATCAACAACGGCGACCTCAGATAGACAATAAGCAATGAAGCTTATTGACGTCCCGGGGAAGAAAACTACAGCTGTCTTGGAACTCACAACGAATTTAATCTGAAAGAAGATAGTCGGAGTAGGAAGTATTTATAGGACTTTCCTCCTTAACAACTACGTGAGAGACAGCAATTTGAAGCAAAAGGCATAATAAATGATTTGTATAAATTAATCTACTCTATAAACTACTACCATTTCGGAAACAAAAGCAAAATGACCACTGGTAAAAAGAAATGGCGAAAGAAAACCAGTTACGGCCTTTTTTGTCATTTAAAAATAAATCGTACTTTTTCTTTTTTAACATACAATTTAAAACTAGGTACAACATTACGTACCCGGAATGTCAACAAAATCTAAAATGCTAATCTGTGTTAAAGATAGGAGCCGACCGTCCGCAAGGCAGCAACCGTTCTCGTATATTTTCGATTGACGTGAGAGTCGGCCTGCCAGCCTCGATGGATTTGGTCGAATGAATTGACTGGCTTTTCACGACAAGTTTCAGCATTTAGACGACCTCCGTGGCGTAATGGTTACCACGCTAGACCGCCACCCAGGACGTTCCGGGTTCGAATCCCGGTCGTGATGAAAAACGAACTTTTTCTGAGTGGCCTCTGGTCTTGGATGTTTTTCTATATATGTATTTGTTATAAAATATAGTATCGTTGAGTTAGTATCCCATAACACAAGTTTCGAATTTACTTTGGGGCCAGCTCGATCTGTGTGATTTGTCCCTATATATTTATATTTATTTATTTATTTCACCTTCGCAAGGGGGCCAGGGATTCCTTTCATTTAGATACTCGTTGATAGTATAGTACGCTTTGCTGGTTAAGAATTTTTTTACATTTAATTTAAATCTATTATTGGGCAAGTTTTTAATATATTCTGGAATTTTATTATGCATATGCAAACTTTGGATCATAAATGACTTGCCTGCTTTCCTAAGCCTGAATTTAGGAACAGCTAATTTATTTCTGTTACGCGTATTGAAATTATGAATATCGGTCACCTGGTTATAGTCATGAATGTTTTTACGAACAAACATGATGCTGTCAAGAATGCATTGTGATGCCACCGTGAGAATATTAGTGCTATATTATTATAGGTAAAATGTATATAATCAAATTAGACGGCCCGATGGTGCGTTGGTAGTGACCCAACATTCGGCACCAGATGGCGCGGGTTGGGTCCCACGGGGCAAATATTTATGTGATGGAATTTGTGTCTCACTTGATGATAAGCAAATACCACTGCCCAAGGAAATCCACGACTACTTGATCGTGGATACGTTGCCCACTTAGGAAGGAACGAAAAAGGGAGTAGGAAACAGGAGGTGTATTAGGTTCCTGCCATCTCACTCATCGTAAGGAAGAAACCGCATATCACAGCTATTTTAAGTCGATATTCTGTGAGAGGGTGGTACTGCCCTGATCGCGCCAGCACATTTACGAGCCATTACCAGAGTGCTTAGTACGAGTTTTTTGATCACATTCGAACGTGTTAACGTTTACAAGCCGACTAAATTGAAAAAAGAATTTCATATTGTCAATTTACTAGACGTGTGTTACATATCCAAATTTGCCTGGTTACTCACTTCAAAATGTGAGCAAGTAAGACACATAATTTTGATATGTAACACGCGTCTTATAAATTCGTAACATGAGAATTCTTCTCTATTTGGTCGGTTTATTTACGTTGACATGATCGAATGTGACCAAAAAACTCGTACTTAGCACTCAGTTCACAGTGGTGGTTAGGCTAAAACTGATGATTGTTAAGTAGGAGTACTTAATTTTTTCTATGTTTCAGCTTTAGGGTGGCGGGCGCGAGTCTCGCCTGCAGACCATCCAGTGTCGCTTTACGAGTTTGACGCGCTGGTGGGAGCTGATGGTAAACGCAACACGCTCCAGGGCTTCAAGCGTAAAGAGTTCCGTGGCAAGTTGGCCATGGCCATCACGGCCAACTTCATCAATAGGCACACAGAGCAGGAGGCCTCGGTGAGAAATTTATGCCTTTCTACCTTTTGTTATAATTTTTAAGGGAACTGGAAACAAAAGAGCTTAAAAAATATAATAATAAAGATTACGCACGACAGGACAATGAATCAAAGACAATGAAGAATAATAAAAGACCGAAAACAATCAGTATCAACAAATCAACAAATAGTAGCGAATTTTGGCATATTTGTACTGATGGGGGGGGGGTAGACATATGGGCTACCATTTACGAGATTTTCACGAAAAACTAAAACACGGGACCTTTAAACCCCCCCTCCCTCCGTCGCTCCACCCCCACCCATTAGTACTTTTAGTATATTGTTTAAAACACAATTTCCTACAAATATGCCAAAATTCGCTACTACAAGAATTTTCTCTCCTTAGATTCCTTCGTTTGGCGGACTAAATATAAAAAAACTAGGAAAAATAATAAAGTATTAAAAAGTATTTATTTCCAGATGGCTAGTCCATAACACACTTGATTAATTGTCGTGTTTATAAACAAAAGATAAATATAATTTAATTTAAAACTTTCGCGTTTGTTGCATTATTATAAAATAATAATAAAATAGGAATTAACGCGATCATGGCACGTTAATTATCATATTATTATTACTCTATAAAGCGAATTTATTTATTGATTCAGATAATTACGTGTTTGCATGAGCAGCGATCTCTTGCATTTAATTATTTTGTATTCGATTTTGACTATAAATAACTAAAATACACTTGCAAAAATAATAATGAAAGAGAGGACGCACAGTACAGATAGCATAACATTTTATTTGTATTGTTCAACAGGTGCCAGAAATAAGTGGGGTAGCGTTCATATTTAATCAGAAATTCTTCAAAGAACTATACGAGGAAACTGGTATTGACTTGGAAAACATAGTTTACTATAAGGACGACACACATTACTTCGTTATGACGGCGAAGAAACACAGTTTACTTGACAAAGGCGTTCTTCTCAACGTAAGTATAGTCGTAAAACTTTACACTCATTTCTGACTTATGAATAAAATGAATAAATTCTTCTAAGTTCACACAGCGCCACCTGGTGCTCAAGTAAGGCTTCACCTGCTTGTGTTTGGATACCAGACGACGGATATATTATTGTAAATATATACTTATAATACATAGAAAACATCGAGTATCGAGACAACAACAATGCCATCACATAAACCCGCTCCTCTAGAGCTGAAGGTAGGGTCAGTCAGCGGACTGGCAAATTTGAAAAAAAAAATGTTATGTACAGCCCGGCGCCCAGCCCCCTTACTCTTGAAGATAATTCCGCACGATCGCCCTTTGAATTGTTAATTTAGATACTCTTTACAGCTAAACTAGCGTTAACTAAATACTAAACTAATTGAAATCGGATTGTATGCTAACCAAATAGGTAGTAAAGTATAAAATTTCAATAGTACAAATTAGGATTTGTTGGTAATTTTGCATTTGAAATTATACAGAATTGAAATTAAAATCGCGATTGCTATGCAGAGTAACCTAGCAGGGCATGTCACAGCAGAATATCATGTGGCTACGTTTAAAATGATATGTTTTTTGCAGGATTTTACGGAGGTGTCTCGCCTCCTCAGCGTTGAGAATGTAAATCGGGACGCTTTAATGCGTTATGCGCAAGAAGCGGCGAGGTTCTCAACAGACGGTCGTCTGCCACTACGGGACTTCGCCCTGAACCACTACGGTGAACCTGACGTCGCTTTGTTTGATTTCACGTCTATGTACGCTGCGGAGAATGCCAGTATGGTGAGCACTTATTCCGGATTCTTTGTATATAGCAAATTTGCTAAGATGACTTAATCATAATAATATTTGAGAACTACAATCTTATAATTTTTACAAATGCCTAATTTTACAAGTCATTGAATCGCGTTATTAGATAAATAAATAATAAATTGATACAACCGTCCGCTCCAGGCGTCTCGTAAAAGTGTTCTTCTTACACAATGGATGCCTTGGTGTAAATTGCGACATTAGCGACCCCAACTTAAATATAAAGTCCCCCCAACAAAATATTTATATAGTTCAGCAAAATAGGCTAGGGATCGTTAAGCTGTTAAGCTCGAGATCACGAATCCTAATATTATACAACCATTAGTGTGACATCTCGTCTTAAATTACAGGCGTTATTATATTGTTTATTGTTGGAGATTTCATCGCTCTGAATAAACCTACTGGTTTCGTAATCCTGGCTGTCTCTTTTTTTAAATTAAGATATAATGACTATTGACATTGTTGATTTTGGTGTCGATTTTTACTCTTGTGTTGAATCTCTGCTAATACATATGTAAAGTGTGGGATTCGGGCGTCCACACTTTATAGGAGTGGCAAATAAAATATACTTTAAAACTTTTCTTATAAACCACTAAACTAATACAAAAGTTAACATAAACATTCTGGGCACTTAATATTTTGTATATAAATATGTGGTTTATTTAATTTATAAAATTTCTAAATCCCAATAGGTATACGAGCGTCATGGCCGCCGCCTGCTATGTCAGTTGGTCGGCGACAGCTTGCTCGAGCCGTTTTGGCCGACTGGGTCGGGCTGTGCTCGCGGCTTCCTATCAGCCCTTGACGCCGCCTGGGCGATCAAGGCGTGGGGGCAGCCAGCGCCTACGCCACATGCATTGGAAGTTATTGCAGAGAGGGAATCCATATATCGGTTACTGGGTGAGAATAGTTTTTTATTATTATTTATTACTAACTGACCCGGCGAACTTCATACCGCCTCAGCGTAGCTTTATTACACTTTTTTTTTTCAATCTTTCTGTCCCATTTTCTTAATATTTATTTCCGTAAGAAACTTCTACAGAGTATTAGAAAAAAAAACAGCCAAATAGGTCTTGCCGTTCTCAAATTATGGCGTGAGAACGGGAAACGGGATTCATTTTTATATATGTACATATTTTTATATACGTGAATGTTCATATCTATCCAGCAAGAAACATAATTTGGGGAATAAAGTGCGTCCATCCAAACCAACTTCACATACACTCATAAACAAGTGGAATAATTTGTTTTACAGCCCAAACGACACCTGAGAATCTTCATCGTGATTTCGGTGCGTACACCTTGGACCCTGGGACCAGGTATCCGAACCTGAACCGGGCGGCCGTCACCCCCCACCGGGTCACCTCGTTCTATAACTCCGACGAACCCCTGCCCTTGGACGCCGTACCCACTCCCAGGAAGCGCAGGAGAGGTGAGTATATCCATACTTTATGGTATATTATAAAATCATTGTTAAAAAATATAAATTGAAAGACAAAAAAGGCCGTAAATGGGTTTCTTTAGCCATTACTTTTCCCAGTGGTAATTTTACTTTGTTTCCATAATTTTGGTAGTTAGCTTATTTATTTAATAGAGAATAACAATATGTACTACATGACCATGCAAGTTAAGAAATGTCGACTATAGCCAGTGTTTGGATGGGTTTCGTTATCTCGAACTTCTGCGTGCTTCGGAGGGCACGTTAAGCCGTTCCGGTTGCTGTCGATGAATGACAGTTGTTAAGCCTGAGACTAGATTTTAACTGCTTTCGTTATGAGAATAGGCCCGCTGACTTGTATATATATGTTTGGGTATATTAATATTTAATTATGAATATTTACAGAGTCTGATATACCCGATGAGGTCCTCTTATCCTGGGTGGGGTGGCAGGAGCCTGGGCTACGTGCGGCCGCAGCTCCGCCCGCTTTGTCCGCGTTGCTACGTCGCTACAGACCCGATTTGCTACCTACTAATGCGTCACCTCGAGCGGTATACAATGTACTGCAACACGAGTTTGGTGAGTTTTTTTACTTTTATTTATTAAAGGTTTGCCAACTGGTATACATCTAATAACAGGCAACAATTTAAGAACTATGGAAATAAAATAGGCTGTAGACCCAATTATACATAAAAAAACATCCAAACCAAACCAAACATACATGTTCATGTAACTACAGTTCGAAGTGGTGTTGTCTGACAGTAAGAGCAATAGCACGCCGTATTGTAAAGGCGCAGACGACGCGCGTAATAAGGGACGAAGGGAGGCAGAGATGGGGTCTGACTGTACAGCTGACGAGTAGCAGCTACGCATCTGTAATTGTTGTATCTACGCGTAAACGAGCAGTAGATGTGCGTTTCACGATGACTCCGTGTGCTTAGCTTATAAGATTGCGTTAAAGGTGGTACGTTTCAATACAAATTGCATCTCAATTTTCGTGAAAATTGGTTTGGCGACAGCAAATACATAAAACATATATACTGAATAATCATCATATAAATTATAAATATTGGCTCTTCTCATTATGAATGTGCATAATGCACGTTTATAGGGAAAAAGATGCATCGTGGACATTCATAATAAGAAGATCTAATATTTATAATTTATTTGATAATTATTCAGTAGATATATTGTATTTGTTGTCGCCAAATCAATTTTCACGAAAATTCTATCAATGTTTGAGATGCAATTCGTAAAAAACACCAAAAAATTTTAATTTCCTGCGCGGAAGTCGCTCTCTCACGGGTCGGCAAGGTTTCGGTGCGGTGTGTATGCAGCAAATGCTTTACGGGCTAGTCTCGCACACTGCGTCTGCATGCTGACTGCATTTTGTTTATTATGTTGTGAAGAGTCGAAGAGCAAACATGTCGTCTTGTGATTCATCAAGCGATGAAGATATTGTTGTAATATACAATTATTTGCGAATAAAATAAATAAAAAAAAGGAAATATTGGGTGCACCCATATATTCAACGCAACTACATTAGTAGATTATTTGTAGCAGCAAAAGAATTACAGGAAAATGACGAAAAATTCAAGTCAATGTATAGAATGTCAAGAACTTCTTTTATAGAGCTAGTCAGCCTCGTTGAAATCACGTTCTACCATTTTGCGCGGGAAACACAATCGGCACGCGGTCTGCAAATGTCGAGCTTTGATTGGATGATGATGTTGCATGGCCGCATGTCGAACGCATACCGCATCGCGCCGATGTCACACCGACCCGTGTGCCAGCGAGATATTAAAGGTATGGCGCAGCAACCGATCGACATGTTGCACGCATACCGAGCACGTTTTTTGCCGCTTGCTTGCAGACCCGTGAGAGAGCGACTTAAACCTCGCTTGAACCGGGTCATCTTCCCGTCCTCTGCGCGTTTAAAATAGCGCGTGAAATAGTTAATGAGTTAAAAGGAGATCAAAAGTGGCTCTAAATAGTTCATGTAATATTCCACACGGTGCTGCTCGCTAATTCCGCTTGCTTGAACTTAGATTGACACGGTACGTTAAATATATTAATTGTTAAATTGTGATATTTTCGACTTATATATTGGTATTATGTTTTAGGCATCGGGCCGATGTCGACGAGCGGTTCGATGCGCGACGTCGCCGACGCCAAAGTGCGCTCGTACTTGGCGCGAGTGTACACCGCGTTCAAGGGCGAAGTACCACATGTCCATCACCAGAGTGATGTCTTCGACCAGGTATCCTGTCTTTGCCATAAGGGCAGGTGTTAAGGACCATTATTAAGACCTTATTTTATTTTCACAGTTTTCATTTTCTAAGGCGTGTTTAATAAAGAAAATTATTGTCATAAAATATTTTAAAAAATTCTTGCCTGAGTGCGGCGTTCGGTCTCCTTCGTTAAGAATTCATCCCAAGAGCAAGTAAACGAAAAAAATAAGCCCGTGTCACTCAGATCACTCTCATAACACAGATGTACAGTCAAGGTCAAAGATAAATAGACACCACAAGTTGCCACAAAATGTAACCTTCTAAATTACTATAGATATGTAAACATGCAAAACTACAAAAATAAGTATCCAACAATTTGAACATTACTTGGTAAACAGACAAGTGCAATAATATGTATCCATAGTTACTTCATTAACTTAGAGACAACTACATAATCATAAATAAGTAATATGCCACATGAAAAAATGTGTGAATTGCCGAAAGTGCCACAAGTTCTAAACAGTCATAATTACAATGTAATAAATACTACAAAGCTTTCTATTTCAAAGCCGTGAAATATTATTATTTTTGAATTGTTTTATATTCTATTTGAACAGTTTCAGTAGTTTGTCAATACAAGGAAGATAGTTCTATCTTCCTGTACTACTGTTCAGTCATGTATCGAATAAGTGAGCATTTAAAACATAAAATTGTTACTTTATGTGAGGATGGAGTATCTGTTTCAGACATTGCCGATGAACTGGATTAATATCCATTATTTAATGGGGTTAATACCAAATTTGTGGGGTCTGATGGTACAAAACTGGGATACATCAGTAGCGAGGACTCAAATTAAAAAAATCACGTCCATGAGATTTGTTTGGAATTCATTTATAGGCATGGAAATATAGTTTACGCTTGGTAAACTCAATGCGGGACCGGCTAGAAGCTGTTATTGCAGACGAAGGTAGTGAAGGTAATGATAGGTAACATAATTTTGAATAAAAGGATACGACTTTTTGTTTTATAATTAAACAAACTTAGTTATTAAACCTTTAACTTTTTGTACCGGTATTTTATTTCGCAGTTATAAATCGTAACGATTAGATTTCGTAGTGTGCGCTTAGCCTTACTTAAAAACGATGAAAAACGGCGGTGAATTATTTTGCTGTTTACGTAAAGTGAAAGGGACAAAAATCAATGACTTTTCGGTGATTGTCAAAATTCAAATTTTGAAGTTATTAGTATTGATAGTCGAATTTAATGTTTACACATTTATGTATCCTATAATGAATACATAAATTTGTGTTTTTGATTTACATAATTATGTTTCTAATATTGTGTACATTTTACTTACATTTACAAGAATACAATTTTATGGGTCTCTAAATGAGTATTTATATACTGTCATATCACTTGTATCTATATCATTGACCGTGACTATACAAGGATGTTCATGAACGTGAGTGAAGTTTGTAGGAGGGCGTTACGGTGGCATATTTTCATACATTTTGCAAAGGCGAACTGTCAAAAAGTGACATGCAATATGAACGGGAGTTGTAGTTCCAATTTCGGCCACGTTCATATGGACCCTTGTAGGTCTGTAATCATTTATTTAGCCAGATTAAACTACGATTATTCATTCCAGTCAGTAAAATGACAAGTGCCATTGTCACTGAACACTGTCCTGCAACACTGGAAATGTCATTTTACTGACTGGAATTAATAATCGTACTTTACACAATATTTTCATGAGTCAGTTACATTGGTGAATGTATTCAAACCGCTTGAAGACGTGCTAGTACATTATAGTAGGCATTTTTGTTACTGTATTCTATAACAGTTTCTCAATACCCAGTGAGAAACTCACTCAATTTTTCTTAAATATAATTCGATTATATATATAATGGCACATTTTTATTAGATATATTTAAAAATATATGTCTTTCTCTTCATACATAAAATACACATTTATACACATGTAAGCCCAATAATAATGCTTCACTAACAGAGGGTTACTTCCCACCACTTGGAGAAAATCCAGGATTGTACCAGTTTTTAAGAAGAAGATAAGAAAGGTGTTAAAAAGTAGAGACCGATAGCTATTCTCTCATGTCCATCTAAAACTTTTGAATCACTACCCTCTCGTTAGTCGCCACTTGGAACGTTTTATTACGTGTGACCAACATGGATTTAGAAACGGCTACTCCGTGCAAACTAATTTAACGGATTTCGTTGGCATGCGAAATGGACCAGGGACACCAGGTTGACTCTGTGTACACAGATTTTAGTAGTGCATTTGACAAAGTAGATCATCTACATCTTGTTCGAAAACTGCAAGCATACGGTATTCACGGCTCACTTTTGACCTGGTTCAGGTCGTATCTAGCTGATAGGTCGCAGTCTGTTGTGGTTAAGTAAGGGCTACGAATCACGCATTCGTGGCTAAATCAGGCGTGCCGCAGGGTTCTCACCTGGGCCCACTGCTGTTTCTGGTCTATGTCAATGACAACAGCTTGCATTGCATATTGCAATTATGCACTTTTTGCAGATGATCTCAAACTATACATGAAAGTTGATTCAGACAATGATGTAGCCTTAATCCAGAAGGATCTCAGTAGCATAGAGGAATGGTGCAGATCTTATTGTATGGTGCTCAATGCAAAAAAAATGTAGTTTCATACGATATACTAGACGATTGAACCCAGTCACCTCCTCCTATTATATTATTAACAAGGTGCTGGCCAAACAGGTTGAGATCCGGGACGGGATTATTGTCGATAATAAGTTGAAATTTACAGCACACGTAAATTCTGTTATAAAAAAAGCACCACAGATGCTCGCTGTTATCAAAAGGAATTCTAGATCTTTTCGCCCGGAAACTAAGCTTGCATTATTTAACTCTCTAGGTCGAAGTCACCTAGAGTACGCTTCGGTCATCTGGAATCCTTCCTATACCATACACTCTCAACTCATAGAGACTATACAGCGCAGTTTTACCAGACATCTGGCTTTTATATCCTCAGGTATATCGCACAGATCGTCATACGACCAACGCCTGGATCTCTTTAAAATGGTTTCCTTGCGTAATCGACGTATCTGGATTTTATGTATCTCCCTAAATGCATCAACGGTGCTATAAAACCGGAAAAAAATATCAATCGAATCAGTCTAGCTGTATCACATAACATGTCCAGAAAAGCCACAAGTAAAACGTTTTTAGTTCCCGCGTCACGCACTAATGTCCTCAAACATTCTCCCTTGCCTCGCATTTCTGCCGCCTATAATGATATTACTGCTTCTCAGTCAGATTTAGATTTTCTATTCCCAATATAAATTTAGATATAAAATTGTTAAGTCTTTTTGATTACCTACAACTTATTTCATGTTTTTTTTTAAATTTTTGTTTGGTCTCTGTAATAATTTTATCTCTACGATTGAGTGTTAACCTGTAATTTGTGTAATATAAGATTGATACCCTTATCTGCTTGTTTATAAAATGTTTCTATGTATATGCTGTTGGTTAGCCATAACAATAAATTAAATCATATATTTCCTCAGATTAAACAAAATCAACAGAAGGAGAAACATATCAGAAATTCAACGGAACATTCCGTTTCTGTTTATACGAGTGAGTACACAATTTTATTTTATTTTGTACCAATGTAATTTTCTAATCTACGTATCTACAAAAGTAATATGTATTATTTACATACATTTCGTAGTACGTTTCTTACTAAAATATTGTTAACTAGCTTTTTTGTCTGCGACTTCGTCCGCGTGAAGTCCCGGACCCGTTCCCGTGGGAAACACATTGAATTTCGGGAAAAGCTATAGCCTATGTCACTCCCTGTTAATGTAGCTTTCTATTGGTGAAATAATTTTTGAAATCGGTCCAGTAGTTTGCCTTTTGAATTCAAACAAACAAACAATCAAATCTTTCCTCTTTATAATATTAGTATAGATTACACCCAATTGAATTTTAACATTAGACTTAAAGTTTAGAGAAAAGAATGAACACGCGAGTTAAATAAATAAAATGTTATCGCTTTAGTACCTTGTGCCATCGTTAATATGTTTACTCAAAAGTCAGTCAAGCGTCTGTAACAGTCTGTAAAAGTTTAAAGTACTTAACGAATATTTTTTCGCTTTAGACGCTGCGGACGCCGAAAAGTCTCACTCGAGCTGCAGAAAGAAGCGTCGTTCGGTGCGCACCCCACAAGTAAGTACCGATTCTGCCGAGTACATCCGCAGGAAGATTGGCAAGCTCGAGCTCGATGACATTACCCAGCTGGCTAGGCTCATAGAGGGCCATGACTCTGCAGACCCCGATGCACAGGCTCAACGACAGCTGGACCTTCGTGACCAGATCCTCGCGCTTCTGGACCCCGAAGAAGCCCCTGACCCTGCCGTACTCAGGGATTCCCTCGCGCAGCTCCTTCAGGGACCCGCCAAAACGACCCTCAAAGACAACTCCAAAGTTTCCAACTATTTCCAGGGTACAAACCCAGAAAAACCAGTGAAACCCTCTCGTAGACTAAAAGGCCTGGACGCGTCCACTGTCAAAGTTCCAGATTTCTCTGATATCTTTCAGGATGACTCTGCCGACACTGACGCTACTCTAGTCAACGTTGAGAGTAAAGTGAAAGCATTTAATAAGAAAGATTTCGTTAAGTCTTCCAGCACTAGCCCCAAGAAGTTTGTTAGGTCGTCTTCGACAGAGGTCGCCTACCCGCCGAAAGGTCGTCGTCTCTCCGACGTATTGGATATACAGAAGAGAAGGCACTCGCAGAGTCCCGATGTGTCGACGCATGGCCGATCTAATTCTATCGGTGCCCCAGAGATGGTCCATAACACGAAGCGGATAGCCCAGTTATTCGAAAACAACAAGCGCAGGCACACGCCTAGCCCCGAATCGCGTACCGGTCGATCGGGGTCGGTAGGCACTCCGCAGATGGCGCTTCGGATGCAGAGAATGGCCGAGATCATAGAAGGGAAACGCCGGACCACCCCTAGCCCGGAACGCGGCATGAACAGAGCAGAGTCCATTGGTAATCCAGAAATGGCTCTGCGGAGACAACGAGTCGCCGACCTTATACAGGGTCACAAAGCTAAAGAGCAGGAGTCGCCGCAGCGCAGGAATTCTGGTGACAACATGATGGCGTTCAGGATGCAGAGGGTCTCAGAGATGATCCAACGCAAGAATGCAGAGGCGAAGCGCGGCAAAGGTGGCGGACGAAGGCGTGCAGCGCGAGACATCATGCGGCAACGCTTCGAAAAGAGCCTGCAAATGCTGGCGGCCGAGCCGCGCGCCGAGTTCGCCTCGGCCGACCTGGAGCACGACGTCGGCCTGCAGCAGTACCGGGCCAGCGCGCCGCAGTTCGGCGACCGCGTCCGCAAGCTTGAACACAAGCTGCAACACTACGTGAGACACGTTTGACTCGTGTGTGCATGGACTAACCGATCGACGGTAGTGCCACTTATGCACGCCTTGCCTTAACAAATAGACCTGTGACGAGTGTTTCATAACGTGTGTGCATGATCATCAATAAATGTCGACATAACGGCCACCCCTAATGTTTTATTTTCACTGTGTTCGACTAACATGTTTGTTTTATTAAAGGACAGCGGGACGAGGGTACGTAGTGATGTGACATCGGGGGCGATTTGTATATTGTTGTCTGACGTCAGATGTATATAATGTATTATAATGTCGCTTCCCCAAGTTATTATGATTTCGTCCGTCTTTTGCACCTGCCCAAAATCACGGAGAAACTAAAGGTTGTCACGCGTTCATAAACAACACTATTCTGAACTACTTTCACATTTATATTTTACAATCGAAAGTTATGTTCAAAATGGTGATTTCCTTTTTATATTGCCAAACGCCAAAACACTTAATAGGACGGATGAAATCTCCTCAAAATTATTTACTAATATATATTTTTTTTATTTAGGAAGAGGGTCGGATTGTCGGCGGTGGGGGTCGAACCGCTGGCAGAGGAGCCAGAGTGGCCAAACTGGCGGCTGAGCTAGCGGGCACCACTACGTCCGCAGCGCCAGTACCCAAAACATCGACCAAGCCAAAAGATCTAATGCGCTCCGTGGGGAAGATAGAGAGGGACGACTGGAACGTGAAAGAGATAGAGAGGAAGATACTGGAGAACAGACTCGGCAGGCCCGAGCCAAGGACCGCGGAGAAAGTGCCCAAATGGGATAGAGAGCAGGTATGATATGTAGTTTTTTGTGTTTTAGTCCGATTTATATAAAAATGAAAACTGTCGACGATTTGTTAAGTCAATAAGCCGAATAATATGTCCTGTGGAAATCCATTGAGTCCTCACTGTTCCATTTCTTGTCGTGCCCGCGTAAACTGCTGACTATAGCAAACTGTACGTGGCTGGCCAGTACAACATTTATGTGCCAAGTATGACAAACGTAACACTAGTGAAGATTCGTGTGTGTGAGAAGCTGAAGCCTGAAATAGGTTTCAATCAAAAGAAGCCACAGTACAGGTCTCCAGGCTCTCAACCCACGGATGAAGCTAAACAAAAAGAAAAATATTTATGTAGGGTTAAGTTAGCAGTAAGTGTATAAAAATACATCCGATGATAGTCGCAATTTATTTCGATGGTACACCTGTTTAATGTTATCGATTGCTTGTTTAGTTCCTAGGTCGTCAGAGACGGCTGAAGGAAGGCGACAATGGAGAGAAGTGGTGTGAAATCGATGAGACTCTCAACAAATGGGACCAGAAGATCAAGGACTCTGGTCGACCTGACCACGGCACCAAAAAGGTATTGTTATTTAAAGAATTTTGGTGCACATTAATTTTTTTTGAGTAAGTTAAGCCTCTGTCAAACAGACAACGAACCGAAAGTGTGGCGAAGCGATTTTATTTTGGAATTATTTAATTGTTTGGATCTAGTTATATACAAAAGCAAAAGCGAACCGATCCGTGCCGATAGCGTGGCGAACCGAAAGGCGTGGGACGCCATGACAAATCAGAGGCGTGGTGGTTGTGTTTATTTACATAAATTTCAAACTTTTCCAACACGTAGCCATGATAGACACAGAAAAATTTATAGAACGTATCAAAAAATACCCAATATTGTGCAATACACGTCACCAGGACTATAAAAATGCATTAAAAAAAGCAAAAGTATGGGAAGTTACACTCCACATTTTACACAAGTGTTGGCGTCCAGGAAGGCTCTCTGCATCGGTTCGCATTCTCCACAAGTTCGGTTCGCGGCGTCTAGTTTGACGTCACAGCTACGGTTCGCATTCTCCGCGTTTTCGGTTCGGTTCGGAGTTATGTTTGACTTTCGAGTCTGGCCAATGAATCGTGGCAGCAGCAATGTAAAGCAAAGTTGATAATGGTAACATTAAAAATTCGTAAAATGCCTCAACAATGTAAAGCAAATTTAGTTCGTAATAGAAATTCTACGTTCTTAATTCACTGCGGAAACCATGATAATTGATTTAGTTTTATCTACCCTAGGGTTCTTTTTCTTTACATCATTTATAAGAAAATAAAAAAAATTACAAATATCAAGAGTGGTTTCAACTTGTTTTCAGATGATTGCCAATTTAAGATTTTTCATTAGTCATTTGAAATAAAGGGTTGCCATCTCAAGATTTTTTAATTTGCCGCTGTTTTCGAGTGACACGGTTCGTTTGCCAGACTCTATTTGAGAAGAAGTTAAATGTAAACTAAATTTAATAAAGAGATAAATTAAGAATCATCATCATCTTGGCCCGTTTCTGTCCACTGCTGAGTATAGGGCTCTCTTTTTGGCCTCGCCAAATATTAAAAATGTTGAACCAAAATTATTTTTTCTTGTTGTCATCATCCATAGGTTGCTAACCTCGCCACTAAGTTTGTTAAGAAGGAAGACCCCGAACCCACCAAAGCTCAGCCCAAAGAGGAGGTGAGTGATATTGTCATATTTATATAATTGTACGTTCCCGGGATATTGTTTACTAGCGACACGCCCTGCCCCCTTACTGTTGAAGAGAATTCTTTAAAATTTTTACTTGTAAATATGTTTCCCTCAAAACCCAAGCGGCCATAAAATACATGAAATTACATTTATCGAAAGTTCAAAAACAAAAGTAGTTATGATGTTTTAACGCTTTTTGACTTCCTTAGGACAGAACCTACGTTGAAAAACGGCGCTGGTACAACATTCTACAAGATGAAGTTGTTCTCTATAAACATTTTATAACCTTTTCAGTTGAAGAAGAGTTGGCGAGGGCCGACGTTTGCAGGCATGCAATGCGCGGCGTGCGGGATGCGAGTGTTTGCGGCGGAAGGAGTAACCGCAGACGGACTGCATTTGCACCGCGCCTGCTTCCGATGCGCCGTCTGCAAGACTGTACTGAGACCTGGGTGAGACTTACATACTATTTGGGAGGGTTCGCAACGCGTGAATGATACCCCAGGTATTGCAAGCGTCTATAGGCTACGGTGATGCTTACCACCAGGCGGGCCGTATGCTTGTTTGCCAACTTTGTGGTATAAAAAAACTGTTATTGTTATTATTATAGAAACTACACAATGGAGCGATACGGCAGCCGTTTAGTTTGCTTAAGGCATTCGGGCGTGAGTGTACCAGACGCGGTTGCCGCGGCGACGGCAGCTCCTACCCCAAGCGAAGCCACTGCCCCCACGCCGGAGAGGATCAGCCTCGAGTTGTCCGACAGCGGAGCCCGAGAGATAGACGAGGATGAATGGACCGATCTCAATTTCCCTGCATCAGAGACATCGTGCGCTGGTGGGCTGAGGTAAGATACAGAAAGAAAGGGCAATAATTTCATCATGAAGTTTAACCGTGAAGAAATTACTAAGAGGAGTTGCTACAATGAGCCGTTAGGATGAACGACCTTCTCGCTGACGGGAGGGGGTGCGGGAGGGTGTTTAACCGGTCTAAACACCCTCCCGCACCTGTACCGCACCCCCCCGTACAGCCCGACAATGCGTGCCCAATTGAACGTGCTGGACTACATTGCTTAGGGCAACTCCTCTTAGTAATTTTTTCATGGGTTTAACATACAAACACCTCAATGCAGCACTAACCGCGACACCAACGCCCATTAATGTATACAGGGTCTACGGATTGCAATTAAATTTTAACTACCGGATTACGCTTCATTCGAGCCAGCAATGGCGTCCATATGCCCGCCCTCATTCATTCATTGAAATCATTTATAAGAACTAATGACATAAGAATATCTTCTAAATAAAACCAATACCATGATAATTAAATTAATTTTTAGGTGTTTTATTTCATTTTAAATTAATATCTTTAAAAAAACATTCGTTATCAGTTGGTATTTATTTGAAATTAAGATATTATCATGTCTGTTGCAGTGACGATGACTCGTCGAGTACCGACGAGTACAGAGACGCGGGTGACAGCGACAACGAACCGATGTACTACGCCCCGGCGCCCGCGCACCCGCCCGACCGCAACCACGAGATGTACTTCTCAGACGACTCTTTTGGCTACGACGATTACTCGGATGATGGTGAGACGGAATTATATTATTTCCTCTTAAAATAGGTGACCGTGTAACGTCTGAACTCATTATGCCATCTCAATCCTCTATCGATGGTGGTTCGTGATTGACGGAAGTATTGATTTGTATTATTGAAAATACTTTTTTAAATGAAAATTTCTCCTCCCTGCCTCTGGTGGGATTCGAAACCACGTCCTCTCGATATCCGGCCGTGTGCTTCTACCACTGAGCTTTGCGAGAAGGTTAGTAATGGTGGTGAAATTTCTCATTCCTTTAAACTGCGTGAGTCGCAGAGCACGCACGCACCAACGATTGTTTGGAGCTTTTGTGTCAAATATAGTGTATTTGAATATAGCTCTTCGTGTTGGAGCAGCTGGACTTGTTTTCTCCCGTGACGCAGATACCCTTTTGACGAGCAACCTATTATGTGGAGATCGTAGAATACGTACGGGCAGATGGCGTGTTGTGTGATTCGTATATCGTCGAGTCGTCCTACGTGATTGAACTGTTACCACTCTTCCTTTGTGTTCTTTATCGCTGTCCGAGCACGTTATAACACTGTGTTAAATCGAACAGCGATACCGAGCATGTAGGAAGCAGACTCTCGTCGGGGTCATCAGTGAAGAAATAAGATCAAATAATAATAATGTACACAACGGCCTATAATATGTTAATTAAGTTATCTATAAGTTGTTATGTTGTAAATAAAGTAATTGTAGGATGCCTCGCTCAGACGCGCCCGCTACCGGGCCCGTGTGAGCGAGCAAAAAATCACAGATTTTCTATTGTTTTAGCAGTTTTACATAATATTTACGAGTGGGAATCTAATGTGTTAGATTCCAATTAGAATTCCGATTAAAATGAGTATTTTGTATTTTATTGGCGCGTGTAAGGAATACTTGTGGGGTTTCCTACTGGAATCTGGTTGGGCTCTCTCCAAGTCATGTTCCGGCATCGCACAAGGGCTGAGGAGAGCCCAACGGCACGGATAGATTCTGGTAGGAAACCAAAAAGGCTCAAATCGGTTCCTTACACGTGAACGAAATATTTTTGTCGTTCCATGTGGGTAAAGTGTAAAACTATATGTAAACGTAATTTTGTAGATTGAATAAAGTTTAGAATTGCTGTGTTTCGGGCCAAAACATATAAATACGGTACAAAACTCAACACGTTAGTCAGTCGCACAAGAGCCACCGATAAGTCAACAAGTCAAAAAGTATCCCGCCCGAAGCACAGCGCCCTCTTTTGATAGAAGAAAGAATCAGTTTTATTTTACCTTTTATAACACGTATTAGAATCAGTTTTTTATTTGCAAGTTAACTAAAGCTCGCCACACACAGGCAGCGGAGGCGTGGCGGTGGCGGTCAAAATCCGTGTCAGGCGTGGCGGTGACGGAGCGGGTATCTACACATTGCCAGCGTGCAGGAGCGGTGGCGTCGCGGAAGCGTTTCGGTGCCTTGAGTGTGTTGGCGTAATCGGCGTCTTTGCGTATTTGATTACAAAATGTCAAACGAGAGCGATGATGATGGGCTGCTTTTATTATTAGCAATAGCTCTTAGACAAAATAGACTTAAGAGGCCTTGGGTTCATAACATTAATATGAGAAGAGAAAATTAGATTAATCATAAAGAGGTTTTTAAATATTTTAAATAGCGAAGCGAGTGAGGCGCGACTTTTCCAATCCCAAAAAAAAAATGATTTATTTTAAATTCCTTATTTTTATACTCATGCAGCACTATTTTGAATAAATTCTAGACTGCTCTGATACAAGATAATGTAATTCAAATTGCTCATTTCTCATACATTATGAGGTTAGGTTAGACAAATCTCCAAAAATCGTGGGTCCTTAATCTAAATTTCTTCCAAATCCATCACTACACGATGTACAAGTTGTAATTTTTTACAAATCAATAAACCGCTAGTAGTACGCCTTCGCACCGCAACGCGCTGCCGGCACTCTATGTGAAGTCACTCGATATACCAGTAGGATACAACTGTCACGGCGCACGCCTTCGCCACCGCACCGCACCGCCACGGCCCCGCCCCGACACCGCGCCGCCTAGCCACCGCCACGGCTTGTGTGTGTAGTCTTTCATACTAACTCGAACAATACAACGCCTCCGCCACGTCTCCACGTCTCCGTGCCAGTGTGTGGCGACCTTACGTAAAGTCGGTCACATTCTTCAGAAGCAACCTAGTATACAGTCCACACACGTAATTACGTATAACAAGTGACCGAGGGAGTTCCCGAACAGTTTCTATCGTTTGGTCTTTTTAAAGACTATTTAAACGATTAGCTCTTTTGAGAGCTGGGACTCCAGATAGGTAGCCGTTCCAGTCTACAGTTAAAAATATATATGTGAAGTGATCCGGTCCTTCACAAATAATAAATTCTTAATTTATTCTCTCCACAATTACATACAGTACAGTCTAGTCTACAAAATATTACATGCAACAGAAATAAAATAATAATAAAATTAGACAAGAAGTAGGTACCAGTAGGAACTGGTGGGTAGAAAAAAATGGAAAGCTTATAAAATAAAAAATATATATAAATAAAATCATTTATTTTACAAGTAGATTTACTGGAAATACTTTTGCACGTCAATATTTTTTTAATCTTACTATCACTTTCGACGTGAATAAACGACGGCCTATGTTGAGAAGAAGTGCCTGAATTAACTTTGCCATGCAAGGAACTCAGTAAGCTTTTTTTTTTGTAGACCACGTGCTGCATGGAGTTGAGTGTGCAAAATATGAGTTCCGCAGTCTGTTTATGGTTTTGGATTCGGAAAAGCCTGCAGATTACGAATCTGCTTGAAGCCAGGAGGTTTACCGGTCCATTTTTTTTGAAATCGCTTCAGTTAATAAGAAATATATGTACAAAAAAATTTGCAAAGCGTGATGTAGTCCTGCATTTTTGGTATATTAGGGTAGTGTGAATTCAAATTTACAACTTCGAAAAACCCATGGAAACTAAGAAAAACGAGAAACATACAGTGTCAACATGCATCAAACGTGCTTTGTGTCTTTCGTTCGACTGTGCAATTTAATATTACTTATAATAAAACTAAATTTATGATGCAGAAATCTTGTTTATTTGAATAATCGCAATATGTTAAAATAAGTTATTTAAAAAATAAGCTCATTGTTTTAGGTGCTGAATCGTCGGGCAACGAATCTTGTTCTCGTATGCGGGAGGCGCGCGAGGCGAGGCGACGCGAAGTTCCAGCAGACGCGCGACCGCCGACCGACAGCAGCGAGGTAGCGCGCTGCACCATCGCCTAGCCGCACGACACACGCGCGACGCACGCGCGACATTCGCGCGTCAATCGCGCGACCGCTGTAGGGAGGTGCGCCGTGGATCGCAACGCCGCCGCCAAGCACCCGCGTCCGCCATTCATATCATTATAATGTTTTAACGATTTTGCTGTAGAACCGATGATAGGAATCAGTAAGATAGTGAAATATATCTTTCTTCATACATTGCACAGTTAATTTAAAAAAAATGAAAAAGATCAAATACTTTTATTTAGAGTTCTAGGTCTTTACAGGCCCTTTCTCTCGTTACAGAGGGCATACATGTACAAATAACAATAGTCGTTTTAAGAACTTGTTTTAGTAGAATTAATCAAATTCCAATCATTTTAATAAATATTTTAAGGCACAAATATTTTCCTTGTACAGGAATCAAACTCGCCTACGCCGGAGCAGTAAGCAGATAAATGCGTGCGCGCTGCTTGTTAAACATATCTTATTAAAATGCAGGTTTTTATATATTTTTCTTGAAGGAAACTATAAACAGAGTGATTTGAAATTTACTAAGGAATTCTTTATTCTTAAAAGTCTGATGCAACTGTCGTCTTTATTCTGTTATCATACACTTACTCACTATACGGGCCACAGCTAAATGACTATATAATATTTTTTTCTATAGTTTAATCCCAGACACAGCAGTGGGAATTTGTGGGCTTGACCAGAAAAGCAATTATTACTCCGTGGCAAACATTTATGTGATGACGTGTTTTCTATATATGATTTACAATAATATCATTATATCCATTGTGTGGTGCCCATAACACAAGCGGGATAAGCCTAGCTTACTTTGGTGGCGCTGTGCGAAATTTATAGAATTTATTTTTATTAAGTTCGGTGCGATACATTCCACAGTTAGAATTTCTTTTTTATTCATAAAAAAATACTTCAAAATTAAAATGTGGCCCGTTTTTCGTACTCAAGTTTTTCTACTAAAAATTGCTAGTCAGCGCCTGCCATAATTGGCATTACGTCATTATAATAGTCGCATGACGTCATCTCGCTATTTAACTAAACGGCGGCGGCGGGCGATGAGTGAAGAGTGTAGTGTGACCACGCTAACTTACGTCCACAAAAATTTACTGTTTCATTTTATTCATCAAATGGTTTTTATTCGCTATTTGTTGTGATTTTCGTAAAAGCTCGCGTTGTATTCTTGGTAAAAGTAATTTCTTTGCAAAAAAAATCTCTTAAATGCTGAGCGTTACTTACGCCAGTTTACACACAGAAAAAATAAAAAGTGAAAATGTTTTTTTTTTCTAATAATGAAATAGTAAAATTTAAGGTAAACGCTCATTAACATTGCGGCATGACGGCACAGAAATGTTCAAGTTGTAACAAATTTTTATCCGGGTATGTAATAGTGTCTCCCTACTTTGATATATCAAAGAACTTCATTAATTATATGGACATGCCTTCAACTATGACATTATAAATAAATAGTAATAATAGGGCATATTCTTTAAGTTTAAATAGTATAAAACATTATACATATCTATTAAATATCAAGATTTAACTTAAACTAGTTACATATTCTATTTCACTTACTTATCTTTACTTAAGGTGGTACGTTTCGGTTCGTGCGGGAAATTCAAATCTTTTGGGGGTTTTTACAAATTGCGTCTCAATCATTGATAGAATTTTCGTGAAAATTGGTTTGGCGACAACAAATACAATATATTTACTGAATAATCATCTAATATATTATAAATATTGGCTCTTCTCATTATAAGGAAAAAGATGCATCGTGGACATTCATAATAAGAAGAGCTAATATTTATAATCTATTTGATAATTATTCAGCGGATATATTGTATTTGTTATCGCTAAATCAATTTTCACGAAAATTCTATTCTATCAATGATTGAGATGCAATTTGTAAAAAACCCCCAAAAAATTGAATTTTCCGCGCGGACCGAAACGTATCACCATAAATAAACTAGTTAAATATTATAATTTATTTCTTACTTATATTTTTGACTAGTGAAACCCGCGCAACTTCGTTTGCGTTATGCACAGCAGCGCCATCTATATCAGACTTTTGATCAAATCCTACGGGAATCGTGTACTTTTCGGGATAAAAAGTATCCTATTTGTTAATCCAAGGTATAAGCTACCTACATACTAAATATCATAAATGCCCTTTGATTAGTCTGTCAACTTTGATTAGCCTGTCTTCAATAAATGATTTTCTGCATTTAATTTGTATAGGTAGGTACACTTGAAAACGTCCACAATTTCCAAAGTTCACTTAATTTATTTTTAAACACTTTATATTTACACAGCCGATGTTAACCGTGGCACAGTAGCGCCCCATCTCCGTTCTATCTATTATGTTATTATAATGTTGCAATGTAAAATCTTTTTATATTGACAAACTGGCGGCCTACCTCGCACGGGTTTTAGCAATTTAATATAGTCTATGTCACCAGGAGAGAGTTTAGCTTCCCATTGGTGAAAGAATTTTTCAAATCGGTTCACTACTCTCCGTCTCGGAGCCTATTCAATGCAAACAAACAATAAAATCTTTCCTCTTTTAGTTGACAAATAATGTAACTGTGCCTTATTGCCGCAATAGTGAGCGCCGAAGTAATTTGATGGCGCTTTTAACAACATATATATTCATAAAACATATTATCATTACATCGCTACTAACTCAATATTTATAATTAGCATTTGTGTATATGTATTTATTGTCTATGTATATGTAAATAACATTACTGTCGTGTGGGTGCAATTTACACATTAGTATGTATATATCAAATGCAAAATGTATATTTATATTATTTGTAGAATACAGCCATCAAGAAACGGTAAGTTAGTGTGGGACCACGGACACTCACGAGTAGTGGGGTGATGCCCTTCTGCGGTTACGCAGTGACACTCTATTCTATAGGCATTGTAAGCGGTTAAGCACACCTGATTATTGAAGCACTATTACAAAGAATGCTTGCTTAGATCTGTAATATAATTGCACTCTATCCCCATAGTATAACAGAATTATAAACAGGTGGAGTCGGAGGAAGAGAGCGAGTCAAGCGACGAGGTGTCATCTGCTACGGAGGTGTCGACCGACAGCGAGTTCGCACGTGAGGAAGGCGTGCCCCCCGCAGCCCCGCCCGCAATACTTGTAACGGAGGCCCCGCCCCCGGCCCCGCCTCCAGCCCCGCCTCCAGCTCCACACGACTATCCGCTCAGTCGTACTCGTTCGGCCGGCGGACTCGCCACCAAACGCGCCCTTGAACTGAAACGGCGTTATCTTCTCGGCGAGCCGTCCCCACCCGCCGTGCGCAAGTCTGATTCCACATCCCAGCTAGATACCAAACTCGAAGCCTTCCGCTCCAACATCACTGAATTCCAAAAAATGCTTCATCCAGCGCCTGCGCCCACTATACACATCCAGCGGCCTATAGTCAGCGTTCAGTTTGCCGCCGACGAAAAGAAACCAATGCCAGATATAATAAAGAACCTCTGTGATGCGCCCGTCGATTTACTCACCAAGGGAGACTCGCCGCTGTGCGCGCGAGAATGGCCCGAGGGCAAGAAGGAAACAGAGCCGGAACTGGATTCCGACTCGTTATCAGAGGAAGAGTCGTCGCACACTGAGACCGCACCTAACCAAGCTGTCCCACGCGTGGAAGTGCACGATGAAGGCGGTGAATTAATCCAATTAGACAGTCTTACGTTACATAGTGGCACAGAGAGCGGCGCTGAAGGTCCGGGTGCCGTTACTGTACGCGCCGCTGACTCCGAGTCTTCGGGCTCCGGCCGAGATGCAACTACGCTGGCGCTTACAGAGACTGAATTGTCGGATTGGGCCGCAGAGAGTGCCGCACTCGACGCCTGCGCACTAGATGAACGTGACGACCGCCGCCGCGGTCGTAATCCACGGGCTCTCAGCGGGCCTAAGACAGTCCACGATGCCAAGAACATCTCCGCGCTCGCGTCGCATGTATGCGGTCGCTCTAGTCCTGAACCAGTTGTCTACTCCAACGCTTTCGACAACTTCGAATTCGCGGACGCTGGCGAACAGGATCCCTCGCTCGAAAGCCCACCTACACCACCCAACGAAGGCTACATGGAGTTCGTCGACGAGGAATGTGACGTATTCTCACCGGGCAATGACCGCTCCATGAACTTTATCGAAAGTAGCCTTTCGGAGACAGTGTTACGGCCTATCAGCCAGGAGCCGAGTGTGAGCCACGACCTTGGTTCCTATCTACCCGTTGACCTGGAACCAGTTGACACTCAGGACACGATTGCCGAAACGCCTAATATTCCTACCGACACGCAAGACTTCTTGTTCGCAGACGAAGACAGCGTGCAAGACGAATTGAAATCGCCACAACTTTTGTATTTGATAGAAAACGTGACCAGTGATAAATCCTGTAGCGAGAGTGCACCGAAAGCAGAACCGACTCCGATATCCGAAAGCAGCAAAGAGAGCGAGTCACTCCACGTCGAGAACAAGATGGAATCGCTTAGTTTATCTGACATATCACCTCCGCTCGAGAAGAGCTCCGACGAGGTCACTTCTGTAGGCAACACGAGCGAGATCCTTACGGACGTCTCGCCTCCACTAGTACCTGAAACGCCAAAAATAAATGAAATTAAATGTATTCCAAATTCGCCTAAAAATACGAAAGGGCCAACGACGTCAACGATACGGCTGTATTCGCCGGCGATCTGCCGCTCGGCGAGTGAGACGTTCACTCGCTCCGAGTCTCGAAGTACAGGGTCGCCGGCGCGCAGTATTGTAATCTCCGTCATGCACAGCTCTGGTTCGCTGTCGCCACGAGAGACCGACAAGGTGCAGGAGTTGCGGCGCGAGCGCGACGAGCAGACGGAGGTGGTGCGCAAGTTGGTGCTGGACCGGCTCGGCAGTGGCCCGCGCCCGTCGCGACGCCGCCCCCGTCCCGCTCCGCCTTCTGCCCCGCCTCCCGTGCCGCCGCCGCCCCGCCCCGCCCCGCCTGTCATGCCCGTCACTCCATCCTTCTCAGACCCTGAGTTAGCACGAGAAAGACGAAGCAAAAGTATCATGAAGAGCATATCAAATTACCTCAATAGGCGGCTTGGACCTCGGCAGAAGGTAAATATACTAAATGATTTAGATAACTTCCATGCATTGTGATGAAGCGATTAAATATGAGCGAGTTTTTCATTGCATTTTGTTGAATTGAACGAACATCCAATAACCTGCATATCATAGACAGACGTGACGACGTCTGCACCGAAATGCGCCGGCGGATGGTCCGTGCGCATCAGCTTTAAGTCACAAAACTCGAAATCAGTCGTAAATTCGCATTGATCATTTAAACAAACATTTATTTTATCAGTAATGCAGTTCTGTGCAGTAATATTGTTTTGTGTATATGTACATAAAATTAAGGGTTAAGTTTAACTTACTAAAATGAGGAGTTGGTAAAATATTTTTAGTGGGTCGTCGTAAGAGTTTTCCAAATTGTGGAATGGGGGGATTGTTTAGTGTAAATTCGTAGTGATTGTAGCCGTAGCGAGGTAGACTAACCCTGGTCAACGTTTCAGTGGGCGTCCGAGCCGTCGTTGGCGCAGCACGTAAGCAAATATCCGATACATGTCGTGAGTCGCATGTGCCCGTCTCTCGCACCGCCATTACCGTACGTCACGGCTCGATGCTTCATTCATGTGCTAAGGCGTTGGACCTTCTCCTTACGAATACTACTTCTATTCTCATTCCCATTTAGTTTGGCGTTCCTGCTATTTATAAAACTGTCGCTGGAATTGTGTCTAACAATTTTACTGAATGCATGTCCTATAAAGGAAATCTCTTAAGATCTATATTGTGAGTGGTGCCTAAATTATATTATGTTGTTGTAATGCTTCTCTTATTAAGTGCTTTTGTATATTCGGTCCAACGCCCGTATTTGTGCTTCAGACGTTCTCTTTATGTTGTATTGTTTTTTCAAGACCTACGCACGTGTATGCGATGTTTTTCGCATTGCCATTAAATGCGATATTGTTTTTGTAAGTCTTCAAAAGCTTCCAAAATCTAATTAACTTTTTATGTGCTTTTCTCCGATTATAAATGAGGTGCTTCTTGATATGTTTATAAATAGTCTATCTATGATTGTATATTGCCCTATTTTGGCAACTGTGGACGGAAATTATTTTATGTGAATCTTGTTGGTAACAATGGAACTAGTATGGGCTGAAATGATGATGACATTTTTATTCTAAAAATGAGACTGCTGTAATGAAAGAAATGTATTACTGAGAATAATTTCAAGTACATCACGTCCCATATCAATTAATATATTCCATAAAATAGTATCCATTTACATTTTCTATGTTAATTTATTTATAATGCTTAGCAAAACAATCGTCGCATCGGCTCTGTCTACCGTTCTCGTGTTTATTAAAGGCTGACACACGACGACCTCATCGTTAGAAATAATTCACATTAGGTTGTGTCGGTTCTAAACTAGTCGCCAACACGGCTGAGTCGCGCAGACGTGAAACGAAGTTCGAATCTCATACTTATTACTCAGTGCGCTCAGTGCAATAATGACAATTGATTGTCAATTATTTTATAAACTGAGTCCACATTTTTGAGAAAAAATCAAATACAAAAACTCGTGTTCGAGCAATCCGTACAGCTGTGTTTGCCTATAAATAACGAATATATACGCAATATTTACAGTACAAGTTGTGTGTCAGCCTTTATCCATTCTTCTACATTTCCAAAGCTTGAAGAAAAAAATCAACTTCACCGCCATTGGTTCAAGTAATGTCGGTGCCATTTTATGCCATTGAATGTACGAATGCGCGTCGATGTACGGCTTTCATCCAAGTCTTCGACGATGAACCTATTTCTCTTATTTCAAACCTTATTTGTGTCATAAAGTCCTTTTTGTGCATGGTACTTTTCTGGTTCCTAATGGTTAAAATTCCAGGGATATTAAACTTTTTATGACGTAACTCATTCGAAATGCTGCATTACATTTACATAGTGTCTCATACAGCCAGTTTCTGATTTTAATTTTAATTCCACATTAAGTCTCAAACCATCTCTTTTTTCTTCTTTGTGTAACAGCTTTAATTTTGTCATTCACTTTAAAAATACGTTTCAGAAACTAGTTGATTGTCGTTTACGAAAATTTTAAATGACATTCAATGGTTACAGTCCACGATATATTTTTTCTGGGATTAAAGTTATTTTTAATTACTTTGTGGCTTAGAATATGTAGTGTTGGTGCATGACTGAGTCCAGGTGTGGGAAGAGGAAGTATTGACTGACACACATGTCAGTTGTCATCGAAGAAATACAGCTTGCTTTTCTGTGATGATTTAATATTTTAGAAAAAGAATAACTATGCTTACATCGTGTTTTGTTCGCAGATATTGACGGTATTGGACGTTTCTCGACACACCAACGGCAACTTATTTTGAAAAAAAAAACAGTTTAAAATATTTTTACTTTTCGCATTTTACGTTTCGAACGGGAAAGGCAAAAACGAAAACTTACAGTTTTCGTTTTTGCCGTGAATAAAAACGTCCATAGCCGTACGACGAAATCAAGCCTAAACGGCGTTATTTCCACAGGCTTTTCAATGTATCGAACGGAACATTATGTCATGTTAATTTTATAAGTACTGCGATAATGCGATTTTATTGCCGCGTTGGGTATTTTAATTTAAACGACATGGCAAAGACAACGCCTCTATATTTTTGTTAATTTTATTGCCGTGCCGTCTTCGCGGTTGTTGTTAAAAACTGCTATTCGCTCGTGGAAATGACGTGTAAAGGTACATTTTTGTATAACTTCTCTGATCCGATCACCTTATCATGCGTAGTTGTAGTCTCCTTTATTTGACTCCTTATCACATGTGTGTACTAGACGAGGGTCGGGCTGTAGTCGTAGGACTGTGTGTCCAAATTGGCAATTATGATACGTTGATCGAATCGGACATATCGGGCCTGAGGTTTGGTTACCGTTGCGTTTTGTCTATTTAAATAAATAATGTACCTGATATAGGACCCGCCACAGCAGCCACGAATGAGCAATGCTCAAGCACACAAATCTACGGGGGCGTTACAAGAGGCGCCTCCCGTGCCCCCTCCGCCGGCGGGATACTGTCCGCCGCCGCAGCCTCGGCCTAATCCCTCCAGACTTCCAGGTAAACTTAAAGATAATTCGCTCTATATCTGAGACAGAAGCTATCGAAATCTTTTATGAACATTGTGAAACTTCTCCTTATAAATAGATTCGAACGTTAATCATAACAATTTTATTATATTAGATTAGATTGTCTAAAGACTTTTCTTGTACTAACTGAATCCATCGCAAGTCAATGATGTAATCTGCAAGTTCATACTCCGTTTTATATCACATCATTATCACTTCTGTTTTATAACATTTATAGTTGTTGCAAAAACATTTTAAATTTAATGACACTTTCAATGTATCTTATTAAATGTATTTTTGCAACATGAGAATTAATGTATCATTATAAAATCTAATGCAACTCATCGTATGTCTAACAGAGTAACAGTCAGTTTCTGACCAGCATTTTAATTCCACATTAAGTCTCAAGCAGTCTCGTTTTTCTTTAGTTTGACAAAGACAGCCAAAATATAATGGTACGTACAGACTGCTGTAACTAACATTCAATGTAACAAAATTCCCATGGTGTGGACGCCTTGTACGCACTAACCGTGCACACTACGCGCACGAACTGAGCATTATGTGTAGAGGAAATTCTTTCGTTACGTGTTACATTCCATGTTACGTTACATTTACGTTACTGCAGTCTGTACCCACCATAATTTGTCATTAACTTCATAGTTTCGAGCAATTCTCAATAATAGCATCATTTTGAAATCGTTTTCAATTAACATGCACAATGAATGCTTAACTAACCAAGGTCCGAGCATCGGTGCTGGCGACGTGGACGAACGGGACGCCATGCAGCTCTGGTTCGAGGCGAGGTGGGCGAGGCTCGTGGCCCAGCGTCGCGCACGAGAAGAGAGGGCCGAACGGGATGAGTTGGGCTCGCGACGACTCGTGCGACTCGAGCGGCGACTCACACGCCCCCTCTCCGGTGAATACCCTTTGTAATGTTAGGTTTCGTATTATTTCATTTGAGATTGACATTATGCAATTGATCCTGCGTCTGCAGAAGACACAACGGTGGACCTGAGACGATATTTCAATATTATCAATTCCAAAGAAAAACATATTATCTCGAGAAGTCTGTGTATAAAAATCTTCAATGTATGCCAGGCTCAGGGGTTCTAATAGAATAAAAGTTTATGGAAAGAAGAAAATCCCCCTCTGTCTTCTCCCCTCAAAACAAAATATTTTCAAATAAAAGTTTAAGCTAAGGTAAGGAAATTATCCATAATTATATCAACAAAACTAACCTATTACTGAAACATTTCATTGCAACATGCCCGATCATTGCTTGCATTCACTCATTATGTTGTTCACATGACGCAAGTACGCAAATAAGTACGTAAGAAACTAAAGGGATATTTTTCATAAATAAGGATTACACTTTATATTATTATATTATTACTTTTAATATTTCTTGAAATTCGCGCAATTTTAAGTTTTTTGTAATTACATATTTTCTTCGTAGGCATATTACTCTTTAGAATTGCTATTGCCCTTACCATGAATTGGTATCGAAAACGCTCGATACCGACTGCGTACATTCTATGAAAATGTACATTGTTTCCATCGGTCTTCAAGAACTCGTGGTAAGGGCATTGTATTGTAGTTGTTGTATTAACAGCTCGTATGTTACACAGCGGAGCAGCAAGCGGCGACGGTGGCGGAATTAGTGCAGGTGTCTGCGCAACGTGAGGCTCACCAGGCCCTCATGGCTGCCGACAGGTGATTTTTTAAACTATTTATTTAATTTCCTTAGAAGTAACCTAACGGCCAGGCTACGAACTCGCCGCTGTGAGCGACAGCTTAGAGCGGAGCGGCGCGCGGTAAGAACAAATGTACTAAAATAATAAACGACGTACTCGGCGGCAGCGGGTGCATTTTCGACGGAACAGAATATACCCATAACCCAATGCAATGCCACGACACGACGGCCGCCGCCGCTCCGTCGCCGATGTTCTTTTGTTTGTCTATTTCAACAACGTTTTTTAATGGTCTGACAGAATTTGTTTAAAAATAAGTTAACATCTCAACGCTGCTACCTCTTTCGACGGTTCTCTTTAACTGGTGGTAGCCAAATAGTCGCCACCACAAATTAAATTACTTTGCAGAGCTATGGTATGAAAACATCGAAAAAGAATTGTTTTATCATTTAAAGGGATAAACTGAACTGGTTTAATAAATTGTGTATTTTCTTTTCTTTGCAGACGGCGAACAGCGGCCGGCGGTGGTGTCGACTAACTCAGTATATCTTAAACACAACATTATATTCTCATAGTTCTTTTGCCCTCATTTGTTATGTTAATGCCTAAAACGTAGGTGTATAGTTTAACTTTATGACCGTGTTCAGTGCGTCACGGGCTATCAATTATACCGCGGCGGAGACGAGCGTGTCGCTATAATATCCGCAAATGGTTAATCCGCATTTTCGCAATTAAATAATACAAAAGTGTTTACACCGCAAGCAGATAATAATCCGTGTCGCATTGAACACGGTCTATAATACACGGAGCCCGCTCGTGCCGGCGGCAGCTAAAATTGTTCATTTGCTCACATTAGATATTTTTTGCAACTTACAAAAGTATTAAATATATAGGTTTAAGTTTTAATTACATAGTTCTGATATAGGTCAATAGAGGTGCGCGTGCGTTGCTATGGAAAATAAAGGTTTGAAAATAATTGGTATTACAAATGCATAATAATAAGTCTCGAGTGTCGTTCTGTTCCACCGCCAATGACTAGCAGAAAGGAAATTCTCGTATTTTTATTACTTATTTTTGTTACTTTTTTTACTATTACTTTAAGAAATGTGCAGAAATTAGCAACTAAATTGCGATTATAAAAAATATAGTAATTTTTTTTCGTTGTATACCAGTAGCCCCCTCTGGCCTCGTCGCCTTGGGGGGCCACTGTGATTTGTTTTATAAATATCTCCCATGCCAGACTCCCACTGGGATATACCGATTTTTTTTAACATAAATCTGAGTCATAATTTTTATTTTTTTATTTTATTAAAAATCTTTGAGTATTTAAATATTGTGATTTGAAATTTTGTTTATCTCGTTGTGCTCGCAAGTAATTGTTTGTTGACGGCGGTACAGAGACTTCCGAATTATATACAGGGTGACTGGTTAAACATCGTACGCATTTTAATAGATAAAAAAGTAATTAATTTATATCCCTTCTGCATAAAAAAAAACAAAAAAAAAATTAAAATAGGCGAGATATGCGTATTTTAAAAAAATATTAAAATCGGCCAATTTACGTATACTGTGGTGTCACGTGGTGTCGAATGTCGAAGTCGCGCGAGCGCCGCCGCCCGCCCTTCCCTCGCCGCGCCGCGGCCTGCGCGGAGTGCGCGGGCGGGGGCCATTCATTCATTTACTACTTAGTCTAGGATGGTCTAGGTATGCTACGTTGCCGTTGCTACGAATGACAAAAAATAAATTGCGCGAAGAATGAATCGAATGAGGTAGGTAAGTAGGTGGCTAGTTATTAGTTATTTTTAATCACATTACATTTAATAATTTTACTTACCTACTACGTGGCCTTCTTGCAATTGTTCAAATCATATGAAAATCAAGAAAATCACAATAATTGTTCTACTACACAACACATCACTACACTCGTAATCGTTCACACCAAGTTCTTGGACGGGTCGATAATGAAACGGATGTCGTCTGTCTGTATGTAGCAGATTCCACACCGTATACTGTGACACATTAAAACGTCTTGCGGCATTCCGCGTACTCTCGCGTGGGTTGTGGTCAAAGTATTCTAAAATGGCTTCATGCAAGTCTACCGGATAAGGTTCTGCTCCTCGTGCTTGGGCATGAGTGGGCACGGTAAACTGGCCGAACGCTCTTAATCTAAAATTGAGTCCTAACATCAAATCATATGATGGTACTCGCCGGTTTGGGAACGTCTCGCGATACAACGTAATTGCGTGTCTAACAACGTTATTTGCCCTCGCGTAACATTGCACCATGTCCCAATACTCCTCATTGGTGTATTGATAAGCCATTATCACTACTCACTAGTTCACTCACACACAAGTTCACAACACAAGCGCGGCACACGCGATTCCAATTAAGTTCGCCTCAAGTTTGCCGGTGTCGACCGTTATGACGTCACATTAACGAGTAGAAATAAAAAAAAATACAGAATAATCGAGTAATAGCGAAAATAATATCTTTCGCTATTACTCGATTCAGTGTCGCTCTCGCCGATTGATAATCAATTGTCTTTCGTTGTTTTGCGATAAGCTAACAGTCCGAGCAACTGCGGAAGCGGCAAACTTGAAACGGACAGGTAGTACCTACGTACGCGACGTGCGATCGATGCCAAAACAAGTTTGCGACTGGGGGGTGGGAGCGAGCGACGAGCGAGGTCCGCGATCGGGTTGCGTTTGCGCTGGGGTGCGGCGGGTCGCCGGGCGGGGCGCGGGGGGATTGCCGGGTCATGAGAGTTCATGCATAGTATAATGTAAAAAACGTAGAATGAACATTAAAATAAATAAAAATTAAAAAAAATAAGGTGGTGGTTTTTAACACTTAATGGAATAGGCATCAGCTTCTTATTCACCTCCTTTAATGGGTCCGTTGTTCAATCAGTCACCCTGTATATATAAAAAAAAATGCAACTGGCGTTATTCCTGGCAACACTCTTCTAAAAAAACGTTTTTACTACTAGTGAAAGAAATTATCAAGAAAAACGCTTTTTATAAATAAAATAAAAACACTTAACACCTGAGACTACATTTGACAAAAATTCCATCGCTATAATAGTAAAAGTTATCAGGGCCCCGTTTGTGTCGTCACAATATTTTTATTTGTTTTTCTCTCTAAATTTAAGAGCGCTCTTGTCAGTGTGGCAGGCTCCATTTTCCCTTTCCTGTGCCAGCTCCTTCACCTCTCCATAGGACACGACGCCTGCCCTTTCCTTCACACGATCCATGTCAGCTCTTCTCGGCCTTCCCCTCCCCCTTCTACCCTCTATCATTCCTTCTAAGATGTTTGTGATAAACTCGTGTCTTAAGATGTACTAGTTTGCCTCTTCTTGTTTCTACTTCTTTCATCAAAATTCTCTGTTTCCTTAGCCTTATTTAAAAAGCCACAAACACAATAGTGTAAAGTGTGGTAGTTGGGCGTCCACACTTTATAGTGAGTGGCAAATAAAAGATACTTTTTTTAAAACTTTGCTTTTATTTCCAAAACTAATACAAAAACATTCTGGGCACTTAACCCAGGTACAATAGTAACGACATAGTGGGTGCCCTACTAAGCACAACTTTTGTATAACCATGTTTCACTAACAGTGTCTGAAACGCATTTTTACTTATATACCCTAATGACACTTCATTATTACGATTTGGCTTATACGCTATAGTAAACAGTAACACTCTTTCCTCGTGAACCAACTGTTATGCACAACGAACTGGAATAATTTGGTAAAAATATTCCTGTTGGAACAACTATGGCACAACCAAGTACAATCGTGTGCAACACTGTTTAATAGGCATAGTTTGGGGGACTTAGTAATGGTTTAGGATGTTTGGAATGGTTTGTGGTTTATCAAAAATATTTACTGAAACTTTACCATATACTTCTTAAATGGTTTTGTCGAAGAATAATGTCCATTGACTATTCTTAGTGGCTGACACTTAATGTGGAATTTAAATCAAATTGCGTTTCAGAAGCTGCAAGAACGATTTACATAGAAAGAATTATGGTTTGATTAAGTGTAGTCCCAAGTGCTGATAATTTTCTTGTTATTAAAGTAGTATGGCATTGTCCATACATCAGGAACAAAGTTGTGACCGCTTAGCAGTACTTTCGCTTATAAGTGTATGCTTAGATTTATTCTAAGATTATAGTATAGTGGCACTAAATAAATGCTATTTGATTTTAGATAGGCGTGACCCGCGTCATAGATAGTAGACCTTTTATGATCTTTAGCTAACATTGAAAGATAGTGAATGTTTACTTCGTTGGCGTACACCCCGCGTACTCTTGAAAATCCTTTCTAATCGGGTGCCTACGTCATACAAATAAATAATATATATCACACAGATTGAGATAGCCCCAAAGTAAGTTCGTATATATATAGATAAACATCCAAGACCCAGGTCAATTAGAAAAAGTTCGTTTTTCATCATGACCCGACCGGGATTCGAACCCGGGACCTCTGGGAGGGCCGGCGTGGTAACCATTACGCCATGGAGGTCGTCGATACATCACATACAAAGATCACAACCTCCCAGTTTCAGGTCTCTAGTTCTACGTTCAGCTATTCGATCAGATCATTCCTCGCACAAACAAAGGTGTTGGTGCCATACAATAAAATTATGCTCTCTTGATCTTTTAAATGACAATTATGTTTCAACTAGATACACTCCTCAGAGCCTAAGTGAAACGTCCAATCTCCTTTTTAAAATTTCACTATCTTTCAGTGTAAGTTAAAGGCCTCAAACTTATATCGTATTTAAGAAGGTTAATTTTGAAGTTAGTTTATATTCGTTTTTTTTATGATTTATTTATTTTATATATATTTTATGTGATCAACTGAAATCGATGCCTATAGTGTTCAGTGATCCGATACAATCTGGCAACTGGATTTAATTTAGGCTAAATGTAATATAATAATGATATAAAAATCTTTTTTATAGCACTTTAAACTTTACGGGACGATTTTACAAGTTCCTGATAAGTACCAGTTATGTTATCTAGCAGTTCGTCTAGAAGATGCGCTAAATGGAGCTTATCAGTAACATGGTGTAATCAGCCCCAAATCTGAATAATTGAATCAAGCTTTACTAGTATGATCGGTAGTTCGCCCGGCGGTGAGTGGGCGGGTGTTGTCACAAACGCAAAAAGCCCACGCGTGGGCAAACGGTGTGCTAGATATGCCAAATGAGTTACATATTTATATTCTATAGTTATATATGCTGTAAATGTATAGAGATATAGATGTTATACCGTACTGTTTTTATTAGCATGCTCTCTCTTTCGCTCTTGTATCATAGCCGTTAAATGTGATAAAGAGAGGAACATTTCTCTTCTGTCATCCTCGAATACAATAGTCTCGTGGATAATCCATTCCAATATACTTGGCAGAAGATTTCCAGAGAAATTCAACGATTGTGTTCAACGTTCAACGATTTGAATTATTAGCTTGTCATACCTTATTGTGATAACATGAATGTTGTGCGCATTGCAATAATGTGATTTGTAATCGATCCATGTTTATTTTATATCGATTTATATTTTAAATCACATTGGAGCTTTTGTGCTGAGTATTGTGGAATGGAATGTACGATTCCAATGAGTCGCCTCGGTGCTGATTAGCCCTATCTACTAGATACAGTAAAGAGATTTTATATATTATAACACTTTATTAACTGGGCTTGAACGCGCACATAAATTTACTTGTTTCTACACCCGACGTTTCGACAGAGTTGCGTCGGTTGTGGTCACTGGGCGACTCCAAATCTCGGTCAAGCCCCGTTAATGAAGTGTTATTATGTGTTCAAGACGCGATAGTTTAAAATATACTATTACAATAAAAGATAATTATATATAAAAAAACTTGAATTGTTTAGATGTTAATAATTACTTGTATTTTGTAGAAATACAATTCAGTACATTGTCGGTATATCTATTATTATGTAATAATATTTACCGCCGCCGGACACTTATTTGTAGATAGGCGATGTGCAAAAACGCATTGAGACGATAATCACGCGGCGTGCTTTTCTCAGCGTACGTATTTTTGAAGAGTTTGTACAGATGTCTATTTTCTCACAAAGAAAGAGAGCAAGTAATGCTTTGAGTGTGAATTTATCACCGCTTGCTGGCCCCAAACGGATTGTAGCTATAAATGAGATAACTCGCCGAATATTGGTCAACATTGTTACTTCATGTTAATCGTTACCATCTGTTCCAGCAACTCCATTTTGGGGGATAGGTTTTTTAATAAAACTCGCACCTGGAGGATCTGCCCCCCAATCTCGTAACAAAATCAGTTGCAACCTCATGTCAATCTCAAGCGCTGTCTCACTCATACAAAATAGGAGTTGAGCGAGATGGTGCGCGCGTTTGAGATGAGATTGAAGCTGTTTTTGTTACGCGAATAGAGGTGCTGGTAAAAGTGCACTTTGTCATCTTATGCTGTCAACTAACTGAAACTGACTGAATTCAAATGCACATGTGGACTTTTGTGTGTGTACCTGATTGTGTATCTAGTTTTGATTTATATGTTGGAATAACTAATATTCTCTTAGTTATGAAAAACGAAAAGTAAAAATCTTTATTCCGTACCTCGAACGTTGTATCATTAACTTGTGGCTGGGAACTACCTAAGTATGAAAACACATGTGCTAGGAGTTCCGCTCTTTCTTCATATAATACAAACAATATTTTTAATTACAATCCAATATTTCATGCAAGAAGAAACTGCTCCTATGATGACAGTTATTTATGAAACATTTCTTCCACCCATCTCCCATTCTGTGGTCTGGAAGTCTGGACGCATGCGTGAATTGGATTTCAGTGATTGGCCAATATTCGGAGGTTCTAGTTTAAGAGAAGCGAATGTATATTTCATATATTTTTGTATGTGATGACGAGTGATGTAGTTAGGGGAAAGTTAATATAGCGAGGTGGGACGTGTCGGCATGCAGGCGAGACCATGTGTGGTATAGACATCCAATAACGTTTTCATTTAAATCGATGCGAATTTAAGATTCAATAAGCCATAGAGTTCTGTCAAGTACGTGATGGAACTACAAATAACATAAAACATTTTTAGTAATAATTATAGCCTGAAAGTTAAAAAGGTCAAATATGATATACAAATTGGATCCGTTAGGATTATCTGAATGGTTTATGGCTAGGAATCCTAGGGTCGGCAACGTGCGAGTGATACTCGCAAGCGTCCATAGGCTACGCGGACTGCTTACCATCAGGCGGGCCGTACTTGTTTGCCACAGTAGTGGTATAAAAAATGGCCTATTGCTACATATAAAAAAAAATTCAAAAATACTATATTTACAATAATGAACAAAGTGCTTGACAGTTTATAAAATCACGGCCTCAGTTCTTAGAGAACAATATCATGATGTAGTGTAGTAATGGATTAATTCATCACACATATTTGTCTCGTAAGAAAAATACTTAAAATTTAACAGACTGCAGTCGACACGTCAGCTCGTAGGAACAAATAGCATTAGCTGTCATACCATTTTGTAATGATCGAGTATTTTTTATAAATGCTAGCGTAATTTTTGCTAATGCTGACTTATGATTTTCGGTTCGTGAGCAATTCGCCTAAAATATATTATGTAATACTCGATTTGTCGAAAGAAAAGTGCCAGAAGGTAATCTCCATGTCTCCTGTAGAATACACACGTGTAGGGTAAATGCCTAGTTGTGGGGCATGCCTAGTGTTCACGCGACACTTCTTTTTCTTTTGGATTTTAAAAGAAAATGTTATCTTTAAATAATATACAAACGCAGTTCTTTTAATTCAAATCAATAAGTGTCCCACCACTAGGCATGTCCCGCGACTACATCGTTGTAGATCAGTGTTGGCTTTACTGACGCGTGCGGTGCAAACGGGTGCAGGATGTGAAGGGACACTGGGCGTTGCGCGTCTCCTCAAATTCTGCGCCCGTGTAAGGCTGGTGATAGAGGCGCGCTGACAGCATGCTGACCGTCGGCGCTGACACCCGAAAATGTATGAGCGTTTTTTATTAACGCGTAGTTATCAGCGCGGACGGTTCATACATTTCGGTGCCAGCGCCGACGCGCGACGGACAGACAGACAGGACTCTAAAACCAGCCTTCTAGTCGTTACACGAAATAGAGTCAAAACTGTATTGATTTTTCATAGTCTAGCCAGACCCTTACGACACGACGTTTTGATATTAAAATATATCGTAAATATATTTTTAGACAGAGTTGCATTGCAAAGAAAATAGTATTATATAGTAACATTAAATTGTTACCCGCTGGTTCTTTTCGAACCTATCTCATCGTCGAGTAAATAATACAATCGCACAGTTAATACAGAAAAGACTATTACAAAATTTTCTTATAATTCAGCAAAGTGTTTTTTTTTTTTTTTTTTACAAAATATTGATAATATTTTTTTTTATTAAGTTTGTACTTATCAATTAAATATAATGAAATTTTGTAAGTATGTTTTTTATGTATTAAGTATGCAATGCTATAGAGCGGGAATACAAGGGCGGCTACACGTTACTTTAATTACTAAAATTTTAGGTAAATTTAGTGTTAGCAAGTACTTTCATCGTCATACTTGCTAAGTCCAATTTACGTAAAGTTCAAATTATATTTATTTATTTGGTATTGTCAGACAATATGAGCTCTAATTGTTATAGACATAAAACCGAAAATTATATAGTTGAATCTTAGTTGAGTAGACTTATAAAGTCAGTTAGTTGACCTGAGTTAACAAGTTGGCAGGGAGGTGAAATTTTTCTTTCAAAAATAAGAATGGTTAAACTTATAAAGCAATCATAAACTGAGTTAGCAAGTCCGCATACGTTAAAAATACTCGCTTACACCCTATGCTATCCAACGATTCTTTTTTATGAGAACACAACGTGTGGCGGTCCTCGGACTCCGCTATATCCTCTATGTCTTCTATTTAAGCTTTAAATGGCCAATTGTAACTTGGGCCTGCGCTCGGTACCGTCGGAACCTTTCGTCTAGATAATAAGTTAGTGTAATCATTATTTTCTATTTAGACTCCCATTACAGGGAATTTAGGCGTTTTCTGTCGCACGGATTTAGAAGTACGAAAGATAGGGTCCTCGCGCACTAGACGACCATTAGGGGATCCAGTGGCTTGATTATCATAACTATTTAACAATCTTATATGACTGCGGAATGGGTTCGTCTAATGCGTGAGGACTCTTAAGATCTTTCAAGAAAGCTTCGCATGTGGACTTTTACACCAAAGAATATTACGTATCGCCGCGCTATAGGAGCCGGCTTCGAGGGCATTGGTAGCATGTTTTGTATACAAAAATTACCTGTGAAATCATAATTTCTTTGCTAAATTATAAATTGATCAATGCCACAAAAGAACAAAAGTGTTTATAACATTATCTCCTGTTAGTACAGTGGGGTATCCTTTTAAGTAAATAATATCTGTATTTGAAGATCCTGCTTTTCTATGAGATTTGATACATTTCAAGATATTGAGATTTAAGTAACTCTATGACATGTCGCCTTGCTCTCAAGCCTCATCCTTCGTTTACACAAGTCGTCATGTTCTCCTTGTCACTCTTGTTGTGTTCGACAAGGAAAGGACGTTTCTGATCAAGTCTTGTGTTCGTCGACCACGCGTTGACTCTTGGACTCGATTCATATTATACGACTCTTAGATTGGTTTTAGAGTTGCGCTGACAGCACGCACGACTTCGACGCTGACTGCCTAAAATTTATGAACATCTAGGAAGCGTTTTTGAGTAACGCGTAGTTCTCGGCGCGGACGGTTCATACATTTTTCTGTTAGCGACGACTGTCAGCGTGCGGTCAGCGCGACTCTATACCAGCTTTAACATCGGCTTCGGATATGGCGATGTATGGTATGGCGGTGTGATTCGAATCCTGAGTAGTCGACACATAGTCGGAGGGCCTTAGACAGCAAACGCCTCTTTATATTTATTACGCACCGAATGTTGTGCTTTAATCGATACAAACAGGCCTTATAAAGGTATTGTAGGTGGGAAAATGTAATTTTCAAACCCCACATTATCGGTTAAAGTAACTGCCGTTTTTGGTGCGATTTAGAATTTAGTTTTTTTTGTAAGAAATTTTTGAGAAAAATACAATCATGTATTTCTGTTATACACTTTATTTTTGTAATTGCTTCTAGGCAGTAGGCAGTAATGTCTATGATATTAGTAATAGTTTATTTTAAAGTGTTTTTCCTTGCCGTCGTCTCATCAGATGGGAAGAAAAACGTCCCATGTTTTATTGTAACTTATCGCCGTAAATTTAATACATTTTAAATTTTACCGGATATGTTGACGAAAGGAAAAACTAATAGATTTACAAAATAGTTTAATATAAATGAAACTGTACTTGGTTTGCCATTTTCAAAAAGATATGATTTGTACACTGACATTGATTTATTGCCATTTTACTGCCTAGAAGCAAGGTTCTTAGTCTGAAAATGCGGAAATTGGCGGCGGAGGGGAGATGTTTCATAAATAAAAAACCGAAATTCAACGATTGTATTTGTGTTCGCTTGTCATACCTTATTGTGGTAACATAATATTGTGTGTACGCAATAAAGTGTTTTGTAATTCAGGTTTATTTCATATCGATTTATATTTTTTTGATTGTCTAAAGCTTTTGTGACAAGTATACTGGAATATAGTGAGCTATTTACATGCTTGTGGGCCTTTATTGCTCAAGCACAAATAGATAATGTTATTGTCGAATATGGTGCGTTACCGGACCAAATTGGATTTATCAGCATTTTAAGGATATCCTATTGATATCATCTCTCCGCCAATCTCCGCATTGATAGACTATACGCCTTTATAACTTGTTTATTTCCTAATATTTATTGGGACTGTTGCTGTTGCGTAGTGCACCTTTCCGCTGCGCGTCCCTCAAGTAGTGAATACCTTTGAGATTAATGCCAATGCAACGTTCTACACAAATCGATGTACCTCCTTTTGTACGGTTAGGTAATTTGAAAACTAATACAAAAGTAATATATTACATAATTTGTGTTTTATTTACGTTTTACACACACATACGTACCCATCCTTCAAAAATAACAACACTGCTACTACTGGGACAAAAATACAAAGTAGTGAAAATTATGTACTACTAAAAAGTTGCGATGCGTATCGAAATACATTTTGTACCATAATGTCCACTTCCTAAAAGGACCACATCCCAGAATTACCACTCCCAAATCGTCCACTTCCCAGAATAACCACTTTCTCAGATTCCTCTTATTAGTGATAATTACGCTTTTCTCCCGAAATGGTAAGGGAAAACGATGTTTTTTTCTTGTTATCAGATTTTAATCAAAGACATGATGTCCGGGATAAAAACTATCACATGTCCTTTCTCGAGACTCAAACTATCCCTACATCACACCATGGAATCGATCAGCGGTTTTAATGTGAAAAGGTAACAGACAGACAGAGTTACTTTCGCATTTATAATAATACTAGTGAAACCCGCGCAACTTCGTTTGCGTGTGTTTATTTATGTACAGTAGCGCCATCTATCGCAGACTTTTGATGAGATCCTACGGGAATCGCGTATTTTTCGGGATAAATCCAAGGTATCGGCTACCTACATAGCAAATATCATAAATATTGGCCCAGCCATTTGAGCGTGAAGAAGTAACAAATAAACACATAACTTCGCATTTATAATATTAGTACTGATTAATTACACAAACAATTTATTACTGTATGTAGGTACTCTTCGATGAGACGAAGTTTCTGTGAGAACCTAAAAGTTCAAACACGTTTAAATATATATATGATATAAGTATAAACAAACGTTTATATAAGGTCCTAATTTATTATTGAACTTTTAACACATGATTAAATAGGTTACATAATATGATCGTTTAAGCAATGAAATAATGGTCTAGTATTCAGTAAAAAAAGGCATTAAATTTAGAAATACTCGTAAAATGCGCCTCTCTTGTAGCAGCCATCTGTCAGTAGAAAAAAAAGGTTTAGGGGTGCGGTGCGAAGGGCGCGTCAACGCGTCTCACATATCAAAATAGTTGAATATGGATGAATTTTATTTTGTACGCGTAACTAGCATTCACTTTTTTTCGAGAGAAGTGCATATGGAAACATTTTGATGCATTCAAATTCATCTCGTTGTCTTTACACCAATCGATAAGGCTACCTACATAGATCCTTTTGTAGAAGTGCAGCGTCCTCTAGAGTATCTATAACTCTGAAAAATTTTAAGTCGTCTGCAAATAGAAGGTAGGTAGTTAGAATTTCGGAAGCACTTGCCTATATCGTTGATGAATATTTTGAATAACAAAGGAGCCAGATGTGATCCCTGAGGAACACCTGAGACAGCCAAAAAAGGACTAGAAGCATAGCCGTTTACCACAACCTGAGAAGATCTGCCAATCAGATAGGATCGACACCAACCCAGCAAGGGTTCGCCGATGCCATACATGTGGAGTTTACGGAGTAAGATTTTATGGTTGACCCGGTCGAAAGCCTTGCTGAAATCGGTGTAGATGGTGTCCACCGATGAACGAGCGTCGAGCTTGCAACAGACTGCGTTTACAAAGGAGGTGAGATTGGTAGTAGTGGATCTGCCTTTAATGAAACTATGCTGTTGTGGAATAATCAATTGTTTATTGTGCCATGAAAGTTTAGGGTAAAGTAACTGTTCAAACACCTTAGCGAAAACGGGTAAGATAGAAATTGGTCTATAGTTTATAACAAGATCTTTTTCTCCGCCTTTGTGTAATGGAACAACTAAAGCGATTTTCCACTCAGACGGAAATGCACCAGTGGTAATCGACTTGTTGTATATGAGACTTAGAGGTATGGCTAACGCAGAAGCACATCTAGACGCAAAGATCGCCGGCAGTCCGTCATTACCAGCCCCCTTGCTGACATCAAGTCTTTTTAAAACCTGATCGTCCTTGAATTTTATAGTGGACAGATAGTTATTTGTCAGTTGGGTAGTATCTTCCGGAGGCATAGTGGGTGAGGTGTAACTGTTACTATATGTAGAGGAAAAGTTGCTTGCAAATAAATTACATATGTCCGTAACGTTTGTGGCTTTCTGATTATTTAGTGTCATTAGGGCCGGATAGTTACTGGTACATTTTTTTTAATTCTTAATGAAAGCCCAGAAGAGCTTAGGATTTGAATGTTCAAGCTTAGTAATATAATTGTTATAGCACTTAGCCATGACACCCTATAATGTGTTATGCAAAAGTGAACCATTTTCGAGATATTTAATTTTTAATTCCCCAATTTTTCAAGTTCAAATAAATATTTTCAAAGTATCATCGGACACTGGACACTACTTTTAAATGGGTAAAACGCCGATTGTCGTGTTCCAAATCCTGTCAAAAAAATGTATTTGTGTGTTGTGCATTTGTATGTTTGGGCCTCAGTTCATCAAATAAAGTTATACTATACTTTCCATACATGTTGAGGCATCGATAATTATTTTTCACTTCTCATGCTCAGAAAATGCTTATTTGCGCAGGATATAGGCTGCACAAAATCGAATTTTGTGCATAAGGGCAAAAACGTATCTACTCATAAATGTATCTATTTTAAGGCAAAGGAAATGAGCCAAACAGCCAAACACAATAAAAAGTTCAGAGATAGAATTTGTTATTTTATAATATTTACTTTAATTTATTTGCCATAATGTGTAGATTTATATTTACTTTAATTTATTTGACTATTAGACTTTTAGCAGCTCGAGCCGAAGGCGAGGGCTGATAGTAATGTCGAGGATAAAAATAGTTAAAAGTGTCGAGGATAACAATTTCCTCGCAATCGAAGTGAAAAGCAGAGTTTATAACTCGTCCACAAAACCATTTTTATCCTCGACATTACTATCAGCCCTCGCCATCTCGAATAGAAATGATTCGTTTTGTGCACTTGTTGTAAAATCTACTATTATTTTATTTGCTTGTATAAGAAAGGACACGCTTACACTGTAGGCGTGTCCTTTCACGCTTTTTCCACAATTAACAATTTTTTTATATCACAAAAATTATACCTAAGTAGGTATCATAGCAAAAATATCAATATCAAATCCCATCCCAAATCCCATCCCATCCCATATAGGAAGGTCAAATTTAGATATCGATAAAAGTTTAGACGCTTCCAAGGACTTATACAACTCAAAAAACGCAACCATAGCGCGATTTAACTCGACGACACCACCATCTACTGGTACAGAATGTAACTATAACCTTGTACAGAATGGTTGTACAGAATTAATGTTTTAGAATTGTACAGAACTTTTACTAAAAGTACACATAAATAACATTCCTAAATTTTAATTAGATCACAGGATATGGGTATCTGACTGTTTACCACCTTTGCTTTAACTGACAGTAACTTTTTAATGGCTGCTTTTACAAATTAATGCTTGATTTTAAATTGTTTGAGAACTTTCTTTTTTTAGTTTTTTATTTTTCCTTTGTTTATACCCAATTACCTATCCGGAGCCAAATTTAGACTTTCTAGGTTACCTGGAACTGGGCTAGAATTTTGATCATAGGTCAGTGATAAATGTGACGGTTTTTAGACGTTGACAAGAATAACCGTTTGAGGCATGTTTACAAAATTTTGACCACATATCGTCGGCGTAAGTGGAAAATAAAATAATTGCGATTTTGACTAAATTGGCTTTTCACCAAAAAAATAAATCATTTATTTTGCCAGTAAATATTTTTTTTATCCTACTAGCACTTCAGACGTGAATGGCCTGTTGAAAAGAAGTTAAGCAAAGGAGCAAATTATAGTGACTACAGATTTTTATGTTTATAATAATCTTCCACTTTAGAATAACCGTTTTTCATCAAGCTACCTTTAATCGTTATCACCAACTTACCAACTTTGTAACTCCCAAAACAAGGCGCATATTTTGGTGTAACAAGCATTTATGTATTACCTACAAGTGGAAAAATAAATATGTTCAAACTAACACTTTAAATAGCTATTACTTGTGAACAGATGAGATCAGAAAGACTTATAAAATTCGTTCTTTAATTTTCCTTTGACTCAAAATGTGGTAATGAAATAGGAATAGGTAATCCAATTCTAGGAAAACTAATCGACTATTATATTGCGTCCGCTGCATAATTCTCTTCCAATCCGTTACACAATGTCTTTTGCTTGAACCTGTGGCATTGGCACGCTACCCACGCGTGTCTAGATCCAATACTGAAAATCTGTAGTAACATATTATTTTTATTATAAATATGATAAAAGTTTAAAAAAAGTTTGTCTGTACATCCATACTTCCATATTCGTGAAATCTTATAGGGGACTTTTCGCAGTTTTCAACGTAGGAAGCTAAAAATCGGTACACAAATTCTACCCACGCGGGCGAAGCCGCGGGTACAGCTAGTATTCTATAGAAATCAAAATAAAATCATATTTCCGTCAATATGTAAGTCTTAGAATCAAATTACTAAGTGTGACCTCCCGCTAAGTAATTTGTGGTTAAGTTTAGATCTTCCAGGCAAAATAAAAAGTATCATTGTCTGCGAAATCGTTTCGATAGGCTATAAATTATACGTTATTAAAAAGTCTAGATAGGTAACACGTACACTTATAATGGTACTTAAATGGTAGCCACAAATATTTCTGAGGAAAAATATATGCAGAACTAAACCGCTACTAATAAAAAAAAATAGCCGTCACTACATTTCTAGGACTTTGTACATAATTTTATTCCATTGAATGTATTATGTATTGTCAACTTTGTTATTATTTTGTCTTGTTTTCTAAAATAGGTAAAAAATAAATGACATTTATCTTAAAAATTGTTTTAAAAAAATGTATGCATTATTATTTTTTTTCTTCAAAATACTTAAAAAATAAGGTTATTATATACTTATTTAATGTTATTTTTTTATATCTCTAATCTAGAGAAGGACACATGATCTGACATTGGTCAGAATTTTTTGTGCCATTTCAACAAAACACAGTGACAGACAGTTAAATTAGAAGAACAATTAAATACTTTTTTGTTTATTTTTCTTTTCTTTTTTAAATACATAACCACTTTACCCCTTTAGGAGGTAGTTATTACCTTTAGCTTAGATAAAATATATACGGAATGTTACGTTAAGTAGCACCTTAGAGACTCCCTTGGGGGCCGTTTCCGTGAACTACGGACGTACCTGAGCATTAGCGTATGATAACATTTCCAGGCTTCTCGAAGCCCACTCTCTGGCACCCACTATACTATATTAGGTGGAAATTATATTATGTACATAAAGAAACATAAGTTTATTTCGGAATATTATCATAAAATATTGTACAATGTTTCATGTTATTATAAGTTTATAACTTTTAAATATGTTTGTTTCAATATTAGCAGGCACCGAATGCAGATCGCGCGGTCGTTCACCAACAAGATGGACCGATCAAGTGAGAGACATCGTCGACCAAATTCTACACGGTCGTAAGAGATGCGCTGCACAGAAGCCGGTGGCAGATCATCCGCACCAGATGCAACCTCAACCTGCTGACCACGATCCTCAGACATGAGGGACCGACTTCGGATACTTGGCACAAGATTTCTAGTGGAACGCAACGAGGTGTTTGAATTAGCTTCTCATACCTTTTTGTATTAACATAATGTTGTGTGCGTTATCAAAATATTATTATAATGTTTGTAATCGATACATGTTCAAGACAGGTCCGGTGGTCGAGTGACTAGCAATGGTCACTTTATCCCAAAGGCCGCCGGTTCGAATCCGCGCAAGGCAAACACTTGTGTGCATGAACATGTCTGTTTGCCTTGCCTTGATCTAATTTCAAGATTTGCTTATAAAAAATAGAGCATCCACGTTTTATTGATAGTCGCTTTTATTTTTCACTTTCATTGTTCACTTCTGTTACGTTAAGATTTAGTGTTGATAAAAGGCTCGAGCTTCGTGAGTCTCGGACTCGTTGAAGGCTCGAGCTTCTATATAGGGGTCTGTTCGAAACGTCTACAGAGCTCGTTAATAATGTATAAAATTAATAATGTATGTTTTGAAATTTGATGTTTTATTAAAATAAGTTATTAAGAAACGGGATTTATTTTCTAAAATAACAATAGTTTAATATCTATAATACTTAATACATTCGCGTGCAACCAAATCGACTCAACCCCTAACGCCACATACAACTTTGTTTGTACCAAAAATGTACAAGATATTAATAAAAAAAGTATGTCATTTGAAAGCTTGAAATATCAGCTTTATAGAGATATCATTATTATCGATATTAATTCATTATTTTTTTATTAATGATGTCTGAACATAAATGTAGGAAAAATGCGAACATTCTTACTACACAAACTGAGCCGAGCGTTAAATACTGGTTACTACTCCTCACTGCATACAATGGGCTGGTTGAGTCTGTTCTTAGGTATGGGATCATTTTCTGGGGTAACTCAACTGATAAGGAGCTGTTATTTAAAATGCCGAAGCGCTGTATTAGGGCCATGTTTGCAGTTCAATTCGTTGACAGTTTGGACCGTATTTTGCAAAACATAAAATCCTCACACTTCCGTCCCTATATATATTGGAGGTGGCATTGTTTGTTAAACGAAATCCCAAATTATTTAAAAAGATTTCAGACAGAAATAGACGAAACCAAAATCGATTATGTCTTCATCCTGGTAGGAGCACATTGATGCAGAAGAATGATATCTGTATGGCACCAAAAATCTTTAATAAAATCCCACACAGTATTAAAATGTTATATACGAATATGTTTAAAATTCATCTAAAAAAATCTGAGTGGAGAAATGTTACTACAGGTTACTACAATGATTTTTTTGAAGATAAATCCTTAAAATGAATAAGTTTTTTTACATTGTTTACATAATATGACGATTTCCTTGTACACCTACTTTCGTTGTAGTTTTCATACAAATGAAAGCAGTAGAAAAACCTGGCCTTAAGCCCTTTATCTTCAAACGTTCCATAACATTGCCACTTATCATTAACCTAAAAAACTATAACCCAACACTGCTAAGGATAAAAGGAAAGTGCTTCTAACATTCCTGAAGCCAATTTGCCGTTAGTTTGAATAAATATCGACTTTAGCGCGTGGGCAGTAGAGGTCTACGAGCTCGCATCAGTATTGATGGCCCCTTTTAAGCTTAAAAGGTAGGTAATGATGTCTTGATTGACGATGATCCTTTCATGATGGGACGTGTCGGCATGTGTGGCGCGTGTCCCGGTGGCGCGCCAGTGCGGGCGACCTGGGCACCAGCGCATTCATAAGGTGAAACGCCCAATTATCAGCACCCTAGTGTGAGTTATCAGCAAGCAGTGATATATTTTATAGAAGTTAAACAGGTAAAATCTGTGCTCCGTGGGTGGCGGTGATCAGTTAACATCAGGTGTCCCGCATGCTCGTTTACCAACCTCTTACACAAAAAAAATAAAAATAAAGATTCGACTCTGATGCTGATATGATGGAACACTGCTAGCACTAATTGGGCCTCTCACCTTATTAGGAGAAAAAAATATTGTTAGTCTGTACTGTATCATACTAATATTATAAATAAGAAAGGAAGTTTGTTAGTTTGTTATTTCTTCACGGCTTGACTAAGCAGCCGATCAATGAAAATTTGTATACATAATTGTCGGGCTCAGGGGTACAGAGCCCAACATAGGTTAATTTTTACGCGGGCGAAGCCGCGGGTTAACAGCTAGTAAGTTATAATACTATAGGCTTTCCAATCCTTTGATGACAGTTCGGTTACAGCTCAATTAGTGATGTGCCGTTACTGATTCTATTTCCGAAAACAATTGATTTTATGAAGAAGTTTTTATCAATTCCACACATTGATACATACATACATTACATTGTAAGTAAGTATTTTATTTTCCGTGAACATTTTTGTTATAGAAATACACAAGCGTTTAAATGTTTTTTTTTTGTATTAAAATAAACTATTTTTATATACATATTCTACATTTTTTAAATATTTTACTTAAAATATACAGATTAGATAGATATCAGTAATTTTATTATGTTACTAGCTGTGTGTGTCTACAGCTTCGCCCGCGTGGAATTGGATTTGTGGGTATCGACGGATAAATCTTGAGTCAGTGACATCTAGTGAAGTTTTGAGGAACTTAATTTTAATTAAATCGAGCCGTTTTGTCCGCGTACCTAAATGAAGATAACCTTTTTTCCTGATATCCGATTTAAATTAATAAAGCCTATATTTTTCTCCAGGTCAAGCTCTAACTTCCTGTGTAAACAGCATTATAATCCGTTCAGTAACTACGAAGATGTGCACCTACAAACAGACAGACATTTTTTTTTCTTTTATTCTTTCCTATCCATTTTTGCCAAATATGTTTAACTAGCTGCTGCCCGCAGTGTTACCCGAGTTTAATTTTACGCATAGTATATTATCTTTGTCAGATTTTTGACCAAATCCTACGGGAATCGCGTACTTTTCTGGATAAAAAGTACCCTATGTTAATTCAAGGTATCATACCTAATACCAAATATCATAAAAATTGACTGATTGACTGTGAGGAAGTAACAAAGATACTCACACAGAACAGAACAGACATACCACCCCGTGGTCTACTGTTTTTATATTGTATGTATAGATTTAGATAGGATAGGATGAATTAAATAAAGGAATAGTATTCAATTTCATCACAAGACGGCGCTGTTTTAAAAAAATATAATATTATTCTTATATTTGTTTTATTAGTAAAACTATAAAGTCGTGAATGAAGTCGTTGTACCTATGTTAGTCCGCTAGCACTGCGACGCCAAACTGCGTACACTACACATAATTTTCTATGGTTTCGAGAGCGGAAATAACTTTTACTTCGTACCATACTCGGGATGGCGTGCCAGTCATTGAGATGGCGATCAATTTGCGATTCGCTTCATTTAGACAATAGTAAATAGTGTGAAAACAAATCCATCCACACATACACTTCCGGACACATGAATCGAGCCACCCTACATTTTTATGTTTAATGACATAGAACATAAAAATATTCTTAAGTTAATCAAAAAGTTTTTATGCAGTTTTGATGCTGGTATATTCAAAATGATTTTGAAGTGCTGTTGTTCCAATTTTGAATTTATCAAATCGAAAAACGAAACAAAATCCAAATTAGTGCATTCTTTTGAAAAGAAAAGTTGATCTAAATTGACATAATTTTTTTATTTAACTCCATAATTCTGAATTCACCGTAATTGTTTTGAAATTAAGACATCGAAAAATTGTTTTTTTTTTAATTTGAGCCATTTAAACGTTAAAATTATGGATACACCGCCTCTTCTAGCCGCGCAAGCTGTGGCGCTTCTACAGTCGGGCCGAAGTCAGCGCGATGTAGCATCACAGCTTGCTTTAAGCCGTTCTGCTGTGCAAAGGGTATACCATCGATACCTCGACACTGGTGGATATGTGCGCCGTCCAGGAAGACCGCGATTTCGGGTGACTTCAGAAAGACAGGATCGATTTATCGCAACAACCAGTTTACGAAATCGTCACCTCACCTCTGTACAGATCCAAGAACAGCTTCGAGACTTTCATGGAGTGGCTGTTTCCGCGCGAACAATTAGACGAAGACTTAAAGAACGTGGTCTGAGCCCACATAAGCCAGCCAACGGGCCGAAACTGACAAGAGCTCACCGAATGGCGCGCTTACAGTTTGCACGCGAACATTTGCATTGGACTCAACGCCAATGGAGCAAGGTACTCTTTACTGATGAGACTAAGATTATGCTTTATGGTAATGATGGAAGGAGGAAGGTCTACCGAAGGCGGGGAGAGCGCTTTGTTCAGTGTTGTATTGAAGAGAGAGTGAGTTATGGCGGGAGCTCGTGGATAGTCTGGGGAGGAATATCTGCCGATGGTAAAACTGGGCTAGAGGTTGTGACAGGACCACGCCTACCAACACTAAATGCCCGTCGATACATTAACCATTGCCTAGAGACTCATGTGATGCCATATGCTGGATTTGTAGGCCAAGGCTTCATCTTTATGCATGATAATGCAAGAGCGCACACTGCAGTAATCGTCAGGGCATACCTTCATGATGTTGGAATCACGACAATGGAATGGCCAGCAAGGAGCCCTGATATAAATTCCATCGAACGTCTATGGGACGAATTAAAGAGGCGTGTTCGAGCTCACCAACCAGCACCACAAACTTTGGAAGAGCTGAGAGTTGTCATCGAGGAGGAATGGGAGAACATTCCACAAGACTTCATAATGACGTTGATTAACTCCATGCCAAATCGCATGACTGCAATCATAAACGCTCTCGGAGGCAATACAAGTTACTGAATAATTTTTTTTCCAATAATTCCTTTTTTTTTCAAAAATTTAACCCGAGTCTTGTCTTTGAGAAAGATTATACCGGACAAGTTTCACTTAAAATTGTAATTTTATCAAGTTATTGAAATTTAAATTTGGAATTAAGTATACCTTATTAATGTAAAGTGTACCAGCTTCCAAATTGCATAAAAACTTTTTCGATGATCATATACTTTTGTTAAGTTACCAGCAATCAAAGTTGAAACTGCTGGGTGGCTTGATTCAAGTGTCCGGAAGTGTAGTACGTGAACAGGCAGCTGCTGAGAATCCTGACCCCAAACGATATAAGAATTAGGTTTTTTATATTACTCTAATTTTCAATAAAATTTCATCAAAAACTTAGACGTAATCAAAATGTACAATGTAAATACACTGGGCGTCAAAAATAAGTAGTACAGTTTTAAAATTGCAATATCTCCTAAACTACAGAAGCTAGACCTCTGAAATAAAAAAAAGTTAAAAGACAATTTAATTTCATTTAATAAAAACTTCATGCATAATATCATTTTTAAAGATTGACTGAAAAAAACGTTAATAAACAAAAACACTATTTTTTTAAACTGTTGGCTTGTACTTTTGTTTTTTATTGTTTTCTTTATTGCTGATAAATCAATTGCAATTCAAAAGCAAATGTGTCTTCAGCTAGTAAACTTTACTAATCATGCCTCTTTCACCAGAAGAATGTGCAAGAATCATAACTTTACTCGAAGTAGGCATCAGTATGCGTCGTACTGCAAGAACGGTGGGTGTAACTCTAAGAACGATCCAGCAAGTAAAGCGAAGGTACGAAGAGACTGGAAACCATCTAAGGAGACCAATTAATGGCAGAGTAATGGCACCCAGGTGCATTAGTACCCGAAAAGACCGCTTAATTGTCTCTACTGTGTTAAGAAATCGTCACCTTAATGCAGTTGAGGTCCAGCAACAGCTTCTTCAGACCCGAAGAGACTACATTAGTGAGAGTACAGTGAGGAGAAGACTTGCTGAAGCCAACCTGAAGTCGTACAGGCCAGCAAATGGCCCCAAGCTTGAGACATGGCAGTAGCAAGACTACGCTACGCCCGTCAACACGTACAATGGGGCGAAGAAGAATGGACAAGAGTTTTGTTCACAGATGAGTCTCGGTTTTCTTTATTCGCTTCCAATGGAAGGCGGAGAGTATACAGGCGACCTGGTGAGCGATACATTCAAGGTTGCATCTCGGAAAGACTTCAATACGGCGGGGGCTCTGTACACGTATGGGCTGGCATCTCTTCAGAGGGTCGCACAGAGCTAGTGGTCATAGAAAATGGCACTCTGACTGGTGAAAGATATGCATTAGAGATCCTTAACGAGTATGCAGGGCCATATTTAGTAAATATGAGTGATAGAGCGATACTAATGCATGATAACGCCCGGCCATACACCGCTCACCTCGTACAAGAGTACATTCAGGAGGTTGGCATCAGCTTCATGACTTTTTCATCAAGAAGCCCAGATCTTAACCCGATTGAACACGCCTGGGACGAGCTTGGGGGCTAGTCAGAAGACGCAGACCACCCCCCGCCAACCTCAGAGCCCTTAAACAGGCCTTGATAGAAGAATGAGTGAATATTCCCCAACACCGCCTCCAAAACTTAGTGTTCAGCATGCCAAATCGGCTCCAAGCTGTCATCAGAGCCCGAGGCGGCAACACCAAGTTACTAAACTGGGAACAAGGCCCAAAACGTAAAAATTAAGTTCTTGATAGTTCCTTTAAAATGGTTAGCTTTTTAGTTTTTTCTTGATTTTTAGTGTAAAACTTTACTAATGCTAAATAAAATATTATTTTTAGAAAACTTTGTTAAATTTGCTATAAAATGTCTTTTATTTCAAAACTCTAACTTCTATATTTTAAGAGTAATTGCAATTTTAAAACTGTACTACTTATTTTTGACGCCCAGTGTATAATAATTTTCGTTCAAAGACATTAAGAATTACATGAGATAACTTAATTCTTACTTCGTTTGGGAGGTCGGTTACTCTCTAAAACAAAATAACTATGTAAGTAAGGTAGGTACCTTACCTACCTATCTACCTGAGTTCGTGCGTTTTTCGCTGTGTAAGAAGTAAGCGTGTGTGTAAGAATTCCATTAAAATAATATTTCTCATTCAGCGAATGAAATGTATTTTTTTATTGTTTCACCACAAACGATGAAACATTTTATAAACCGAGACAAGAACGTGTTGGGCCAAGCACAGTGTAGGGTTCCGTATTTGCTATGCTACAACAATATCATATTCCAAGTTTCCAACTCATTTGTACGTTTTTATCAATTTTTTTTTTAAGTTCTTTGGCTATTACTCGGTCGTCGGTGGCTAGAATTTTTTAATCTTTGAAACACAACAATGCCCTCCGAAGCAAGGGGAAGCTCGTAACGAAACCCTTAGGTAACACTGGCTTGGGTTGACAATGCTTAATTGCGACACACATTCGATGCTATTAAGCTTCTCATTTTTGCAATGAAACTAAACTGCGTTATTTTGTAGACTGTTACTATAGTTTACTCAAAAACAACTAGGTATTTATTTACACCTTTTTGCTTTCTCACTGGCTTTAAGCTAAGTTTTCACTATAGTCGTAAACATTATATTTAGAGTAATTCTCATTATTGCGCGCGCGTCATTTAGTGCCGTCAAATGACACCGCTTTCACTTGATTTTTTTTATTTACTTGTTAGCTCAGCTCATTAGTTAGCTAAGTTTACATAATTTTTATTTAATGACTGTATGAAACATCAATGAGGCAGTGTATGATACACTCAGAGGAAGCCATATTAACACGTTCAATGCGGCAATATTTTGATTGAATTTGTATGTTCGTGAGTTACGGCCAATATATATCCCGTATGAGACTTTCCTGATATGCGTTACGGCCTATAACTCCATAAAGAAGTGGATATTTGACATGGTTCTTTCTAAATTTTGTAGGCAAACTACTCCTTTAACTCATTTTAAAGTCGCCCGAAAATCCATCCTGAAAGTTCTTAGTTAAGAGCAAAAATATGGACCCATAAAAATACGGGTAAAATACAACCCGTGCCGCGTATATTAATCCCCATTTTACGGGGATGTTTGTGGGTAGTAGTGATGGGCGAGTTGTCTATTGCTCTATCTTTAAAACCATGCCAACATTTATAACAGGAATTAAAAATATTTACTCCACCCGCATGGTTAAGGGAAAATATCAAGAATTTTTTCCATGGTAATCTCTTTATCCCGTGGGAAAAAAGTAGTCTCATGTTACTCTCCAGACCTAAAATTATTCTCGTTAAAAAATTATGAAAAAATAATGTTCTTCCAGTGGGAAAGAGTGGTTTTTCCGGGATAAAAAGTAGTCTATGTAAGCTATCCCCAATAAAAAAATCATATCAATCCGTTCATTACTTTCGCCGTGAAGGGAGGACAAACCAACAAACAAACACCTTTCACATTTGAAATGAAATGAAATCGTTTATTTCAGAAATTAGACCTTCACAGGCACTTTTCTGGACATTTACAACTTGTATAAATAAAGAAAGTTAACTACGTTATATACTACCACCATTTCGGACACAAGCAAAATGACAACCGGTAAAAAGAAATGGCGAAAGGACAACCGGTAACGGCCTTTTTTGTCATTTTGTACTTTTTCTTTCTCTCCTTTTTTTTTTACTCAACTGCGCATGAATTATGACTTGCGCCCACACAGCTCATTGCGGTACGGGATGGAGCTTACAGGGTATATTTTTCCCGTTAGCATCGAAATGAAACTAAATTATTTTGATGCGATACGGCCTAAATACTTCCCGTATTGTATTTTTTAGGGGGGTTGCTGTAGTAAAAACGACGATGACGAAAATATATCGATCTCTTTTTTACTCAAAAGGGAACATAGAAATTTCTTCTGCGCACAGGGAAACAAATAGCGATTTCAGGCAGCGCACCGAGGTGTAAGCTAATACGGGTCATATACTACCCGTAAAGCAGTAAACGTGTTAAAATAGTTCCCGCAGCCCTGGCACACGCGGTGGAAGACAGTCAGGGTTTTAGTCGCTATGCCCCTAACTTTTATTATCACTAGACGGAGAGCCCGTCAGACTCCTCCTGGCGCTACTCCAAGCGTCGGGACAAGCAGCACTGTCAATGACACGATGCTGGCTTTTATAAAAGGGTCTGTACTGTATACACTCTTTCGGAATTCAAATAAGTCGTATGACATTTGAGTAATAATTAGTTTATTTATATTTACGAGTAAAAAATACACAAGAATCATCCTGTGAATTGTGTGTGTGCCACCCTCTTGCCATCCTATAATTCCGTCCATAATTCCTATGAATTTTTTTGAAAAATTTCTTATACTGAAGCACTTTTTTAAAACAATGTTCAGCCTTAGCTTAAATAGGATTATTCAAGTGAAAAACGATAAAAATCTTTTACGCCCGTCTTCACCAAAATGCCTCATAGCATATATAGAACAATATTGAGGTTTTATAAGTGAAACTTTATATGAGTTAGGGAATATCTACGTTAGGAGACGTTCGTTGGTGGAAACGGCCATTATTGACACAAAGGGGAACGCGCCCTTTCCCTCAACCCTAAAAGGAGAGCACTTTGACGCCATCCATCGCTTTAAAATCTAATTTCATAGCCGTAATCGAGATAAAATCATCCACTTTCTCGTTTGAATCGATTTCCGCCACTTCTCGATTACGCAACGCGGTCTGAGTGACCCGGCGATTAAGTTGGCTCAATTTCTATTTTTTTAAAGCAAATCATCTTAAATTCTCTCATTACCGTTGGTAACTAGCTTTTGTTCACGGAAAGCTACCTATATCCAAGCAAAAAATTATGCCGCGCGGGCCGCGGATTTGAGTCCTGCGCAGGGCAAACATTTTGTGCTATAATTTTTTCTCTATGTATTATTTATTTCCCATGAAAAAGTTATTTGTGTATATTTATCAGCAATCTAGTACACCAGCTTTGTATAGTGTTTGGGTCTGGAGAGCGTTGTGTGATTCGTCCAAGAATATTTTTTATTTATTTACCTACTACTTACTAGCAATTACCTGCAGCTTCGCCCGCATAAAAAATTGCCAATGTTGGGCTCTGTACCCCTACAATTTGTATGCAAATTTTCATAATGATCGGCTGCTTAGTCAAGCCGTGAAGGAATAACAAACAAACTCACTTTCTCATTTATAATATTAGTATGATTATTTAGTGGCTCAAGGACTGCTCTGATTTACCATCAGCCCACACGGATGCTAGTTTACCAGCTTCTTCCATAACAGTCGACCAATGAAAGACAGAGAAGGATGGAGAACCTGTAGAGAACCAATTACATCAATGTACCAACAGGCGACCAACGTCGTACCTACGTAAGAGGTGTTTCAAGGTATGACTTGAAGCACCTCTACACTCTGCTGCTGCTCGCCTAGCAGTACCCCCTACAAAGTACATTGAAGAGGCAACATTCATCAATTTAAAAAATCTTTAAACTAACTAACCTAACGTAATTTTTCTTTGAAAATTATTATTATTAGAAAACTACCCTAATAATTCACACATTAAATCAACCTACAGATTATGACGATTATATGTGGTCATTCTTGTCATTAAGACTGTGTTTCACGAATAATGTTATGTCAGAGGTCATTTACGCTTCAACTCTCTATTTTAATTAATAAAATAAATAAGTATTAGCCAGCCACAAAGTAGCTTTCAGTGTTACAACATTTCACCACAAAATGAAGAGATTAACATAACACACGAAAATGGTCGCATTTAACGGTCCGGGCCTGAACAATGTTTCGTACGGAGAGTGAGAGAGCCGGAAAGCCTGTACCTAATAATAATGTAACCCGTCCTGCTGCTTAATTCCTGTTTAAATCAGTTTTTTTTACGTGTAGGCCCATTGTAGGCCAATGAAGGGGAGGCACTCGTAAAAAAATATTTTTAAGAAATTTGCTCTACCACTTTGTTAACATTTTTATTATGCGTATACATACCAAATTATAGTTTTCTACGTCTAGGCGCTAGACCGCGGACGGACAGACGGACATGGCGAAACTACATATAAGAGTTGGGGTTCCCTATAGTTTACTACGGAACAAAAGGATCTCTCTCTATCTTGACGCAGAAAAATGTATCGCCGATTTTCACTTATTTTGAAAATCGGCCAAAGCATTTTCTGCGAAGGCAGGATAAGTAAGTACCTATAAAAAAAACTGTTTCATTTCTTCATAAATTGTGCCAGTGACCCAAATATCGATACGTAAGTTGGTGCATTCGTATCACGTATAGATAGCCCGGAGCGCAAGAAATTGGTTATTCAGCACGCGAAAGCTCCGCGGGGAGTACCGGGACGGCGCGGAGGGGGGCGGGGTCGGCGGCAGCGACATGCAGCGATGCCACTTGATGCCAGCGATCACAGCAGCAGCGCCCGCGCACCTGTCGCAAGCAAACACCGGCTCAGTTGAACGCCGGCAGTGGCCTCTTTCGCGCGCCATGACCGCGCATGCCTCCGGAAATCCGTCGCGAGTGTCGTAACGGACCGTTTGTGTGGACTTTTAACATGGATGTGATATATTTGTGCATTTTCCTGATCTTCTTCCAAGGTTAGTACAAATTTATTTAGTTTAAGATAAGTTATCTTGGCATATACCATATGATGTTACAGAACATCTACAACTAATAATAAATCTAATCTCTGACCAAAAACCTTAGATATATACAATTAATAATGTGGTAGTGGTACCGGTCGGAAAGCGTAGTTATAATATAAGTGGTGAGGCCCAGGTGCATCTCGCGGCGTGCCCAAGCACAGATCTGGGTCAACGTGTATACGAACACTTTCCTACTGTCTCTCGACACTTGCCGCCATAATCGCCGAGAAAATATTTTGAGTGTAAGTAATCATGTTGTAGTGTAGATTTTTAAATTTTATCAGAATAAAAGTTTTTAAACATTCTTGAAGCAAACAGTTCGCTGTGCGTGAGTTCCTAGCTGCTCTACCTAGCTACTCTCAGACCAAGAATTTATTCAGAAAGGTTTTCGTATAAACTCTATTGAAACAATAGCAGAAAAGAGTTTACATTAAGATTTAATGTCTTTCGCAATGCAAATTTTAACTTAATGATTAAGTTAAAAATTTGAATTTATTTAACAGTTTAACCCGCGCAACTTCGTTTGCGTGTACCTATTTAATTATCCACAGCAGCGCCATCTATATCAGATTTTTGATCAAATCCTACGGGAATCGCGTACTCTACATACAGATGTGAATCCAAGGTATCAGCTACCTATCTACTTACCAAATATCATAAATATTGGCCCAGCCATTTGAGCGTGAAGAAGTAACCAACATACACATAACTTTCGCCATATTGGCAGGATTAGTCGGTGAGGTGAACCCTGTTATTTCTCATCGGCTGGATCCGCTGTATGTGCGAAGAGATATTTCATCTTAATGCGTGCTCTACAGACTTTACAATTTCCAGTGTTCCGAGGAGTTGCTCAATCTTATTCCAGATGCTCGGTTCCACTATCGTATCATCTGCCACAGACTCCAGTTTCATCGAATCATCATTTGGATGAATGGAGCTGTACCTCTGTTCGATTCCTGCGACACTTCCTTCCTCGCACAGTAAATATTTGGAACCAACTCTCGCCAGCAGTGTTTCCGAATAACTGACTTGGGAGATTTCAAGAAGCGAGCACACAGCGGCTCAGGGACTTCCCCGTTGTCTCTGTGCTCTATGGGTGGCGGTGATTACTTAACATCAAGGAGACCGCAAGCTCGTTTGTCAATTTGTAACATAAAAAAATGTATTTATGATGTTCAGAGATAATAAAAAAAACAAAAACAATTACGATGAAGTCAGAATCGCACCCTTATTACATTTTCAATGAAAAAATATTTTTTTTCGCTGTTTCGTAACCAATGATGAAAGAAGACGTTGTATGCCATCGCGGACTTTTTTTAAAAAGATTTAGGTATAAAAGAAACCATTTCTCCATACATTGTTTCGTTACATCTCCAAGGGTTTAGGAACTGTTATGGCATGTAGATATTTTTTGACACTAGACAATCACAGTCTGAAGGGTTAATATCTTCTTCATGGGTTAATGCATGCAACACGAAATTCAAAATCTTGATGCCCTGATGCATACATGTGCATTATCAACGAAATGGCATAACCTGAGTTGACCCAATACGACAGAATGTAATGGCGACCGCTCAGTCGTAAAACCGATTATGCCAGGTTTGCAGCGATATGCCAGGTCGACAGTTATTGCCCTAATTAACGCGTTTAATCCATAATTATCCACGCATCATCAGAAAGGGCAAAATAGGTACCTAAGTAATTTTACTTCTATGCTGGATCAAGCTCTCTAGAAAATATAAGTAAGAAACGAAAGTTATTTTTATTAATAACTTCGCAATATAATTAATTAGCTTTTTGATTGAAAACAATTTTTAAAAATGAGAACATGATTTAACATAAACGTTTTTTTTATATTTTTATTTTTTATAATAAACGGCTTTAAATTTAAAAAGCAATGACATTTGTAAAAAATTGTGACCGCAATTTAACAAGGAAACAGAATAAAACTACCGAAGAAATTGTAAATATATTTATCAAAAATTAATTGTTAACGTCAACGTTGAACCAGCAAATATTTTTATCGCGCTTCCCCCTCGTTTTAGCAGGAAGTTTACAAGGAACCCTACATCCGGGTTATTCAATCTATAATATATAAAACCGGGCAAGTACGTGTCGGCCACGCACAATGTAGGGTTCCGTATTGGCTACGCATTTCTTGCTTGCAGATGAGTACAATGCCATATTCTATGATTTTACTTAATAAGTTCGTCGGCTATTACTCGGTAACTAGTAGCGCCTACTTAACCGTTATAGTTTTCCTTGTAGGTTCACTATATGGACTACAACCATGAATTTTTTCAATTTTCTAAACACAAGACTTTCGGAGATAGAGGGGGGGGGGGACTACCGTGCAAAACGAAAATTGACGCGAATTATTTGCATTTAATATGCAAATAATTCGCAAACGGATCATTGTATCGCTATAAAACGATCTTTCCACAACCTCAATGTTGTGAAGAGACCTATCTAACGATACCCCACAACATGGGGTGGGCGCGGAAAAATAAACCATTTCTACTTTAAATGTAGGGAAGGCACCCCAAAAAATATATTTTTTTAAATTTTGTTCCAGCACTATTGTAAGCATTGCTTGGACGAATTAACAAGCATTGCTAATATGTTTATACATACCAAATTACAGCTTTCTAGCACTAAGCGTCTAGGCGCTAGACCGCGGACAGACGGACAGACAGACGGACATGGCGAAACTATAACGGTTCCTTGTAGTTTACTACGGAACCCTAAAAAGAAGAACTGACTGACTGACTGACATATCAACGCAGGGCCTAAACTATAAGGATTAGTAACTTGAAATTTTGCACAGGGGTTCCTTTTATAACGTAGGGGAGCACTAAGAAAGGATTTTTTAAAATCCCCACGGGAAAGGGAGTAATAGGACTGTAAGCGTATTATCGCAGTCGCTCAACCTAGAAAGCCGAAATTTTGTATAGAGGTTCCTTTTATGATGTAGACAAGGATGCAGACGGGATCTTTTTTCCACGTATTTTTATTATATGAAAGTTGAAAAAGTGTTCTTATCCTGTGATAACAGCAAATGCTAATGTTATTTTTTGATGTTTAGAATTCCCTATCGTCTTTCCGTAAACAATGGCCAAACATAACTCAGGAATATTTTTTTGGAAAAAGGGTCGTGAATAAATAGTAGATTTTACAACAAGTGCACAAAACGAATCATTTCTATCCGAGACTTTTAGCAGCCCGAGCCGAAGGCGAGGGCTGATAGTAATGTCGAGGATAGAAATGGTTTTGTGGACGAGTTATAAACTCTGCTTTTCACTTTGATTGCGAGGAAATAAATAAATAAACGCACGAAAAACAAGACCTGTTTCCCCATTCCCGCCGCTTTTTTTTAAATCTTACGACATTGAAATTAGGCTTGGGCTGCAGACCTATACAGCCTACTATTAAATTAATTTTGTAATAAAATAATTTTCTTAAATTAATTAAATAACCTACCGTACTTTAATTTAAATTTTAATATCTTTTATGACTTAAAAACACATAAGGCAAATAAATTAAAGTAAATATTATAAAATAACAAATTCTATTTCTGAACTTTTTGTTGTGTTTGGCTGTATGGCTTATTTCCTTTGCCTTAATATAGATACATTTATGAGTAGATACGTTTTTGCCCTTGTGCACAAAATTCGATTTTGTGCAGCCTATATCCTGCGCAAATAAGCATTTTCTGAGCATGAGAAGTGAAAAATATTTATCAGTACTATAGATAGATATTTTAAAATTTCCTTCTGACTATGTGCAAGAAAAAGGTCTGTTTCGTTGAAATAACACACAAATATAATTGTATACATTTTGGTGTTCTTACAAACAGCGAACAAACATGCCTCACAGCGGCGCATTGAATTCGTCCGGGAGCCTTAACTGGAAATAAAGCATTATTTATAGCAACTCAAAGATAAAATGAATATGTGAGTTTATCACAAAACTTTCGATAAAAATATAATAACAATTTATATTTCATTCCAATAAAAGCTTGGCATAACAGCTCCAAACAATCTTCTCATCTTTACATATATTATAAATGAAGTCGCGCTCTGTCTGTCTGTCTCTATGTACGTACGTATGTTTAGATCTCTAAAATTTGATTTGATGCGGTTTTTTAATAGATAGAGTGCTTCAAGAGGATGGTTTATGACTTTATGTGTATAATAAATTCCAAAATTCCCACGGGAAAGTGGGTTACACGCAAACGAAGTTGCGCGGGTTTCGCTAGTTTGAAATATACATTGATATAAAATAAACTTGAATCGATTAATCACTTTATTGCAATTAAGCACACAACATTTATGTCCAATTCAAACACAATCTCTTGTCAAGTATATTGGAACTGAATATAAAATGTTAAATAAAGAAATATTGTAAGATATATTCCCCAATAAACGACAAATGACCGACCTTACTTCGATGTTACCTGGCATGCTTTTTTATGAGCATTACTGGACGCTTCCCGACTGATGACCACAAAAACTTTAAGAATGCACCTAATACCCTGCGCCGCCGACGGGTATGTCTCTTGTTTGATACAAAACTTTCGACTCCGATGATTTCTCAATGATTTTTTTTTTCATTTAAAGATTCTAAACTTTTATTCAGAGAATACGGGTAGGTTTTACAAACACGTTCTTGTCAATGATAAATGATTTGTGTATAAACTACTACCATTTCGGAAACAAAAGAAAAATTACCACAAGTAAAAGAAACGGCGAAAGAAAACCAGTTCCGGCCTTTTTTGTACATAGGTACTAAACTAAAAATAAATCGTACATATTTAATTTTTTTTGTTTAGATGCTTTTATGTCTATTTTGACGACCTCCGTGGCGTAATGGTTACCACGCCAGACCGCCACCCAGGAGGTCCCGGGTTCGATCCCCGGTCGGGTCATGATGAAAAACGAACTTTTTCTTATTAGCCTCGGGTCTTGGATGTTTATCTATATGTATATATGTATTTGTTATAAAATATAATATCGTTGAGTTAGTATCCCATAACACAAGTTTCGAACTTACTTTGGGGCTAGCTCAATCTGTATGAATTGTCCATACATATTTATTTATTTATGTGATAAAGATAAAGGCATTTATCAAAGACGATCCTCACAGGCACTTTCTCTTGTCGAAGTAGGTATACAAATCATATTGATTTGTAAATATATAAATAAATTTAATCTATTATAAACCATTTCGGAAACGAGCAAAATTGCCAATGGTAAAAGAAATGCTGTATTCTATGATCACAGACATTATCAACTAAAATTTAGCTTCCGTCGGCTCGCTCCCTGTTTTAATTAATTGATGTTTTTGATCGTTTGGAAATCGTATAGGTATTTAAGAAGAACCTTTACTAATTTTACAATCAAAGAACATAACTATAAAGAGCTTGATATCAACGCCATCCTAGAAATCGGTTGATAATGTATCGATGATGCCGTTGGATTTCGGTACAGTTGACACCATGTGTTACGAAACTATATTAGCGATGATAATTGCTTCTCATCAGGCTGGCCGCCCGCTATTTTGCCACTTAAGTTGTTAAAAAATAATTTTAAATTATATAACGAGAAAAGATTTTGAATATTATTAACATAAATGTTATATATTAAGATATTTCATTATAAAGTATTTTTTATATTTTATTTAATGCAATCCAAAAGACATTGACTGTTGGGTTTTTCAAAGTTTAACTTCACTTTTAGTTAATTATCGAAGTGAACTAACCCTGAAAGTTCTCTGAAGCTCCCGTGCTCACGAAAATTGTATGTTTACATGCACAATGGAATATTAATCGCAATACCGTCTTAACATTTCGGCTGCTATCTCTAAAGTTCCTTTACATCCGTATCTTATTCCATGTCGCCAATATGTGCTGTCTCCTTCTAAACCACGCTACTTGCAATCATTTCAGCAGTCACTCCAGCCACTTTAAGATATAATATGCATATCGCCACTTACACAAATAATTCAATGTCTTCTTCGGCTCGTGTCTGTTCTTCCATCACATTCATTGATTCGTGTCGAGTCTCATGCGATGCGCATGACCAAACAATGGCAACTTATTTATGTGTTTAGTAATTTACTGTATTTAATGTTGAATGTTATTATGGTCCTAAAACTTTCATAGTACGGTGATGTTCGCGCGGAGCTCTCGGAATGTGGCCCAGTAAGGAAACTTTCACTCGCCGTGGTTTACCCATGCTTCATATGGCCGGTGGCTCCGCTATGACCCATTCGTGACTCATCATCTTCGTCATCGTGACACCGATTACGCTCCTCATCACCTGTTAGTATAAATGAATCACATTTTTCATAAGCCTTTCTCCATTTACTAATTCCGGAATCTATGGATATCCGTGCTTTGGAGGGCACGTTAAGCCGTCGGTCACTGCTGTTGGTTGACAGTCGTCAAGCCAAGCGGCTTGAACTTAGGTTACTTTTCCCGAAATTGGGACATCAATAGGTGGATCTACATCCACGATCATCTGCGTATAAAAGCTAAATATTACTCCCTGAAATAATGAAAACGAATGAAATGTTAAAGGCGGCGCTCAGTTTACTTTCGCCCATTATTCATCTCGTCAATATTACGTCATTAATATGAGGCCCGTAACTTTTTTTTAATTTTAATTAAATGATTAACATTTAGCAAATCACTGAATATTGAAACTCTTTGCTTAGGATTAAAATGTGATTACTACTCTCTCCAATTTATTTAATCGCAATATGGAAATTTATATTTTAAAATATGTAATACATTTCCTGGTTACGTATAACATTTTTATCTAAAAATTATATTTTGTGATTGACCAATGAGACGAAATTCTCAAGAAGCTGTCCATTAATTAGCTTTCAACTATATACTAACCACTTATGTTATTTTTATATTTACATGCAGTGTGTTTTTGTAATTTGGTGTGGACAAGGAATGGTAAGGTCGCGATGAGAAATGTTAGGGCGAAGTGGGAAAAATTTACATTTTACCGTACCGACCCCATGCAAACTGGGATAAAGGTAGGAAGAAGAGAGAGAGCGAGTGTTTCTGTAATTTGAATACCAACCTCTGCACATGCATCCACTGTATGTTGGTAATTGAGAAATTGTTAGATACTACATTATCTCATAATGTTACTATCAAATGCAACTCAATTGATATTTTGCAACAAAAATTTAACCGTTTTGATCTAAACTTCAGTGTTACCTAAGGCTGAGCGCAGATTGAAGTCACGACAGTTTTAAGACAGACTTGTCTCACAGAGACAAGTCTGCTTTTATATAAAAACAAAACTGTATTGTCTACGTCGGGTCGCACACCTAAAACGAAACTATCTAGTCTATGCCGACGATAGCGTCTGCGTAATTTCGAATCAGTATCAAAATGAATTTCATCGATACTGTTGTTAGACTGATTTGTCGTTGATGTGCGCACCCGCATACATACAGAAGGGAAGCCGACAGTCGTTAGTCAGACTTGTCGTTGTAGGCAGTAGACAACTCTGTCTATGCGACGTTTTGTTTCAAATGTAATATTCATAAGTAGATTTTGTAAATCAATAGTCTGTCTTAAGACTGTCGTGACTTCAATATGTGCTCAGCCTAAAGGAAGACGGCGCGGGCCTAGTCTCGTGACAAATCGAATATCCGCAGATATGGTATCTAATGTCACCTTGAGGTTAGTGGAGTCAAAGCGTAGTCACTTCTAGTTATATATATATGAGGTAACACAGCTATGGAAACACAGCTAGTATATATTTTGAAATAAACAGCGTCTTTTCGTCTATACATTATAGTTCTCTTATAGGAACTAACCCGGTAGATAGATTTGTCGAATTACCTTGAGGATTATATTATCAAAACAGTCACTTCTAATCACAAGAGAAAACACAGCTTATAGTAAAATTTTGCAACAAATAAAAAGTTTCCTTTCATCTAAACCTTAGTCGCCATTTCGCGTACTTTCAGATACAATTATGAGTAATTAAAATTATCTGCAAAACAATCGCAGTTTCTTCACGCGAACGTAGAGCGATTTCTAAGGGAAGTTGCCTCAGGCCGTGCCATTATTTGGGTCAGTACCAACGATAACACTAAAAAAAGCAAACTATAATTGCTGTCTAGAATGTATGCAATCTCCTGATGGGTCACGGTTTAATCGCCCGAATTATTAATGACCGGAGACACGTGTTTTGTGTACAGTTCGAACAATGGTCTGATGTTATCCAGCATTCCTTCATCTGATTCCAATTCCAGATCTACGTGAACTCCAAGGTCGTTATTAAAGCCTTGGCCCTTATTAGCCTCACTATTATTGTTGCTATGGCCTTGAAGAGTACTGCTGAGTATTTTTTTAGTGCCCTCTGCCTAAATTTCTCTGTCCTGACCGGTGGCTTCTAAGAACTTCCAGATGTGCTGACCTGAGAGTTGTTGTATCTATTAGTCCCACAATGAGCCGCTTATTGCACTTTACTGACTCTTAGCTAACTGAGTCGACCTGCGATAGTCGTTTGTCTCAACCGCTCAAGCGAAACGCTGCAATTTTTTATTTACAGTCAGGAACCGCTGTATTTTCCTGGATTTTATAATGTGTTATCCACGTTATAAACTGTGCAATTTAGTACCCTAAAGAAATCTTTCAGTCTTCCTATGAGATTTTTCTGTTTAAGCAAATATTTAATTGATTAATAGAATTGGAATTTGAAAAAATATTTTTAGGCGTGACTCTGTATGGCGCATGGGCATTGTTCTTTGTCAAGCCCTTTTCTTATAAATTACTTTCTCACTTTACAATGTGGAAATTATCAACTGTAATCAGATTAAGGATACATCCGTTATACGGGTTTCTCCAAGAGATGCGGGTTCTCAAACGGTACATGTGGTCGGACGCGTCAGTAACGTGGCCAAGCCTATCATTTATTTGCATTCCAATATTAGCAAAACAATAATATATGGAGGTCAATGGGATTGTGCGAAGGCTGATATAACTGTTAACCTGTAAAGTTTTTATTAGAGATGATTATTCTAGACACGACATAGATTCTACAGATAATAAAGTTTTTATAAATATTATGGACCGACCCGGGATATCCATAACCTTCATTGTTTGGCTTGTCGCTATTAGACTTCGGTTTAAAGGTTTATTTATTCTCATTAGAACACATTGCAGTTTACTTATTGAGGAACAATGTATTACAAATATATGCAAAATGAATATTGGAATCTGTGTGAGTTGAAGTGAAACACAACACCAAGGCTAGGAAAAAAGTATTATAGTGTACAACCACATACTTACAACATTAATTTTATAGATGTGCAATGTCAACGCCGTCTTCTAATCACGCCACGCCTTGTGCTTGAGTAATTAAAAAACGTTGGAAATAAAAAACGTTGTCAAAACACAGAAAGATTTGTACATTTCTATACTCAACTGTCTTTAGCATGACGTGAGGTGGAATGGAATAATGATATAGGTACTTAAAATTAACCTTACTTCTATAAATGAGAAAGTGAGTTTGTTATTCTTTACGGTATGACTGAGCAGCCGATCATTATAAAAAATTGTGTACATAATAATATTGTTAGGGGTACAGTACTAAGCTACTTCTTATCCCGTGAAAGTATAATTCGAATGGGAAAATAATGTTTCTACTATAGAAGGCTGCAATTGCGAAATACTAACTATTAATGTCGGCCAACAGATGGCGCCACAAGTCGCGCTATGGGTTGTTTTTCTCAAACGAGATCTATATCATAAAATTACCCGCGAGCGAAACCACGGGGAAAAGCTAGTATTTTATAAATACATCTTACTCCGTCTTATATCGTTCTGATTATATGTGGACTACTTAATTATTTATCATTGATTGACATAAAAGTTAAGACAAGCTATCCGGTACTGAGATTTGGCGGCATTCGAAATGTTTATTACTTACTCCTGATATGACACAGATATGTATATACATATATATATCTGTGATAGGAACGTTCTTTTTCACAAAAAAATACAAAAATAAAACTATCTTATACTTGCATTTTTAACTTTTCAAATGGTCATTTTTATTTTCGATGTTGTGGTCCTTTTTGTGGCAGTAGCGACTTCTCCGTTTTAAATGGAGATATTTACCGTGTCAGCTTTATATCTGGTATATCAAAATAGAATAGGAAGCTGTACTTCTCGAGTTATCAGGCACTGGAGTTATTCCATCGTGCGTGTCCTCTACGAGACATAATTTGGTTAAAATCTTTTAAAATAAAACTATTGTGAAGGCTAAATCAAGGACATTGTGAACAAAGCCGGGCAGTGACGAAGCAAAATCATCACCTCGCAGCATATTTCAACAGATAAGTGTCCAGTTTATTTCTTCCTATTTTCCTAAATATTCAAATACATTTTAACAGTTTTAACATCAATAAAATTTACATTATTCAAAACTTATAATTTGTTTAAAATAATATGTTTAGTTTAGTATTAAATTGTATTATTCAAAATATGAAATATCACTTGTGCGTTCGTGTCTAACAAAGAACAGTATACCTACCTACCTAAAAATACATAGGTAAGTAGGTATGTACATAATTTTGTAAATCTAAAATTATTTTATTTCTTGATAAATGTTCATAATCTTTATAAAAAATCAAGTCTCTAGAACTAAAAACTAATAATTGAAAAACCGGGCAAGTACGTGTCGGGCCACGCACAATGTAGGGTTCCGTATTGGCTACGCATTTTTTGCTTGCAGATGAGTACAAAGCCATATTCTACGACATTTTTGTACGTTTTCGACAAGAAATTTTACTTCATAAGTTCGTCGGCTATTACTCGGTAACTAGTAGCGCTTACTTAACCGTTATGGTTTTCCTTGTAGGTTCACTATATAGACTACTACCATGATTTTTTTCAAATGTCTAAACACAAGACTTTCGGAGATGGAGGGGGGGGGGGGGGGCCAAAGTGCAAAACGAAGATTAGAACGTTAAATGTAAATAATTCGCAAAGAGATCTATCCAACGATATCCCACAACATGGGGTGGGCGCGGAAAAAAAAACCATTTCCACTGTACAAACGCGGACACAGCTGTGTATCCATTAAAGACGCAACTGAGAGAAAATATTACTGTTCGAAAGGGATAGAGATATTTCTGTCAATTTCAATGTAGTTTCAAGTTATCCAAAGTAATGATTCTTAATTCGGTCGTATAATAGGGATGAGGGTTTTCATGAAAACGCCCCTAGTTGGCGCCACTTTGACAAGAGGGTGTCATTTCAGAAAACCCTCAAAAATTCATGAATTGCCGAAGCAACAATTTATTCTATTTAGCCTTTTTAGGGTTCAACAATAAATTTTAAAAACCATGTTTACTAGATTCAAATTAGCAACGGACACCATTAACGATTTTTTTGTTATTTAATGTATTTAATGGCTGTAACAAGATTATTGGTTTCTAAAAATTCTTCACTATAAAAAGTTTTCCACTACCTATACTTAATTTATATCAAACAGTTCGTATATCTTTAACTGTCGTCTGACTTTAAACTCTCCACTAGAAAATTATATGCACTCAACAAGAAAACTCAAACAGAACCATATAACTATGGTTCGATACAATCTTGACTTTTATTCGAACTCTTATTTAAATAAATTCTTCATGGTTATCTCAGACAAAAAACAGAAAAAGTATATTTTCTCGTAAAAAGTCAAAAATCTATATTCTGTCATTTTTCCTGTCTAACTGACACCGGAGCATAATTTAATACAAATTTAATAAAAATATTGCTCAAAAAAATGCCCGCACGTCTCACGCTTGCTGAAAGAATACGCATTGTTATTCTTAAAGAAATGGGAATGAGAGTTTCCGAAATATCCCGGGAACTAAATGTGCACGTAAGTTTATCATATTTTACTTCTAGTGTTTTTCCGTGTTCGTCTAAGTAAGTATATGTTTAGATGATTACACACCTGATTCTGGTTTTTAACAGCACTGATAGTGTTTTTAGAGACGGTCGGTATACACGTGGCTACGACGGCATGAGGAAGGCGGAGATGAAGCCCTACGCGACCGTCCTCGTGAAGCACGAGGACGTGTTACAACGGAGGCTGAAGATGCTGCCATGGTCGCTAGCCACTCACTGCACTCCTTATGACATCTTTGTGTATCTTGTAGTTTCTTTTTTCAATTGAGATTATACCTACTGAGTCATAATGCTTGTTACAGATTTCAATGCAGACAGTGCGTCGTCGCTTAAATGAAGGGGGCCTGCAGCGACACATACCGGCCCGAAAAATATTACTCACCCAAGCGCACAAGGACGACAGAATAGCTGGATCTGAGATGACTGGATCAATAATATAGTCATATTTGTAGACGAAAAGACTTTCAAGTCGGATAAGGATGGTCGGAAAATATTATACAGGCGGAGAAACGAACGCTATGTAAAAGATTTTTCACCCTCCGTTTGAAAAACCCGGGATCATATTAGAGGATGGAAACATGTGAGCTGGCAAGTTCCACGTTGTTGAATTATTCGAAGACAAATTAGCAGATTGGCTGCTTTACCGAATGCGTATTGACTTAAAATATTGTAAAATAATTGAACACAATGTTGCACATAAAATAAAAATAATGTAAATAAAATAATAATGATAAATGATTGTTTTTATTTAGAATATGTTATGATAGTCGATAAAACGGTAACAAAGAAAATATCTGATATATAAATAAATAAATATATAGGGACAAATCACACAGATTGAGCTAGCCCCAAAGTAAGTTCGAAACTTGTGTTATGGAATACTAACTCAACGATACCTATATTTTATAACAAATACATTTATAGATAGGTAAACATCCAAGACCCGAGGCCAATCAAAAAAAGTTCGTTTTTCACCATGACCCGACCGGGATTCGAACCCGGGACCTCCTGGGTGGTAGTCCGGCGTGGTAACCATTACGCCACGGAGGTCGTAAAATATAAAACAATACATACTCTGATTGGACGTGAGTGGACGCCAATCAGAGGACGTATTGCTGATCGCCACCGCGGACACGAGCTAAACGCGTTGGTTTGGCCGAGGTTTAACCGAATTTTCCCGATTCGAAAACCCGACGAAATTAAGTTAAATTACTTAGCCACTGGCTAGGATTCATAACTGTCAACGTCCAATGCGAGTCTCATTTCCTGCATATATGACAGGAGAAAATGTGTATCATTAAGTATGTTGCCGTTTGTACATGTAGGGGAGGCACCCCAAAAATATATTTTTAGCGGACAGACGGACATGGCGAAACTATAAGGTTTCCTCGTGGTTTACTACGGAACCCTAAAAATGAGGTCAACCTTCGAAGATCAACCTGACAACATATTTTTTCTCTTCAACTGCAATAAATACCGTTATTTCTCTCGCTACTCATTACGGCCTATTTAAACGAATTTGCCGACTTTTCCAGTGGTGCGGCCTACTCGTTAGCGGCGATAACTGCTAATCACCGCGGCCCGCCGCCAGTCCCGCCCCGTGTCACTGCGGTATTCTTGCTGACTAGGTACTACTTTCCTGAACGGCATTCTATTATTGTTTTGGTGTACAGAGGTGCTTTATAATTAGTTATAGTGTGTCTGTTTTAAAGCAATCTAAATTTACACCTGTAGAAATCGAATATTCTTTAAAAATAGGTAAACTGGAAGCTTTATATACGAAGTATGATGAATTCCAAACCCAGATCGATTCGCTGAATTCTGCTAATTTAGACTTAGACTTAGACATTGATAAAAGGGGATGCATTGATCAGGAAGTTGTTACTAATATTGTGAATTTGTTACAAAGATTATAATCGATAAGCAAAATGAATTAAATTGAACACGATTTATAACGCCGCGAATCATAATTTCAGGATGCTCATTGCAAACCCGATCATAATGATTTTTTGGATACAGTTAGCAGTGGCGTGCGTGTACTTACAACAGTTACTACTTTACTTATTTTTTTATATAAAGGAAATTGATTCTACCCTTCCTATTTAAAGTGTCATAGATTGCAATTAATACATTTTTGTTTAATTGCAATCTATAGTCATTTTACATTGTTTTTATATAAGTTAAGTATTTTTATTTACTGAGGTTTATTAGATGTGATGTTTTAACATACGTTTAAAAAATAACCCCGTTTCCTGTTGGACCAACGGTTTTGCACAACAAGTCCTTGATTTAGCCTCTTTAAGTATAGTAAAACAGAATATATCGAGGAAACATTACGCATTGTGCTGAGTTTGATTGAGTCCAGACTCAGACATAAGTTGTATTATGAACAGTTTCACCAAAAAGATCGAGCACGATACTTGTAAACAAAGCGCGCTCGTTATCAGCGCACCCCACAATTTCTACGTGCGTACAATTGTCGGTATTACAAAATTACGAATAACTTCACTTAATTAACATCTGGCGGGGAATCAAGCCACTTTCACCGTCGGAGCTCGGTGCTGCCTCTGGACGTAACTTTTACTTCGCACGATTGTTCGGAGGCTGGTGCGGGACCGGTCGTTGACCCCGGCTTCGGCGCCTTTGCCACCTCGCGGCCTTGAACACTTGACAATCAGCACTTAGTAAGGACCTGACCCATACAATACTTTGTTGTCCTCATTTTCAATGCTTTTTCTGTTTTTGTTTGGTTTTGTTTGAAATGGCGAAAGAAAGGCTATTATTTGAAAGAGTTTTAATGTAATCGGGAATCCATACTAATATTATAAATGTGAAAGTGTGTTTGTTTGTTTGTTTGTCCCTTCACGTCGAAAGCAATGAACGGATTGATATGTTTTTTTTATTGGGGATAGTTTAAGGTCTGAAGAGTGACATAGGCTACTTTTTATCCCGGAAAAACATCTCATTCCCACGGAAAAAAAAATATATAACATTATTTTTTTATAATTTTTAACGGGGATATTGAAGTGAGTGACATACAGCTACTTTTTTTCCACGCGATAAAGAGAAAAATTATTGACATTTCCCCTTGACCACGCGGGCGGAGCCGCGGGTAACAGCTAGATCACCCGGGTATGGATAGAGCACTTTTCTAACGGTGAAAGAATTTTTCAAATCGGACATGTTGTTTCGGAGCCTATTCAATGCAAACAAACAATCAAATGTTTTCTCTTTGTAATGTTAGTTTATAAAATAATGTTTCTAATGTATGTCAATCTATAAAATAAAACAATCTTGAATAATAATAATAATGTTATACAAGAAATGTGCTGGAATTAGCTGTACTGTAATTGCGAGTGGAACTGGTTTCCCGCCGAGGTCAGGGTTGGATGGAGCGGTACATTCGAGTTCCGCTGTTCTCAGCCCTCATTAAGAGGAGTACTTTGACACACATACCTACAGAACCACTAGATTTTATGTATATTTTATTAGTAATCCTACTTATATTATAAACGCGAGTTTGTGAGAATGTATGAATGTTTGTTACTCTTTCACGCAAAAACGACTTGATAGATTTGCTTGAAATATGATAGCCAGATCATAAACTACCCCTGCACCAAATAAGCATGTCTGTCCAGCCGAAAAAATAAGGATTCATGTGATGTGAGTGTTGCAAGGTCGCCGTCGATTCTATCTATTTAAATCTTTTAAAGTCAATTACCTACTTCACTTCCCTGCTCGCGCCCTGTGGTGAGGTCTGTTCAATTTGAGCTCCGTGCTATTTTATATAGGTTTTATTTAATATATTTAATCTAATTTTCAGTGCAGTGTGTGGTTACATAACATTTTGTCTGTGTTTTCTGATCGTGCATAAATATTGTTAATCATTGTATTTTGCGTAAATTACATTAATAAAGCAATTAATAATTCGTATAAGTTTGTGCAGCGAAATAGTGATTGTATAACATCGCCGGTCCGTCGTAAATAATAAAAGAGGTCTGTTCACCTCGTCAAAGTTTATAGGTTTATTTTAATGTATTCGCCCTTAAATACGGAGGCGCCTGTTAATAATAAGGGCAGTTTAGGCGATATAACGTCAACTCGTGTATTACCAACCGAGAAAAGATTACAACGTTCGCCACAGCGCGCGCGATGCGGCATACACATCGCGCATTTAAACGAGATATTACGCGAATTATTTACGGATCTATCGCGGAAACGAGTTTCATCGATGGCGCTACTACGCGCGACCTGATTATGCGCACTCTAACTGCGCATTGGACTCGGTAACGGTGAAAGAATGTGGACGCACCGCTTTTCAATGATAGAAATTCTCGAGGGTCGCGCGGTTGAGTAGACCTTACTGGCGTAATTTGGGGGAGCATTGCATATATTTGCCAGCTCTAATTTTATTAGTTCTAAATTCGGGATAGATAAAAACGGCGACTTATATACTTTATTTGAACTAATAGGTACAGTCAACCAACGAAAGATGTAACCAGGGTCGAGAATACAATGATTTGAGTGCAAATAATGTAAGCATCTCGTCCTGAAACCTGTTGTGTTATTTACATAGTACAGACAATATCGACAGAATTTGCTCAGCATGAACCGTGGATGGCGCGCTTAGCACTACTGTGCCCAAAAACGTAACATTATAACATACTTACATATATTTATTTATACAAAAAAAAACTTAGAGAATAATGAAGGTAAGTATGCGCACAGCATACATAAATTTAGTCCATGATTAATCCCTGGTAAGCGAGGCCACAGGCACACCACAGGTATGGCAAGTTAATAAACATGGCTGACTTTCATACAACCGAACAAGAACTGACGTAACTACATCTCAGTTCTCGATGCAGTGAGAAAGCGCTTTCTTACTCATGCAAAAACTTTACTCGCGGCCGCCATTATTGTTTACTGAATAGGTGTTATGCCCGTAATAGTTTGGCAAATACGTTACGAGAGATACGGTTGACACTGGTGACTCCACAATGAACTTATTGGGGCTGAAGAAGTGTGCCATCTTTGTGGCAGAGGTGTGACAAGTTGGAATTTATGCTAACAACAATCCCACTTATATTATAAAGTGAGTATTTAATTGTGTCCCTGGAAATCAGCATTGGTTGATTTCAATCCTGTATCAATCCTATATAAGAAACTAGCTTTTGCAAGCGGCTTCGCTCGCGTTAATTTATGTTCCAAATTTTGATTTTTATCTCAAAAGCTGTTTGATTTATGGCTAGATTTAATGTTTTAATATTGTTTTATTTTATTATTTGTTTGTATCGTAAAACCTGTACTAATTTTGCGGAGTCTCTCTCACAAATTTCCATCCCATATTTTAGGGCCTGGGAGAAGATTGCCAAAAAAAAAAATAAGGTAGGTATTTTTCGTTGGTAACAAAGAGTCTGTGTACGGATTTTTAGCTTCCTACCTTGAAAACTGCGTAAGTCCCATATAAATTTACCCCCTCTTTTAAGGGGTTGGGGGCAGATAAAAAAAAATGATGCACGATTGTTTTGTAAGTCACAAATAGTCCGCACCTACCAAATTTTTAGCTTTCAACCTTGAAAATTGTGGAATGCTCCATATAAACTTCAACCCTCCATTTTAGGGAAGTGGGGGGTTAGAGAGAGACAAAAAGTAGTCTATGTCACACTCCATCCCTTCAACTATCTCCACTTAAAAAATCACGTCAATTCGTTGCTCCGTTTTGCCGTGAAATATGGACAAACAAACAATCAATGCTATCAACTCTTAAAAAATTGTTTGTCATAACAGAACAACCAATTAATTTCTCCGCCATGACCTTCTTCCACTTAGCTCCGCCTGAGTGGATGGACGCACGAATGAACACTTTTTGTGATCGTAAAACACGATGAGTGGAATCTAGGGTCAGCATTAAGACCTCCTTCGTACTCATCTATGGCTGTGACGTAAGTGACGTGACCAGCCCAAACCTCTAAATTGTGCTGTGGTATCTTCACCGCCGAGTGTTCACTGAAGTACTGCCTCCCGAAACGTCGGCTTATTCCGCCCTACACTCTTGTCAGGGTGGTTGTAGTTGCGCAGATGAGGTACACGGAGAGATGTTCGTTGGGTCATAAACTTTTTCGAGGATTGCTTTCTTAGCGATTTGCTTCCACTCCTGCCGGTTAGAGACGCTGCGTGTACATTGACCATGGTAGACTCCGTAGCTTTTTTTTGTATGGTCAGTCCATCGAGTAGGTGATCGGCCACGCGATATCTTGCTTTCAACCTGACCCTGGACTACCAGTCTCTCTATCGAATTCTCATTTCCGGAGATGTGACCAAAGAACTTGAGTAATCGTAGCTGGACAGTTGACGACAGTCTATCCTAACTTGCAGTTATTTGAGGATGGAAGTATTGGTGTGAAACGCGCGCCGTCCACAGCATCTTTTGGAGGCGTCTACAGCACCACATTTCTAATGCATCGATTTAGCGGCGATCCTGCATTCTGTGACCAAGGTGATGGTCATTGCGGTCACGACGGCAGCAGCTTGTATGATAGCTGACTTAGCATTTAACTCAGTTATGCAAGCGAGCAACAGAAGCAGTGGTGTCCAACTGACAAAAAACGATCTTCAATAAAAATTGACAATTTGCACCATCGCAATGCCGCAAAATCTCAGTGCCGGACAGCTTGTCTTTATTTTATATCGATTAAGAAGTTATTAATAAAATGTTCAAGAATTTTAGTAGGTATCTATATAAACAAAAACTGAACCCTGAAGAAAAGTGGGTGGACTATGAAAAATCTAAGGGTGGAGGAAGATTCCGCCTCAGATGTGGAGACATAACGTTTACAGTTCGCCTGTGACCACAGCCGGTGCAACTTATTCTCTAGCCCGCTCGCCTCTTCTAATTTCGGCTCCTCTATTGGTCGACTGTACCACAAATATTATAATACTAACACTGTACTAACTTGTTCTATTTATTTATTTATTTGAATCTAAATTCCGCCTAATCATAGTCGTGAACTTGCGTCCTACTTGTGCTTTTTTGTGCAGACTACATGTGTTCACTACGCCCGAGGGTAGAAAGTAGACGAACAGTTTGTTAGAAAAAAGATAACAAGTTAAATATGGTTCATTTGTAGAAATACATTTGCTGAGACGCTTTTTGATCATCAGTGATCATCAGCTCGATTTACACTTCAATAAAAAGTACAGTAGCGAATTCAGACAACCTGTCTGAGTGATAAGTAGTAAGTAACAATCAAGGAAATGAATCCAGACTCTGCACAGGAACCCGACGAAAATCCAAGTCTGCATGACGGCGCCGCTATTCTAGTAAACTTTTTAATTTAAAGTCAAACAGTAGACAAACAAGCAAGCCGGCCATCTGATGGAAAGCGGTCACCGCCGCCTATGGACATCAGTAACACCAGGGGCGCTACCAATGCGTTGTCCACCAAGGAGGTTGGAGGAAAGGAAGGAGGAAGAGAAGGGAAAAAAAGAGGGGGAAAGAGGGGATAGGGAAGGAGTTGGGCTTCCGGATCTCTCAGTTACCAAACGAAACGCATTGAACGCAACTAAATCTTTAATCCTTATTTTTTACACAGATTTTGGTATTATAACAAGCTTTTACTTTTCCGGCTAACAATGAAGGTCATGGTTACTAGGCTTTGTGGCTGCGAATGGCGCTTACAAACTTGATTGTGTATTTTTGCTTGTCCATGTGTCATGTCATAATGTAAGGTTGCGGACGTGCGTCGTTAGAGCCGTGTTGACGATAGAAATGATATCCATTGACCTCAGACATGACTGCCACTTAGTTGGTGACTATCTACATCGTGAAGTTGTTTTTTTTTCGCGACATGATGTTTTTAGACTGACGCCCCGGGAGGCCCTCAGGCAAAAGTATTTGCCCGAAGTGGACATTCACGCGGGAGCCGTTGCTTCTATGTAATAAAATTTTGTTTAAAGCCTTTGAAGTCACGTAACCCAAATAGCTGAGTTCCGCGGAAAATAATGTTCCCTTGTATGCTTAGATTCGTCCATACTAATATTATAAATGTGAAAGTGTGTGTGTCTGTTTTTTTGTCCGTCTTTCACGGCAAAACGGAGGGACAAATTGACGTGATTTTTTAAGTGGAGATACTTAGTTGAAGGGATGGAGAGTGACATAGGCTACTTTTGGTCTCTTTCTAACCCCCCACTTCCCTAAAATGGGGGGTGGAAGTTTGTATGAAGCATTCCGCAATTTTCAAGGTAGAAAGCTAAAAATTGGTATGCAGACTATTTAATTTTGTGACTAACAAAAAAATTTTTTTTTGAAATCTGCCCTAAGGGCCCCAACACCTTAAAAGAGGGGGTGAAATTTAATATGGGACTTTTCGCAATTTTTAGGTAGAAAGCTAATAATTGGTATTTTAATATAAACAATTGTTCATCTTTTTTTTTTTTAATCTGCCTCCAACCCCTTAAAAGAGGGAGTGAAATTTTATATGGGAGTTTTCGCAGTTTTCAAGGAAGGGAGCTAAAAACCGGTACTCAAACTCTGTTACCGACGAAAAATACCTGCCTTATTTTTTTTGGAACTCTTCCCACAGCCTAGAGGCTGTGGGAAGAGTCTCACACAAATTTCCGTCCCCTATTCTAATAGGACGGAAATTTGTGTGAGACTCTCCGCAAAATTAGTACAGGTTCTATGATACAAACGAATAATAAATATGAAAACATTGTTAACTGTTTATAAAACGCGTCCTCGTCTAATCCATTCCAGTAAAGTACTAATTATAATAACGTTTTCTTTCACGACTGCCACTGCACACAACTCCAGTACGTATTGAAGCGAAAGATTTTTAATGTCACATTTTTCTATGCATTCGATGTGGTTTTGTAGTAATATACACACACCTCCACGAGCTTGATTGATTCTCATGAAAGACGCTACCATTTTGTATCCATCAAAATACATATATTAAGTCTTTTTTGTTTTCTGTTATCCACGATTCGGAAATGCAAATTCCTTGATACATTGAATTTTGATCTAGGAATACGTCTAGTAAGTCTTTTTTATTACAAACACTTTGCATATTTTGATATAAAATTTTAAGCGGTTTAGAATTTTTTACGAAAGGAATGATTTTGGCGGTAACTATCTTTTTTTTGGCAGTTTTGATTACTATTTTCTATAGTTGATTTGTCCGATGTAATATTGGTGTTTTCTTGTGTTATATGAGATGTATCGAGTTTCTGTTGTATATCAATTTATTTTACCATCTATCTATTAATAATTCATTGTTTCTGATTACAGCACCGAATCCTTTTTTGCGAGCTAAAAACGTTTCTACTCTCATTAATTGCCTTTCTTTTCTCTTGTCGTTATCTAAATAATCTGAAATTGATATTCCAGTTCCTTGATAACAGTAATTATTATTTATGATATATTTGGCCATTCGTTTACTAATCAACTCAATCACAAGAGGGCGGTTTCCATTCTCCTTGTATTTACCAATTCTATATGTATCTTCAATATAGCCAGGTCAGTCGACGTGCAGCAAGTCGTGGAACACTCTGTGTATCCGATCATGTAAACTGTATTCTGGTTCTTTGTAATATTCATCAAAGCCATATAGTACTATTTTCTTGCAATTGCCTTCCGGGACTTTCTCTGTTGTTGATAACACTTTTGAAGCTAAGTTATTCATCTCTTTTTGTAAATATTCTCTTTCCTTGATTAATTGTTAAATTTTTGTGTTTAGTTGTTCTATTTCAAGTTTTCTATTTTCGTTTTCTTTCTTTGATAAGTTTGTATCCTTCTTGTATTCTCCCCTCAAATTGTTTACTGCCTCACGTATTTCCTTATGTACCTATAGTATTCTGTAACTAAGCTACAATTTTATCATTATTTGTAGAATCATTTTACTTAAAATATTGAGGGTAATTTCTCTACGTGTAGTAATCGTGCTTTTACAAATTGTTTGAGAACTTTTACTAAAAGGTAATTAATTATATTAAACAAAGGGGTAGGTAACAATACCATGGATAAATTATTTGTAATTTGGTACCTACATAGGATAGTTTTTATGCCAGTCCCAGTCCCAGGAACGGAAATCGTGGATATAGTAGTTACTAAGTATAGTCGCTAATTTCTTACAGAAATTAGCGTTACAGAAATTAGCGACTTTGTATCTTAAAACTGACTAAAACTGTCATACAATCAATATAAAACAATTTTACACGGATGCATTTTCTTACTGAATAGCGGCATTTTCCGGTTCGTGTAGCTTGCTTCATGTTAAATAACCAGGTGCATGACAGATGGCAGGCGACACAGAAAGGAGAGCAGTAATCGTTGCACTTAGCTGCAGCCGCCGTCTACACCGTTTAACTGACCTAAGAAAGCGTGGTGACCCCCACCGGCCTCGCTCTTACGGCCTTATCAATAAAGCTCAAAAGAAAACATCGCACCACTTACAGCTTCCGACGTTTCACAGCTGACAAAATTAATCTTGCAGTCGCATATTACAATTTTCCATAATTCTAGTCTTTATCACTTAACAATAAAGGTCAATTTACCTTGTTGGCAAGTTTACATGATGCGCTTTCAATACAGAGAAAAAAAATGACATGCACATTTTCACTGGTACAGTGAAAATGGTTATGTTTATGACAAAATATACCATTAAATCGTTTAGTTTCGACGCTACATCGTAAAACGAGAGTATTTTTTGTTAGTAATGCTTATTTTGCTTTCCATTTTTGACTTTCTATGGAGGAGACCTAGTGCCCTATGGATCACGACGAAGCTTATTCCCATAAATCCATCCTTATATAAACTGCCGTAGTCGCATCGTCGTGTCTGGCTTTCTCTATGCGCCTCTTTTCATTTTGCAGTGATACTAAAGTAATATATGTACGTACGCACATCCACTAGTTAGCAAGATGGTTACTAACCATTCTTTGAAATTTCCCAACTGCGTCATGGTGTACGTCAATTAAATCGCCGCAAGAATTTTATACATCCTTAGTATAGGGGATGAAGCACCTAATACAATTCTTCGAAGGGGCGCGACAAATGGTGTAATTTTATGACGAGGCATTCTGGAGGGTGCGCAGTATCTGATGAGTTCAGGCAACCTGGGACTGTCTACTTTATTGTTTAGGATTTTGTGGCAGAAAACTGCATCAATAATATTGCTCTTCGTTTCTCCAGAGTGATTATTTTGAAATAATCTAATCTGCTTTTAAGAGATCTCAGCTTTTTAACATTGCCAGTGGAGAAACATAAATGCCAAAGGAAACATTTTTGTATACGTTCAATAAGTAAAGCGTGCGTGGTATAGTGAGGTCGCCAAACTACACTACCATTTCATCATGTTTGATTTAATTTTATGTTAAAAATATATTGTACATTTTTTTACATCTATACTAATATTATAAAGAGGAAAGATTTGATTGTTTGTTTGTTGGTTTGTTTGTTTGTTTGCATTGAATAGGCTCCGAAACTACTGGACCGATTTCAAAAATTATTTTACCAGTAGAAAGCTACATTATCAGGGAGTGACATAGGCTATAGCTTTTTCCCGAAATTCAATATGGTTCCCACGGGAACCGGTCCGGATTCATAGCACTATTTATTGACATTCCGCGTATAGTTCGTAATGATGTATGTACCTAGTTTTATATTTTACTAGCTTTTTGCCCGCGACTTCGTCCGCGTGTAGTTCCGGACCGGTTTTATATGACAAAAAAAGCCGTAGCTGGTTATCTTTCGTCATTTCTTTTCGGTCACTTAGTTTTGTTTTCGAAATGGTAATAGTTTATAGAGTAATTATACAAATCATTTGTTATAGTACTCTCTGACAAGAGAACCTGTTTATAAGAAACTATTTTCTGAAAGTTTTGAATCTTTGAACAGCCATTAATAATTTAATATCAGTATTATCAGTACAGTACTCAAAATGCTGCGGCACGAGGATCGACTTAACGAGTGAAAGATCCTATTAACACGCCCCAAGTGAGGGACTGTTTACACTACATGTCTACACGATACATGGAGATTCATTACAGTGGTGTGAATTCCACAATTCGGTCTTTATTCCAAAGACAGCACGGAATTTTGTCTAGTGCTACATGGGAGCAAAGTGATGACAGAGTTCTGGCCGAGGCAGAGGTGGAGACCGATCCCCAGCCCACCGGCCGGTGCGACATTGTGGTGATGACGGAAGCACCCTGGATGAGATTGGCACAGGACCGAGTAAAGTGGCGAGAAAAGGGAAGCCCATACCCAACAGTGGGTGAGTGTGGACTGAAAATAAACAAATAATGAATAAAAAGGATATAATTTATGATAAAAACCATTATTCTATCGATGGTTACTTTAATTCTTAAGTATACTTGTATCTCCATGCTGATAGATCGCAACAGTTCAGGCTGGTGGGCGTGAGATCGAATCACGCGCTTTCCCTTAATAACGTGGTTTCCAATTTCCATTTCGGCGGGTTGACGCTGCCTGATGGCCCGTTGCCGATGCGGTTGTCACGCTGCGCAGCCAAGGTGCGAGGGTTATGGGTACGTTACGTACTTTTTATATCTGCAATACAATATAGTGTATATGAAATTTCAGACGCACAGACCATCATTGTAATGTAACGTAACAATAGGCCGTGCTCGGCAATCGAGCTTCACTGCATTTGCCATCTCCCTGGGCTATGATGCTTTATTGTTTCAAATTGCTGTCTCTCGTAGTTGAAGTACTTTCAATACTTCTTTCTCCATCTAATTTGTTTCTGATTAAATTCGTTGTGAGTACCAAGACAGCTGCATTTACTCCTCCGGGAGGGCAATAAGCTTCATTGCCAATTCATTGCTTATAATAATCTGAGTTTGCCTATTTCTCGATAATGGGTCTACAGGAGACACAACATTGGGAATGTGTGTCGTGTAGTGAATTGTATTTGATTTAGTTCTTTACTTGCATTTTGTTGATTAGAGCCTTAGAGGATAGTCGTTGGAATATGTATTATGAATTTATGATAGAATCGATAAAAAAAATACAAACATGGTGCAAATAACGGTGCGAATCCCGCATCGATAAATAGCAGTAAGGCCACAGCACTGCTCAGTACCACCTTGATCATCACCTGTCGGCGTAGCCTGATGCCCATGGCCAGCAGCAGGTCGGCCAAGACGCGCGTCAGTGGCCCTGACCGCTTCCAGCGATGCCAGATGGAAATCGCGTTGATACTGAATACCGCAGCGCCTGTGCCACATAGATATGCCTGAAGAAAATTGAAATGAATTTTATTTAGATTAAGACAGAAACCAGAAATAAGACATCGATCCTAAGGCCTCAAACTCGCGACCATCCAATTCGCTTCAATAAGAATCTATGGTTTAGGACATCCAGTTTGAGGCCTAAACGATTGAAAGATAAAACATTCATGCTGACAATGTCGAATTTCCAAAAATTTCTACATTCCCTAATAGTCTAGTTCCTATAACGTAACGTCTAGTCTCACTATGTCCAGTTTCCTTATACGGCTGGCCTCAAATTGATTTACAGTTAGAAGTTACATTTTTTTTTAATTTATACCAAGATTTATTAATTTGCACAATAAAAGAAATTGGTTAAAAATCTGGTTCCTTAACACGTTCACAATCCAGTGTACGCTTTTCTGTAAACGCTGATAGGTTACCAAGTCCGTGTACCGCATTATGTGCACGGACAATGTCGCTGTATGGAACTTGATATACCTATTAATAGTTAGATATTTTTATAGTACTATCTTTTCCCCGCGGCTTTGCTCGCGGTTTATTTTATGACATAGATCTCGTTTGACAACAAACCAACCCATAGCGCGACTTGTGGCGCCATCTGTTGGCCGACTCTATAGTAGTTTTTTTTTTCCATTGGAATTACATACTTTCACGAGATAAAAAGTAGCCTATGTTGGGCTCTGTACCCCTGATAATATGTATACAAATTTTCATAATGATCAGCTGATTAGTCAAGCCGTGAAGGAATAACAAACAAACAAACAAACTCATTTTCTCATTTATAATATTATTTAGGATTTTAGGATTTTACATACCCAGGCAAAATTCTTCCCAAAAACCTTCTTGAACGTACGAGATGATTTAAACCATTGGTATAGGTATAAGGGACTGTGAACGTGGAATACTGGGATATGAATCCGTGTGTATTGTATTTACTACGATAAATATGTGAACACTGATTAGAATGTAATAAATATCATTTCGTACCTGCAACACCTCCCCGCCAGGATGGTTTGTGCCAGCGCACATCGCAAGCCCAATGGCGGATATACAATACGTGACCAAAGCCCCCCCAGACACCGACTGCTCCCAACGGAACACCCGCAGTGATCGGATGTGGAGAGTTAGGAGCACCACGAGGATCACCAGGGTCAGCAGACGTAACGTCAACAGAGGTTCACGATGCCTACCATCGGGCAGGTCGCTCCTGATTCTCTGCTGTAAAACTTTTTGTGTTTGTTCTTCCATAATTTTTTATATACCATTAAATCGATGTAAATTGAAATTACGTTGAAAATCATTGCACAGTATGGTTTTATTTAGTTCCTGAATCATGTTTGCGTATTTTGTTGTTGCCTTTGACAGCTTTCATGTCAAATATTGATGTTAGGTTAGGTTTAATATCTGAGGTTTTGGGTACAGTGCTACAATGTTATTTATGAACGTGGCCGAAATTGGAACTACAACTCCCGTTCATATTGTATGTCACTTTTCGACAGTTAGCCTTTGACAAAACGTATGAAAATATGCCACAGTAACGCCCTCCTACAAACGTCACTCACGTTCATAAACATCATTGTAGCACTGTACGTGACTGTACCTAATATGTTTACTTTTAAGTTTGGCAGGGAACCACAAACTCACAATATTTGGAGGTTCTTACACAAAAGGAGAATGCATTTTGATCTATAAATAAAATAAATAAAAAAAGTGAGCGGTAGTCTCAAGTCCATCTGGAATATCAAAGTTAGCATCATAATAAGCAACTTCTTATAAGGCAGCCAACTAGAGTCATGGTTTAAAAAAAGGTAAAAATAGGTAGCTGATACCTTGGATCCTTGGAATAACACACACAAATAAATGCTATTTATCCCGAAAAGTACGTGATTCCCGCAGGATTTGGTCAAAAGTCTGATATGGCGATGGCAACGGCGCTTTATAAAGTAGATGGCGCTGCTGTGGATAAATATACGCAAACGAAGTTGCGCGGGTATCAATAATAATTATGTGGATATTAAGGAATTGTTTTTGGTACAGGCGCAGTGGCTGCGAAGTGCCGCTTCCCGGGTGCGCCGGCGCACTCGCACGTCACCTTCTCGGACGACGCCCTGCCCGAGGGGGCGGTGGCCACGTACACCTGCGAGCGGGGCTTCGAACTGCTGGGACCGTCGCGCCGTGTCTGCGGCTCCAATGGCCGGTGGAGTCCTGATGGAATACCATTCTGTGGTAAGTAATTAATATCCTCAAATATGCAAATAAGACAGGCACAAAATAATTAATAAATGTGTATTTTGGAAAGTATTTGTCTTCGATCACTACACTAATAAAAAAACTTATTTGCGACAAACATGCTAACGATACGCTCGACCCATCTTTTCTTCAGGTAGAAGTAAGCGCCTTTACAGCCAGTTTGTGAAACGCATTTTAATTGTCTCCTTCTTTACTCTTTAGTTTGAAAGTGTCAGCTATATTTTAATAATAGCAACTAAAATTTGTACTAGAGAACCCATCACATAAATGTTTGCCCCGAGCGCGAATCCAACCCGCGTCCTCTGGTGCCGAAGGTATGATCACTACTAGGGCACCACCACCGGGCTGTCAGTAATACTTATGCTAACATGTTATAAGTTAGCATTTCGAGGCTTCTTAATAGGGCCACAGCTCTACCTCATGTCATGCATGACGACCTCCTTGCCCTAACGTTACCATACAGGTCCGCCACATAGGAGCTCCCGAGTTCGAATCCTGGTCGGGTCATGATGAAAACCGATTTTTTTCTGATTGGCCTGGGTCTTGGATATTTATCTATAGGATAATATGTATTTGTTATAAAATAATATGGTATGGCTGAGTTATCACCCCTAACACAAGTCTCGAACTTACTTTGGGGCTAACTCAATCTTATTTGTCCCTATATATTTATTTATCTACACGTATTATGTACCTCCCAAGACGTAATTGGACATTATGGTACATTTCAAATGGCTCCAATCATTGTGTTATAATAAACACGCATAGTAGTTCGCGTGAAAACCGCACGCTTCATATAATCGTAGTCAAGATTCTGGCTGTCTACGGTGACCCACTTTTACTTTCTTTGAGAAATCACTTCACATAAGCGTGAATTGTGTGAAATAGCGGATGCCCCATTGTGGTTGGCTCCCAGCGCTCTCGCTGTGTCTCATTGTCGCCCTTGACTTTGCCCGCGACTGTAATTACAGTGGAAAACTGTTATACTGTGTTATTGTTGTTTTTTTTATAATTTTATATTACAACTTTTTTGTTTATAACTTTTACTTGAGCGTACGCTCGCGATTAATGTAGCGCTAATGTACATACATTGTGACGCAGTGGAAAATGGTTTCACTATGCTGTTGTTGCCTTTAGTAATAAGGCCGCCTTGTTGCGATTACACCAGTCTATAACACATCCGTAATATTCCGTATACTCTGTAAAGCATCTATCTATCTATTTTTGGTAATTCGATGATGCATTTTGTTATCTGTATTTTTTTTTGTAACTGGTTTGTGGTATTATACGTAATCCCATCAATTAATTCTGACAACATTATACAGTAAGCCGTTAATAAAGGGAATAATAGTACCTACACGTACCTAACCTACACATCTATATATGTATATAAAATTCAAAGTCCTGACTGACTGACTTAACTATATATCAACGCACAGCCCAAACCGGTGGGTGTAGAGACTCCAAATTTATACTGTAGGTCCCTTGCGACGTCTAGGGGTGTACTAAGAAAGGATTTTTCAAAATTCCTACGGGAAACCGAGATATACGCAAACGAGGTTGCGAGGGTGTATCAACGCACAGCCAAAACCGCTGCGTTTAGAGATTCCAAATTTGGAATGTAGGTTCCTTACGACGTCTAGGAATGTACTAAGAAAGGATTTTTCAAAATTCCCACGGGAAAGCGAGATATACGCATACGAAATTGCGAGGGGACGCACAGCCCAAACCGCTGGGTCTAGAGATGCCAAATTTGACATGTAGGGTCCTTAAAAGGTCCAGACCGACCGGACCGGACCGGACCGGAACGGATCAGACCTGATCGGTCTGGAAGGAACCGCACCGTACCGGGCCGTGCCGTACCGGATCGAACCGGACCGGACCGTTTTTTTTTTCATCTATATATATAAAATTCAAAATCCTGACTGACTGACTTAACTATATATCAACGCACAGCCCAAACCGGTGGGTCTAGAGACTCCAAATTTGGACTGTAGGTTCCTTACGACGTCTAGGGGTGTACTAAGAAAGGATTTTTCAAAATTCTCACGGGAAAGCGACATATACGCAAACGAAGTTGAGAGGGGACGCACAGCCTAAACCGCTGGGTCTAGAGATGCCAAATTTGTCATGTAGGGTCCTTATAAGGTCCGGTCCGATCGGACCGGACCAGACCGGATCGACCGGACCTGATCGGACCGGATGAAACCGTACCGTACCGGGCCGTGCCGGACCGGAATTTGTTTCTGAAGAAAGATATGCTAATTGTTACTAGGCCACGCGGGCGAAGCCGCGGGCGGAAGCTAGTTTAAACATATAACTAACTGCCAGTTTCTTTAATTTTAACTCCACATTAAGTCTCATTCTATTTCTTCTGTGAAAACATCCAAAAAAATGTTACAATATGTCACTATTTCTTTTAATATTCTTTTAAACCATGATATACAAATTTTGTTCTGTCTATGGACCTAATTATTAAAATTAAAAACATGCAAATCAAAGAAAGTAGCCATGTATGACATAATGTCTAAATGATAACATTTATGTAACAACAACGCATGATTGTGTATAGAAAATGTAATTAAAATATAAAACAGATATAAAAAAAAATAGGTAATAGTATAATTCAATTTATATTTTTAAATTTTTTTAAGTTGCGCGGGTTTCGATAGTTATACGTAATACCATTCAACGTACCTATACTAAAATAATTAATTGTTTCGCGGGAAAATCGTTTAGGAAACCTAAAGTTGGCTGGACAACTAACACTTGCAGAATTTAAACTAAAACTTAAAGTCACAGGCTCTTTTTCTTTATTTTGACGATAATAGTTACTTTTTCTTTCTATAGGAGTCGAGCTCTTGTCGGTGTAGCGAAATACGCACAGCTCTTGACGTTTCTCATACAATGACTTGGCAACCTCCGTTCACCTCATGCCGCTAGGGGCGCTATAACATTTTGCATACGAAAGTTTTGAAATCGTTCACCTCATGCCGCCCTCATGCCGTAGGGGCGCTAGTGTCGCGTCTTGCCCGAATTCTTCCGAAGCTGTGCGTATTTTGGTGTAGCAGTCTCCATCTTCTCTTTCCTCTGCCAGCTCCTTCACCTCTCTGTAGCCTACGGACTTTCCTTCACTTGATCTATGTAAGCTCTTCTCCGCCTTCCCCTTATTCTTGTACCCTCCATCTTTCCTTCCAATAACTGGGTCGACTGGTAAAATAACAGTGAACAAAACATAATCAAACCTATCAAATCATACAAAATATACCATAATGACCCTTTTAGGCCATCAGTATAAAAAGACCATAAAATATCTTTGCATATTCAACAGATATAGCTGTAATTCATAGTTAAATGTGGTTTTATGTCCTAAACCGTTGGTTTGAGACCATATCGTATAGATACTTATATGAAGACGTCGATATATGCACATACATTATGTGTGGCTTAGCTACAAACACAAATCGTGGTACGCCATTTTACTTTCCGGAAAGTAAAGCGCGGAGGATAAGCTGAAGCGTTTTTTTTAAGTTATGACTTCTTCGACACCAGCAATGAACAAGGCGGGCAGTGTAATGCACAGTGTGGCCGGGTGGATAAAAAAGAACAGTATCAGCAGTAGATTCGCCTCCAAAAATATTTCATATAAAGGGACAATTCACACAGATTGCAGCTAGCCCCAAAGAACTACTATACTATATTTTATAACAAATACATTATATAGATAAACATCCAAGACCCAGGCCAATCAGAAAAAGTTTGTTTTTAATCATGACCCAACCGGCATTCGAACCTCGGACCTCCTGGATGGTAACCATTACGCCACGGACGTCGTCAACGTCAAGACAGTTGCTGACTAGCTCGAACTTTTGGAAAACTTGAGGGTAAAGACAAGAACCTCGCGCATGCACACACACAATGTTTTAGCGCATCAACGCGGCACGCACGATCATCTCCCGCTAATGTAGCCGCAACAAAATGGATAAAGATCGACAGTCGCGCATTACAGTACAAAATACTTGCCAATTTTAGTAATATTCTTCTATGAGCACAATGTACAAATAGAAACATTGCGCAATTGAGTGTAGGGCTCGCTTAATTCGCTCATTTCCATGTCTTATACCACACCATAACGGGAATGAATGTCGGTCGCGTCGATCGCTTGTAATTATTCTGATATTATAACCGAGGCAGGTGTCATTGTATTATATCTACTTCTGCAGCTACTTAGGTAGACGTAGCCCCTCCATACGACAATAGCTTTCAATGAATAGTCAAGCAATGAAAGAGGTGGGCGATCCTAAATATGATTCAGATTTCTAAATATTGAGTGATGTGATTTACTAGAATTTTTATTTGCCAATTCTTACAATATTAAGACGCTTACATTAATAGCATGATATCTATGTTCTTAGTTCTTTACCGTGAGTTATTCTGTGACCGTCCTTATCTCTTTACTTAAAACACCCTTCGGTGACCTCGATACCTGTAATGGAGATATGCAGATGCACGTAACCCCTCCACGATGGAAGGAGAATAATACGAAAACAGATTATTTATTATTCGAGATTAAAAGAGTCATATAATATAGTTAAACAAAGTCGTAAATTGTAAAAGTAACATGTTACTGGTAACCTCGTTGCGTGTATGCCGCTCCGGCCGCCGAATCTAGTACTTTTCGGGATAAAAAGTACCCTATGTGTTAATTAAAGGTATCAGCTAGGTATAGGTACCAAATATAATTAAAATTGACCCAGCCATTAAAGTGGTAACAAACATATCACAAACTTTCGCCCTTATATAAATATTGCAAGCGTCTATTCTATAGGCTACGGTGACGGCTTACCATAAAGCCGACCGTATGCTTGTTAGCCACCTTTGTGGTATTAAAAAAAAAACTCCACCAGTGGCAGGCGTGACGTGCGCTCTTTCTGTCAACAAAAAAATGGTGTCATTGTATTAAAATGTAGAACAACATGATCGGCCCGCAGTCACATCGTGATCGACACGAAATAATAGCTCATTGTGCATTATTGCGAATGTCAGGTGGTCGACTATTGTCGAAACAATAATAACAGGTTGCCAAGTTCATCTTCGGCTTATAATAGTACACTGAACCTATGAAAGAGGTGACCAGGATAGAGAACAAAGGTTTTTATCCTAATAATGTGAATTAAAAACTTTGTAATTACATATAAATATGATACTATTGATGAAAAATTCGAGTAAATCCCTTCACGACAACTTGAATCTTAATTACGGCCCTGCTCAACTCTTTAATTGGCTGACAGTCTAGAGAAAACCGCGCAACTTCCCTAGCTTTCCCGTAGGAATTTCAAAAAACTATTATAAATGTACTCTTGAATCAATATCTATTGCTGACTGCATAATCAGTTTAGATACTAACTATGTAAAGATGTTAGTAACTAAATCATTGGGTGACATACGCTATATTATATTCCCAAAAACGTTTAAATCCTAACTAAAACCCGTAAGAAGTCGGGGCGGGCTCCTAGTTTTTTTTAAGATCGGTCAATTTTGTTGTGAGTTGGCATACTGTTTCTCTACAATATAACGATGGCTCGAACGGTACACATCGCTCGATGCCTTAATTACCTCGTGAACTAGTTCGAAGATAATAATTTATTTACAACTACTAAACATGCTCTGAATTTTTTTTTGGTGCCTGCCATATTTTTATATCTACATACAGTTTTAAGAAACTAGAGACTAATAATAATAGATAGGCAATGTGGTCGTGATCTGTCTGGTCATAACATTGACGAATCTGTACCATATAACTTCACATTTCATAACTTTGATTTCCCGTCTCTGTAGATACCTACTTACTTAAATATATTTAAAAATATGTACACCGCCAATTAAAGGATTCGCTTTTTTGACGTTTAATTGACGCTTAACTTACGGACATGTTTCGCATACAATTTGTAGGGAACCACATTTCTACTGTATTTCTGCAGTTCCCAGTTCTGTGGTACGAACTAGAAATAGGATTGATAACGCTTAAAATAAAAATATTTTTTTAGAAATTTTTTTTCTTTGAAAAACGTTTTACTACAATTAAAGCAGTCATTCATGCTTTCCAACAACAATAATATTTATTGTTTATTATTCTTACATGTATGGACAACAAGACAATGGATGTGTCATTTGAACACAATGTCCGAGTTGGTTGTTGTTTTATTTCTTTACAAAGCAGTGAATAAAATAATAGGTTAAGGCAGGGCTTGCGCGGAGGTAGCGAGTTCCCCTAGGCCCGGCCACACACGGTGAAACTGGTGGTAGACAGTCAGGTTTTCCCCGGCGACGCCCCTTTAGTCAAAACTACCTACCTATACAGACCTATCAGAAAAACGACAGGGTCGGCAACGCGCGAGTGATACCTTGCAAGGCTACGGTGACCTTACTATCAGGCGGGCTGTGTGCTTGTTTGCCACCTTAGTGGTATAAAAAAAGAATATTGAAAAGATTCTTCATTTGTCAACCTGCTACTTCGAAATCTTGTTATACGTACACCACTAAGGTACAGACAGAGAGCGTGTTTGTGCGCGATTAAAATGGGATAGTATCGATAAAAACGATTGCAATATACAACGTAATCGATCAATTCGTACGGAATCGATTACCGTGATCGAGATGATGACGATCGCATCGCACCGTTAGCGACATGTGTGACACACTTCGCCGAGCACCACGATAATAATATGCAGCAACTCAACTTAATACATTTTCCTTCGTGGCGTAATGGTGACCATGCCAGACCGCCACACAGGAGGTCCCGGGTCATGATGAAAAACTAACTTTTTCTAATTGGCTATGGTCTTTAATTATCTATATAATTATATATTATCGTTGAGTTAGTATTCCATAACACAAGTTTCGAACTTTGGGCTTTTGGGGCTAGCTCAATCTGTGCGATTTGTCCCTATAATAAATTATTTGTTTATTATTTTATTTTCCATCCATACTGCTTTGAAGACACCTTCGATTTAAACACCACCAAATAGAACAAGTATATTTCTTCTACAAGGAGTTTGTAATATTAGTCAAACAAATTCAAAAATTTTAAGAGAATTAATTATTAGGTCATTACAGAAAGACACTTTCTTTCATCAGAGAGGCATACGGCATACACTAAGAAATGATTTGTGTATTTAATCACCTCTGTAAGCTACTACCATCTCGGAAACAAAACAGAAACGACCACTGGTAAAAGAAATGGCGGATGAAAACCATTTTTGTCATTTAAAAATGAATTTTTAACAATATAAAATATAGAACTAGGTACTTACTAATAAAAAATTTTGCTTCAGGAATTTTGTAACTTACACGCTTTACTGTGTATAGACCTAAATCTATGGGCTAACCTATAGTATAATTAAATAGGTACTTGTAAAATACCTTTCTAACACTAATCAGTAACATAACACTGTTAGTGACGCGTGCCTCGCATAACAAGTCAGTAAGCGGACCACCGTTATCACGCAGTGCAGTGCCATTTCTGTTAGAAAATATAGGTCAGGCAAGATATATCCACAGAAACCGCGTGTATTTTCGATATTTTTTTAAACCACTACGGTGGCAAACAAGCATAAAGCCCGCCTGATGGCAAGCGGTCACCCGTAGCCTATGGCCGCTTGCAACACCGGGAGTATTTCTAACGCGTTGCCTATGCGTTTGCTATGGGCAAAATAAGTCCCATCTCCCCTCACCTTTCTCCTCTATCCCCATTAGTAAAGGGGGAGTATGGAGATGGGGGACAACTCCCTCTTTACGAATTGGGTAATACGAGGAGTAAAGGAGTACACTGAGATAGGAGAACAAGTGAATCCAAATAAAATTATTCCAGACAAACTTCAAATCCATTTTCCCTTTCTCTGGACCCTTCATAAATTTTATAAACTTAGGATATTTTTTCATCGATATGAAACCAAAATAGAACTAGCCATAATAACCGACAGTTACTAGACGAGTAACGGTTAGGTGATAGTTATCGAGTGAACTAGTGATGTGTTGTCGATAACTGATGCTAACTGACGATAATTGCCGGAGATTGAGGTGTCACGCCACCTAGCGGCACCACTGGACCCACAATTACTTAGTGCGGACACTCAACTGCGAACTGTTAATGGCTGATCCGAATTGTATTGTTTTATTTTAGTTAGTTCGTATATTTTCTTGCATGTACATATGAAATACAAAAAATGCATTAAAATAAAATATGGCTGTCACTGTATAACTAAAGAAGAAAAATTGAGTTCGTTCGAGACTTAACGTGGAATTAAATTGCGTTTCAGAAAGTGGCTGTCAATCGCATACCTAAAGTAATTATGCGATTTATCATAAATCCTTTCGTATGAAATTATATAATAATTCTTTGACATGTGAAAGAATTGAATTGCATCATTTTATTGATACTAGTTTAGGTCACCTAATGTGTTGAAAGAACTTCCATCCTTGGCAACTACGTGAGAGACAAAATGCATTATAGACTATGTTTTCTTCTCAGATTTTTACCAACAATTCCCGTCGTTTTTTTAAGGTGAAATGTGGGTTACCAAATCTATGCTCTGGTCCGATGACCACCATCACCAATACCACAGAATACGTGGTTGACGATAATGACAGTGTAACCACAAGCACCAACGGGCCCCTGCCCGCCATCTGGTGCGTAAAGTTAACCCTGTTAAAATTATCTTTACCGTAACTACTACGTTGATACTCTGTGTCCAATCACCCATTGTATGGCTCAGTGATTCTTGTTTCTTTAGTCAGTTATCATGTGATCCGTCTACTTGTGATGTTTCACTTTAATAGAAAGAAAAACATTTATTCAGTTAGGTACAGCAAATAAGGCATAAGTCGACGACAACGTACAATGTACACAGAAAAGAACAAACAGCAAATGACACAAAAAACATACAAAAAAACATTACTATAGCTATTTTCAAGGAGTTAACGGAGAAAGACATTATAAAAAAACTTAAATAAACGTTTAAAATTTGCCTTAATATATTTCGTGGATGGTGGATAAATCCATCAAAGTCAACTTATGAAAATGGTTGCAAGGTAAAAAGAAGAAAGTCTTAAAAATAGCTAATCCATGTAGGAATTGTTCACTATTTTGCTTCGTTCCGAGAAGGAATGCATTCGCGTGCGTTCAAGACAAAACTAAGAAATCGACGGATGCAAACAATGGTAGTAGATGGATCTGGCTTTAATCACGACTAATCGGCGACTGCGGTTCGTTCCGGCGCACTGCTTTTGTTATTTTTATTTTTACAAATGCTTTCATTAAGCGATCTTTTTGTTTATGGACAGGAAAACATAATTTTAATTGGTGTGCAAAACTTTAGATCAAATTTTGCAAGCGTGGCAGAGTGCGCACAAGAGTAGACACATTCCTGTAGTACTTATGGGTTGGTATGCGCTGGAAACGTTTGGGGGAGGCCTATGTGGACATAGGCCTCCCCCGTTTCCAGCGCAACCGGATCAACGGATCAACTCATCACAAGAAGTCCTCTGCTGGAGCAGTGGATTTCTTGTGATGATATGATAATGATGATCACATAGATCAAGTTAAATCTATAAGCACTAATGAAGCTGTATCTTTCGCAGTTCTGAACGTCGCTGCAGGCAAGGCGCCCATGCAAGCCTCGACGGAAGATGGTGGGGTACCGCAACGAGCGCTAGATGGCAGCACAGCAGCAGCCTTCAGTCCTGACACCTGCACCCTGACGAGAGCGGAACGCGTGCCCTGGTGGTACGTCAACTTACTGGAACCATATATGGTGCAGTTGGTGCGACTGGACTTTGGGAAACCTTGCTGTGGTGAGTAGAAGTAGAATCGAAGTAGAATTTTTCGCAGCTGTGGCTTGATGGCTGGTTGTTAATGGTTGGATACCGGAGGAACTGAATTGCATTGATGTTGTTTTATGTGAGAACGTAAAAAAGTCCGTGTAAAAATGACTTTTATTTTATCTAGACAGAAAGATAAAAGTTGTAAGTAATTAAGTGGGTATCTAAATACCATCGAATATCCTTGCTAAATCCTATAATGGATACATACACAATAAACTAATGAAGAAGATTATAATCTTCACCTTGCTTTTAATGTATACTCAAAACCGTGGATCAGGTTAAAAGTTCTAACTTTCTAGTCTCTAGTTTCTAGGTATTGAGACCGCAATCCTTGATAACCAGCCAGTCGAACCTATGACCTGTTATAAGCTTAGCTCAGTGCCACAACGAGCTTCAAAGGCCTGGTTGTTCGGCAGACCATGGAAGAGTATTAACTTACACGGTCGATAGGCAAAGGGACAGGTTGTGACTTGTTACAATAAATCTAGATTTATCAGCCAAGAATGACTTGACAACACTGACACCTGCTACCCGCAGTTATCTGAAAGCGGGAAGCACACAAAAGGAAAGACAGCAATCATCATTAACTAAATCCATCAGGTTTGTCACACGGTCTTGAGGAGAATAAATCAAGTGCGAATCTATACTAAAGAGGAAAGTAGACTCCGAAATTACTGGATTTCAAAAATTCTTTCAACTTCACTGTCCCTGGGTGACATAGGCTATTTTTTTATATATTGTGATATAACTAAAACCCGTGCACGCTGGGCCGAGGCGTTAGTGTGCAATATTTTTTATTATGTCGACGGGCAATGGCAGGTTATAGCTAGTTCGAATCCATGCCAGTGATCCCAGTTCTGAGATATATCGCTCCACTGAGCATAAGTAGCGTTACGATGCACATAAAAAACATATGGCCGTCTTTTTATATAGTTTGGTCATATCACACGTAACGTTCTAACCACGCCGGTTTGCAACCAGTCATTATAAACAATAACTGAACACAAGCGTGCCGAGTTACGTGATTTTACGTAATTTAAAAGCTATAAATAAGTTCAATATAACGCCATCTAGTAGCTTAATGAATAAACATTAAAGTAAACAAAATGGGGCAGAAACTACAGCTGTCTTGGAACTCACAACGAATTTAATCAGAAAGAATATAGTAGTAGGAAGTATTGAAAGGACTTTAGTCTATTGTCAAAGTCGTCACAACTTAAAAACCGCGAAAACAATTGACGGAAGCATAAAGAAGATTTGACGGACACAAGTTCCGTTTGTCTGTTTGCAACCCTTTGAGTGCGGGACCCTAAAAACAAATAGTATGAAAACCTTTCACTAGTAAATAAGATTGTAATTTGTAATACATTATTCTAATTTGTAAGTGCAATTCGTAAAACCACTCACGCGCAACTGCCGCACAACTGCGATAAACAAACGTTTTCAGAAAATAATAGACCACAAACGAATGGAAAGTATACAAATGACACTTTTTGAATTTCAACACTAATATTGCGAAATTAGTACTCATACCGTTTCCCTTGCAACTGTGGTCTGGTGACATGTCGTGCTACGTATAAATAAATAAATAAATAGTCTGTTTTAAACGAGAATATTATTATAGAGAGATTTGTGTTAACTCGAAAACTACTGGACCGATTTCAAAGATTCTTTCACCTTTGGAAAGATACATATATCACTCCCTGGTAACAAAGATACAAGTTTCAAAAAAATTAGGGATCGTTAGTAAAACCCGTGAGAGAATTATCAGGCATTTAGAAGGTTTCGCAATACATATTATTGGAATCAAAATAGAAAACAACAGCTCATAGCATTAGGTCCCAATAGTAATGTAACAATAGACCGTGGTGCTCGGCAATCGAGCCTCACTTGATTTGCCATCTCTCTAGGGTATAATGCCTTTTGCTTCAAATTGCTGTTTCTCACGTAGTTGTTAAGGAGGGAAGTCCTTTCAATACTTCCTACTCCGACTATCTTCTTTCTGATTAAATTCGTTGTGAGTTCCAAGACAGCTGTAGTTTATTCCCCGGGACGTCAATAAGCTTCATTGCTTATTGTCTATCTGAGGTCGCCGTTGTTGATCCTGGCTACACAGGAGACACAGTGGTAGGAAGGTGGGACGGGGCGCTATCGCGCTAGTAATAAAATGACGTCATATTATAGTAAGGGGTAGGAACCCTTTTTCAAGTTTTTGCTCATATCTTCACAAGGTATAGCTGCGCCAATTTTCAAAACTACACCAATTTATTTCCCCTGGTTTTATCCATTTTCACTACGTGGATTTATTTGTGCGCCGGGCTATTTGTCGTATGCATTACTGCATTTAAAACAGACTAAAATGTGCGTCAGGGATACTATTTCGTTGCCCGTTAAGATATAACTTCTAATGGCATAATAATAATATGATGACACCATAGATAATACCTTGTTAGCTTGAACCGGAGGCCAGTGAAGCGCTACAGCTTTCCTTTGATTAAAAACACTGAAAGCCTTAATCCAAGTTATTACATTAAATTATTAACGGCTGCCGACATGCCTCAGTGAATCCAAATACCTACCATTTGGAGTCACAAGTGAAAGTCGACGACAAAATGCGACGAAAGTTGGGCCACCGGAGTCAATTCTCAGTTCTGATTGTAGTCAGTAATTTAATCTGTCAGACGAGACAATTGTTGTGTAGACAGGTACTTTGTTAATAGGACTATTACGTGACATCTTGTATAGTTCATGTAATAGAGAGAGCTTTATTGTATCGTGTGTACATTGAAATGAATGTAATCAAGTATTCATTACTTAATGTGCTTCGATTACTTTTTTAAATGTAGATAGATTGATAAATTTCTTTATTCACATCCATCCATAAACACAATATATAATAACAGAAAACATAGCAATAGAATAAAAACCGGGCAAGTACGTGTCGGGCCACGCACAATGTAGGGTTCCGTAATGGCTACGCATTTCTTACTTGCAAATGAGTACAATGTCATATTCTATGACATTTGTACGTTTTCGTCAAAGAAATTTTACTTCATTAGTTCGTCGGCTATTACTCGGTAACTAGTAGTGCCTACTTTAACCGTTATAGTTTTCCTTGTAGGTTCACTATATGGACTACTTCCATGAAAATTTTCAAATTTCTAAACACAAGACTTTCGGAGATAGAGAGGGGGGGGGACCACCGTGCAAAACGAAAATTGACACGTTAAATGTAAATAATTCGCAAACGGATCGTAGTATCAGAAAATGGTCTTCCCATACCCTCAATGTTTTTTAAGAGACCTATCTAACGATACCCCACAACATGGGGTCGGTGCGAAAAAAAATATTCACTTCACTTTACCTGTAGGGAAGGCACCCCAAAAAAATATATTTTTCAATATTTTGTTCTACCACTTTTTTAGCATTGTTAATATGAGTATACATACGAAATTACAGTTTTCTAGCATCAAGCGTTTAGGCACTAGACCGCGGACGGACAGACGGACTGATGGACGGCGAAACTATAAGGGTTCCTTGTACAGTCAACAAAGGAGTTGACTGACCCCCCTCTGTATATATGATTAAAGATTGCTAAATATTGCGTGAAGGGATTTACTTGAAATTTTATTTATCAATAGTATTCATATTGTACTATGTAATTACAAATTTTCAAGTAAATCCCTTCACGCAATATTTAGAAATCTTTAATCATAAATACAGAGGGGGGTCAGTCAACTCCTTTGTTGACTGTACTACGGAACCCTAAAAAGGAAAGGTCGTATCTTCTAACATAGCAATATCAATATGTGTGTCACAGAGATGCATAAACGCGGAAACTCAGTAAAGTTCGCATAAAATGCAAACTAATGATTTTCAGTAACCACCCTTACATTTTATTGTATGTTTTATTTTAGGGGCGAACAAACCAGCTGTGGTCGTCGTCAGAGTCGGTAACAACCGGCCCGATCTCGGCACCAATCCGATATGTAATCGTTTCACTGGTTTTCTGGAAGAGGGTCAGCCTTTGTTCCTGCCGTGCAACCCTCCGATGCCTGGTGCCTTCGTCAGCGTACACTTAGAAGCTTCCACTCCTAGCCAACTGTCAATTTGTGAAGCATTTGTGTACACAGACCAGGCATTGCCTATTGAAAGATGTCCACAATTCAGAGACCAGCCTCCAGGCAGTACGGCGACATACAACGGGAAATGTTACATCTTCTACGACAGACAACCAGTGAATTTCAGAGATGCCCTCGGCTTCTGCCGGTCGAGGGGTGGCACCCTCGTGGACGAGAGCAACCCCGCGCTGCAAGGGTTCATCAGTTGGGAACTATGGAGGAGACATCGGTGAGTGGATTCTTAAGTTATTACCTTGCGATTTACAAATTTACCTTGCGATTTACAATGGTTTATTTCATTGAGGGTATATTGCAACACTGTTGATCCTCTCGGGCAACAATGGCGTGATGTTATTCTGTATTTCATGATAATACTAAACACAGCCCTTTGCGATTCGATGCCGCATAATTCAGTAACATTGGAAACATTTTTTCTGTTGCCAATATTGAAATATGATGCAAGTTCTTCAATGTTGGTCAACCTCAATGAGATAATCATTTTATTGGCGAATATTGTGATGCTAATGCGAAATTGATGTGTTGTGTGTGATGTGTGTTGAATTGTTAATTTTCCTAAGGCTTACGATACACTTGCGCTGATTGTCAGCTATTTTCAATGTGCTGTGTCGTAAGTGCTTACGTAACATACGGGTGGAGCACGAGGAACCCGAACGAGTCACTTGACTAGGATGTGGTTTAAGGATTCGGTGGGAAACATTATAAACAAATGACTGATATATTTATGAGACGTAGGTACAAATAAATATCTTACTGACTCGATACGGTGACAGTTAGGTACTTTGAAGCCGCTAATAAGGCTGTCTTTCAATAAAGACGTAAGTGATGAAGGAAGAATGCGTAAAGAGATTTACTTGAATTTTTATTTATCAATAGTGTTCGAATTGTACTATGTAAATTACAAAGTTTCAATAACGATGGTTTTATTATAAGAAAGGTAGGGCACAGCGGATAATCCGCTCAAATCATGGACCTCCACCTTACAGAAGATCGTAGCCAAATAGCATTGGTCTCGGCCATGTTGTGTTCCTCCGGTGAGTAAGGTCTCCAGAGCTCCACTTGGGGGAGTTGGGAGGGTTGGCAACGCGTGAGTGATACCCCCGGTATTTCAAGCGTGGCTACGGTGACGGCTTACCATAGGGCCGGCCGCGGCCGTATGCTTGTTTGCCATCTCTGTGGTATTAAAAATATTAGCGTCAAAATATTTGTTCATAGTTGTCTATCCTGATCATCTCTTTCTATCATTGGTTGACTGCACATGAGGATATTAATCGATCCCGCGCTGATCCAGTAGACTTAAGGAAATGTTAGTGTAAAGTAGGCCTAAAGACTGGTGATGGATGTCTTGTAAGTGACATAATAGCGGTACTATCCGGACTTGGTCGAACAGGTTGGCTAGCGGTAGATTTTTATCTTGTAGTAGAAGGTGTTGAAGGTTGTATTGAATATTTTATTGTAATTAGACTACTAATTAATAAATAGAGCACATAATTATGATGGCTGTAACACAAAAGGTCTCTTTGTAATATTAGAAGTGCAGGCTTCCTAACCACCTTGCATGGCTACCTAACCATCTACGTCCCAAATAGTACAATAACTATAAAAACATTGGAATGTTGACGAAAAAATAAAAAAAATAAAAAAATTCCATTGAGTTTCCCATACAACGTGTTAAGGGTATGTGTATAAGAAATTTTGTATAGATTTTTTCTTATTTTAGTTTTTTAAAGTTCTATTAAAATAGCGGTGGGAAGGGAGGGAGTTAGGTAATCTTTAAGATGACACGATTTTAGGCGGTACGAAGTTAGCTATTATTCTTTTATTTCTATTATTTTCTATATTACGAGTCGGCTATTATTAAATATTTAGGAATATACTTACTCGTGAAATATTCGTAGAATGGTGAGGTACTTACATCTTTTATAAAGATTCCACGAATATTTTTATTTGTAAGCAGCCACCCACCCGCCGCCATTTCAATTGAAATGTTTGTAGCGTTATTTGTAAAATTGCTTTGCGAAATCATTTTGCCGAATTGGTTTATGAATGTTGTAATATAAGTACAAATATTATTAAAAAATATTTTATGAGGGAACATCGAAGCAAAGCGACATTTATGTTAGATAAGAATATTAATATTTTTTTACAAATAAAATTAATTATTATAAAAATGTATAACTTGAATAGCTAAATAAAGAATTAGCTTTATCTAGCTGTTATCGATTGTGTTAAATTCCACCCCTAAAGTTTCAGGTTTGTACTTAGGTCCAATACACACTGAGCAACTCTGTATTGAGAGGTACTGAAACATGAATAAAATTAGTTTTGAACATTTTTGATATATTATTTGCACGAAACTCTAAAGTACCTAAATACTTATATTATTTGCATGTCTAAACTGGAGTTAAATTTTAAAGGTTTGTGGTGGCAAACGACCATAGTTTACGTTTCAAGTTTATATGTAATTTTTATATATCATTAAGTAATTGTTAATATTATTTATCATAGATATTCCCTAACTCATACAAATTGTTCCGGTTAGGTTAAACTAGGGTTTGTTGCTGAAAATAGGCATGTGTGAATAGATTTCTCAACCAACTGTACGAAAAGAAGTTGGTGTACTTACAACTGACCGCAGCCTCTTTCAACAGAAGTGACAGCAGCAGTCAGTACTGGATGGGGGCAGTGCGCGATCCTCAAGATTCCAGCAACTGGAAGTGGGTGAATGGAAATGACGTTACCGTTTCCTTCTGGAATGCTCCTGGCGGTGGCGAGGACTGTGCCCGCTTCGACGGCAGCAAGGGTTGGTTGTGGGCAGACACTGACTGTCTGACCAGACTGAACTACATTTGCCAGCATCGTAAGTTTGTTTCTATAGTTTGCTATGCGATTTTTCCATCTGTAACGTGTACCTACCTAATTAATTTAATATTAATTGTGTTATGTAGTGAAGTTTAGTTGTGTATTTTTTACTTTGCGCGAAAGATGTATATTTTTTTTGCTGTTGCGCGATTGTTACACTATGCAAATGTTTAATATTTGGTGGTGGATTAAATGGATTTAATGAAGTTGCATTACCTACCGCAATATTTTATTTAATCCAGCACTTATCATACAATTTCATCACACAAATATTGATAAAACACTATCTTTATTTTCTTTTGGATTTTAAAAGAACTCGGATGCGATTTTGTAATTATTTTTGCGTTTACCTCGATATTTCTCTATTCATACGCGCGTATTATTTATAAGTACGCTTACGATATGCTGAGAAGACGGAATGAAACATTGTCTTAATTTTTTTCGAGTTTCGAGCCAGCTTCCGTCCCTAGCACATTTCATAATAGCCCATACGAATAATAAATTACTTTATTGTATGAATATTTGTCCGACAGAGCCTAAAGCGTGTGGCCGGCCCGAGCAGCCTCCCAACTCAACGATGACAACGGAAAGCTTCGAAGTTGGTGCTTCCGTTGAATACTCGTGTGATGAAGGCCACCTTCTGGTCGGGCCTACAGTGCGAACGTGCTTGGACACGGGTTTCTATGACGAATTCCCTCCTGTTTGCAAACGTAAGTTATTGTGAATTAGGTAAAAGCATTTGTAAGGACTTGAAGAGGAAAATTTTCCTGTGAATTAAATAAATCGATAAGAAATAAACATGAATCAAGCACAAATCCCTGTCCTTTGAATTTAGAGAAACACGTCCCGAATGATGTATCCATGTAAACTCCAAGGCTATATATTCTCAAGTAGGTAACTTCTTTATTTGTGCGTCGGTGTAGGTTTTTTTTTAAGTATTTAAGATCAAGCCTTTTTCACGTTTGTGGATAAGCATATATCCAGCAGTGGACTTACTATGGCTGACATGATGATGAAGTCTAAATAATACTTATGGCAGGAATCGAATGTGGCTTCCCGGCGGAGATAGCACACGGGACGTACGAGCTGATCAATGGGTCGGTGTCCTATTTGTCGCACGTGCAGTACGCGTGCGAGGCCGGCTACGAAATGGTAGGACGCTCACGGCTTGTGTGCGACATTGATGAAAGATGGAATGGACCGCCGCCGCGCTGTGACGGTAAGTCTAACCCTTCGCCCACGCCACGACGCGATTTACAAGCGACTCGAGTAGCGTATCCTACTAGTCGCTCGTGAGTAGTTTACATACAAATTCTGATAGATAATGATAATAAATAATCATGAAACTACGACTTCTTTGTCTTGGAACTCACAACGAGTTTAGTCAGAATGATATTAGACGAAGTACAAAGTATTGAAAGGACTAAGGAGGGACCTTACCAACTACGTGAGAGCCAGCAAACGACATTGGTGCTAATTCTGTTGTACATTTAACTAGACTAAACTAATTTTGATAGGACCAAAGGTGTTATTGTCCTTCCTTGTTTTACAATTAGTGACAAGGATAGCAACACTTCTAGTCCTGTCAAAATTAGTTTAGTCTAGTTAAATGTACAACAGAATTAGCACCATTATATGAGCAACCTAGAGAGATGGCAATTCAAGTGAAGCTCGCTTACCGAGCACTACGGTCTATTGTAGCACCATCACATCACGCTGTCATAAATGAATAGTTCGTAAAAGTGATATCGCTATTCCCTCAGGTTGTATAGGGTAATATGAAACGTAACCCTCATACTTTCGACGGCAATCAGAGCTGGAAGCGATGCTATCTTTTGCGACAAACAACAATTACTAGATCTCGTATCGCAAATTGCTCTGTGGGAATGCGATGCGTTCACATGCCGAGACTTACACGACAGAGCTTTCTATGATGCGGAATGTGGGTCGATCATGGGATGATTTTTCTCGATAAAATTACAGCACCGCCATGGCATCAGACAACGTTACGTTTCTTTTAATACAAATAAATACATTTGGTATGAAACTACTCTTTTAAATCTCTATTATCAAACCAATGTTTTAAACTGTGTACCGCAAGTATACGATGAGAAATCTTTTTTTCCATAGCATGTGACTATTTTGATGTGAAATAGACATGAATCGATTTGATCACAGAAAATAACGACATGGTATGTATGAGATTCGTGCAGCTGAACGGATCAATCTACAATCATACAGCCCTGCTTGTGTTAGGGGTACCAGACAGACAATGGATTTTATTATTGTAAATACATAATTGTAATACATAGAAAACACCCCAATTCGAACGCACCACCGGAATGAATGAAACATACGTACATAGTTAGTGTTTTGTTCTTAGATCTTTCATCAAAAAGTATCGCTATTTATTTATTGTTTCAGTGGTCCAATGTGAAGACCCACCACATATCCCGAATGCTCAAGTGACTGTCGCACAGAATGCTTCAGTGTTCGGTGCGGTGGCGGAGTACGTGTGTGCGCGGGGCTTTAAACTACAGGGTGCTAGAAAAATCGCTTGTCTCGCCACTGGTGTTTGGGATAAACCTGCGCCCCACTGTCATCGTAAGTCTAACTAAAGTCAAATTCTCATAACTCAAATATTTTTGATCGATTGATTTAGATGTTTTCCCTGGATAAAAAGTAGCCTATGTCACTCTCCAGACCTTAATCTATCCCCAATAAAAAAATCATATCAATCTGTTCATTACTTTCGTCGTGAAGGGAGGACAAACAAACAAACACACTTTCACATTTTTAATATTAGTATGGATATATTACCTTGCCTTACACCGCACGAAAGAATACAGTTAAGAGAAGAAATCCACGTGGAATCATTTAATGTAGAGCATTTCAAACTACGGACTCTTGTTATTATTAGAAAGCGTCTTATCGGAAAAGTATTTCTTTATGCCATAATCAGTGGTTTCTGAAACTCATTTTTAAAGTTAATTAAAATATAACTGTCACTGTCAAACTATGTAAAGAAGAAAGTATTTACAATTAATTAACCGTGACTCATTCCATAAAATCAAGGTCCAGGGCGATGGGTTTCAACTTTCATAATGTAACAAGCGGCGCATAAAGCTTTTAATCTCGTCTCGCCATTCCCCCGTACGCATGTGCAGAGGGAGACGCGGCGACGGGTTTTATATTTATAATGTAACAAGCGGCGGCGAGGCGAATAAAGCGTTAATCCCGCCATTCCCCCGTACGCAATAAGGGTTCGCATATGTTTATCAACTGGCCGTCTAGATGGCGTTGGAGTCAAGTAAAATCGCGCTAGGGTTTGGGTTCGTTTTCGGGTTGATACTAATGCTCCTGCGAATATTTACTGGTTTGCAATTCACTTATTACTTAAATACCAACACATATTTGCTTTTTCATTACTTTGTTTTTAATAGCATTTATTAATGTTACATGTACAGTCATTGTAAGAGAGCCCTACCCAAATCAATTTACTTTTCGTCAATTACTTTAATATCAATTGCGAACATATTTATTTAACTTTTTTCATCTCTTTTATAAGTATGGCTAACAAAAACGTGTACTGTACTTTCTGTAAAAAGTCGAAGTACCTACTTACGTAGTATTTGTCATAAAAATAATACTTCTATACATTATACTAGAGAAACCAGCGCAACAAATCCTTTCTTATCGGTTGCCTACATCATACACCACACTTTTCAGAACACACCCAAGTTTCAGGTCTCTACGGTCGAGACAAAACATTTTCATATGAATAGATTATTATTTTTCTATTTATATGCTTCTCATTACAATCTTTGGAGTGGGCTTTTATGAAATAGGCTAGCCTAGACCGGTGAAGTACCACCCTCTTATAGAATATTGACGTGAAGCAGCAATGCGTTTCGTTCGGTGATTGAAATATATACAATTTCTCGCTTTATCCTGTTTGTTCCTGTTATAGGTCGGCAACGGGTCATAGTCGACGGTAATGACCTTACATCAAATGATCCATATTCCTGAGCTTGTTTTCCAAACACTTACGTAAAAAAAAATGCATTAACAGTATTTCCTTACCTACAACACTACGAAAAAATAGAGCGAGTCGACGTAATGAGATTTCCTATAAGTGAGAAGGAGACAATATCAATATGCCATTTAACCATTGACCAATGTAACTTGAACCCTGTCAAATATCATAAAATTTTATATTTAATTAAGTACTTACTGTTATTATCGATGAATATGATTCAGACCGCTTTATTGTTAGAATTTTAGCTGTTTTCCGAAATCGCGAACAGAATAAAAAGTACGACGACATTATGAAATCATTTTGTTTATATATATTCACAATTTATAAAAATATTACATGACTGATGACACACTTCATTTCACGGGTGTGTCAAAATGATATGTTGTTGAAATCAAAAGTATTATGGAGTATGAGTATTGATATTAACTCGAAGAAAATTACCCACAAAATACATTTTTTTTTAAGAATTTCAATAAAATAAGAATTATGTCTTCCATCAATTCTCTTAAACAATTTTTCTGCAAAATTTAAATTGGACAAAGGAATCAAGTTGTACCATAGTAACTTTCCCCCCCTTTCGAAAAATCCTCTTATCGGACGCTTACGTCATACAAAAAATCCATCCTCCAAGTTTCAGATTTTTACGATGAGCAGTTTAAGCTGTGCATTGATTCTCAGCCAGTCAGTCTGGACAAAGCATTTTTTATATATATGGATATAGACTAACTTGTGTTGCAAAAATACATTTTAAAGTAAATGACTCATTAAATTTGATGCTATCGAAGAATAAAGATCTTGCGCAATAATATAAAACATTAGCCATTTATATTATTTTATTGAATTTATTTTTATCCCATTTTATATTTATTTATTTTTCAAATTATAGCCGAAGAGCGAAGTACGTCGACACCAACAACGACATCCACGACGACAACACCCCTCCCAACCACGACTCAATCACCCGTTCCCACTACACCACGTCTCGTCCTACCCACTAGGAGCCGACCAGCACGACCAGTGTCCTCACCAACTCCCTTCTTACCCCCCGAAGCACCCAGGCGTCCAAAACCAAAGACCACCACAGATAGACCTCTGCCGACCACCAGAGCGTATGAAAGACCACCAGAGAGGAAGGTCACAGTTGGTGACTCACAGGAATCGCCAACCAGCCACGTTCCGCATATAATAGTGGCGAGTCATCCGAGGGAAAACCAGGTAATTTCAAAATGTTTTTTAAAATATTAAGTAGACAAACACCTGATGGTAAGCAATCATAAAATCATAATGCGTATTATCTTTTCTTATATCCAGTTGAGAGATCACTGGTGTACAGTTATACAGGCTTGGCCTTCAACAGATACCAGTCTCCTTAATAATTCTTGTTACATTTAAGTTGCTGTACTTCAATTTGGAGAAATAAACACTTTTTTACTCTTTTATTTTTACTATCTTCCTAATAAGGCGTTCTTGTACAGTCAAAGAAGTGACCTAGAGATCAAAGATTTTCATGCCAATAATGTAAGCGTCGTTATGAAATTTTGTAATTACTTAGAACAACATGATAAACAAAAATTCAATTCCTTGACGCAATATTTAGAAAACTTATATCATATACGGCCCTGCTCACCTGTTTCATTGGCTAATCAGCGAGGAAGGAGGGGCTGCGTACTCGATACTTGATTTTTAAAAATCTTCCGTCAAAGTTGTCTCTTTATCCGTTTAGATTTCGTTGACTCAAGCCGCACAACGAATTTTGTATTTTTTCTTTCATAACTTAATTATTTACAAAAAGGAAAGTAACACATGTATGTCTAAATATTACAAGCTGTGTAAATTGTTATAGAATTTACCATTACTCATATAATATTCAAAGTGTTTCGGTAATGTCAACCGTGTATAATTGATTTCGGTAACCAAATACAAACCTTCAACTTTCACTCACGCTTAGCCAAATTATCTTCCTAATAAGGCGTTCCCTAACTGTGTCATAACAACCATAACAATAATATCAACCATTACTTAAACATATTTGGAACTAAAAATAATGCCGCTCACTGTTAATCTTATAACATAATCTCTGCGTTTAATTTTGCAATTTCTGTCGGAAAAACTTAACCAAATCTTGCCAGAATTTATTGCAAACAGCTACTTTAGATTATTATAATAGTTATCCTTACCTAAAGAGCCCAGCTCGCTATACCTAAACTAGGGAGTAGGGAGCCTGTATCTCAAGTACTAGGCATAAGGTGAACACAACTTTAATAAATAATGCCCTCTCCAATTTCCTTGTTTTTTTTTATATACCACACAGGTGGCAAACAAGCATACGGTCGGCCTGATCGTTAGCCGTCACCGTAGCCTATAGACGCTTGCAATACCGGGGTATCATTTACGCACGCGTTGCCAACCCTCCCGACCCTCCCAAGTGGAGCTCTGAATACCTTACTCACCGTAGGAACACAACATGGCTGAGACCAATGCTATTTGGCTACGATCTTCTGTAAGGTGGAGGTCCTTCCCCAGACGGGCTGCTCCGGTTTAAGCGGACTATCCGCTGTGCCCTACCTCTCTTAAAAAACAGCAGCATAATGGTAGCTTCCCTGAGTTGCTGATATTCATTGCCTGTTTGTTTGCAAGTCCTAGGGTGGTAGGTTTCTCCATCTATATTTGTAAAAATGTACCTTATTTATCCAGATCCTCGGCAGCGGTAACAACATCAGAGCAGAACAGACACCTAGAGTGAACGTCCCACTCTCAGTGGATGGAGAGAGAAAAGAAACTGTGGGGGCACGACTGAACCTCGGCGCTGTGGTGGCCCTTGGTGCTTTCGGGGCCCTGGTCTTCCTTGTAGCCATCATTACAACCATCGTCATACTTGTGAGGAGGTGAGTAAATTGTTACCATAGACAAAGGGCGTCACCAGAAACGGAGATGCTATCCCCCCATCTCCGCTTAGGGTGGGGAGACGGGCGGAGAAGAGCGGTTTTGATAAAATAGCCAATAGGATTATCGTTATTTTGTTAATAAGAATAACAGCAAAGATACTCGGACGAGTACGCGAGATAGTTTTAGTACTTTATCTTTATTAAACAAGTACTTAGAGATAATATTTGAATATTTTTTACTTCAGCTCCAGCCTCTATCTGTGGGTCTGTTCTCGTAATAAGTTAAATCTAGTCTCACTCAATCTCAGGCAAATAATAAAACGATAGAGATAGCGCTTAAAATTGAGACTAGATTTTAAATGTTTTTATTACGAGAATAGACCCGGGTTCTAGACGTACCTACCTTAAAATATAAATGCTTTAAATACTTATTTATATTTTGAATCCTCATTAACGTAAGTTCATCACATCGGAAAAAGTTTCTAAGTAAGATCAATATTAACAAAATTTATACCTACTTATATATTTTGTGAACATTATTGTAATTAGATAATCATGTAATTTATAGTTAAAGAGGTTACCCGTAGTTATTCATAATAAGAATCGTTTTATTTAATAATGTAGGTTACTATTGATTCTCTGTCAGTGGGTGGGGAGGACAGGGTGGGACGGCTTACTTAAGTGCGGCGGGAACTTTTTGTTATTCGCGCGCGGCAATCCTCTCACCTGTAATGTTGCCAGAGTTTAAAATTTTCCCGTAATCATAAGGAAAATATAATGTACACTGAATTGAATAAAAATTGCAGCTCTACTAGAAATAAAATTTATTTTGACACACAATTAACTTCATATCAGAATGTTATACCTATATATTAACTAACACTCATAGTTATCATCACCCAATAAACACAACCAAAACCTGATTTGATCTCCTGCTTAACAAGACGACTGGAGACGACTTCATTGCCGTGCGCTTGGTGCACACGAAGAACATTATCAGGTTCTGTTATACTTTTAGGTTTGGGCCTAAATGTATAATAATTTATTAACATAAAAGTGACTTGGAAATATTGGCCATGATGACAGGCCTGGACGGGACAGGCACCTTGTGCAACGGGGTTTAAAAACAAGCGTTAACATTGGTGCCAGTGGTGGTGAGAAGCACCCGCGGACGGCTGTGCGCGAGCTGCCGTCGCGGTGGTACACCCTGCTCGCCCTACCCTTCCCCGACCAGCAGGTCGGACGGCGGGAGTTCGTGCGTGCACATCGACACACGCATCGCGCCGGCCACTTCTCCAACCCATTATAGCGTGCGTTTATATTTTGAGATACAGCGCCTGACATAGTGGCTGAGAGCAAGTAGTGTTTAAATTGAATTATTATATGTCTGCATTCGCGAAAATTATGTATTTATTTATATCTTTAGTATGTAGTTATTTTTTTAGACATTTTCACTGTATTTTATACTTTTGCTAATAAAAATATATACAGCTATGTGTTGCATATCGGGTTACATGACGCAAATAACCACATAGTGTAAATACAAAATAATAAATAAATTTAAATAACAGTGCGGGGTTCATATTGCCTATCAAAGCCACCGTGTCAGGCGAAGCACATGCATCAAATAGAGCACGCATTAAAAGCACCGCGGCCGCGCACCGGAAGGCTCTTTCACTTTCGTTCACACTTCATTATGTTAGCTACTCGCAATTTTGGTGATGCTGGAATTTACTGCGTCAGGCTGGAGATTGGTTTTGAATGAACAAAGGGTTGGAGAATACCACATGAAATTGTCATCACGCTGCATTACATTCTAGTTATGACTACAATTAGCACGCTATACAATCAATATTATTCAGTCTGGTAAACAAAAGACCAAAACACAAACACTATTGTTGACGCACGGTGACAATTGTAAATACATTTTTATTACTATTGAGAAGCACGAGGCACCACACAGAAATATATTTTGACACCACTTTATTTTATAATGATGTTAAGATGAGATGAATGTTATGACCATCAACATTTTTATGATTTAGTGCTGACGTAATTTATTTCCTATGTAGATGTAGTTTTTTTTTCTATTAGAAATTGGTATATTTATTTAAGAATATATGTAATGTAAAACATTTCTTTTAGATCCCTAACGCATGTTGACTTCTTACATTTTATTTATTTTAAATATTTTAAAAATTTTTTTTAAATGTTTTAAATATTAATTAGATGCATTTTGACAGGCCCGGTGGTCGAGTGGCTAGCAATTGTCACTTTATCCCCAAGGGCCGCTGGTTCGAATCCTGCGCAAGGCAAACATTTGTGTGCATGAACATGTCTGTTTGCCTTGGTCTGGGTGTTTTCTATGTATAATAAGTATTTATTTACAATAAAAAGTATTTAAGTATATTTATCAGCAATCTAGTACCCATAGTACAAGCTTAGTTGCTTAGTTTGGGACTAGATGGTGTTGTGTTATTCGTCCAAGAATTTTTATATTTATTTATATTTACTATTATAGAAGTTTACTAAGATGGTAGGTATGTTAAACAAAAAATTCAATAAAGTATTTCGTTTAGCAGGAAGCACCACGACGGCAAGCGGTACAGGCACCACGTGTCGCCCGACTGCAACACCGTCGCGTCCCTCGACTCATCCTCATCCGAGTCGCGCAGCGGCCTCAATCGGTACTACCGGCAGGCTTGGGAGGAGCTCCATGAGGCCGCCGGCGGCAAGCACGGCCATAGGAGGCATGACAGAGAGGCTCCTAAAGACGGTTCTGAGTTGGTCGTTTCTGACGTATACCCAGCTGCACATGCCCGTGATAAGCGTCGTCATCATCATCATCACCATCATCGCGAGCCCCGGCACCCGGACTGGCACTCGCCGCATCGTCCCCACCATAACCATAAGCCTAGGTATTAAGTGTAGCAGTTGAAATTTTTAATTTATAACAGCAATTAGGCACGATTTACAGGGTCGATAACTCTGTGGTCATTGATGCAGAAAAGTTTTTGTAGTAATCCAAAGATTCAAAATGTTAATAACCATTGTGGTGGCCACAGCATGAAGGAATAAAATGCTAGCTCAAGGGCCGAGCAACGACATTTTTACTTTAATCACGCTTAATATTTAATTTTAAAAGTAACTGTATCAGTGATCATAACATTTACAAGTGGTGTTTATGTAAAAATCTTTAATAAGTGTTATGTTGTATTTACATATTATTTTAACCGAGGAGAAATTATCGGAATCCCCATCGACTGCCGCCACAGATATTGACTCGCAGTGGATACACTTTAAAAATATCATGAGCGACTCTCTTAGGCAAACTGGTTGGAGAACCAACTGAACCAAATAGCTATGCAGGTTTTGATTGTTTTTGTTATTCTTTCTTTAGTCTACTGACATCATAATATGGATCATAAATATCGATGCCAATACTTTATGGCGTCTGAGATTATCAACGTCTGTTACAATATTGCGCGTTCCATTTTTTATCATAACGTATTTATTTCAATAGTTATTTGTTATGCAAGGCTGCAAAGTTATTTTTTGGCGCGAGTACTGATATTGAATCCTGAGCGTAGCGAGGGTTTCAAAGGTACGAGACGCAGAATAACTTTGCTGCCGAGCGAAACACAGAACTTTTCACCTCACTACAGCGAGGAAAATGCTAGTTGCAAGAAAAACGCAAATATTATATTAAATAAGTGTTTATTTTTTTTCATGCGGTGTCGTGCTGGCCAGTTCGATTATTCTAAAAATAAGGTTGGCGCAAGTATTAATGCATTTTCAGAGGACTGGCGGTATAAAAAATTATAGAATAGAAAGGATCAAATTTTAAAAATTATTTCCACGCTAGGGCATAAAATGCAATTTTGCGCTCAGATTTCGAATGACAAACAGATTCTTTCCGAGCTAGTGCGGTGAAATAGTTATTTGTTATGCAAGGCTGCAAAGTGGTTTTTTGGCGCGAGTACTTAAATTGAAACCTGAGCTTGCGAAGGATTCAAGGATTGAACCACGAGCGAAGCGAGTGGTTCAAATATAGAATCCTGAGCGTAGCGAGGGTTTCAAAGGTACGAGACGCAGAATAACTTTGCTGCCGAGCGAAACACAAAATTTTTCACCTCACTACAGCGAGAAAAATCCTAGGTGCAAGAAAAACGCAAATAATATATCAAATAAGTGTTAATTTTTTTCATGCGGTGTCGTGCTGGCCAGTTCGATTATTCTAAAAATAAGGTTGGCTCACTGGCATGAAATAAGTATTAATGCATTTTCAGAGGACTGGCGGTATAAAAAATTAAAGAATAGAAAGGTTCGAATTGAATTTTAAAAATACTTTCCACGCTAGGGCACAAAATGCACTTTTGCGCTTAGATTTCGAATGACAAACAGATTCTTTCCGAGCTTGCGAGGTGAAAACGTAATTTGGTTGATAAGTATTGTAAAGACAATGTAGATTGTCTTAAGGCGCTCATGTGCAAAGTACTTGATCTTAGATACAAAGTAAAGAAATATAGATGATTATTTACAAACTTAGTATTCTACAGTATTTTTCTTGTACTTGTTATAATTTTATTGACCTTTCGCTTTAAACTATGATTACCTTGATCTTTTCTTAGACAATATCTTGGATGTCGTGTTATTGTACCCTGATTTTCATTATGCTAATTAGTGTGTAAGCAAATATAATGTATTGTACATAAATTATTACGTAGTGACTGTAAGATTAGATTGAAGTTAATCATTGTTCACGCTCTAATTTTCCTGTCTGAAATAATTCTCTTTTAATATTTTTAAGGAATAGATTTGAACTGTAAAGTATATCCATGTCAATTATAGCATTAACTCAGCATAGAAATAGTTATGAATAGTGGTGCTAGCATCTAAGCTACGTTTTGAGTGAACCAATAAATACTTTACCAAATTACTATGGCATTCGTGTGAACTGATGTATTTATTATTTCATAGCTACACTGGTTTATTTCGGTCAATAATAATTCACTAAAACTCTTAATAAATATTACATTAAATAAAAAAGGGGTATATTTTTCCATTCACTCAAACTCTAGCCGAGATAGCTTGTAAAGCTCAAAATATAAATGCTAATTATATATATGGTACAAAGTAATTATAAAATTCTATTGCTCTGAAAACGAATGCGAGTACGTATTTGAAGAAATTGTAAAAAATGTATGAATAAGTATGTGCCATTAGACAGGCAGACATAAAAGATAGGAAATTCACAGCTAATTTTTTATGTTTTAATTTATTGTGTTGTGTTGATTGAACATCCGTAATAATAATTAAATTGTTAACGCACCTTGCACGCCATGTGTGGTAGACAGTGCGATGTAACAATTTAATTTTTCTCATAGATGTGCATTGTATTATGTAAATATATAGAGGAAAGAAGTGTGGTCGTGTAATTACCATGTATGATTAGGGCGAAAAATATAGCGAAATAATATTTAACTCGAAAATTCTATTTATTCAACCTTAAATGGATGACTTCGATGGAATTATTCATAATAATCGCTTTGATTAAGGTGTGTAATGAATGACAAAATATTATTTGGCATCACTAAACATTTATCAATATAACGAATTGAAATAGAAAAGTTGATATATTCACTATCTTTATGTGAGAGTATGACTGTGTGTTAAAATAATGTATTGCGTCCAATATATTAGAATAAATATTTTGTGATAATCTATGAAATGTTTTATTTTTATGCCCTACGTCAGATGAATCTTATAACTTACCATATTCATGGCATGGTATATGCATACACACTATGGACAATATAGATATTACAATAGAGAACAAAGTTGAAGTATGTAATAAGTAGTTTGCGTTCCTGTAGGGTAAACGCTACACTCATGTATTTTGTTATCCCACTAATATTATAAAGGCAAAAGTTTGGTTGTATGTTTGTTGTACTTCACGCTCAAATGGCTGGGCGACGCAGCTGTGCATAAATACACGCAAACGAAGTTGCGCGGGTTTCGCTAGTTTACTACAGTCAGTGTTCAACTAGCAAGCCCCTGTTTCACTGCATGGTGCAAATCGCGTTTTACCGTGTACTATTAAACATATTGTGAATATGGAACGTCCATCGCCTGAATTACGTGTCGGAATGGACGGTAACCATGCGAAGCGGGCTTACACACACGTGGTGGAAGTGGTGGCAGTTCTCGGTGTTTCTCAAGCAAGGCTTTGGCAGTTAGCAAGGAGTGTAGACATGCAGGTGAGTATGCTAATTATCGTCATTGGGGGAGACGGCTATGAAATATTTTCGATTTTTATTTTTTACGTATCTGGAAGTAACGTACGTACGACACCAACAAATCAGTCGGGTCATAGCTCGGCTACATTGACTTACTTAATTATAATGTATACTACCTTTGGTTCCAAGTATACAACCTACCTACTACATTGACTTGTAATGCTGCGGTCACACTGTTGTCGCGTAGTAGGTAGTAGGTATTTATGTTGCGTTCTTGTGAGGTTCTTGTACGCTACCCTCTTGTATTTTGAGCTCGTAAAGTAATAAGCATACATACCTACATTAAACACAGTACATGGAGTGCATTTTTTTTTTTAATTCCTTGTTTTAATACTCGTACTTTATCATTTCAATTTAATCATAAATTTAGGGAAAGTTTAATTTCAGTTTATGGTAACCCCGATTCAGACACTTGACTTGGTTGACTGTTGGCTGTGGCTCTCCCTAATATTACTTTACTCTTTGCTGTGGCTGACAGCAGAAGCAGAATGACAGCACTTGACATTTTGATTTGGCACATAAAACGCGGGTGCGGGCACAGCACGCACAAGCACAAACATAGCCATAGGTAGAAGTAGAAATCAACACAACACAAGTCCGTTAATTATTGCACTGCTTGCTTATTTAAGTATTGTTCTGAGCTTCTGAGCTTGGGCGTTTGATTGTGGGTGGTACGGTACACTGTGTATATAAATTAGTTGATATTTAGTTTCCGTAATGTCTATGAATATAAAGTTACCAGAAGATTGTGCTAAGCAATGGGAAATTCTACTGCTTTTGCTGTCTTCGGAGGAAAAGAAAATCGACAGGACCAATGAGAATGAAATTGACACTATAAATTATTTCTACACAAACGAAGGCGTGAGGTAAATTCCAAATTTAAAAAGAAACTATGAGTTACCGCCCGCCGTGGCCGGTCTCAAAATACCTAACTTTATTATTTTAGCAATACCATTGAAATTTTTAAAATAATATTTTTTGTCTTAACACTTTTTATATGGGGTTTAAACGCGCACATAAACTTACCTAATAGGTAAACCCTGTTTCTTTTAACTTGACCAATGTAGTAAACAATCTTAGCGTGTCTTTTTATTCAAATATCCATGTGTAAAATTGATAAATCGCTAGAATAATAGGAGTGTTGTGTTATATGCCATTTCTAACTATATTATTATTATTATTTGGGTGTGAATGATAATTTTAATTGCCTATTTTTAAAAAGACAGTTTTAAACAGAAGAAAAATTAAAAAAAGACATGTTAAAATTGTTTACTACATGGGTCAAGTTAAAAGAAACAGGGTTTAGGTACTAGTTTTACACCCGACAAAGGCGCGACACTATTGTACCTTTTTTAAACAAGTAAATATCATTGTAGGTACCGTGTGTGCAGGCAAAATAAATGATTTGTATTTCTGGGTACATCAATTCTTTTTGTTTACCGACATTTCCACTTTACCCTTAGCAGGTCTCTATATGTAATTACATATAATTTTAAATAGGAAAATCCTACTGCAATGGCTACAAGAGATGCAAACGTCGTATGCGAAGAAAACATCAGAAACAGATACGGCACAGAAGTGTGACAACGTGTCGTTACTTTGGAGGCAGCGGGGCAACGATAAGTTCAGAGCTGAACGCTATGAGGACAGCTACAAGTGTTACTCCAAGAGTGTAGTATACGCTACACAAAATGGTACCATGTATCCCCTTGCGCTGGCTAACAGATCTGCTGCGTTGTTGAAGGTAGAAAGATTTCAGGTACGCATTGATCTATACTAATATTATAAGAGATTCGTATTTTTATTTGTAACAAATAAACTTAAGAACAACTAGACCAATTTAAAAAAAATCTTTCACCATTGGGAATCTAGTTAGCTACACTATCCCCAGGTCGTATAGGCTATGATTTATTTTAAAAAATAACTTAGGATCCCCGTTTGTAGCCAGAGCGATTCGCTAGTAACCTATAAAAACCATTTTTATTTATTTTTTACTAACTTATTCCCACAGCTTTAGTCTTGTAGAAATATCTATGTGCTTCTAATGTTTCTTTTTGATTTTGATGCTGTGGTGACCAAAAAACAAAGATTTAATGCTAATAATGTAAGCATCATAAAGAAACTTTGTAATTTACAATATGAATGCTATTGGAAAGTTTGAATCAGTTTTACGGCCGCTCACCTTTTTCATTGGCTGACTGTGCCATTTTAAAGTGCTAGTATTAAGTTTCTTACCAGGTCTTCATAGTACAAATCTGCCATGTAAACTGGTACTCGTACCAACCATTGCAGTTCAAAAAAAAGAACCTGAATTTTTTTTATTTCTTTGCTTTTATGTTTTTTTACATGTGATCAAAGGCATTTGTGGCAAATCAAGCGAATTCCATATTTACCAAGACAGCTTAGCGAGTTAAATGTTGTCTTGTTACTGAAATTATTATCACACCAGCGAACTCCGCGCAACTTCGTTTGCGTTTATACCGCTTTCCCGTGGGAATTTCGGAATGTATATATACATACATATATACCTTCCTCTTGAATCATTTTATCTATTTAAAAAAACGCATTAAAACCCGTTGCGTAATTTTAAAGATCTAAGTAATCATACATTGGGACTTTGGGACAGACAGCGGGAAGCAACTTCATTTTATACTATGCATGTAATGATCAGTGGGCCAACACGGTTTATCCCTCCGTGGCGTAATGGTTACCACGCCGGAACGCCACCCAGGAGGGCCCGGGTTCGAATCCCGGTGGGGTCATGATGAAAACGAACTTTTCCTGATTGGGCTGGGTCTGGGATGTTTATATGTATTTTTTATAAAATATAGTATCGTTCCGTTCGTACACAAGGCGACGCAAGTCTCCGATATAGTGTACGTACGAACCTCAATGGACGTGTATGGCGGTAGTCGCTTCGATACTAAAATCGCCGAGTATCGGAGACTTGTGTACGAACGGGCTTAGTATCCCATAACACAAGTCTCGAACTTACTTTGGGGCAAACTCAATCTATGTGATTGGTCCCCGATATATTTATTGATTTTTTCATTATCTATCTAATGTTCCTGCTTCAAAGGAATTGCATTTTTTTTATTTAACATTGGGTATTCATTTATTTCTAGTGAAACCCAATAAACTTTGTTTGCGTGTAACCCGCTTTACAATGGGAATTTCGAAAAATTATTGTATGTATTTTATGCTATGCGTATAAACCTTTCTTTTGATTCACTCTGTTGCTGTTGCTGCATTATAATCCTTTGAAGGTCTAAGCGAAGAGTCAGCGTAAGCGACTTCATTGTGTACTATGTAAAGATAAATATTTTCCAATTTCCTGTTCTCTAAAAAATATTTTTTTTTAATAAAGAAAGAAAAACAAAATATTCAATTCTCGTAATAAAAACAGTTAAAATCTAGCGCTATCTTACTCTTATATTTTGTATGAGCAACATAGCGCTTGAGATTTAGCGCTAGAGACTATCAATTTGACCAAAACGGTCTCTTACGTATTTGCCAATATTAATATGATCAGTGATTACCCAGGACTGCCTCTCAGACATCCAGCTAGCGATTGATAGTGGGTACCCGAGCGAGCAAAGACATAAGCTGCTTCTCCGGCGAGCAGACTGCCACATCGAGCTAAGTCAGCGCGATGAAGCTCGCGCAGCTCTCTCGGCTGCCAGCGAACACGCGAGCACGCTTGCTTTGTCCGCTGTCCACACAGGTATTCAAGCTTTTGTAATATTTTTTTGTCAGGTCTATTTTATAAATTTTTCTAATATTTGTCCCAAGCATTTGGATATCTAGGTAAAATAATATTTTATCTTTTTCCTTTATATGTCGTCAACGTGCTTATTCCGTCCACGACTTGGCTTCACGTGTTAAAGTGACGGCATTTGTGTGCGTTCTTGAGTCTGATGTATTGTATTATATTATTTACAATAATATATCTGTTGTTTGGTACCCAGCACCAGCTACACCAGCAGGTTAAGCCTAACTTACATTGTGTAGAATTTATTTAATAATCTTTTCACATAAAACGTTTCAGCGGAATTTGATCGTAACGTCAAGAAGTTAGAAGAGAAGTTGAAACAGCCCCGTGCACCTACAAATGATGAGGAGGTGACTCTGCCAGAATGCCACATGGGGGACAATCCTGATTTTAACGCCGCCTCCAATGCTATACAGCTTAGGTTAGTATGTATACGAATGTCTTTTGTGACTTGTCGCTTATTATTTTTTCACGTTTACGTTTCATTGTTCTGTGGTTAAAATACTATGTTTTAGAATGATTTCAAAGTGTCTTTCTAACACAGCCGCAGTGAATCGGCGGGTCGTCACGTGCTCACCCGTTCGGCTTTACGTCGCGGGGACGTGTTGTTCTCTGAAGAGCCTTACGCGTGGGTCGCGCTTCCCAGCGACGACCCTGTATGCGACGCCTGCTGTAAGGCGCGCATCAACTCTGTGCCGTGAGTATGGCTGTATGGTCATTTAGTATTTTTATTTGAAGAGGATATTGAGATTATTCTAACAGACACACGGCGTATTATAAACGCGCAGATGACTCAGTATACTAGCTATAAGCGAGATTTGAAAGCAACCTTGTTCAGAAAGGGCTCATTTGCCACGTGTTTGCGTCGTCATTATATTATTCATCGCGGAGTTGCAATCACTTCATTGTGAGGTCTAACATACAAAGAGCGCAATGTAGCGCGAAATGCGACGTCTATGTGTACAGGGTCTATGGCGCCGACAACCTCTGCGCATTTAAAATACGTCGTGTGCTATCGTTTTTAAGTGTATATCTCGAGCCTTAAACTGGCTTTCCCGTGGGAATTTTAGAATGTATTATACTTAAAAACATTCCTCTTGAATCATTATATCTATTAAAATCCGCATTAAAATCCGTTGCGTAGTTTTAAAGATCTAAGCATACATAAGGACAGACAGACAGAAAGCGGGACTTCATTTTTATTTATAACTAGCGAAACCCGCGCAACTTCGTTTGCGTGTGTCCCGCTTTCCCGTGGGAATTTTTAAATTTTTCTCTTGTAAGAACCATCCTCGTACTTCAAGGAATATTCTAAAAAAAAAATCAGCCAAATCGGTCAAGCCGTTTTTATGTTATGTCGTGACAACGGAAAACATTCATTTTTATATATATAGATATGTAAAGATTTGCATAACCTAAAGTCAAGGTTGGATTCCGGCGCTGGATCAGCACTGTATCAGTGTAAACATGTTTCAATCCGATCGAAATAGACCGCCGCCTGTTCTCGATCCAGTGACCGCCTCCCGCACCCCGCGCAGCCCTTGCATCCGTATAAACACTGCGCCAGTGATCGCTTGCGTATCGGACATAGTCACCGCACCAAAGTGGTAAACGACTGCTGGACGCGTGTAAACGACGCGATTTAGTGCCAGTGCAGCGCCGGAATTCAGTGATGCTGGCGCCAGCCTTAACAAATTACAATCAATGTACAATGATATACTTTTACAATATCTGAAAGAAAGAAAGAGAATATTTTTATTTGGTGCTATAAAAACATTCACTTAAAACTAAACAATACATAAAACTAAATAATTTTGAATTTTTTTTTTTGAAAAAAATAGCACCAAAATGTTATCACTCAGCATTATGTCCCGCACGACGAAAATGATTCCGTGCGTGACGCTGGTTTTCAGTGTCATAATTTTGACGGAGTGAGTGAACAAAAATATTTTATCTGGAGTGTGTAAGGCCATATAAAATATTATTATATTCAAATATTTATTACTTATTAATTACTATCTATAATATAGTTTTATGATTCGGTGGGAGGGCTTATTAATCAAAATATTAGAGAACCATAAGCTCACATCTTTACAAATGACAAATTTTACAAGCAAATGAATTCCATTATTACGATAAAACAGTAATGAATTATACATACGTTTGCTCCAAGCGTCTCGTAAAAGTGTTCTCTCCATAATCCTCTTCTAACATTCCCGCCAAAATGGTTCGCGGTGCCACAGATTACCAAATAGTTACTTGGCTACGCCTTGACATCGGCTGCGACATCAGCGCCCCCAACACATCGTCATTTAACAAAAGTGTAAGAATAATACAATGTTATTCTATAATCATTTTCCAGTTGTGAGAATTGTTCGCGGTGCGTGTACTGCAGCGAGGCGTGTCGCGCTCGGGGCCGCGCCTTCCACCGCTGGGAGTGTGGTGGGGCTCAAGCAGAACTCTTTAACACTATAGGCATCGCACATTTAGCTTTAAGGTATGTACCATAGTCCTACGTGTGGGGTTGCTACCATAGTGGCCGTAACTGGTTTTCTTTCGACATTTCTTTTACCAGTTGCTTTCATTCATTTTGCTTTTGTTTCCGCAATGATAGTAGTTTGTAGAATAAAATAATTCTACTGGAATTATTATTATTATTGTATTATATTTGACTAGAGTAAGTGCTTGTGAAGGCCTACGCTCTGAATAAATTTGTAGTGATCCTACCTTCGGCACCAGAATGCGCGGGTTCGATTCCTGCTCTGGGTGTTTTTGATGTTTCTTATAATACAAAAGCAAAAATATATCCGTTGTCTGGTACCAATAACACAAGCATTTGGAACCAGGTGGCGCTGTGTGAACTGTGTAGAAGTAAAAGCAAAACAGACTGTCGGCTACACTATAGGCTCTGTAGGGTGGAGAGCCCACAGAGCGTTGCAGAGAGATGAGAGATGCGAGCATCACACTCCAGAGGGCCGGAGAGAAACTGAGAACCGTGTAAACCGGGAATACAGTTCCGTGGGTACATAAACTGAGATTCTTCCCCTTCGCTTAAATTATACTCTGTCTTCTATTAATGTTATGCATGTTAACTATGTACAGACAGCAGAGAAACCCCAAAAGAATAAGAACTAGCTTTTCCCCGCGGCTCGGCTCGCAGTTAATTTTATGACATACCTAGATCTCGTTTGAGAAAAACAACCTATAGCGCGACTTGTGGCGCCATCTGTTGGCCGACATTAATAGTTTTGCAGCGCCATCTATGTATAGTAGAAAAAATATTTTCCCATTGGAATGACATACTTTCACGAAATAAAAAGTAGCCTATGTTGGGCTTTGTACCCCTGACAATATGTATACAAATTTTCATAATTATCGGCTGCTTAGTCAAGCTGTGAAGGAATAACAAACAAACTCACTTTCTCATTTATAATATTAGTATGATTAAGTAATTATCAATGTATTTAAAGGAGAATTATTAAAAACTAGAGAAAACAGTAGGGAAATTTTTAATTTCTTTTCTCCGTAAGAACGGAGAGAAAAAATTAAAATTCCCACAGGAAAGCGGGATAACGCAAACGAAGTTGCGCGGGTTTCGCTAGTTTTTAATAATTCTCCTTTAAATACATTGAGAATGGTTCTTACCAACCTCGTACTTTAAGGAATATAAAAAAAATATATATTGCGAAATTGGTTCAGCCGTTCTCGAGATTTGCGCTTAGCAACACATTCAGCGTTTCATTTTTATTTTATAGATTTAAGATTCATTTTTATTATATACGTGAATCTATCCAGTAAGTATATTTGCGATGATCCCGTGGTATAGAACTTAAAAATCATTAACAACTATTCTCCGGGGATACATTTTGATTAGCGTATTCAGTGTGTGTATTGTTATAATTATTTTATTAACGCATTATATTATTTATTTCTTCACTTTAAATTTTTAAACTTCGTATGCGTTTATCCCGCTTTTCCGTGGGAATTCGAAATAATGCTTTCTTATTTGTTGCCTACATCATACACCACACTTTTCAGAACACACCCATGTTTCAGGTCTCTACGGTCAAGACAAAACATTTTCGTATGTTTCGATGATTATTTTTCTATTTATATACTTCTCATTACAATCTTTGGAGTGAGCGTTTATGAAATAGGCTAGCTTGACCGGTGAAGTGCCACCCTTATACAGAATATTGACGTGAAGCAGCAATGCGTTTCGTTCGCTGAGTGAAATATCCGAAATTCTAACTCCTACTATACTATTTCTCGCTATACATATCCTGTTTTTTCCTGTTATAGGTCGGCAACGGGTCAGAGACCCTTGAATCTATGTGCTCCATACATAGTCGACTCGACGGTAATTACCTAACATCAAATGATCCATATTCCTGAGCTTGTTTTCCAACCACTTCCGTAAAAAAAAATATATATCGGTCTTTCATTATCTACAACCATCCCAACAACACTACGAAAAAATAGAGCGAGTCGACGTAATGAGATTTCCTATAAGTGAGAAAGAGACAATAACAATATGCCTTTTAACCATTGACCAATTTAACTTGAACCCTGTCAAATATCATACAGTTAAATATTTAATGACTTACTGTTATCATCGATGAATATGATTCTGTCCGCTCTATAGTTAGAATTTTAGCTGTTTTTCCGAGATCACGAACAGAATAAATAGTACTACGACATTATGAAATCATTTTGTTTGAATATTCGGAATATTCACAATTTATAAAAATATAACATGACAGTGTATCATCTACACTTCACTTCACGGATGTGTCAAAATGAAATGTAATTGAAATCAAAAGCACTAAGGAGTATGAGTATTGATATCAACTCGAAGAAAATTACCCACAAAATACATATTTTTCAAGAATTTCGATAAAATAAGAATCACGTCTTCCATCAATTCTCTTAAATAATTTGAAGTAGATTGAACCAAGGAATCAAATTGTCCCATAGTAACTTTGCCCCCCTTTTTTACCCCTTTAAAGAAATCCTTTCTTATTGGACGCCTACGTCATACGACAGGTTCACCTGCCAAGTTTCAGATTTTTACGTTGAGCGGTTTAGGCTGTGCGTTGATTCTCAGTCAGTCAGTCAGGACAAAGCATTTTAAATATATAGATTTTATAAAAAACTATTGCATTCCTAGCGCGAGTTGAGTCATACATACAAACTGGAGTTGCATACTCAACACGCGCTGGGCATGGTGTGGGTGGACCCTGAAGAATAAATTTATTTAAGTAAATTTATTTATTTGTAAGCTTAGTTTTATCTGTCCATTACCATTAAAATGAATTGCAAGGCTTTCGGAGTTCCGGCTCTTCTTCTGCGAGTGAGATATTATAAAATCGTGAATATACCTGATATCTGTGATGCGGGCCTGGTCTTGGACCACCAGGGCCGGCTTGACCACCAGTGACAGAGTCTTCACGCCTTTGCACAACTGCGCTACTTTCGCTCTCGCATTGAACGCTCGATACAGCATGCAGAATCTAAAATAAATTATAAAATTCGGATAAACAAAATAGGTACGTTAAATGTATACATATTTGAAGGGCTAAGGGGAAGAACTGGCTTAGTCACATTCACCCGATTTGTCAGTATTGACATTTAAAGTTTTATATTATTATAATTGATTTTAAACGGAAATATGGTATTTAAAATAATATTAAGATCGTCATCTCCATAAAAATTACGAAACTCTAAATAAAACTGTAATTCTATTCTAAAGGTTTAATCGTCTGGGGAATAAGTAGCTTTGTCCGGGACCTAGCCTGTTTTTTCCATTAATTCCAAGGTACCAATTAGGTAACCAATTAGGTAGGTAAGTACTCGAATTAACTTGAATAAAAACTAAATAACAGCATGTCATTCCATTCATTATTTTAATTAAGTACTTAATCTTTAATTATGTATTTTTATCAAAAATAATAAATTTAACAGAACGTAACCGCCGCCGTAGACAATAAAATTATGAATTATAAATTATATCATTATTGTATTGGAATTAATAAAGCAGTAAATAGTGAAATAGTTTTACATAAAAGGATGGACAGTACGTATAATTTATTAATATTACATACAGCATTAGTTTACATTAATCAACACAGATGGCGCTGTTCAGGAATGTAACATTCCTGAATCGCGCTATGGTTTCGTTTTCGCCGACTCTTGAAGTATCTCCACGACCACTCCTTGTCATTTGAAAAAAAAAATACCGATTTGTTTTAGGAATTTTTGAAAATCGGAACCCTTTTGTGTTCCGGTTGTATAGTATCTAATAGTATATTTTTATTGTAATTACCAAAAATTACAATAAAAAAAATTCTTCGTTTGACAATCACTGTGATTAGTAGCTTTTAGAGACGAGATTATTGCTGAGTTGCACAAAGCTGTTTTAAAGTTAATGAAATGAGAATGAAAAATCTTCATAATACGTTTACGTATCTTTAACATTGTTTCAATTACTTGTGGCTGGGAACTCTTTTTATTTTAAGTAGGTATGAAGATACCTGTGTTAGGAGTCCCGCTCTTTCATAATATTATACAAAATATATTTTTAATTACAATCATATAAGGGATTAAATTAAAATATTCCCTGGAAGAAGAAACTGCATGCGTGTGTATGAGTAATGTAGAATCTAGTGTGAAAATAGGTGTACGATGAAGTATATATGATTATGTGAGTTGAATGTGTATATGTATATTTTGTCTATTTATGTAATACTAGCGAAACCCGCATCAAAATCCGTTGCGTAGTTTTAAAGATTTAAGCATACAAAGGGACATAGGGACAGAAAAAGCGACTTTGTTTTATACTATGTAGTGATAATACCAATTTAAATTTAATTATATGAGGTCATTTATAATTATTACTATTCAAGAGGTCTGCTATAACTTTTAGTTTTTAGCCAACTCTCTTAGAGTTTTTTTGCAGGTATAGTAAGGTGTAGGATAAATGTTAAGAGGGCGCACCCAAATCAACGCAACTCAAAATCGAAGCGTGTTATTTTACGAAACTACTGAGCCACGAACATGAGCGTGCGCCGGCGAAGACAAATGATTTTGATACTTTTATGAAAAGACTTCACTATTTAATATCGAAGTTCATGTGATTTTAGCTACAGACCTATTTCTATGTAGAACATAAGTATTGTTATTATGTAATTGAAATTTTTTTTCGACATTCTTCATGTCTCGTTTGGAAATAAATACAAATAATGTATCTTTACTCGTGTATTAATGCCTATGGATTATGGAGAAGTATAACAATAAAGTACTCATAATAGATATAGGTACATATAATTATTTGTATTAGTTTCTAATTGGCATACATAGACTCTACCATCTATCTACCAATTCTGGTAAAATACATTTCTTGTAAAATTTCACCAATTTCGATTCCATCTTTGATGACAAAAATTCGTCATCTCTTTTAATTCTGGCAGTCTTCAGACGAAATTGGGGCCCAAAAAAACCTTGCAATTCGATTTTTTTTGCCATATTTGGAGAGTTATGATATTGGTCTGTAATGCACAGTACAAAATCGTGTTATTTTTTATCCATACGGAAATAAAAGCAAAAATTTTAGAAAACAAATTTTGATTTTGTGAAATTTTCAACAAAAATTCAATTAAAATATTTTAAAAAGGCCTTGCTAATTTCGTAAATACTTCATTTGAGTAAGATCTACAATTGTTTTCTATCCAAAAAAGGAAAAATAATTGCTCTAAGTTACTCCATTGCAGAAAAAAAGCCATAATTAAAAGCATCAGCAGGTAGCAGTTTTTGAAAAAATTGCGAAATTTTAGAAATTTTTGCTCCAGGACTAAAACTATGCATTTTTCACAATGTTTTCTACACCTATATGTATTAAATTACATACATTACCTACAATGTGAGACCAATCGCAGCTCTATTGATACCATAGGAGCCAAGCTGTGGCTCTTCATATATAACCTAATTTTACCAAACATTGAAATTTTCAAGTTTTACGTACTTCGCGAAATATTGGAAAAAACCACGTAACCTACGAAGAACCGTCATTGAAAATACTTTGTAGTAGATTTAACTAGCTTTTATTAGACCTCATAGCGAAGTTTGTGAGACTAACGGTTCACCCACAATCTCAAAAAAACGAAAAAATTAACAAATGGGTTATAAAGAGAAATGATTCTTTGGTTGGGATTAGGATTCAATTCCATCACCAGGATGGTTTTCATTTTGAAGAAGATGAAAAGTACGGGCTCTTGTTTTTCTTCCTCTTCGTGTCCTCCTTCATCATACGGACTGAAACATATGAAACAGCAATTTTTTTTTCGATTTCGCAATAATCGACCTCCTTAGTAGAACTTGTCATATATTATAATTTATAACCATTATATTAATTAAAGGCCTTTTAGCCCTTGCTTTATTTAAATTTTCAACATTTCGTCTTTTTCTTTTTTTAGATAAAAACTGCTTATTTTTGTTCCCCATACTCTGAAACATATTATGTTGTTGTCACTAAAAAAGTAAATAGTTCGTCGTCATATCATCAAAAAGTCATATTTTACTTACCAAAGTATCTAGATTGTCGGTCGCGCTACACGGTTTGCACTGCGTATGGGCACAAAAATTACGTGAGGTCAATCCTGCGCCGGAGCGACGTGACCTCTCTCCGCAGAGCCGGCGGCTGGACTGAGTCGTAATAAAAGACGCGCGCGGTTTTATAGTGGTTTTATGGCTATATTAAAAAATTGGTAGAAAAATAATGGTAAACATTTATCATAAATTTTGGAGCCTAGATTTTAGGGAATACCTTTATCTCTTAGATGATGATAATATTGACATAAAATAACTAAGATTTAATGATGAAAACAAACATAACAACGACTTGACTTTCTTCGTAATTTCACTTAGTTTGGATGTTAATATCTTATTTATGTAACAAAAAATTACAAAAATGTTCTACTAACTATATGCTTAAGTATATTTGCCGTTAGATTTTATAATTTATTTCTTACAATTGGCAGCATTACGGGGATATTTTGACATCCGAAGTTGGCACTGAACGTGAAATCGAGAAAACACTGTTCGGTTATCACGATAGCATTCATAAATATTCCATTACATGACAAAATGTTTTCTACTAACTATTTAGGCAACAATATTGTCTAACATTTTGTGTAATTCATAAGTCTGTTAGAAAAGTTTTTTATAGATATTAAGAGCTTCGAAAAGTTCAGTTTTCGCAAAACTGAGCTAACGCCTGTGTGCGCCCTCTTAAGGAGTTGGTTAACTTTATTATAAATGTACGCGGAGTTATTTATAAACTGTCTTTTGGCGAAGGTCGAATTTACTTTTGGTACAGAAGAGTTAATGGCACATTAAATTATTGATGTAACTGTCATCAAACGAAGTAAGAAAAACCGGGCGAGTACGTGTCGAGCCACGCACAACGTAGGGTTCCATATTTGCTACGCTTTGCTTGCTTCAATTCAAATTCAAAACTTTTATTCAGAGTATAGGTTTTCACAAAAACGTTCTCTTGTATACAGTAATAAATGATTTGTATAAATTAATCTACTCTATTAACTACTACCATTCCAAAAAAAAAGGAAAATGACCACTGTTAAAAAAATGGCGAAAGAAAACCAGTTACGGCCTTTTTTGTCATTTAAAAATATATCGTACTTATCTTTTTTCTTTTCTTTTTTAAGTGTTCGATGAAATCTGATTACAGTTACCTAAAATTGCTACTTCGTTTGGGTGTTCAGGTTACTCTGTGGTTGTCTGTACCTACTCTTTTCAAAAGCAATAAATGTTCTTATTCATAGTATTATTACTTCAATGAAAATTATTTGACTTATTTTTTCCACAGGGTATTATTAATAAGCGCCGTAGAAGGTTTCCCACCTGTGTCCGGCACGGCCCCAACGACAGCTGCAGAGCTGTTCGACGTTTATGCGTGCGTGGACAACATACAAATATACAAAACGTCGACGCCAGCCTTCTATCGCATGTTCAATTTGGTCACAAATTTCGACAAAATGCACAATACGGATTATATACAATATGCTTTGGTGAGTTGTGTTTTTTTTTTTAAATGTTAAAGGAAGACAAAAGAGTTAGTCACCTGATGGTAATCACCGCTGTCCATGGACATTCACGAACCACGATCATAAGAGTGTTGTTAGTAATTAATATTTTTCAAACAGGCATCTGCGGAAGACCAGCACCATGGAGTCGGACGACCCCGCGGTTCATGCTGAGCAGATGCCTATTTGTTGTCTTATTATATTCTATTATAGATATATTTATAAACTAGCTGTGCCCGCGACTTCGTTCGCGTGGTTGTAGAAAACACTATCGCGCTATGTATAATTTCCCCCGTTTTTGCAACATTTTTCACTTAGCTTATAGCCTTCCTCGATAAATGGAATATCCAACACAAAAATATATTTTTTTAAAATTCGAATCAGTAGTTCCAGTGTTAGTTCAAACCTCAGAACACAGAAAGAAGAGAAATGTAATAAGACAGTTTTTGTACCGGAACCGATGTCGCCACTTACACACACAGTTACATTTTAACACATTCATAGAATAATCTCCGACAGTCACACTCACACAAATCGTAAGCCCGTGATTTGCAGTTCGATTACGAACACAGATGCAAGAAGTGTATTATAGTGACGGGCACCCAATGAAAAAGGGCGACAAGCATTATCGATAACTTTACCTCTCGATATTTTACAATAACAATTTATTACGGACTACAACTATGAACTATAATACCTATTTAATTTTAAATAATTAAAAAAGAAAAAGAAATTTCCAAAGTTTTTAGTTTTTATTTATTTTATTTTTGGAAAATAGTAATTTTTATACAACCAATTAAAAGAAAGAACTTTAAAAAAATTAGTACATAATAACAAGCGATTTTTTTAAAACTAATCAAATGAGTTTTTAGGTGAGCTACTTTCCCCTTGAGTTTGATCCAATACTTATGGGACTAGGACACCCTGTACAAGGAATGCACTGTAGTAAAAGTTTCAAATTATTATACTTTCAAAAATTAGAAATACAAAATTATCGATACTAAAATATTCTACTTTTGGCAGCACTACATGGCTTGTGCGACGGCCATTATCACTTTGACAGATCGCGGAAGCTACAAGCGGCGGTACCACGATATTTTCACAACATTGTAATTATCGTTACGTTTGCATTCCATTGTACGTGCATACCGCAAAACATTGAAAAACGCGTATCCAAAACAAGCAATGGACAATATTTTTAACGGAAGTATCGACTATGCCGTATATTGTTTAATGATTTCTATGCCTCAAAAATATTTCGTTAATTTGTCATTTATATAGAAAAATATTAAATAAATGACTTACTTATGATAAGACACCACTATTACTTGAATTTACCGTATCACTGCGATTTTTGCACGTAATTAAAGCACAAGCCGGCATTTTTGTTGACATTCACGGACGTGTGTTCGCGGAAGCGTTGTTTTGTGAATGACTTAGAACAATCAAGTTCCTGCACATTTGTGCAGAAAATGGCGTCATGTGCCCCGCCCACAAACCATATCTCTTGTATTCTGATATCTGTGGTTCAAACAAACAAACAAACTCTTCAGCTTTATATATAAGTATAGATATATTATAAATATGTTAGTTATTTTTTAAGTTCTGACATGTACCTAAGACAAGAAATAAACTATTTTCTTTCTTTGTTGAAGTCAACTCACAATATAAACAGCTAAATTCCCACAGGAAAGCGGGATACGCAAACGAAATTGCGAGAGTTTACTATGAACTACCTTTAAATAAACAAAAGTTTGTGAAATAACTTTTAATAATGTGTTGATTAATCAATTACAATAATTTTTGTTATATATTCCATTATTATAGTGATTATTTAATTATCTTTTTGTTAAATTAGGTCTCTCTCACCCGAAACATAGGAATGTCCTAGCTCGGGCATATATTTTTTATTTTTTTATCTTAGTATATTTTACATCGAGGAGCTCGATGGCGTCGCTGTGTGTCGCACTCTAATATGAACACGTAAGTCAAGCGACGTCGACTCTAGCTAGTGTTTGGATGGGTTTCGTTATTTCGAGCTCCTCCGTGCTTTGGAGGGTACGTGAAGCCGTCTCTCCCGGCTGTTATCTAATAGATGACAGTTGTTAAGCCAAGTCGGTGGCCTTCGGGCGGCTTGAAAACACCGGCCTCTGCCAATCTGGATTGGAGCAGCGTGGCAGAGTACGCCCTAGTCCCCTTCGATTGAAGTGAGACCCGATTCCCTGCAGTGGGATGATTATGGGTTGATATCCTTCTCTATCTGAAAGACAATGCACGTTGGATGACATGAAAGCTATGATGATATTTTGTCAAATCTTTACTTTAGATCTAAGTTTTATCAATAAAAAAATTATTTATTCATATTTACCTATATGTTTTCTGATGTGTTTCAGACGGCGACGATGTTGACATTGTACTTGGAACATTACACGTCGTTCTTCGCTTCGTTCCCCCGTTGCGTGCCCGTTGCGTTGCCGTCGGCGCAGTTGCGGCTTTTTGCGGCCGCCGTTGTGTTGCGCAGCTTGGGACAGCTCGTGTGTAATGGCCATGCAGCTCTCAGTCTTGCCACCGAGGATGATAATGAAGGTTATTATTATTATATTATTTACTAGCGAAACCCGCGCAACTTCGTTTGCGTGTATCCCGCTTTCCCGTGGGAATTTTGGAATGTATGATACTTTAAAACCTTCCCCTTGAATCACTCTATCAATTAAAAAAAACCGCATCAAAATCCGTTGCGTAGTTTTAAAGATTTAAGCATACAAAGGGACAAAGGGACAAAGGGACATAGGATTAGCTGCGTTTTTACTTATCTGAGTTAATATTAAGTTAGGTTTATTAATTAGGAATGAACTTGAGCTGGCGATTGCATGCCAAGTAGCATTCAGCTAATACGCACTCAAGTGTGATTTTGAAAGCGGTTTATTAATACGGGTCTTGTTTATCATGAGCAAGATGAATAAGGGTTTCATGAAAATTGCTATGGACTAACTAGCTGCTGCTCGCGGTGTTACCCGAGTTTGATTTGCACAGCAGCGCCATCTATATCAGATTTTTGACCATATCTTACGGTTTTTTGGGATAAAAAGTATTCAAATGAAGTTAATTGGTTCAGCCATGAGTGTGTAGAGGTAACAAATATAGTTACAAATTTTCGTCTTTATTATTATTATGAAATATAATTAGGATAAATTTTTATATTGTATACTTTTATAATGATGTGAATTATTAAAAAATAGATAAAAGAAATAAAAATTAAATATGTATGGTTTACAATAAAAATTATAATTTCGACGTTTATCGATGGTTCGAATTGTGATTTGAATTGGTAGTTTGGAAGGATGATGGTTGGTGAGTGGTACAGTCAATAATGGAATGGATTGATTCTCTGATAGAATAAATGAATATTGAGATAAATAAAAAAAATTAAGTAAATTTCAAAGTTAGCTCAGCTCTTTGTTGATTGTACAAGAAGAACTGTGTTTTACTACAAATCAGAAATGGTGAGTACATGATCATATTTATTTTATAAAGTGTCTTGATTTCGTAGATACAAATTTTACTACTCTCAGTGTAAGGGATAGTTTCGTTCTGATAATTAAGACTATTAATAACTCCTGTTATTGTTACTAAGATTAAAATGAAATGTATCACGTGGAGAGTGACGTTCTTAAAAGGGGTTCAAAATTTCATCCTTTTATCGCTAGGACGCACCGTTTTCGAGATAAACGTTTTGTTTAAATTATTTTTACTTAGTAACTTCAATGAACTCTAACAGTTGTTTTATTTTCGATTTCCGGACAATGGAACGAGACGAGAATCAGCGGGTCAGCGGTGTGCGGACTCTGAAGTGGACCAGGTCTGCTCGTGTTGGTGGTGAGCTGGCGAGGCAGATGTGACCACCTGCGCGGCATAGTGCGGACAGCAGTGATCGCGCTTGCTGTCGAGGTTACTGCTCTTCGCCGTCCGGGATGTCTTCAGGAGGGTATTGTTTGATGATACTGGAGACTACTGAGCAATAATGTTGTAAAATGTTGTAAAATTTTAAAAGTTCTGTTTTCATGTAAATTGAGACATTTTAAATTAAATGTTGAGAAATAATTGCTCAATGGTTTCGATGGTGGAGTATAATTTAAAGTATACTTAGTTCCAATTGTGCTCAGAAAGTAATGTACCAGTTTAAGTTAACGTACCATTTTATAAGGTTGAGTAGAGTAAGTGATCTATGTAGTAAGAGACCAGTGGGTCTGTGAGATACCACACGGAGTTGTTGGTCAATGTTGAGTTGGCAATGGTGATTTTGCCGGTCGGCTGGTATTGCCGTGGAGATAGAGAACTTATTTAACTAGTTATTATTCATATAATTAAATACCGTCTGTTGTAATGGTAATAGTACATAATTTTCTCTGATGTCTACCTTAATTAACTCCTATAGATAACACTTCATACCAAGCCTTCATACCTTGCTTATGGAGATAACGGTTGCTTGAACTGTAAAATAAATCATATTTATAATAAAACTGTGTTTTACTACAAATACAACATTTTAAGTGATAAAGTGTTATTTTATTTTAACAGCAAACCATACGAGATCTGTTACTATATCGAAATGGAGTCTTTTATAGAGTGATTTGAGAATATTATATTTTTGAAATAAAAATTTCACCTGCCCCGCTCCTTGAGGGATTTGAACCCACGTTTTCTCGATATTTGGTGATATCCAAGTGTTCTTATCATAAGCTACCGGGAAGGTTAGCAATGACGGTGAAATTTTGCTAGACTTAGGCTTAACTACTTATAGTAGCAGCAATCGGTTGTTATTATCTCTTTTAAACGTGCCATCACCAAAGTACATTTTATCTCTCTTCGCAAAATTGTTGATTATTTGTCTTGATGTAACGGATGAAAATATTAAAATTCTTTCCGTATCTCCATCATCGGCTATAAGGAAATTTTTGGAAAAAGCATTTGGCACCTTTACATCTTCCAAGTGTTTGTATTGCAAAACTTCACTTTCTAAAAAATCTTTACGACACTTATATAGTGTACTTTTAACACATTGAAATGATGGTATATCAGGTATGATATTTTTATGTTGTTTAATTATTTTTTCAACATTGTCTTCAAAAATTTGCTGAATAGGATTAAAATTTTCGCAAACTTCTTTTTTACAAACATTTATCAATTGTAAAACAATATTGTTGGAAACATCAGGTAAGCACACATGAACACCATCTCGTAAAATCTTGGCTCTAGTACTATCTAAAGTTATAGTTGCACTACACAAATTTCTTTTGGCACTTCTCCATAATATTGTGTTATTATTATTTAATTTCATAAAATTGTATTTATATCCATTATTTAATAAACAGTCTTTCCCTTTTTGTGATTTTATGAATTGCATCTTTATTTCATGAAAAATACAACTCTTTGGAATTTTAAATTGTCAAGCTGACAAATACTATTTTTATGTCTAAAAATAAAACTTTTTCTAAATACTTTTTAATTATGCCAGTGGTAAGACCCCTGGACCAAGGAGTTTAAGAACGAAATAGCATGAAATATCACTGACAATGAGGCAATGTGGAAGTAGCATTTCGAGAAAAGTAAAGTGCACATCACTCGAGTAGGTCTTTGCTCGAGTATGAATTGTTTGTTTAAAAAGTACGTACGTAGTACAAGTAACAAACAGTGGCCAAGTGCCAGTCGGACTCAACCATGAAGGGTTCCGTACTAGCAATCTAGCATGTAGTAGCAAGCAATATTTGACTGGATGTTAGTGTTGTAACTTTGAATTAGTGTTTTTGTTAGTATCAAGACAAAGTTGTCATTTTAGGAAGTTGTCGTTTTAGGAAGTTGTCGTTTTAGGAAGTTGTCGTTTTAGGAAGTTTCCGTTTTAGGAAGTTGTCGTTTTAGGAAGTTGTCGTTTTAGGAAGTTGTCCTTCTCAGCCTGAGGGGTTTTACAGTGTACCCCGACCATTCTATCAGATATTTACAGTACATGTTGATTATTTCTCAAATTTGAAGTCAGTAAATGTTATACCAATAGTATACGGTCTACTGCCCAATAAAACCGAAGAAACATACCTTAGGTTTTTTAACTTAATAAAAGAAATATTGGGTATTAACATTATAAATGCGACTATGAACAAGCGCAAATAAATACTGTACTACGTGTATTTCCCAGTGTAAATTTAAAGGGTTGTTATCAGCACTTCAATAAAGCAGTCTTCAAGCAATCGAAGACCTTAAAATTACAAAGTACAAAAGAAGGCAGAAATCTATCAAGATTAAGTGCTATAATAGCCTAACTACCCTCTACCTATATAAACGATGCCTGGTTACAGTTAAAAAATATGATGCCTAATGATGATTTGAAATTTCTGAAATTTAAACGTTACTTTGAAGGACAATGGTTACAAAAAAATAAGGAAATCCTAAGTGTTGCGTATTCCAAACACAGAACAAATAATCCGGTTGAGGGTTGGCATAGACGCCTAAATGCTAAGGTTCCTCATAAGCCAAACATTTTTTTCATTTTCCAAAAAATTAAAAAAGAAGCTAAACATTTTGACTTAAAAGTTAAAAGGAGCTATTTCAATAAGTTTAAAAAGAACAGAAAAAATAGTGACATAGTTTTTGATATAAAATACAAAATTTTACTGCAGCAACTTGAAAACAATACTATTAATAGCATAACATTTTTGAAGAAAATCATATATTTAAAGTTACAAACAACTACGAAAATTAAACAACGATCCCGACGACATCGTTATCCATAAGCCAAGTTTTAATTATGAAGTTACTAGCTGTTACCCGCGGCTCCGCTCGCGTGGTCAAGGGAAAATGTCAATATTTTTTCCCATGGGAATCTCCTTATCCCGTGGGGAAAAAATAGCGTTATGTCACTCTCCAGACCTTAAACTATACCAAAAAATTCATATTAATCCGTTCATTACTTTCGACGTGAAGGGAGGACAAACAAACACACTTTCACATTTATAATATTAGTACGGATAAGTTGTATTAGTTGTCAAGTTAAGTGAATACTTTGTAGCGACATTTTAGTTATGTTATATTAGTTGTTAAGTTAAGTTGATACTTTGTATTAAGCGACGTTTTAGTTATGTTATATTAGTTGTTGAGTAAAGTGGATACTTTGTAATAAGCGACGTTTTAGTTATAAAGTTGTATTAATTATTAAGTTGTTTACTTAATTAAAAGACGTTCCGTAACAGAGCAAAGCGTATATTTTTAGCAAAAAGCACCTATTACCATAATATGCATACGACCTATCGTATAAATGAAACGGACTGTCACAGTGGAGCGTAGTAGTTGTCGTTCTTAGGCCTGAGGGAGGGCCCTTATTAAGTTGTCAATTTCGGAATTTGTCAATTTCGGAATTTGTCAATTTCGGAAATTGTCTATTTTGGAATAGACGTTTTAGGAAGTTGTCGTTTTAAGAAGTTGTCGTTTTAGGAAGTTGTCCTTCTCAGCCTGAGGGCTTTTAACAGTTAAACACATCAAAAAACAGCTCAAATAACGCAACTAAAAAAAAATTTGTACAAAATCAAAATAAATAAAATCTTAGATTTAAAACAGCCTAAGAAGTAAAGTTAGATGAAAGAGAAGAAATTATTTCGAATAATTGTCATTGTTTCTCAGGTTGTACAGTAACAGAACGCGAAGTCCGACGAGCCACTGCCATATATCCATCCGCCGCCATGATGAACCACTCTTGCGACCCTAACATCATCAATACGTAAGACTAACTTGCCTTGAATATTTTATTCTTAACATTATTTAGCAATTGTTTAGCTTATAGGCAATGGTACGTTTCGGTCCGCGCGGGAAATTCAAATTTTTTGGGGGTTTTTACAAATTGCATCTCAATCATTGATAGAATTTTCGTGAAAATTGGTTTGGCGACAACAAATACAATATATCTACTGAATGATCATCATTTAAATTATAAATATTGGCTTCCACGTTTATAGGGAAAAAGATGCATCGTGGACATTCATAATATTTGATAATTATTCAGTAGATATATTGTATTTGTTGTCGCCAAATCAGTTTTCACGAAAATTCTATCAATGATTGAGATGCAATTTGTATAAAACCCCAAAAAATTTGAATTTCCCGCGCGGACCGAAACGTACCACCTTAAACACGTATTAAGTTTATGTAAGATTTACGCAGCTTTACTATATCTATTATACCATTTTGGATAGCCTCGGAAATAAGAAATTTTTTCTATATACACGATTCGCTCCTTAGTTCTTTTAAGCTAGACGACATTGTTACTAGTTAAAAATTATGGTAAGAATTTTTATTTCAAGGCTCAAATTTTTTAAGTTTGATGTATTTTGCAATTGCCTATTTTGAAATGATGTTTTTAGATTAGCTGAAGTGTCAGGTATGACATGAATGTTGAATGAAGGCGGAAAAGAAGATAAAAAAATACATATTCTGGGTAAACTCAAAAACTCGTAAAAACCCGAATATCTCGAGAACCACTAGACTTCGCCCATACATTGGGGTGGTTCATTTTGTTGCTTTTGAGCCCCCCAATACGCAAGTTCCGGATATACGTCGAAATTCTAATTACCAGTAATACTGTATAGAGTTATTGTATCTTTGCCCACTCCATTCAGAAGTTCGTTACCCTAAGGTTGCCTTGAAAAGATTGCTTTTAGCAATAAAGCCGCCTTGTTGCTTATAGTCTATAAGTTTTCCATGTACTGTATTATTTGAAGTTCGGTTTAAAAAAACTTATTAATACTCAAGAACAAACTTACAGTTCACTCATGAGTAATTTATATACAACGAGAAGTTGTATATTACAAATAAAGCATAATTATTCTCTCTCTCTCTTTATCTTGTTTATTTTTTTAAATTAACAAAAGTTTCGATCATGCCATGCACAGTACTTCGCTCATACAAAATGTCCCTGAAATTCCAAAAATAGGTTGAAACTATGGCGTTAATAATATATTTATCAAGTCAATAGTCACTTTATCCCAAGGCCGCGGATTCAAATTCTGTGCAAGGCACACATTTGTGTGCATGGCCTATTTGCCTTGGTCTGGATGTTTTCTATGTACAATAAGTATTCATATCCAAAAAAAAGTATGTATACTTATCATCAGCAATCTAATACCCATGGTACAAACTTTACTTAGAAATGGTAATTTGTAGTCAGCTTATTGATTTAATATAGAATAATAAATATATATAAAAATGAAACCCGTTTTCCGTTGTCACGACATAACATGAAAACGGCTTGACCGATTTGGCTGATTTTTTTTTTGTAGTTTTCTAATACTCTGTACAAGGTTCTTACGGAAAGGGTATAGGGGTAGGGTAGGGGTAGGGTAGGGGTAGGGTAGGGGTAGGGGTAGGGGTAGGGTAGGGATACACGCAAACGAAGTTGCGCGGGTTTCGCTAGTAATAAATAAATGTACTACATGACGAGAGAACATGCCTGGTGAAGGCAGTGAAATAAAGTTTTTCATTACTTTGGGATTGGGATGGTGTTGTGTGATTCGTCCAATTTTTATTAGGATGTATGATTATGTTAGGTGTTAATGATGCAGGTTCCACAACAGTCGTCTGATAATTCGGTGTGCTCGTGAGCTACCGGCTGGCAGTGAGGTTTTCAACTGTTACGGGCCCCACAAGGCCCGGGAGCCGACAGCACACCGCCGCTCGCAGCTCAGAGCACAGTATCTCTTCAATTGCAAATGCAGCGCGTGTAGTGACGCCGAGAGACGAGATTTTGTGGTGAGATTTACAAATATTCAAATCAATTCATATATTTATAGACAAAACGAAATAATGGACACTTTTAAATGTCTTAAAAAAATTAAAAAAATATTTTTTGTGGTTTTTTTTTATTAAAAGAGGTAGTGCACAGTGGATAAACTGCTCGTATGGGGAAAGACTCCTTACAAAAGATCATAGCCAAATAGCATTGGTCTCGGCCATGTTGTGTTCCTACGGTGAGTAAGGTCTCCAGAGCTCCACTCGGGGTTGGGAGGGTTGGCAACGCGTGAGTGATACCCCCAGTATTGCTTACGTCTATAGGCTACGGTGACGGCTTACCATCAGGCCGACCGTATGCTTGTTTGCCACCTGTGTGGTATAAAAAAAAAAAAAAACTAACAATTAAAAAACATGCTAATAATGTAAGTATTGTTATGAAACGGATTTTGGCGCCAACTACGACAGCGTCCACTTGGGCTCGCGATTAGAAATTTAATTTCTGTGTTTCAAAGTTTGATTCCTATTATTGATAGTGTAATGTGAAGCAAACATTGGTTAAAGTGCATAGTGAGTGGGATTTATGAACAGGAATTATTAAAAGTGTATTATCGTGTTGACTTTAAAATCCGCCTTCACTGAAGAAATTTTGCTATCGTCTTTCTTCGGGGCGACTTGACTCAGTGACTGTATACTGAGTCAGTATACCATGAATACGCTGCTTTGAATTACTTACACAAGTATAACTTGAAAATGGCACAATGGAATCTTCGTCTGAAGTCCGATTGCCATACGAAAGAAGAAAAGGTGAATAATACTGTCAAATAAAAAATAGAGTATTGGCAATATAATCACTCGGGAATACAGGTATTTTATTTCACGAAGTTCGTTTAATATTTTGCCTTCTTTTTTGTTGTTTTTTTTCTATTTTCTTAGTATAATATTAATTGTATTATTAATTAATGTTGAAACCTACATTATTAAATTTAAGTCTACTTAGGAAGAGCGGATACTCCAAACACAAGTACATTGCGTACTTTAATGGAGGCTCCAGCCACAATGTTGTCACCTTTCTGTTGATTGAATAAAAAATTTTCATTTTCGTTTGGCCATGAATGTTGAAAGGCGCGCACATGCACGTTGTTTTAGTTTGCGTCACCTCGGGAGCGCTCGTAAACTCGGTTACGCAAACCACGGTTAGACAAACGGACTTCGTAAAATGAAATATTTGTAACAGAAACAAGTAGTAACACACAATTCTACGAGTTCGGCCCTCCGTATCTTAGTAGCAAGATCTTTGTGATATTTTCACAGTAAAGAGTTGGAACCAACTCCCTCCAGCGGTGATTCCGAATAACTATGACTTGGGAACCTTCAAGAAGCGAGCATGCATGCTCCTAAATGGCCGGCAGCGGCTCAGGGACTACCCGGTGTCTCTGTGCTCCATGGGTGGCGGTGATTAGTTAATCATTTGAGAGATGTGGGCCTCTTACATAAAAATATTTTAAAAAGATTTATTTGTCTTGTCTTTTCAGCTTTTGTTTTCTGCATATGCCTGTCAGTCGTGCAAAGGCCCGGTGGTATGGACGGGCAGGCGCGCCCACTGCCAACACTGCCACGTGGAGTTCCACTTAGAAGCAGTACTGCCGATACTGGAGCAGGGCGATGAGCTCCTGGCGCACGGTATGCTGACTGTCGTGGCTTCCAGTAAACTGTCAATAACTCCCACTAATATTATAAAGTCAAAAGTTTGAGCGTGAAGGAGTAACAAAACATACTCCCATGTTTTGTTACTCCTTTACGCTCAAATGGCTGGGCCAATTTTTATGATATTTGGTATGTAGGTAGATAATACCTTGGATTAACACATAGGGTATTACCCATTAATATCTCGAAAAGTACGCAATTTCCGTAGGATTTTGTCAAAAGTCTGATAGTCATGGCGGTTTATAAAGTAGATGGCGCTGCTGTGCATAAATACACGCAAACAAAGTTGCGCGGGTTTCGCTAGTAATTAATAAGTAAAACATTTTGACAGCCATGTGGTGAGTTGGTAGTGTCTACTTTCGGCGCCAGAGGGCGCGGGCACGATTCCCGCTCGGGGCAAACATTTGTGTTTGTTCTCGAGTCTGGGTGTTTTTCATGTATTATAAAGTATATATTTACAATAATATATCCATTGACTGATACCCATAACACAGGTGGGTTCAGCCATTATGAATTGTGTATATAAAAAAAATGTTAATTTTCAGCGGACCGTGCGACGACATTGGATTTGCGCTGTCAGAAAACACAAGCCGCATTCAAATTGAAACAGCAGGCATGGCATCGGCACAACACGTCCTTGCGGGCACTTGCCGATAGGTTAGCGAGGCTTTACGCTGACATTGGTGAGTAGCACTTGATTTTTGGCAACGCGTGAGTGATACCCCCGGTGTTGCAAGCGTCTATAGGCTACGGTGATGCTTGCCATCAGGCGGGCCGTATGCTTGTTTGTCAACTTTGTGGTATATAAAAAAACACCCAGGGGCCCGATTCTACTAACACAAATGCACCAATGGACTCTCAATGGTGTCTCAATCGTGTCTCACAAGAATGCCAATAGTGTATCAGTGGAATAGTTTTGGACATTTGTTTTGGACTTTTACAATAACATAATGTTTAACTTATTGTTTATGTCCATAACAAATGTCAAAAATTATTCCACTAATACATTATCGGCATTCTTTTGAGACACGATTGAGACACCATTGAGAGTCCATTGGTGCATTTGTGTTAGTAGAATCGGGCCCCTGGTCATGTCTTACGTTGGTTAATTGTACTCTGCTGCTATCTCTGTGCACACGAGCAAACGAGCATGCGGATTATCATGGCCCAAGGCCATGATAATCCGCATGCTCGTTTGCCAACTTCTCCCATAAAAAAATATAAAATGAGAATGCTTTATAGATATTTGTATAAACTATTGTATTTTGACGACCTCCGTGGCGTAATGGTTACCATGCCGGCCCGATACTCAGGAGGTCCCGGGTTCGAATCCCGGTAGGGTCATGATGAAATACGAACTATTTCTGATTAGCCTGGGTCTTGGATATCTATCTATATAATGTATTTGTTATAAAATATATCGTTGAGTTAGTATCCCATAACACAAGTCTCGAACTTACTTTGGGGCTAGCTCAATCTGTGATATTTGTTCCTATGCATATTTTGTTTTTCTTTCAGGCGAATTTAGCAAAAGCGTGGAACTTATCAAGCAGAATATTCAAAGTCTGGAGTACCAATTCGGTTCCTTTAGCGTTGAGGTGAGATTAATTATTATAAATAATTTCAATAAACAATCATATCCTATGTGAATCATATCCTATGTGTAAAGACCTGCTTTCAAATGCGAAAATCTTTTCAACCATATTCTAATGATTAAAATTTATACTTTCACACATGTATAACGTTAGTTTAAAAATAGCTGATGCCCGCGATACCCCGTTCCCAACTGGTTTCAGGGGTAAAAACATTACACCATAAATAATATAATAGTTATAAATAAACTATTTCCATTTCACTATACTTGGCACAAAAGCTCCAAACAATCGTCTATTTTAAAATAAAAATCGATACGAAATGAAAACGATTCGATCTACAACGGTCGAGGAGGTTGTAGATTACGTCAAGAAGACTAACTTCACGCTGAGAGTCGAACGGTTGGAATCCCGCTACAGAACGAATTTCAATTCTTTTGTGGTGAAAGGTGTTCTCCTGAAGGAGAACTTTTGGCTGCAGCGGGTTGTTTACCGAAAACCTACGGAGACCGCGCCCTACACTATAAATAGTTTTAAGAAATAAATGTAATTAATATGTATGTTAGTCCATGAGGTATTTATAATATCAGTCACTTTTCTTGTAAACCAGTTGCTTAAAATAAAGATATCATTATTATAAATCACTTTATTGTCATAAAGCACACACCTTTATGTTGCCACATAAAGGTATGACATATAAATTCAAACACAATCGTTGAATTTCACTGGAAATCCTGTGCGAAGTATATTGGAACAGAATATACCTGTGTACCAATTTCAAGCAAATCAAAAGCCATTTATTACCCAAATTCATACAATAGTTCAATCACTATTAATATTTCAATTGTGCGGGACAGCCCATTTTAGGTCTCCTGACGGATATGTGATTAATAAACATTCATATATCCATACAAATTTTTACATTTCTAATATTAGTGGGATTCATTGAAAAACTGCTTTTACAGGTAGCGCACGAGTTGAAGAAATTGTCAGAGGTAATGTTGGAGAGGATTATTAGGTCTCAACAAAACCCTGACTACAGAGACTGGTGTCTAGAAGCGCATAAAATAATAAAAAAGGCAATGCAACTCATGGAACTAAATTATGGAGGTTGGGAACCTTTAGTTAAACGTTTGAAGGAGCAAGAAGTGCTGGTAGGCGCTTTCCTGGCTGATAGTCGCACTCCGGACTCGGCTGACTGCGTGCACCAAAATTTACACTACAATCTCAAGATATAACGCTCGAGGATCGAAGGAACATTCGAGGATAAGCTGAATTACATATTATTATATAGCTCATATTTAGCTCAAAAGATCATAAAATTATCCAGAACGTCAACCAACGAAAGAGGTGAGCAGGCTAGACAACTAAGAATAAAGATTTTTGTACTAATAATGTACCTAAGCATCGTTAAGTAACTTTGTAATAACACGACTAAATCCTTTCACACGGCCCCGTTCACCTTTTTCGTAACCAAAAGGTGCTGGACGTTTAAAATTACAAAGTCTATTGTAAAAGCCATCAATTAGTATATTAGCAGCACTAACACTAGATGCTGCCTTTGAAAGTAATGCTTCAAAGACAGCATCTAGTGTTAGTCTTGCTCCGAGTGAGATGACAGAAGTAACACAGAAAATAATTGTGCAGCCGAGTGTTCACTGAACTGCCTCCCGAAACGGATTAACTCAAAATTCTTCATAATATTATATGTTTGAAGAAAACATTATAAATAGTAGTAACATTATATATAGTTATTGCATGTTGTGCTAGCCAGTAAGTAATTGTTGCACATTGAAAATGTATTAGTATAACAAAATAAAAATAATATGTATCATCTCACTAAGACGGCCAGTTTTTCTGAATATTATCCATATTTTGACTTTGCTGTTATCAAAAGCTTCATCGATCAACATATGCGGTAAGCTTAATGTGGTGCAATCAAATGTCTTGTTTTTGTGTCTTGCTGATGATTTACTGTTAATATTGCACTTGCTGCCATTTTCTGTGTTACTTCTGTCATTCTTCACTGTAAATATTTTCTTTCTTCTTTCTTTCATCTAGATGCTGTCCTTGAAGCTAATAGACTTTCTAGCTTTAAACCTTGTCCAGCACCTTTTGGTACAATGGCTGGAGATGGACAAACATCGCTTGCCGGTGAAAATGAACTTTTATCTGCCATCAAAAGTGGCAAAAACGCTGGTCGCCGCGCCTAAGAGCAGCTATAATAGATACTACAGTCTGGGCGGACCCTTAAAGAAAATTTTGTTTACACAATGTATTATATTTTATTACAGAAATACATATAATATAGCTATAATGTATTTATATTTACATCATATTTTCAAATTTTATTAGTTTTTAGTCAAATACGATGTAGTAAATTAGAAATACACGATATTATGTAGAAATTAGTGCTAATACAGAAGAGTAATACGAAGGTGCCATCTTGTCGCTGTGATCATGAACGACGCCTAGTACTATCTATACAAATATCTATTCTTTGTCCTGAATGACGGACTAATCAACGCACAGCCCAAACCGCTGATCGTAGGCGTCCGATAAGATTTTTTTAAAGGTGCGAGGCGGCGCCTCTGTTGCACGCGTAAACGTTGGCGATAGACCACGTAAAAATGTTTATGATAAGCCTTTACAGTCATAAATTATTACTATGAGACCGTTCACAGTTAAGGTAAGACCGCACTAGGCGACGAGACAGCAGCGGCGCGCCGCGTCAAAATATTCTTTCTTAGAAATTGTAAGAGCTAAACCGCACTACAGCGCGCCGGTTTAGCTCATACAATTTTCAAATTCGCTGCTGTGTCGCGTCGCGTAGTTACGCCTAATGCGTTTCGACCTTTATTTTCCCTCAGACAGATGTAAAAACAGGTTCAAAACACTCAAAATAAAAGCGTTCGTGTATACTGCTCGAGCAGTCCATCTATGTCGGCACCAGGGGCGGCTGTACCTTAAGTGCGCTCGTGCACTGAACTACCAGATTTTAATAGGTTCAGAAAAAAAATGCTTTTTAATCCGATTGACTATCTATTCAATATTAACGAAATTGTTACAAAACAATTTCAACTCTTGGCTAAAGTATTAAGTCTTATTTTCGCTTGTAAAGACAATTCGCCGTGCGCTAGGCCACGCGCACGGCGAATGCTCATACAACGTCTATGAAATACGAGCTAAAACGCCTGGCGCGTGAGACAGAGATAGTGCAATAGAACGTGTATGGCAAAATTAGACAGCTCGCGTGCGCCGCACGCACGAGCCGGAGTTTGCCGAGAGCCGGCGAACGAAAAGCCGAGAGCGCGTCGCGCGTTTGTTTTTGTTATTGTTTACATTGTGATTTGTGATAGAATCATAAATTACAATAAACTAACTTATCGTTTTGTGTGTGGGACAGTTGTGTGACTAAATAGCTGTTAAAATGAGCATTAACTTTAACATTGACTATAATAAGCAATAATAAAACTTTTCAACAAAAGATCGATTTAAAATCAGCTGGACCGCCCAGGTCATTTCTTAACTTGAAACAAGAGTGTAAATCTAAAAATAAATCATTTACGCGAAGTTTTAAAAGTGAAATGTATAATAGAAAGAAATGGCTGTTTGGATGTGAGCGTCTCAATACATTATTTTGTTTTGGGCTTTGTAAAGACAAAATGTTGTTTTAATGCAATTTCAAATTGTACTCAGTGAGCTGATAAAGTGCACCACCAGTGCCATGACCCACCAGCCGCCACTGGTCGGCACATTAGGAATTATTCCTGTTACACATTTTGAGTGTTTTAAGCCTGGTTTTTTTACATCTGACAATGGTAAAATAACTGAACGGAGAGTAATTTAGGTAAATAATAAGGGTAGACACCAAATATTATAAAATAAGGTCGATATAGCAAAGATCAGTCAAGGTTTAGCTAAAACTTGTTTTTGTCACGGTCCTTCTTATGATGTGAGAAAGTGACGAAACAAATATTTGTTAAACTTGATGATCTTTGTTTATTATGGAGATAGATTCTATGTAAATAAAAAAAACACATATCTAAGTTATATTAAGGTTAATGCGTGGCGTGGGACTCTTCATTTACTTTTGGATTTTAAAAGAACTAGGATGTGATTTTGTAATTATATTGATTGTAACAAAGTGTCCCAGGACTAGCATTTAACCTAATAATTTTTTTATCTGTTTTTCATGGTTGTAATACACTTCCGGACACTTGAATCGAGCCACCCAGCAGTTTCAACTTTGATTGCTGGTAACTTAACAAAAGTATATGATCAACGAAAAAGTTTTTATGCAATTTGGAAGCTGGTACACTTTACATTAATAAGGTATACTTAATTCCAAATTTAAATTTTAGTAACTTGATAAAATTAAAATTTTAAGTGAAACTTGTCCTGTATAACCTTTCTCAAAGACAAGACTCGGGTTGAATTTTTGAAAAAAAAAAGGAATTATTGGAAAAAAAAATATTCAGTAACTTGTATTGCCTCCGAGAGCGTTTATGATTGCAGTCATGCGATTTGGCATGGAGTTAATCAACGTCATTATGAAGTGTTGTGGAATGTTCTCCCATTCCTCCTTGATGGCAACTCTCAGCTCTACCAAAGTTTGTGGTGCTGGTTGGTGAGCTCGAACACGCCTCTTTAATTCGTCCCATAGACGTTCGATGGGATTCATATCAGGGCTCCTTGCTGGCCATTCCATTGTCGTGATTCCAACATCATGAAGGTATGCCCTGACGATTCCTGCAGTGTGCGCTTTTGCATTATCATGCATAAAGATGAAGCCTTGGCCTACAAATCCAGCATATGGCATCACATGAGTCTCTAGGCAATGGTTAATGTATCGACGGGCATTAGTGTTGGTAGACGTGGTCCTGTCACAACCTCTAGCCCAGTTTTACCATCGGCAGATATTCCTCCCCAGACTATCCACGAGCTCCCGCCATAACTCACTCTCTCTTCCATACAACACTGAACAAAGCGCTCTCCCAGCCTTCGGTAGACCTTCCTCCTTCCATCATTACCATAAAGCATAATCTTAGTCTCATCAGTAAAGAGTACCTTGCTCCATTGGCGTCGAGTCCAATGCAAATGTTCGCGTGCAAATTGTAAGCGCGCCATTCGGTGAGCTCTTGTCAGTTTCGGCCCGTTGGCTGGCTTATGTGGGCTCAGACCACGTTCTTTAAGTCTTCGTCTAATTGTTCGCGCGGAAACAGCCACTCCATGAAAGTCTCGAAGCTGTTCTTGGATCTGTACAGAGGTGAGGTGACGATTTCGTAAACTGGTTGTCGCGATAAATCGATCCTGTCTTTCTGAAGTTACCCGAAATCGCGGTCTTCCTGGACGGCGCACATATCCACCAGTGTCGAGGTATCGATGGTATACCCTTTGCACAGCAGAACGGCTTAAAGCAAGCTGTGATGCTACATCGCGCTGACTTCGGCCCGACTGTAGAAGCGCCACAGCTTGCGCGGCTAGAAGAGGCGGTGTATCCATAATTTAAACGTTTAAATGGCGCAAATTAAAAAAAGCAACAATTTTACGATGTCTTAATTTCAAAACAATTACGGTGAATTCAAAATTATGGAGTTAAATAAAAAAATTATGTTAATTTAGATCAACTTTTCTTTTCAAAAGAATGCACTAATTTGGATTTTGTTTCGTTTTTCCATTTGATAAATTCAAAATTGGAACAACAGCACTTCAAAATCATTATGAATATACCAGCATCAAAACTGCATAAAAACTTTTTGATTAACTTAAGAATATTTTTATGTTCTATGTTATTACACATAAAAATGTAGGGTGGCTCGATTCATGTGTCCGGAAGTGTACGATTTAATAATTATTATTAAGTCCTCCACAGTAGAAACGGAAATATTTTAAAATTAAACTATAACAAACGAAACAATAATAAAATACGTAAGTGAACTATAATATGTAAATTATATTATGTGAGTGATGGTGCTCCCACGCCCAGCCATCAGCACCCCAGTGCCAATTATCGGCAGTAATATTTTAAAAGGATAAGCAGATGAAAAGTGTTTATGCTAATTTATAAAAAAGATATCGATATTTACACATATGTGCGTACAAATTAATATAAATATTCACTTGAAATAAGCAAAAAAATAACTTAAATTTATAAACTTTTGCTAGCAATAATTTGGGCATATCACGCTACTATTTTTAGATTAGCTCGACGAAAAATAGTTTCCTTTTCTAGTCTGTATGTAGTTCATTGTGTCAGTACCACTGCTGTGAACTAGCCATCAGGCTGGAAGTTTAAATACTTTTTGATAGATTCATATGTTTTATAGTTTTTTATAATTTGATATCTGTCATATTGCCTTTTATTCTGTACATGTTATCAATCGCTCTATATCACTTTTCTTTATTATTTTATTATATTTTACTTTGAGCACTAGTTACTTTCCACTTCCCTCCTTTCTATCCTCAACAACCACAAAGTCAGGCCGTGGAATCGTAGTCAGCGGCGAGGCGCCGTCTGCGCGGGACGGCGTCTGCCTTCGGGACCGGTCCCATAAAAATCTATACACTTAACAGGGACGGCCGCTGATTTTGACTCCACGCCCTAAACGTACGCCTGGGATAATTTTGTACATACTATGTAAATCTCCTCGAAAAGTCTGTCCATTGTTTATACTTAATTTAAAAAACAATGTATTTATTAATTAGGGCCCGGAAAGACATGCTACTTTATTGCATAAAACATGGTAAGAAGGTGTTATACGACTACGCATCAGTCGAGCTTGCCAAACTGCGCCGACATGCTCGTTGTCTCACTGGGAAAAGACCACTCTGAAGAGGCACAAGCATAGCGTCCTCGCACCAAATATCCCAACCAAAATTAGCAGACATCGAACAAGTTGAAAACATCATTCTAACACCGCCGCGTGATAGAATCACTGAATCTCATGTCGCCGCGTCTAAACATAGTGTGTCTGCACGGGTCCTTAATAATTTAATAAACGAAACGCCTCATTGAATCTTGAAACTATATTTGCGTGCCTATAAATTGATTGTAAGTAGGTTAAGTGAACTGTTCTGATTCTACTGTGGAGATACCCGGCCATAAAGGCGAAATGATAGATACCGTCGTCTAAGGTCCATTTCTCGTACCACTGGTGTCTGTTTGATGACATTCGAATTATAATGGGTAGGCATGAAAAAGGAGTTTAGACGTCGACGATGTCATAGGTTATATTTCACGCGTTCCGTGTATTTTATTCATTATAGACCGTAGAGTAGACCTTGCACACATGTACATTGAGCTCTTGGTAAGTTCGACCTCATGATGAAATGATTGCGACTCCGCGATTGATAATGACATTGCGACGAGTATACGCGTCGTCTTTTCTGGACAAGGTCTAACGGAATAGAATCCCTCCGCACCATTTGCCTTTGGCCCTACGTTACTCCAGCCGTAAGTTTCATGAACAATGATTTATTATTCATTATATTTTTACAGTTTTGACCGTCTGTCGCGGAGCTGCATCGCACTATTTTCTACAGTTTTATTTTTCTGACAACTTTCGTCTACATACAGTTTTTATGGTCGGGCTTAAAGTTCTATATGATTTGCCTACATGGAACAAAATAGTGAGATTTTGTGTACTTTTAGTAATTGTATGTGGAGTTAAATCATTAACATAAATGCTACTACATACTAGTGTAAGAAGCGATCTGTAGTCGCTTGTTTTAGGAACTAAACGTACCTACTTTTTACGATATAAATTAATTTTCTAAATGTGATGGTCGTGTCGTGTGGCAGATAAATTCCATTCCACTATACTTGACACTTGGATTTACAATATAAATCAATATGAAATAAACATGAATCGATTACAAATCACTTAATTGCGATAAAACACACAACACTGTTACCACTTTATGGTAATTCACATACAGTCCTTAGAAATCTAGTGCCAAGTATATTGGAACGAAATATAATGGCTTCATATAATATGTACGAATGTACAGACTATGCGGAAAACGGTTGCGAAATCGCGGACCACCTAAGTAATAAAAGTAGCAAATTTTGCTGTGGCTCTTATACAAGTATTTGTGATGTTATAGTCCAGTATTTTCCTAATTATAATTTTTATTTTGTTTCTATTATGACATGGGACCACTTTCCATCAGGTGGCCCACTTGCCTCTTTGTCTACCGTAAAACATTTAAAATAATATATATATTTGATTTTCTATTGACATGTAATTTAAATTGTAATAATTTGTTAATTTTGTTTTTAATAATAATAATAAATAAAGTTTTTTATTCAGACCCAAGTCCATTCTGTGTTAGTAACAATTATTCTTACACCTATGTTAGTTTTAAATAATAATATATGCTGGCCCTAGTCACACGGAGTTCCGCCTGACCAGCACCTGCATACAGTTTTTTATGACCGGGGAGTCATACCGCCCCGCTATGGATTTCAGGATGGAATTGAAGCTGGCTCGCAGTTTATATATCCCTATAATTTCTTATGGGCGATTCCCATTTATCACTTGCAATTGGGTGATGCGTATGTGTCTGGCACTCTCTTCTTTCTTTTGGCAAATTCCTTGTTGGCAAGGTATCTACGTGCTATGGCTACATAATGCACTTCCAATGGTTGACTGGTAGAGAATGCAATTTATCATTACGTCCGCCTATTTTATCAGTACTGTTGTGGTCAATAAAGTTAAATAAAAAATACGTGTGGCACTCGGGGACTGCCGCGTTAAAGCTATTACATAGCATTTTATCAACTTAATGCAATTATAATTATTAAAATTTGTTAAATATAACACTGGTTGACAGAGTCCTCTATGAGGGAAGAGCGGTAACAATTAAATTTAAATGGTTAAATATAACACTGGTTGAGGGAATAGTGGTAAATTTCATCGGTTATATTTTGTATGCATTAAATTGCGTATTGAATTTTGAGTGTTATTTCGTTGGATTAAGGTTGAATTCTGTTTATTAATTTTATCGGTGTTATGTTAGTTTTTTCGTTACGGAATATCTTGATTAGGTCGCCGCGCTCAAAGCACGCGATAAAAGCTATGCAACAGTGTCGCGAATCACAGTCTGTATTTGTTTACAAGTTTCAGCCGGGGTAACACATAGCGAATACTCGCTGCGATAGTGCATTCGCCTCGAATAATAGTCGCAGCGACAATTCGCTACAAAATTTAAAAACTGGCTTTCTTTCTTTAAACTTTAAAGACTGAGTTGTTACTAACAAACAACTAAACATTTCAAATCAAATACAGTACATAATATGAGTGGGTATCTGGCTATGAAAAATAAATCCCAAGTCACAACATTAGTTCGGTTTTCATTCATTTTATTTGTTTTATTTTATTTTATTTTCCTTACTTGTTAATTTAATCTATTATTACTTACATTAAATTTGAAATTGTTTAAACTTGTTGATATTTGTTCTGTATTCGTTATTATACTTAATACTATTATATATTGTTGTATCAACGATAATGTAACAACTGCGAATGTAAGAGGATAGGTACTAACTACCTACCTACTGATCTTTGAAACACAGATTTTGTTAAATCTACCTCAGACTCGACTTCTCAGAGGTCTTAAACGACGACAACTCCTGTATTAATTTTTTTGCAAATAAAGTATTGTAGGTATTGCAAAAAAATAAAATAATAACCATAACATAGGTACCATATAACACGCGGTGTCCAAAAAGCTGCTTGTTAAGACTACTTAGGATCCACGGACATGGCAAGATATTTTTGAAGTGAAAACTTATTTATCGGCGTTGTACATTTTTTGGGATGCTCGCATCAGACAGAACACGTGACCTGATCGTTTCGTTAGTTTCCAGATTTTACAGTAAATCCCGTTGAGTGAAGTCAATAATTATTGTAATGAGTTTGACTAGATGGCAATTCAGATAGGCTCATACAATTTAAGCGCGTATTAAACTACACGATATTCAGGGCCTAACAAAAGATATGGTGCAATACGAATAAGCGAGAAGCACAACTTCTCACTTAGTATTGCACCATCTCTTTTGTCAGGCCCTGAATATCGTGTAGTGTATACGCCCTTTTTAATAAATCGTCTGATAAATAAAGCAATTCGTGCGAAATTATTCCCTAACCATTCCAAAATATTCAAAAATGCACAACGTTATTGTTCAAGTTTTCACAGTTTTGTCATCAGATTCGATAATTTTTGGGGATTGCTATGACATAAAGTCAAAAATAATATATGTTCTTTGAAAAGTTACGATACTTTTCATGCCCAGAATCGCCTTATCATGCTTATACACCGCAAAGAAGATGTATTTTTTCATATGAAAAATTCGACATAGCGAGGGAGGTCTCCAAGTACAAACAGTGCTACAAAGGTCTTTATGAACGTGGCCGAAATTGGAACTACAACTCCCGTTCATATTGATGCCTAGTAAATCCCTTGCAACTTCGTTTGCGTATATCTCGCTTTCCCGTGGGAATTTTGAAAAATCCTTAGTGCTCCCCTACGTTATAAAAGGAACCCCTATAATTTTTTTTTTTAATTTTCTAACCCTTATAGTTGGGGTCCTGCGTATGTCAGTCAGTCAGATGGTCAGCTTCTCCTTTTATATATCTATATATTGATGATTGTATGTCACTTTTTGACAGTTCTCCCTTGACAAAATGTATGAAAATAGGAGTTAGTATTATATCGGTGCATTTGTAACTCACCTCACCTATGTATCAACTGGTCTATTTATCAATTGGGAGCCACAGTGACGCCCTCCTACAAACGTCACTCACGTTCATAAACATCCTTGTATGTACATCTGTAGTAACATAACCTGGCACGATACTGTTTCTTAATTTCTCAAAAATGTAAGATTTGATTAGAAATTGAACTTTTGCAAGTCCAAAGTTGCTCGTGTGACAAAAAAAATATCATGAAAAACATGCCTGATATTCACTTGTTTATGTAATTGACGACGACGTTATCGTCGACCACCACACGCCACCCGGGAGAAAAAAATGTATGAAAACCCTTTTCTGGATTTTCATACTTTTCATACTTTTTTCCTCCCGCATATTCTAAGGAAGGAATCACGTACTTTCTCGCTACTTTTGAAAGAAGAAATGGAACGCTTTCTGCGCAGGTGTGGTATAAAGATAATTTATTTAATTCGAATTATGACGAGGAATATGAAATTAATAAAGAGAACGGCGATTGTGTACAGTTCAGCTAGTGTTACGTTGCCGGGGAAGCCAACAACGTAACAAGGTAGGGTAGAGAAAGAGACAAGAGAAACAAGAATTAAATAGAATATTTATTAGTACTCAGGGTGCGTGGCAGAGAGATTCACTTGTAAGCTTCAAGGGACACTTAGCTCAGCTTCTCCGGGCGTGCAGACGACGGGCGCAGGTTTTGGAAGTGTAGGGCTTCCAGCAGTAGACCGGCTCAGCAACCGGTAGCAGCCGTCGGGGTAGCGCAGAAGATGCGCAGGGAGTAGCAAAGCTGAAGCGGTAGCGTTGTTCAGAAGTAACGTAGTTCAGGGGTATTGTAGCTGAACCCGCAGGGTAGTTCAGAGGCAGCGCAGAAGTAGCTGTAGCGTAGTTCTAACCGTAGATATGTGTAGCCGTAGCGTAGGATAAACCGTAGCGTAGGAGTCCTGGAACGGTAGGGTACGACGGTTTTAGGTCCCGTCTTCCAGGCACTGCGAGCCACCCTAACAATCCTGACGCTGGCTGGACGCGAACAAGCTAAGCGTCCAGGCCACCAATTGTTATAGGGGCTCCACAGAGTTACACCGAAGATAAGCTCGGTTACGTACGTTTGAAGAACATCCTCCTCCTCCTCAGTCGTTCACTTTTGTCAGAGTGGTCGTGGTTTCATGATGGTGTCATTAGATAACGCGGCCCTCGCGATGCGCCTCCATTCGTTGCGGTCTTCAGCGTTCCGGGAACATTGGACTATGCTGGTATTTTGTGTGGCAGCTTTTATTGAATCTGTCCAACGTGTTGGTGATCGACCTCTGGACCGCTTTCCTTCCACTTGTCCCTGGACAACGAGTCGTTCCATGGAGTTCTGGTTTCGAACGATGTGTCCAAAGTATTTGATGATTCGTAGTTGCACAGTCGACGATAATCTATCCTTGATTTTGAGCTCCTCCAAGATTGAGATACCTATTAGTTCGAAACGCCGTCCAAGGGATCTTTAGCAGTCGTCGCCAGCACCACATTTCGAGTGCGTCGATTTTGCGTCGGTCTCTAAGGCGAACAGTCCACGTTTCTGCGCCATACAGAAATATGGGGAAGACTAAACTTTTCATCAGGCGGACTTTCGTGGCTTTGAAGAACATACGCAACCTCAACTTTACACTAATACGTCTCGAGAGCTTAGTACACAATTGACTGGACAGTCTAGGGATCTGATGCAGAATGACCAACGGAGTTGCCGATGTAACTTATCGACTCGTATGAGCCGTTGCAGCTGTTAACGGAATTTTAGAAACTACTAGAAACTTCGAATCCTTTGTTTCACACATGACGCACGATTATCGTGTGCGCCGGCCAATCAGTAATGCTCAAGCTTGTTAGTTAACTGACTTCTCGAAGCGCCTCCCCCACTACGGAGCGATAGTTGACCAAACAAATATGAGCCTTAATGCTAAGAAATAAGGTCCACCAACTAGATGACCATATTAGACATTATCGTTTACCCAAGCTATTTGACCATAAATGGACATTTTTAAACGAATGACACTATTGGATTACGTTCTAATCCACCCGAAGGTAGAATGTTAATATTTAAACGTTATAATTATAAAATTACGTGTGAATATAATTCACAACGTAACACTAGTGACCGCTAAGTGGCATGAGTAATTACACCGATTGCCAATAGATGGCAGGACAAATTATACTAAATAGTTTTGAGACCTTTTTATAGATGGTGTTAGAAAATAGTTGGATTGTATGAGGCGTGGCAGAAATGGCATCCATTTTCTTTCTTTCATTTTGTAATGTGAGTGACGCTGTGTGTTATTGCTGGTTAAAAATTAAAACCTTGGTAATATTCATTTTGATAAAAGGCTTATCTATGATAAGCTTATTAGTGCTTCACTGTTTAAGGTATGTATTCCTAAATTAAATAACTTAAGTGTATTATTTTATGTAAAATTGTATTCTGTGAGAGTGGCATTGTTCATTGTCGCTTGTCGCCATCTTGTCGCCCATATGGGTTGTTTTGTATTAAAAATGTGTCGGACAAACCACAACCACAAAATAATCGATTGGCGGCAGATTTGATTCAATGAAAAGTTTATTTGTTGAAATTATACATGGTGTTTGTGATTAGACCAAGTGGGTCCAAGTGTAGTATAATGTGGTGTGTATTCAAATTTAAATAAGTGTTGGTGTTACGAACTAGCCATCAGGCTGGAAGCATTAATACTCTTTTGATAGCTTTAATTATTTTTTATACTTTGATAGCTGTCATATTGTCATTGCCTTTGTTCTGAAGAGCTCCGGCCATCTTTTTTTTTTTGACAGAAGAGCTCAGCAACTTTCTACTCGCGCGGCACGGCGCATGTCATGAATGCCTGCTCTACACCAAGTTATTGACCACCGCGTCCACACGTTGGCCGCGTGTTTAGTTTGCAACGAGCAAAAACAAACAATATAATAATATTAATTTAGTTAGGTAATAGGTACTTGTACCTTGTTTTGTTTCGATGTATTGACAACATCAACCACCTTCTTTTTTTCCATGTCTATTTTATTACGTAGTAAGTAACGATAGATATGCTGAAAATAAATAAATCGCAGCAGCCGTCAGCGCCTCAATATTCAATATTAACATCGTCCCCGTCCTAAACGTGTCTCCCGGAAAAATAATAATTATGGCGGTTTGTGCTATTAAATCGTGTCACAACACGTCTGAAAAACAAAAGAAATGTAATGATATCACTTTTCAAAGGAAAGCACAGAAAGGCACCAGTTGAGGTGTATCAAAACGGGTGCAGGGTCCCGTCCCTCTTTATGTTATAACTCTGAGGGTACAAGTTTAGACTCATATTTATACAGATACACAAAAAATTCACACCTCTCCTTCCTTTTTTCATACTACAGGCCCACAGACAATACAGGGGAAGAAAACTGTCAAATAGTTCATTGTAGAGGGCGCCATTTGTTTGTTACAAGGAAGCTGTCAATCTTCATACAAAAAAGATAAAAATTCGCGATTTTTTTATTTTAATGAAAAATGGGTCGGTGTGTGGCTTTTGGATGTAAAGAAATAGGTTCACATAAGTTTGTATAATAATGCTATGTAATTTTAGGAAAGATATGTATTGTAAATAAAATAAAAATATGATATACCTACTTATAAAAAATATTGTTTAATTCATATTTTTTTTTATATATACTTATTGAAAATAGCTTCCTTGTAATACTTATTAATAAATTCATCATCTCTGTTAATAAAAATAACTTTTGTGTCCTTAAAGGTATAAATAATTAAATTACAAACAAATTTTTCAGTTACAAATGTTTCATTAGGTGACTCCATCTGTGGCTCCGAGCTATTTTGCCCATTAATAATGTTTTCAAAAATTTCGGTCGTAGGCCTCCAATCTGTAACAAACAATAAATGTTCAATCAACTTATTGTTTAAAAAGTGGAATTAAAATGTTTTTTTTTCATAATGTTTTAAAATACCTACTTAAAATATTTTTTTTCTTGCTTATTTTATTAGATGCAAGTGTGAAATTATATATGTTTAGATTAGAAGGTTACTGGAAGCTGGGGAAAGACAAGAATGGAATAATTTAGCTTACGTTGCTTCCAAGTCTGCTTTCTTTGCCTGTTGCGAGGCACCCCTTCTTTTAAATTTCTGCATTTCTCCAGTTAGAATACAGGTTGAAAACCTTGTCTTCACCAAAAAAAATGCGACTAATAGCAAAAAAAACGCTAGAAAAAGACGAAGTTATCGCACGATCTCTTTTGACGTTTGTCTAAATGTACAGTCGCCTTGAGGATAGCAGGACCATCTTTAGGATGATTTTTGGTTGCAACATCCAACATCCTAGTGGACACATGTGGCTCTAATAAACAAAAACCCTGTTTGGTATCAATGAAAATGACGGAGCTCACCAAAAATCCGCTTACAAGATGTGCAAGCGATTTTTTTCTAAAATGATCCTCCTATCTTCGAGGCCACCGTACAAACACAGCGCCGTCTACCGGAATAGTTTCCAGTGTTCTTCCCCATTATGCGACCCGAGCTTAAAGTAAAAAAAGCGGCCACTTTTAGACTAAAGGTCGAAACGCACTTGCGCAGCGCTGCACGGAGCGGCGCGGCGCGGCAAAATATTCCTTCATAAACATTTTAAGAGCCTAACCGCACTACAGCGGAACGGAACGGAACGGCGCGGCGCGGCATAGTTGCCTCCGAAGAATATTTTGCCGCGCCGCTCCGCTCCGTTCCGTTCCGCGCCGCAAGTGCGGTATAGACAACTGCAGCGGCGCGGCGTTTTTGCTTGTCAGTATCTATTTTCTGGCGAACGATTGTTTTAATAAGGTAGAAAAGATGGACGAGGAAAAATTAATAAATTTTGTGAGTGGATATTCTGAATTTATGATGATACAAATTACATGAACAAAACAAGGAAAAACATCTTGTTGGGAGTGTCTGGAAGTAAACACATTGAAAAATAAGTTTTTATTTAGGTACCTAGGTAGGTTTATTATTACGTATACATGTTACGGAAAATGTGATTAATTGAAAATTATTATTATTGTCGCGAACGTGCTCGAAAGTTCTCGACGTCTCGCGTCGCCACTGGAATCACTTGTTTACAACAATTCGTGGATCGAGAAAAAGTGATCATTCAAAACCGGCGTGACAGGCAAGTCAGGTAAAAATCAGAGGTACAGGCGACATTAATCTTTAATGCTTGTACTATATGGTACAAAATGGCTTACACATTAGAAGTTGTGATAACCTTGAAGTTGTTTTGATCAAAACAAGTAACAAAAAAGGGCCATAAAAAATGGGAACATTCGAGGCGTATATTGAGGCATATAAATACCGCGACGGTGGCCGACACAGGCAGTTCATTCTGAGCTTTCGGTGCGATAACTGGGAAGACTAATCAAGACTGAGTTAACCTGCGACCTTTGCGATACCAACGGACTACGGACGACTCTGCGACTTGGAAGATTACTGTGATTGGACCAACGACTTCAGCGCGCTACGGACTTCGATTCTTCGTGTGATTTGGCTACGTTGAGTGTATCTGTGACCTGTTCATCGCTCAATAAATTCTTCTAACAAGTCAACGGTGTTTTATCCAAATCCCGAACCCCACGCTCGTAACATTTGGTGTCAGAAGTGGGATTTGGAGATGCCAGTGACTCCGAGGGAAGAAACTACCGGCGTCAGAACGAGGGCACAGGAAGCTGCGGAAGCCATGGCTACTGCCCGGCAGGACCCATCAGTGGACCATCGGGACACGCCTACCGGCTCCATCGACGAAGCCACACCCATCGACCAGGACCAGGCGACATTAACCACGCATGCCCCATCCACTACCTCCACTCACCGGACCTCGACACCAGCTCAAGAGGCTAGATCATCTGCCATTGACTTCAGTAGATTGATGCAGATGATGGAAGCAATGCGCCAGGAAATAAGCCAGAAACAGGAGGAATCGCAAGAGAAATTACTGCATGCCGTAGGATCGGTGGGTGAAAAGGTGGAAAACCTACAAAAGAATGTGGACCAAGTGGAAGAAAGGGTTACCAACCTGGAGGACAACATGGACACCCTAAAAAAGGATGTCGATGGGCTGCGGAAGGAGCTTCTGCGTGTGGAGACTACGGGACCTGCCATGTCGAGTGGTTTTGTTGCATGCAACCGGGCGCCTCGAGTGGAAGTACCATCGTACGACGGAACTACATCCTGGACCGCCTACCGGCAGCAGTTCCAGACGGTTGCCAACGCTAACGGATGGACGGAGGAACAGAGCTTGACAGCTCTCACAGTGGCACTTCGGGGGTCTGCTCTTTCGGTTCTGGAGGCGCTACCATCCTCAGGGAGCACATTTAAGGAACTAATGGAGGCACTTGAAGCAAGGTACGGCGAACAACATCTGGAGCACGTCTTCCGTGCTCAATTACGGGACAGAACTCAGCGTCCGGGAGAAGGGCTACAGCAGTGGGCCTTGGAAATTGAGAAGCTTGTCCGCAAGGCCTACCCATCTACGGACACGAAGAGGGTGGAATCGAACACACTCCAGTATTTCGTCGATGGAATCAGAGACTTGGAGATTAGGGCTGCAGTGGGGCTTCATCATCATGCCTCATTGAAGGAAGCCCTAGCGCACGCCCTGGAAGTGGAAGCCCTGCGACGCGATGTGCGCCCAGTACACAAAGTACGGGAAATGATTGAAGAAGTGCGGGAGATAAAGACATCTTCGTTCCCGCCGAAGAGAAAGACAACCGGACCTAAATGCTACAGATGTGGAGAAACAGGGCATTTGAAGTTCACCTGTCCCAAAAAGGAGTCTCAAACGGCTAAACTTGCTGAAGAACTTAGCAAGCTGCAAGAACAATTTAAGGAAGTGTTAAAGAGGATGGAGACTTCAGCTTCTGCTGAGAGTCAGGGAAACGAGTAACAGCCAGAGCTAAGGGGCGGGTGCTGGCTGGAACGGAAGAAGCCCCAAGAATGATCGTCGCACAGGCATGTGATGGGAATAATTTAAGGATACGCGGCTTAGTGAACGGGGAAGATTGCAAGATTACTGTGGACACAGGAGCCTCTAGGACAATAATCACGCCGAAGCTACTCCAGACCGTGAAGAGGCGCAACAAGACAACTGATGTCCAGCTTCTCTCCGCTGCCGGCCAGCAGATACCCGTCTTAGGGGAAATTTCGGTCACATTGCAAGTGGGTGAAACATCATACACTCACAACGTTATCGTGGCCGAAATTATGGATGAGTGCGTATTGGGCCTCGACTTCATGAGAAGATATGACTGCAAAATCGACGTCACTAACGGTATATTTAAGTGTGGCAATGAAGAGGTTTTCATTCTGGGTGGACCCGAAGGAAAAGTTACATGCCTGGAAAAGATTAGCATACCTGCAAGAACACAAGTTGAAGTACCTGTGAAGCTACCACGTGTTAAAAAGAACAGATGCGTGTTGATCGAGGACATTCCAGGCAAATCGACGAATAAGAAGCTTTTAGCAGCCAGGACAATTGTGAAGGGAAATGCGACTGCATTTGTAAGAGTGGTGAATTTAGAAGATCACGAGATTGAATTGAACGAAGGTGATATCATTGGAAGATCCGAAGAAGCAGTCTGGGTGAGAAAGTGCCAAACAGCTTTAAGTACGAGAAAAATCAAGGATAACTCAACCATCACGGAACTTCTTGAGGAGAGTAAAAGCAACTTAACTTATTCTCAAAACATGAAAGCCAAAAACCTGCTTCAGCGCTTTGCAGACTTGTTTTCATCCAAAGAAGGAGACTTGGGAAGGACATCCTTGGTACAACACAAGATTGATACCGGAAATGAAGGACCCATCCGGCAGCGAGCAAGGCGAATACCAATAGCCAAGGAACAAGAAGTTCAAGACATGTTGGAGGACATGAGGAAGAACAAAATCATCGAACCTTCTGCTAGTCCGTGGTGTTCTCCTGTCGTCTTAGTTAAGAAGAAAGACGGGAGTATGAGGTTTTGTGTGGACTATCGCCGACTCAACGACATCACTAAGAAGGACAGCTATCCGCTACCACGCATCGACGACACTTTGGATACCTTGAGTGGCAAGACCTGGTTTTCGACATTGGACCTGAAGTCTGGATACTGGCAAGTTGAGATTCATCCAAAGGACAAAGAGAAGACGGCCTTTACTACAGGAAAAGGGTTATGGCAGTTTAACGTCATGCCATTTGGATTGTGCAACGCACCGGCCACTTTTGAGCGTCTAATGGAATGTGTACTGGCAGGATTAGTGGGAGAAGCCTGCCTGGTATATTTGGATGATGTCATCATCATGGGTCGAGATTTCGACGACCATTTATTCAACCTGGAAAAAGTCTTGAGGAAGATACGAGGAGCCAACCTAAAGCTGAATCCGAAAAAATGCAGTTTGTTCCGAAACAAGGTGAACTATCTCGGCCACGTCATCACTAGTGAAGGGATACAAACTGATCCAGCTAAAATAGAAGCCGTACAGAAGTGGCCAACACCCAAGGATAAAACTGAAGTAAGAGCATTTTTGGGTTTATGCTCATACTACAGGCGCTTCGTCAAGGGATTCTCCGAAATTGCTAAGCCGTTGCATCGCCTGACGGAAGAAAAGCGAGGATTCTGCTGGGATGACGCTTGCGAGGATTCCTTCCAGAGATTGAGGAAATGTCTATGTGAGACTCCAATTTTGGGATACCCACAACCTAATGGACAATTTGTCGTCGATACGGATGCAAGCAACACGGCAATTGGTGGAGTGCTATCTCAAAAGCAAGGGGACAGAGAAGTTGTGATTGCCTACTTCAGTAAGTCATTATCGAAGCCTGAAAGAAATTACTGCGTGACGAGAAGAGAACTCTTGGCGGTGGTTAAAACAATTCAACATTTCAGCAAATATCTCATTGGCAGAAAGTTCGTGCTTCGTACTGATCATGCTGCTCTAAAATGGCTGCTCCAGTTCAAGAACCCCGAAGGACAAGTAGCCAGATGGATTGAACAACTTCAAGAATACAACTTCCTTACTGAACATCGTAGTGGGAAGGCACATGGGAATGCTGATGCCCTTTCAAGAAGACCATGCCCACAAGAGTGCAAGCACTGCGTCAAGCAGGAGTCAAAGGAGGAACTTGTACGAATGACAAGGACAAGCCCTCAGGGATCTTGGGAAGATGAGTCAATGAGAGAAGCTCAAGAGGATGACGAAGACATACGACTCATTGTCGCATGGAAGAAACGTGGCCATGAGAAGCCACGATGGTGTGAAGTTGCGCCTACAAGTGCTACCACCAAAGCATACTGGGCTCAGTGGGACAGTTTCATCTTGCAGGACGGAATACTTTACCGGAAATGGGAAACACCTAACGGTAGAGAGTTTCATCTGCAACTGGTAGTCCCAAGGGAACGGATTAAGGATGTACTCCGCGAGGTACATGATGGCGTTTCTGGAGGCCACCTGGGTGTTAAAAGGACCTTGACCAAGCTACGGGAGAGATTCTACTGGCTGAACTGCCGAGCAGACGTGCAAGATTGGTGCCGGAAATGTACTACCTGTGCTGCAGTAAAAGGACCATCCACCAGGAGTCGAGGACACCTTCAACTTTATAACGTTGGTGCACCTTGGGAGCGAATAGCAGTGGATATTGCCGGACCCTTCCCTGTGTCGGAGTCAGGAAACAAGTTCTTCATGGTCGTCATGGATTACTTTACCAAGTGGCCGGAGGTATTTGCTATACCCAACCAAGAAGCAACGACCGTAGCCTCTAAATTGGTTGAAGAAGTTATATGCCGATATGGTGTACCATTGGAAATCCACTCAGATCAGGGCAGAAACTTCGAGTCAAACGTGTTTCAAGAAGTCTGCAAATTATTGGGCATGCACAAGACGAGAACCACTGCGTACCATCCTCAGTCCGATGGCATGGTAGAAAGGTTTAACCAAACACTGGAGAGGCATCTGGCGAAATTGGTTGACAATCATCAGAGGGACTGGGACAAGTACATTGCACCATTCCTTCTCGCCTATAGAACTGCAGAACATGAGAGCACGAAGACTACCCCGGCATATATTAACTTTGGAAGGGAGCTAAGGTTACCGGTCGATCTTCTAACTGGAGGAGTGCCAGACGAACCGATCCCCGTTCAGGATTATGTCTCTGAACTAAGAGAAAAGATGCGAGACATTTATGCCATGGTACGAGAAAACGGCTTACAGTCGAGCGAAAACATGAAGACCAGATATGACCGGAGAGCAAATACCAGTGGCTTTGATGAAGGAACATTAGTTTGGCTACATAACCCGATACGAAGAAAAGGAAAGTCACCTAAACTACAGACTAGATGGGAAGGCCCGTACAAAGTGGTAACACGGATAAACGACGTCACCTACCGGATTCAACGACATCCGAGAGGAGCTCTAAAGGTGGTTCACATCGACCGCTTGGCACGTTACCACGGGAATAACGATGATGCTCGGGACGAGCATCTCTAAGAGGAGGGCAATGTCGCGAACGTGCTCGAAAGTTCTCGACGTCTCGCGTCGCCACTGGAATCACTTGTTTACAACAATTCGTGGATCGAGAAAAAGTGATCATTCAAAACCGGCGTGACAGGCAAGTCAGGTAAAAATCAGAGGTACAGGCGACATTAATCTTTAATGCTTGTACTATATGGTACAAAATGGCTTACACATTAGAAGTTGTGATAACCTTGAAGTTGTTTTGATCAAAACAAGTAACAAAAAAGGGCCATAAAAAATGGGAACATTCGAGGCGTATATTGAGGCATATAAATACCGCGACGGTGGCCGACACAGGCAGTTCATTCTGAGCTTTCGGTGCGATAACTGCGAAGACTAATCAAGACTGAGTTAACCTGCGACCTTTGCGATACCAACGGACTACGGACGACTCTGCGACTTGGAAGATTACTGTGATTGGACCAACGACTTCAGCGCGCTACGGACTTCGATTCTTCGTGTGATTTGGCTACGTTGAGTGTATCTGTGACCTGTTCATCGCTCAATAAATTCTTCTAACAAGTCAACGGTGTTTTATCCAAATCCCGAACCCCACGCTCGTAACATTATCAACGCAAAAAAACGGAAATACACTTCGGTAAAAGCGATCCCATATCGGTAGCAATACCGAAAAATTGGTAGGTTCGAGATCATTGGGCCGCCGCGCTCCTCCGATGCAGTGCCGCTCAAGTGTGGTTAGCCTATGCAGCGCAAGTGCGTTTCGACCCTAAGAGGTTTAGAGACGAATGATGACTACTTTGTGCCATCCTTAATTATACCCTGTACATTATTTTATTAGTACAAATTAGACTAAGATAAATATGTTTTTAGTCATTCGTTTGGCTCTCAGCAGCAACTGTTTTATAATTAATCGGTCGGAGCAATAAAAATAGTTAAAATGGGAAACTATTTTCACAATCGGGCAACACCGAGCATTAAAATAATACGCTAAAATGGCTAAAATCGTATTGTTTCTTTTTCATAATGAACTATAAAATACTATGAAATAAAATTTAAAACTTTCCTTGGAAAAGTGATATCATTACATTTCTTTCGTTTTTCAGACGTGTTGTTGTGACACGATTTTTTTTTCCGGGAGATACGTTTCGCTCGCTTTGACATCGACAACTACGAAGCGGTTCGGCAAAGTTCGGCGTTTGGTGCCAGACCCAGACTGGCACCAGTTGAGGTGTTTCAAAACGGGTGCCCCTGCACTACACTACTCCCTCTTTATATCTGGGGGACGGTAGTGCCCCCGCCAAGACGAGCCAAGCGGAGCGCAAGGGCACTACCTACCTTTTCTCGAAACGTTTCGTCGTTTTTTTGAACTCTCATAACTTTGGTTTGGATGTTGCTAAATAGTTAAAAATTTCAAGATATAATGACACCAGTACAATCATTAAACATACAAAGTTTGAATGTCGTAGCTATTATACTTTAGATTTTATTAATGTCTAAAAACCCCCGATTTCGTCACTGATTCACTCACTCACTCACTCACTGATCATCATAATTCTTAAGGTACTTCCTGAAGTCCTAGAACGCTAAAATTTGGTATGTAAGCTAATATTACTACAAAGACAACAAAAAATCATAAAACTTGGAACTTTCATCCCCCAACCCTTTAACTTAGGGGATGAAAGTTTGTATGAGATTTCCGCTTCTTAATATCCTAGAAAGCTGAAATTTGGTAGTATTAGTACACAAACAAACAAAAATATCATAAAACTTGGAACTTCGCCCAAAAGAAAAAAAAAATTATAAGCAACTTACAAAAAGAAATGAAATCCCACCAAAAACATTTTCATGTAAAAATGTTGCCAAGACGAGTCTACCTTAATCAAAATCTATGAAAAAGTGGTCAGATCTCATGTAGAGCCAAGATTCTTGATCTATGCTCACTTACTTTACCAGACCTAACTTCACATACTCTACATTTTAGTCAAAACGTGTGGCTTGGCCGTTTTGCTACCGTTACGAAGATTTCATAGGCATTCGTTCATCGTGTGTAAAATAAAACGGCCAAGCCACACGTTTTGACTAAAATGTAGAGTATGTGAAGTTAGGTCTGGTAAAGTAAGGGCGCATTTTTTTTTTATACCACTAAGGTGGCAAACAAGCATACGGCCGCCTGATGGTAAGCAGTCACCGCAGCCTATGGACGTTTGCAATACCAGGAACATTACTAACGCGTTGCCGACCCTGAAAGAACCTCTTCACACCCTTTTTGAAGTACCCCATGCTGTAATCGACAGGGAAAGCATGGACAGGGAGTTCATTCCACAACCTGAGGGTTCGGTGAAGAAAACCCCTCTAGAATCGCGTAGTACGGGACCGGTTTGGTTCCAGCGTGTGAGGATGGATTCCCTGTCGATGGCGAGCGGTGCGATGATAGAAAGATGCCGTTGGCATCATATCGAATAGCTCCTGAGAACACATCCCAGCTCGTCTCTGAACCGAGTCACAAGGCTCAAGTTGGCAACTAGGCGCTCCCGCCCAGAGATGACAGCAGTACTCCATGTGCGGCCGTACTTGAGACTTATAAAGTAGCAGTCGTTGGCGCGGGTTGAAGTACCGCTTTGCTCGGTTAAGAACACCAAGTTTTTTTGATGCCAGCTTGACCTTCGCTTCTAGGTGACTACGGAACTGAACATCGCTGGAGATCTCGACACCAAGTATCCCGATGCTTTTAGAGATAGTAAGGGGCGTGTTCTCGAAACAGGGTGCGCATAGATCAAGAATCTTGGCTCTACATGAGATCTGACCACTTTTTCATAGATTTTGATTAAGGTCGTCTTGCCAACATTTTTACATGAAAATGTTTTTGGTGGGATTGTTATTACTCTAAGGGTTAAACAGGAAAGGAAAGGAACACAGACAAAACATGTTGCCATTAAAAATCGCTTAAAGTCCATATACCTACCTATATTTTTTATCGCCATTGAAAGAAGGTAAGGTTACATTTTGGCATAATTACCTCTATTCAACCGACTTCAAAAAAGGAGGAGGTTCTCAATTCGACCCGTATGTTTTTTTTTTTCTATGTTTGTTACGCGATAACTCCGCCAATTATGAACCGATTTGAACAAATCTTTTTTCGGCTTATAGGTAATACCTCAGTGGTCCCATTTAAATTTAATAATAAAAAAAACATTTGACGTCGGTTTTTTTTTTTTTTTAAAAGTTAATTATTTCTAATAAAATTGTCCGTTCATGATCCTTGGTTTGTGTACAGAAAGTACCTATATAGTTCTGTCTGGATGTTGTTTAACAAATAGACAGGCCTCCAGGATTTAAATAAATATTTAAGGACAATTCATACAGATTGAGCTAGCCCCAAAGTAAGTTCGAAACTTGTGAAGGGATACTAACTCAACGATATTATATTTTATAACAAATACATATTATATAGATAAACATCCAAGACCCGAGGCCAATCTGAAAAAGTTAGTTTTAAATCATGACCCGACCGGGGATCAAACCCGGGACCTCCTGGGTGTATCCATTACGCCACGGAGGTCGTCAAAATATACATACATGGTAGAGTGAGCAAGCCAAGTTTTTTAAATATTGGTTTATAAGATTGGCGTCATCTTTTCTGCGCTTTAGACACTCTTTCAATTTCACATGATTTGACCCAGATTATCAAGCTACAGCATAACATAGATAAGACCCTTTTCATATCCATGATAAGCTTCTGGAAAGATGCAATATGACGAAGTCTATAATAATATAATGCTGATACAAATCTGTTAATTTTTTTACATGCATTATCTCTATTAATAGTAACAATGTAGGTATTCAATCTATGTTTCTTAGTTACCTTACTGAAAAGGTGTTTTATGATATTAGGGAATTCTTATGTTACTAACCCATGTTTTATGAACTAATTAAATGATTATACTACTTGTTTTTCCAATTCTGATTTTCATCACACGAACATTGCTCAAAGTGCGGTTGATTTTATGCTCAAGTATTTGCATCGTTACATTGAATAGAAGTGTACAATCATCAGCAAACATTATGCACTTTTGGTTAATATAATCCGGCAAGTCGTTAATATAATATGAAGAAGAAACAATATTGATTATAAAGATTTTCATTGTTATGTTGTTAGGTTTATAAATTTTCTTTCTATGCAAGCTATCTTTACAATTTAATCTATGTATTTTTCATTGAAAACCAGCTGGGCTAACATGACAAACGCGACAAAATTTCCTCGCTCCGCTCTGCCAATAGCGTATCTCGGTTATGTCTACAGTAGACAAAACAGGCATTGCTATTGGCGAAGAAGCTTTGTCGCGAGTGAGAAACTATCTCGAGTGTAAGCATGTTAGACTGGCTGGTAGTTTGCTTACTTACTTGTGAGACAGCAAACTTTTCCCTCCGGTTGAACATTATGCACCCCTGATGACAATTTTATTTACTTTCAGAATATCTAAAAACTCGAGCAAAAAAAATGAATAAAATTCAAAGATCTTGTCGCCTGTGTTTAAAAGATGTGAGAGTATATCAGATAATTCCAATGATCCAGAAACAAATAAAAAATTGTTTTGATATTAATGTAAGTGTATTCCAAGATTATTACCTATTATCTCTACACTAATATAAGAAAGATTTGTATTTTTGTGTGTATGTTTGTAATGAATAACAAAAACTACTGGAGCGATTTAAAAAATTCTTGGGAAGCTACACTGTCCCCTAGTGCCATTTAGTACAGTCAAGATGTACGTACATTCATGCTCTCAAAAGGTCGTGTCATTCTGAATTTTGTATATATTGATTCATTGACGATATTGAAGTAGTCCGTTGCTTAAAATGTCAGCAATAATATTGTACTGAAGAAAAGCCTTCTTGCTGACACTGTGCCGGAACACGACTTGCGCGAGTGTGTGATCCATGGAATCCATAAATTTTTTAAATGTTGAAATGTAGGTATGTACAAAGAAAAAGTGAAAAAAGGTTACTTTATGATTGAAGACATGACCAATTGACCATTCTGTATGTCCAGCGGACCTATGAACTCTGAAAATATAACTATGAGATTTAATCTTTGGAAACAACTTTATTTATTTTACTGTATATTTTTCAGGTTGCTCCATTTGATGGCCTACCTCAAGGAATCTGCAAAAAATGTAAATCAAAATTAACCGAATATTATATGTTGAAAACAAATTTTGTTGAGAAGCAGAAGACCTTGACTCAAAAAATAAATAATATGGTAAGTACAACATTTTTTTTTTTCAAGTAGTCTAAATAAAATTCTCAGGGTGGTCTGGTCTGGCAGACAGTGTTTCTACAAACAATTTTTGGTTTCTATTAGAAAAAAAATTTTACGTTAATTTTCGAAAATGTTAAGATCAAGTCTCGAAATACCTTCAGTAGGTATTTCTTTATGTGCATAATATATTGAAAATAGACCGCCTGATGGAATGTAGTTAAGGCCACATAATATGAACATAAGAATATCAGAGGAGCACCAGTGTGTTGCCTGGAAAAGGAAGGTAATGGGCAAAGACGGGAAACGATATCCCACTAATATTATAAAGGCAAAGTTTGTGTGTATGTTTGTTTCTTCTCCACGCTCAAATGGCTGGGTAAATTTTTATGATATTTGGTATGTAGGTAGCTGATACCTTGGATTAACACATAGGATTCTTTTATCCCGAAAAGTACGAGATTCCCGTAGGATTTGATCAAAAGTCTGATAGTCAATGGCGCTTTATAAAGTAGATTAATACACGCACACGAAGTTGCGCGGGTTTCGCTAGTATAAAATAAAGCTATATTTGAAAACTAAACATTTTGTGGTTTCATGGTAAATGCTGTATAATATAGCTGTATCTTGCCAGAAATTAATATTCTAAACAGATAAAATGTTAACTTGTGATTTTTTGGCCTACATAATGATTCGTTGAATAAATCTTATTTCAACGTAATTTTGTTCTGGAACTTGCGCCATCTATCAAAAAGGTCTGAATGAATTTCAATGTTTTTATTTAATGGTTTTACTTAGGTCTCGCTTATATATATATATATATATATATATATATATCTCTAATATAATAATATCTTATACCTAACACATAACACCCGTCTATAGACTACGGTGATGCTTACCAATTTTTTTGAAAAAAAAACATATTAAACAATAATTCACCTATACATAAATAACCTGATGGTAAGCATCACCGTAGCCTATAGACGGGTGTTATGTGTTAGGTATAAGATATTCTCACTTTTGTTTATTATTGTTGTTATTTATGTAATCTTAATTTTTTAGACGAAAACATCTCCAGACGTGTCTGTTACTATAAACGACGAAACAAAGCTAACAGATTCAACATCTGAAGCAAGGTACCCAAAGAAGAGAAGAAGAAAATCAGAAGAAGAAAAACACGAGACACCACGAAAAAAATTAAGGGCAACCCTTTCAGAATCCGATAGTAAGCCATCAAATGCTAAGCTGACAGATCAATGTTCAGACACTTCGGGCGACGTCTTAAATACGATGGACGGGCAAAAAAAAGTTCGTCCTTTACTTTCTACTAAATCTGTGGGCAACAACCAAGATCATAATAAGAATCGTCCGTCCTCCGATAATGATAATAAGAATGCAACAATTAATACTAATCATGAAACCGTTATAAGTGAATGTATTAATATTGACTTTGATTCTGACACAGTTGCTGCTGTATATGACACGGTTAATAAAAATATAGAGTTCTGGCTACGCAGGCCTACAATGCGAAATATAATTGAGGCATGTTACGAAACATATTTGAAAAAAAAATATTCTGAGACATTTAGTCTACCTAAAAATTACAGCGATGTAGAAAATGAAATTATAGACCTCTGTTGTAAGGTCATAAATAAACAAGGCATTGACTGCACAGGCTTATTGAGATTTATGGAATATCGAAATCGGAATCTTATTTGCCAACAAACTTTTAGTGATAATTCTATTGTCGTATCAAAAACAAAGAAGTACAACTTAAATAATGATGATAGTGATGGTGTTTGGACCAACGTGATATCAACTGATGCGAATCCGCAACTTGACGGAGAATACAGTGGACCAATAAGAGAATGTAATCAATCGGATAAAAAAAGTCATAACAGTGACATAGAAGATGGCACTAGTACTAGATGCACATTAGAAAAGTTTCAAGACTCCGTTATCCTTACAAAGCAAGTTACAGGGTTTCCAGATACTGATGAACATAATAGTAAACTACTCAATGCGAATCCTGTTGCTAATCCAATACAACTCCCTAAAGCCAGCCACACCACACATGAATTAAATTGTAGTAAAAATGAAAATGAAAAAAATAGACCATTGGAAAAAACTAAACAGTATTGTATTGTAAAAGTATTTGAAATTAATATCAGTGGAGAAAATACAGACACAGAATCCTGTATGCCAAAAATTACTTCGATTTCTTCGTTATCTGTACAGGATACAGAAGCAAAAGGCAGAGAAATTGATAATTTAGATTCATCAACAAACAAAATATCACAAGAAAGTATTTGTATGCCTACGATTAAGGAAAAAACAATTTCGGAACTAATGCCTGAAAAGCTCCCAGGAGTGACGCTTGCACCGATTCAGTTGCAAACACCAGGTATTACTGGTCCCGCCCAAGGTAGTAATTTATTGGAACCTAAAACAGCAAATTCAAACCACGTTATACTAGATACAGTTAAAATGCCCAATACAAAAACTTCTTCACCATTTACATATTTACAAACTTTGCTGCTTATTCGGGGCATATTATTTTGGAACCAAGCGCCAGAGAACTGCTCGCATGCCATTTGTCTTATTGATTTTAGAGGGATGTGTATGATGAAAAATGCCCCTGAACAGCTATATATGTCATTACAGTATTCAGATAGTAATAACATTTATATGATTATCAAAGATGATACCCAGAAACTTATTTCTATGGACAAAATCTCTGCTTACTGGCAGTGGATCATACTGAAACTTTACTCATGTTATGTTAACGATATAGTATTAGAGAAAGCTCGAAAATCGGGGTCAAAAGTGTATGATTGTACTAAAAATTTCTTATGCATCCTTCAATCAATTACTATGGTAAAAACAGTGAACGAAAACAAGTGTTTTTTTCGTTCACTGGGTGAAAAGTGATTTTAATGAATAAACAGTTCACTATCTGGGGAACCAATCGCTGTATAGAGCTTACCCTAGTCTCATATTGTAGCAAATTTTTGTGACTATACCGATCAGACCCTTCCTTCACTGAGATATTGAGCAAAAATTTAAAAAAATACGAAAATTTCATGGTTTTTTGCAGAACTTTCGAAATTGCAAATCTGGAAAGGGAGTGATGAAAGGGAAAATTGGTTTAGGTCTTAATAACATAAAAAAAAATCAGAATGACACGATCTTTTGCGAGCACGAATGTACATCTTGTATGGACTAATATTGTAAATGTTTGCCGGACCGCCACCAGGAGGTCACGGGTTCGAGTCTCGGTCGGGTCATGATGAAAAACGAACTTTCTGATTGGCCTCGGGTCTTGGATGTTTATCTTCTTATATAGGTATGTATTTGTCATAAAATATAGTATCGTTGAGTTAGTATCCCATAACACAAGTTTCGAACTTACTTCGGGGCAGCTCAATCTGTGTGAAAAAAAAAGTACTTTTTGTTTGGAAAAACACAAGTAGTCTAAAACTCAACGTGCACCTGACTGTACCTATAGGTATACCTATAACCAGCCTAGGCCGCCTATACACATTCATCAATTCAAAAAAGACAAAAATAGTAAGGTTGGCTTTGGCTGTGCAATGTTCAGGTGAAAAACTTAAATTAGGTTTGGATGAAGATTCAAAATCTATGTGATTTATTTAATTTATATTTCTTTAAAGTTATATAAGGTATATTATAAATGGAGCGGATCTCTTTTTAGGGTTCCGTAGTAAACTACAAGGAATCCTTATAGTTTCGCCATGTCCGTCTATCTGTCTGACTGTCCGCGGTCTAGCGCCTAGACGCTTGATGCTAGAAAGCTGTAATTTGGTATGTACACATATTAACAATGTTAACAAAGTGCTGGAAGAAAATTTTGGAAAAAAAAATGTTTGGGGTGCCTCCCCTACATGTAAAGTGGAAATGAATTTTTTTTCGTGTCCACCCCATTTTGTGGGGTATCCCAGGGTGTGGGAAGATCATTTTTCGATACAATAATCCGTTTCGGAATTATTTACATTTATCGTGTCAATTTCGTTTTGCACGGTGGTCCCCCCATGATAGGTACATATCACTGATAGGTACTATGAAAGTAACTAAAATAAACTAGACGCGCTGTCGGTATATCAGTCATTACACTAAGTGGTGGACATCCCGGCGGTGAAACCATACAGCTTATTAAGTATGAATAATATTGAACTAATTAAAATGCTGTTGCAATTGTTCGAGCAGAACCTTTTCGAATATTTTCTCAAAACTGGTAAAATAGATATTGGTCTGTAATTTCCTGGTTTCACCAGACTTAAACAAAGGTATCAACTTACTATATTTCTTTAAATCAGGGTACAAACCAGTATCTATACAAACATTAAAGATGATGGCTTAAACGTGGAGCGATGGCGCCTATGACAGCATAAAGTGCTTTAATAGACATTCCCAATGATCTTCAGTATTGTATTTACCTTATATATAACAACGGCGCGGCGGCGGCGTCGGATCTTGATGTAACAAAGTAGTGAAGTCTAGTCTTAATCACGTAATTGGTAAAATATTACTTTTAATTGTTTTTGAACTTTATATCTGCCTGCGTAAGGTTCGTTATGCGGAGCCTGCGGAGGCAACTATTTATAATGTATGTATTTTTAATCTTTTTACCTAATAAAGAGATTTTTTAAAAGACATTATGTGTTTTATTTCTATACTATTTGGGTGAACTCAATTAGCAGCACCATTGTACCAATTAGATAACGATATTAAAGATTTCTAGGTCAGATATTTTCACGTTTACGCCTTGCGCAGGTTTTTGTACGGAGCGGTTACGCATTGATGTGCGCGCAGCGTTTTTTAATACATTTCAAATATTTATAGATTATAGATAAATACATTAAATTATTTAACATTTCAAAGCGAACGTTTGAAAGAAGACCATTATAAATTAAAAAACTATTATTATATAAAAATAATGAAGAAATATCAGTGATAAAATCATTTAAATATCTGGATATTTCTCATTTTTTGAAATTTTTTTTCTTATTGTTAAACGATCAAGCCAAAAATGTTTTTAATAAGTTTACTTAACGATCGATACGACAATATTTTCATAAATTTTTAGCCTCAAAACTAGTGCTGTAGGCGAAATTAAGAAATATTTTCTCTAATAAGCATTTAGACGGCAAAAATTATCTATAGTTATTTATTAGTAACTAACATATTATAATATTAACGCATTCACTGCCGGTAAAACCCAACCTTCACCAGGTGCCGCACTTCTCTGTGCGCCGCAAACGCACAGGTGCGTTTAACCAACTATTACCCAGTGCTTCAAACGCTCAAACGCACATGTGAGTTCACACTATTTTGACGTTGATCTGTTCCCTATGGTACCAATTATTCTAATTTAATAATGGATGGTACATTGGCAAATTTGTCAATGTCTTCAGATAAAGGGAGTAACATATTAAACATAAGTGGAGCATATAATAGCATGGAGGATTCTGTGCAATTGACTCATACCGATGACTAAGCTAGTCCGAATTTGCTGATAGGTCACTTTGTCATTCTCTATCATACGCCGCACAACACTGATGTTAACTTTAGTCGTCGCCGTAGAAAGCCGTCCTTCACGCAGATCATCGGTAAGAATAGTGTGACCACGTTTGAACTCATTGTACCAGTTGTAGATTGTGGCACGGGTTCATCATAAAAGGCCATTCGAAGTCTATTATAACCATGGAAGTAATACTGTTGTGTTGTACGTAGTACTTCCATAATTATAACCAACTAGCTGCCCGGCCCGGCTTCGCCCGGGTACTGTTTCGTTTTTTTTTCAATCTTTCTGAGAGATTTTCTTAATATTTTTTTCCGTAAGAACCTTGTACAGAGTATTAGAAAACTACAAAAAAAAAATCAGCCAAATCGGTCAAGCCGTTTTCTCTCGTCCTGTCTCGTGGCTCGCGCGAGAGTGTAAATGTAGTATTAGAGTATAAATAAATAGGTAACTTATTTATTTATACTCTAAGATTATAACATTCTTGTTGAATGACATCGAAAGTCATAAAAAAATCATGGCACGAATGGATACGTTTGCATGGATACGTTTGCACCGAGCGAGACTTTGTACCATTCTTAAGTTCTATGACTTAAGAGCCAAAATTATACTGCATGCAAGTGTAAAGCTCGACGTGCATCTGACTGTACACATTACATACCTACATAATATAAGTAAAATAAAAAATAAAAATTAAGAAAAAGGACGATATAGTCACTCATAATTAGACACTTTAGTGACTTTTAGTATTTGTAGTAGGTAATTTGTATTATTTTTAGGGTTCCGTACCTCAAAAGGAAAAAACGGAACCCTTATTAGATCACTTTGTTGTTCGTCTGTCTGTCTGTCTGTCAAGCAAGACCCTTTTTCTTGGGAATGCGTGAAGGTATCAAGTTGAAATATCTACGGTCCCATGTGGTTGTGAAAAAAACAAATTTCTAAGTTTACGTAAAAAAAAGTTATTCAGAAAAAAAACGCATATTTCAACATTTTAAAGGAAATCAAAACGGGTCTACCATGAATTGAAATTCCGAACATACGGACTGACGTTTCGTTGCATTTTAGCCAGTTTTCAACCTTATTTTAACTAGTAATGTCTTGTTGGCAGGAGTATGTGTTTCTGTTTTGGATGGACACTTTCATATTAGCCCCCGCTTGTTTTTACTTTTCAATGACTTGAGTAAATGTCATTATAAGTGCTCTTTCTTCATCTTTTTCTCTATAACAACGTTACTGAGCAACGTTACAAATTTGTATAATCTTTGTGACTATCAAGTTATACCACAGAATAGATAATAGTACTACGTAGTTATACCCATGAAGGAGATACTAAGGAGATACTAAGAGGAGTTGCCCTTAGCAGTGTAGTGTAGCACAACAGCACGTTAAATTGGGCACTGACGTCACGCATAGTATCAGCCGACTCGATACCAGACGGCGCTTCCGTCAGTCTGCTCGAGTTCTCACGGGAGTAACACTCATAACACGTGTGTCAAATAATCTTATTTTTAATATTTTATAGCTATTTTATCTACGCCAAAAATGAAATGCTGTATTATTTCCTTATTTCATGTAAAAGTTACACAGATCGAAATAAATTGACGGAGAATAAGGTCTCCTTTCATTCGTAAGTAATTTTTGTTTAATTTAATGTCCGTAGGAATATAATGTTTGTAGACAATTACATTGTATTAGCATCAATGACATCTACCGTTTAGTAGAAGAACGATTTTGGGCCGTACTTCAAGCAACGAAAAATTTAATAATACTTGAAACTGTATTATTTCATTTTTTTATTGTTTAGGTATACATATATTTATTTATCATATTATAACATCGTAACATTACAATGGAGTTGACAACTGTCAAAGTGGTACTAAAATTAGTATGGAGAATTTTACATATTATTATGAATGAATATTTTTTATTTTTTTGTTTTACTTCATAATGTCATCTGTTATAGTAAGTAGACAATCATTTTAAGTATTTTTATTATTTGTCTACCAACCTTTCTATAAAAAAGTACCGACCTAAAAATACATATTATGTACTTACAAGTAGTAAATAAAGTGAAGCAATAGTAGTAAGGAAATGTTTTTTTCTTATACACCTATTATAATTACTTTAAAATGTATAAAAGTTTACTCTGACTTTAAATATTAATTAAAACATCGTCCTTAATACGGCTCCTGTGGCTTTGCTTCTGGTGGCGAATATCTGAACTAAAATCACAGTTTACTAACTATTTTTGCTATTAGCCGCTAGATGTCGCCTGTCGTGCGGGGTGCGACATACGTGCGGCATGACGTACGTACACCCGCCCGTCAGCGACAAGGCCGTTCATACGAACGGGCTATTGTAACAGCTCCTCTTAGTATCTCCTTCATGGTTATACCCTATGCACACCATTCTTGGGATTCGAATTCTAGGCGGAAAAAACTGTACGAGTCGATTCCTGCATTATTTATTTACTATTGTTTCACTTGATGCCTACGGCCACTTTCTACCATTGATCTGCTTGTCACCGGCGGGGAAACCAACCTCACACGTTAGAACCAAAATGTTCGCGTACTGCGCGGTTTCAGAGGAGTTTCCTCCCGCGAACGCTGAATCTGTGGAATGAGATTCCCGCCGACGTGTACATATATATCTTTAGACTACGAATATGAGATTCTTCAAAAGGGGCATTAAAAGATTTTTACAGGGTCGGCAATGCGCGAGTGATACTCTCGGTGTTACGGCGATCGCTTACCATCAGGTGGGCCGTAAACTTGATTGCCACCTTAGTCGTATAAAAAAACTACGTACGGAACCCTCGGTGGGCGAGTCCGACTCGCACTTATCCGATTTTTTTTTCTTTATTATTTATTAATTTCAACCTAATGCGTACGCATAGGAATCATTTAATTGCACATTAAATTGTGTCCATAATATCACTACCTATGTTCACACACATTTGACACGTTTTCTTTATTTTAGTACCTAACACAATTTCTATAAAATAGACGCCATTGTTTTTGGTATGTATAGCAGGTAGCGCCGCGAGTGTTGAAATTGGTACTAAAATAAAAACTGCCATAAATGCGGCTATCAAGCCGCTACATCTTATATTGCTACATTATAGCTAGCCGTATTGAATAACACTTGAAAGCGTTGTATACAATGCGGCGGACTATCATTTCGCCGTTATGCAATCCGGCTTATCGGTGCACCCCGTAGTTAATACAAAATGGTACTGTTTTTTAAAACGGCTAGCTGTATTGTATAATAGGTAGTGAATTACGCAAAACGCCTGCGACATATACCAATACAATACATACCTACTAAATCTCTTATAAAATTCCTTAGGTACTTTTCATAATATTTCATTCCAAGTATTCCAACCACCAAAGTTACCAAAGTGGACGAAGAATGGTGCGTCACCATGTTGACGTCACTGTATAACCAGCAAGAAGAAAAGGATGCATAATAAAACAATTAGGTAAATTGACATGGTACATAAAACAGATTGTTCGTATACAACGGTTCAGTTAATTTTAATACATAATTACACAAAAGTATCAACAACAATACCAAATACATTAAATATAATTATGATAATTTACTTAAATAATAATTTATAGTTTGGACGTGGACGAATAGCCCCCTAACCCCACCGAAACCGCTGTACCGCGCCCCAATTACGTACGTGCATTCAGTCAGGGAGCGACGGAAAGAGATAAAACCAAACTAGGTGTAGGATTGAGGAACGATAAGATCTTCATAGTCATCAATCATCATCATCTTCTCAGCCTTAAGAGTTCACGAAATCAAAAAAGATCTTCACGAAATTAAAATTATATTTTCAACATAGTTTCATAGTTATGCTGATTTAATGGTCCTTTCCGATGTGATTTTAGACTGCACGTATGCCGTCCGCATTTTTCATGTGACTGGAGTCTGGAGTAAGATATGGGGAAATACACATGGGATATAAAGATTTTCCACGGGAAAAAATATATACACAAATTGAGAACTTATCATGGATCACGCGGAGTCGCGGGTAACAGCTAGTATAAAATAAAACAGTAGGGTAAATGCCTAGTGGTGGGACACTATCACATCTCAGATACACGAGACACGACACGGTATGTCCAATTCCATCATAATGTTCAAAATTGCTAATAGCTGGCGAAGTTAACCATCACTACACCATCACTGTTTCACTAGATAAAAAAAAAATATATATACGTAAGCCGAATTAAGTGCTGAATTAACGAAAACTTCGCGGATCCACTCTTCAGCCATCTATTGGTTGGTATATTCTACTGTGCTAGCATTGAACTGGTAATGGCTCGTGACATGTACAGAAGTAGACAAATATTTTCAATATTTATTCTATTTACTCTACTTAATTATGTCCTAATAGAATCGGTCTAGTCTAGAAGAAGAAGAAGAATCGTTCTAGTCTCTGTCTACCCCGAATGAAATGGGCAGGATGGCCACCGGCTCAGAGGCGTTGGGTCTGTTGATGTATACGCTCCATGTTTTCTTGTCCAAATCGAATACACCTGTAAGAAAATGTCTTGTAAGAAACGGGAAATAAATAATAAATAAACAAGCATACGGCCCGCCTGATGGTAAGCAAGCAGTCACAGTAGCCTGTCGACGCTAGCAATGATCACTCGCGCGCTGCCAACCCTATTGAAAGTGAAGCTCTGGAGACCTTACTCACCGTAGGTAAACCAATGCTATTTTTTTTTTATATCACTAAGGTGGCAAACAAGCATACGGCCGCCTGATGGTAAGCAGTCGCCGCAGCCTATGGACGTTTGCAATACCAGTGGCATTACTAACGCGTTGCCGATCATTGTGAAAATTTGTATATAAATATATATGTACGTATATTGTCAGGGGTACAGAGCCCAACATATCCCGTGAAAGTATGTCATTCCAATGGCAAAATATTTTTTCTACTATAGGGGGCACTGTATCGGCCAACAGATGGAGCCACAAGTCGGGGTATGGGGTATGGGTTGTTTTGTTGTCAAACAATGTCGTAAAAGTAAAATGCGATTCTGAAACCGGCTGTCAATCATTAAATTCTGATAAATAAGATAAAAACTCACTGGCGCAAATAGTCTTGATAACAGTGTCTGGCTTCTCCTGGAAGATCTGGAAGTCCTTCCCAGTGGTGTCCGATATGATGTCCTTGGCGTCCTTCTTCGTTTTAGGGGGTTCGTGGTTGCGGATGGCCTTGTGCCGAGCTTCGCTACTGTCAATGATCGGCCCTATAACTTCAGTCACGTTCAATCGCTGATAACTGAAAGAATAGTCTTTTTACTTAATTGTCCAATTTTTATTTCATTTAAATGGGCACAACAGGTATTTTATATATAGGTATTTTTATTTAAATAGGTACCAACTACATTGTTACGTCAATACTGTTGTTAATATAAGGCCTATGGAGTGCTTAGAGCAACGCGGGCTTCCGTCCCGGGACGGAAGCCCGCGTTGCTCTAAGATGGAGTGCGACTGCGACGCGACACGGATTATGCAGTATGAAACTAAGAATAAGGAACGAAATCAAATTCTTTATTTAATTTAACGCCATCTAGTTAGGGGGTTAAGAACTCACCTACAACAACAAAAGTTACTTTTAATTTCGAATATTATAATTAAATGCCAATAAATTTGACAAATACTTTTGAACGGTTTTTCGACAATTTAGAGCATTAAAACTGATGAATTTTATGGAGAATAAGCCAAAAATAATAATTTACTCTATTTAAAAAGGCACTAACATGGATTGACAAGAAGAACTCTTTGAGTGTTACCATTGTCAAAACAGGGGTTATTTTTAGCACCTTTTAGTATATTTCGTACAAGAATGAAATTAATATTTATGAGTATTTTTAATATTATTGATATATCTAACTGTAAATTATTTCAAAATAAGAACTGAAATTATATTTCAAATCACTGAAAATTGGGATTTTAAAAATAATTTATTGTCGTTAGAATTAATTGTATTGTGTATAGTGGTAACACAGAAAATACAATAATAAATAATACTACGCATCTGAATTGAAATTTTGATATCGCTTACAAATTCACTTCTTTTCGGTCTGCATTTTCAAATCTTCAAGGTGCCACAAGTTTCTTTGTGATCATAGTGCGTCGAGTCGATGATATTACCTATATTATTAATCCGCCTTTGTATATAGACATCCTGTGGAAATTTATGATATTGTGTGTGAGCCTAGCGACTCTTATTTTGATTTAATTTGTGTACTTACATCGAGCCTAGTGACTATATTAGCCTAGTGACTTTGTTTTGTGACGACGATGTTATAATAAATTGCAGAATAAGACGTGATAAAGAATTGCAAAATGTAAAATTTCTGTTTTAAATAAATTGAAAATAATAAAATTGAATTTTTATTTGATCAATCGAATACATCATATTAGTAGTTAGGTAGATATATGTATATATATTACATTATAGGTGTAATAGGATGTTGATATAGATACGTAGGTAGGTAGGTACGCACGTACGTATATAGTTACGAATGTTGTTTAACCTGCTGACTAGATGGCGCTATTAGTTTGATCTGCTCTCATGAGCCGAGTTTCGTATCTATTTCAGTTTATACAATATTAATCTATGACACGGATGTCCGCGAGTTCCGCGACGCACGGTCAAATGTATTAGACACCATTAAACGTACCTATATTATTAGGTGCGTTCGACGTAGCAAATAAAAGAACTGTACATTTTGTTGGTAAGATAGGCCTGCGACGACAATAAAATTACAAAATTTTGAAAAACTGAATTTAAGTGCACGACAGATGCGTAGGTAGGTACTATATTTTTACTTGAATAAAGCGCCATCTGTTGGCCTTTAAGTACATTAGTACTATATTAATTTTGTGCCTTTATGTGCTATCCCAGAATTAATATAGTACTATAAACGTGCTCTGTGTGACTACTGTTCGCATGGCCTTGACTTTCACGCTAGATGTCGCTACCAGTGCTGTACTGGTTTCCACACCGAGCCACAGGTCAATAGTTACTTCGTAAACCGAGCGCCGTTTTATAAACAGAAACTACAAACAATCAAAACAATATAAAATGTGGACAGCACATAGCACATGCAGGCCCAGCCCAGCAAATGCCATTTTAGGCTAGTCATATTTGTGTGAATGATCCACGGGAGGTAAAATCTCCCTGAGCGGGGACACACTTTCCGAGTTTCGAGAGAAATTCATTGATAGTGTTTGATCTAATGTAGTTGGTATCTTAGATAGATAGATAGAATATACTTTATTTGCAATTCACAATAGTTAGGACACAGTATACATAAACACAACATACACACTATTGAAACCGCAACAAGGCGGCCTTATTGCTAAAAAGCAATCTTTTCAAGGCAACCTTAGGGTAACGAATTATTTTATGGACTGGGCAGGGCTACTAAGATAAGTACTCATGAATAGGAATTGTAATATAAAATATGACTTAAAAACTACGAATAACGAATATCATAATAACAATAAATATACATTAATGCGTACACATATATTTAATAGTATAATATATAGGTTTATATAATACATAAATGTGTTAACATAATTGTATGTTTTATTGGATTGAAATTAAAATGATTTTTTAATCGATTCATGATTATTTAAAATCGATTTATATTTTAAATCAAACGATTGTTTTAGACCGTAATAGTTGGCGACAACTGAGGGAGGCCGACACCAGTATGTTAGCCTAGGTCCATGTACAGTAGTGAGTGTACTGCAGATGCGCCCTTGTGTATTGAATGTTGTAAGTAATTGTATCTATACACACTTAATATTATTTACCCTTTCTAAATGTTTATTTAATGTTTCACAGTTCGATTACATATCAATTAGTGACGTGTCGTTCGTTACTGGTTTTATTTCCTAAAACAATGATTTTATGAAGAAGTTTTTTAACAATTTCACACATTTTATTGTATTTATTTTGCTCAACATTTTTCTTTCATAGAAATACACAAATGTTTTTAAATGTATTTTTTTACTATTAAAATAAACCTTTTTACCCGACTGCCCAAGGCAAAGGGTTATGTGTTTATTTTATATATACATATTTTGTTAAAAATTTAACTTTAATTTTTTTCTACTTCTACATTTTATTATTAACTAGCGAAACCCGCGCAACTTCGTTTGCGTGTATCCCGCTTTCCCGTAGGAATTTTGGAATGTATGATACTTTAAAACCTTCCCCTTGAATCACTCTATCAATTAAAAAAAACCGCATCAAAATCCGTTGCGTAGTTTTAAAGATTTAAGCATACAAAGGGACATAGGGACATAGGGACAGAAAAAGCGACTTTGTTTTATACTATGTAGTGATTCTCGCGTGTTAAATTTTATAATGGTGCAATAAAGAGTTTTGTTTTGTATTGTATTGTATAGTCGAGGAAGGCTAAAAAGAAGAAGACTTACATGTTACAATGCACAAGAGGTTCCGTATCGTATTTGCGGATGTTAAGGATAGACTTGTCGCCACTGAGATTTGGCGCCACCTCCACGTTGTACAGCTGTCGGTGGCCGCTGCGCTCCGTCCAGATCATGTTCAAGGAGAACCCGTTCCCGATGCCCAGGCCTTCATCCAGCAGGATTCTTTCGGCATCATTGAAATTCTTTGCTGTCAGCAACGCTCTGGTGATGAAGGTTCTTGCTGTGGATAATAATATTTTATACAAGTTATTACGGCCTTTTTATTATAAATAAATAAATTCTACATGGTTCTCACAGCGCTACCTTGGCCCAAAGTAAACTAGGCTTTACCGGCTTGTTTTATGGATACCAGATAACGTGTATATGTGTAAAAGATATATTATAATATATAGAGAACACCCAGATTCGAGAAAAAACAATGTCATCACATAAAATATGTTTGCCCCGAGCGAGAATGGAACTCGCGCCCTCTACACTATGTGTGGGTGGTATGGTATATAAACTTACGCGTATTTCCCGGCTTCAATACGAGGGGGCTGAGGGTGTTGATGGAGAAGACCAGCCCGTTGTGGTTGAAGCCGCTGGTGTACCCCGGCAGCTGGCCGGCGTAGCAAAGAGACGCGAAACGTTCCTCCACAGCCTACGGCAACGTTATTTCTTTAATATATTATGTTATAGATAATATCTGATAGCCGACATTATGCGAATAATTTTGGATACAGATAAGTATATATATATAAATTCTACATGTTTGTAGAAATTTTCTGTTTCACTTATTAAAGCGTCACACTGAAGTAAATAATTAAAATACAAAATGAAATTGTTACTGAGTATTATAATTAAAATGACGAATTCCTCCATTTCTGACTCATTCCTCCTCTCTGCTTTCCAGCGCCCAACAGGGCTCTTCATGGAGTACTATAATCCGGGGGGCTCTTAAATGAGTGTAAAATTATAATATTATATTACTGCATAGTGTTTATGTAATATGCATGTAACGAGCAATAAAGAATTGAATATTAAGCAACACCTAAGCTACAGATCAGTAAAAGCTGGGCACTTACAAACGCCCAACTGCACAAATTACAAGGCTGTCAACGATCAATAGAAAGAAGTAGAAACACGTAAGGGAAGTAACAAAGGTACACGATGTTGCAGTTAAAATAAAAAATGGAACTGGGGGCCACATGAGAGGACCAGAAAAATGGAACAAGCGGGTAACGCTGTGGTCCTAGAGCCTCTAAGTCTCTAAGTGCTCTAAGTGTAAAAGGGGAAGGCAGCTGAAACGATGGGAAGATGGCATAGTCAAAGTGGCAGGACAAACGTGGATGTACATTTATTTTTAATTTTGTATATTGATTTTGTTATTATTTTGGTTTTGATATTTATATTTCTTGTCTGAATAAAGAAGCTGTTCTATTAAGCTACAGATCAACCTGCTCTGTAATAGCACGAAAGCAAGCTATTAATGAGCAAATGCTTCAAAAGAATGATAATAGCTCAACTTAAAACATAACACCTGTTTGCTCACAAAATGTTTATATTTTCATTGTTTTTCAGTTTAAATATATATTTATATATATGTATATAGATATTATTGTTAAACCTCTGCCCGGACTTTTTGTATTGAAAAATCTTAATTAATATATAAAAAAATAATAATAAACATATATTTAAAAAATCCTAATAAATAAAAAATAAATAAAAATTAAAGTATACTATTAAACTACATAATTAACTCTGGATAGAAGTTCAATTTTTTACCACCACACCGATACTTTTCTGTATTATTATTATCTGTGGCCATCGGAGTTGGTGGCACGATAGTTGTGCAATTTATAACTATGTTTATTATTGTAATTTCGTGTACACTGTTTGTTGTGTATCCTAAAATAAATAAATGCTACTTAGTAGCAAGTGTGTCCATGAATTGCTAGTGATAGGCACGCTCATTTCGACCGTGTAGAGTGGGTGGAAGGGGGCATGCTTTGAGCACGTCTGAATAGATTTGCTTAAAACATAGTACCCTATTGTGTAATCCGAGGTATCAGCTATCTACATACCACATATCATAAAAATTGGCCCAGCCGTTTGAGCGTGAAGAGGTAACAAACATACGTGAGACTAGCTGTGCCCCCGCGACTTCATCCGCGTGGACTTTAACGTCCCATTCAAACTTCCACCCCACTTATCACCCCTTTAGGGGGTGATTTTAGGGTAAAAAACTGTCCTATGTCCTCTCTCAGTACATAAACATAATTATCTCTATACCAAATTTTATCTCAATCAGTTCAGCGGTTTTAATGTGAAGAGGTAACAGACAGACAGACCGAGTTACTTTCGTATTTATAACTTTAGTAAGGATCGATTTTTAAAAATCGTATTTTTTTCGATAATTTTATTTGTCATACACGTACCAAAAACAGGGGGTCCCACTCAGCAGTTTAGGTACGATTGACCTTGGGACCGGCCCGGCCGGTTAATCTCAAGGCTACCACCACTCGGCTCTCGCTCGTGCCGCTAGCTAGACGCATCGCGCGGACTCGGCCGCAGCGCGTGTCGAGTAAATAAAAAATGACAAACTATACGAAAACTAGGTACTACTGTTGTGTGCAAGGTTGTTTAAATAAATCAAAGGCGGAATCGGATATAATTTTTTTAAAACTCCGTACGGATAATAAAAGGTAAGTTATTTTGTTGAGTATTAATCATCACGTAAATAAACTGTAACTAAAGTAGGCGAATGAAATAGGCACATACCTAACTGGTAATTTAATATTCAGATTAAATTCTTCTCTAAAAGAAGACAACCCTAACGTCGTCAGAAGAGGTAAGAAATACGCGATAGAAAGAGAGGCAACTTCTAGGTGATTATAACTGTAGGTTGTGTGCGCTGTGCGAGCTGAATTGAACCTTATTGTATCGTAGCGAGAGTCCCTATTTCTTTAATTGATTTTGCGGAGTGAATCTTCTGTACGTAGTACTATTATCTATTCTGTGCCAAAAACAAGGTTGTTACTATTTCACCAATAGAAAGCTTATTAAGTGGGTTTGCCTTCGTTTTATCAACTCTTTTTCATAATCTGACTCTACTTTGAATAGCTCTATTTCGAATGACTCTACCTATACCTAGTCACATTACTATTTCAAAAACTGCAATTTTTGTATGAAGTGTTATAAGAGTAAAGTCAAGGATTTGAACTTAGAAAAAGTTGTTTTGTTGATGAAAATGCGCATAAAGTTATATGCAGAGGTGGCTTTACCACAATCAGATGAAAATGTACACTTACGCCGTTCTCGCGATCCTCAGGTGTGGGTTTGATGTGGACTGACAGGATGTAGAAATGGTTCAGGGTCTCAGAGAAGGCATCTTCAGTGTGCGCCAGAACGTTCTGTTAAAGAAAAATCTCTTAGAGAAGGTATCAATAAAACAGGCAATCCTAGCTATAAAAACTGCGTCTTAATAAGTCAAAGACCAAATCATAGTAGTAGGTATGCCCTTCCCGTGAAAGATTACGTCATCGGCTGTAGTGCGGTTAAAATAAGGTTGAATATGTCACACTGATCGTGACGTATTCTTGGACCTCTTGGGCCATAGACACCTGAAGAGATTACCAGGCGCAGTAATATTATTGTAGGTACCACTATTGTCTAAATGTCTTCGAAACCTCTGCGTCAGAGACTAACCGGTAGTATGTTATTCCCTTTAACCTTTTCCCCTTATTCTGCCCATTTGTTCCTCATCATCGGTGTTCGACATCTACGCAGCACATGACACGACAAAGTTAAACTAAACCTTGAAACTTTATACATAGCAAGTGTAGTGTAAATACACACGTGTTGGCCATGAAAGTATGTGTATGAAAATGAAATAACGCCCTCTGTTTATTTTCCGTTAATTCCGCATAAAAATAAGCGTAATAATAATGTTTCACGGAAAGTTAACATATGTTTTTATATTCTATATGACGGCACGGGTGGTGGAGAACAACACCGACCGATGAATCATTGGCAGCTGGCGGCGCAACGTCAAAACAGCACGTGCGCCGTGAGTCATCGGTTGCACCGGGCGGAGCGGTGACGCACTAGCCACAGTATAAAAGGCATGGAACACAAAGGGAAGGGGCATTCTCTCCCCGGCTCTGGCGCGATGCACACGCTGTCATAACGCTGTTCTATTGGCTTAATCTATTGTTTAAATTATTGCTTATAGTTTAATAAAGTTATTTAAAGTAGAACTAAAACTGTTGTTTCTCTCATACCACGATTACCCTCGATACGCCCTTGTGATGTTGAATGCACAAAGAATAACCGTTAGGCCATCCGACATCAGAAGCGGGATACATGTCGTGGTATTGAGAGTTTAACAGATTAGGTAGTCTTGTGACATGTAAATTGGATGGAGTTATTTCCGAGTTAAGAAAATGCGGGTTCAATGTACGACGGAGATTCTGCTGTCGTCGACTACGAGTAGCGTAGTTTAGCGGACTACGAGTAGAGGAATTCAGCGACAAAGAGTATCGTATGGTGGGTACTCAACCTCAACGTGTAGGGATTTTGAAATGTGTCATTTCAGGTGTACGACCGGCCGATACTCGACGGTGTGTGACGAATAGCGGAAGCTGAGCAGCGACGCGCACCAAGCGGTGGCGGTGCAGCAGTGTAGGGTCGACGCGCTCCGAGTTACAGTGCAACAGAGGCATGCGACATGCCTCGAGTCTATGATCTCAAGCTGAGCGAGATGTGTCAACAGTGGCGGATTTTCCTTAAGGCAAACTGATGAAGCTGTTCTTATGGTGCCGTGTTTTTCACGAAAACCAAATTGATGGTCAGGTATTATACCGTCAAGATGTTGTTTCATCTTTTTAAGCAGAATCTTCTCAAACAGTTTTTCAGTAATAGGTCTATATGAGACGACTTATCCTGTGGTGGTTTGCCAGGCTTTAGTATCATCACTACTTGCGCTATTTTCTATTTCCCTGGGAATTGTGAAAGTTGTAGGCAGGCATTAAAGATGTTCTTTAAAGCCACAACACTCGGTTCCTTAGAAGCGTGCTGTCGACCAAGTCGAGGATTTTTCTTCTTGTGCTTGTTTTATTTCTTCTTTTATTTCCCTAGGGCTGGAGTATTTTAGTGGTGGACACAGCTGTAGTGGGTTTTGAAGATAACCGTTTATCTCATCCTGCTGAGAGTATGATCCTGGGAAAGGCTTAAACACTTAAATACTCAGCGAAGACTGTGGTTTTTTGGCATCCGACCCATACACCCGTTGGTTTCCTGATCGGTGGGACCTGAGTTATTGGCCTTTTCAGTTTTCGCGTGGCTTTCCACAGTGAGTAGTTGGTATCAAGGGAAGGAGCCAGGTTTGTCGTGTGTCGTTTGATGTTCTGATGAGATCATTCAATTCTTTAGAGCATTGATTGATAACTGCTTTATCCCTAGAGTAGCCGGGTTTATGCTATTCTTTCCTCAAATGTCGACGTGCTGTCTTTTATCATTAATTATTTTTGGGTATTCGTTTGATCTTGGGGAACGCCTTCTGCTCGTCCTTATAGCCTCAGTAGCTGCTGTGTAAATGATCCTGTTAAGGTTTTCGACGGCTTGCTCGATCTCGTAAGTGTTTTTTTTTATAGTCTTTCTGAGGTTGACCATTGACGATACCATATCTTGATATAGTTTCCAATTAGTGTACCTGTTGAATAATTTTTCCGAGGTTAGTCAGTACCACTTTTGAATTATCTCAATATAACTGGAGTATATTCCGACGTTAGGTCTGTTCTGTACATAGTTCGACTGTTGGTATAGTTACTACTAATATTGCTCGTGATGAAGAAATCGAGCAAATCAGGAACCTTATTACGATCTGTGGGCCAGTATGTTGGTTCGTGAGTGGTAATGTACTCCAGTTGGAGGTTTTGTATGGATTTGAGTAGTTGTCTTCCTCTTTGAGTGATAAGCCTAGAGCTCCAATGTGTGTGCTTTGCATTCCAGTCACTTCCACTTATGAATCTAGGCCCGAGTTTTGCGAAATATGCGTTATATTTGTAGTCATCCTCTGTGATTGAATACATAAAATTGGATGGATTTCCATGTTCGTTCTGTCTGTCCCTGTTGCTTTTTTTTTTTCACTCTCATCACATATTTCATTCACGGCTCACGTCGATAGTTAGGTCGGTCCTGGCCTCTCTTGGAAACAATTCTCTCTACTAATGTTATCTTGGAGTGATAGAAACGGAGGCTGTTGTTGTTCTTTAACATAAAGTGACAAGTGTAGACTTCCAATTATGCAATGAGACAAATAAAGACCTCTACCATACAGCACATGTATGTGGTGATGCTAACTATAGTCGCCTATGTTTGCTATTACCAGTGCTATTTAGTTAAAATTTGTAACATGGCCGCTAAGGGCGCCCATGAGATGCTTGCCTGGGGCGCTATCGACATTTGGTCCGCCTCTGTGTGTCAAAGATAAGTGATGTTCGGTTTCCTTGTATATCTCACTCTGGTTCAGAATACAGCCTCATTTGGCGCAGTAATTGAGACTTACTTAAGGGTAAATACTTCATGAACAAGTGGTTCTAAAAAAAAAAAAAACCTATATGTATACAGGATGTTAGATGAATATCGTAACGAGGATGTTCTATTAGGTCGTGATATGTTGGATAAGGGAATTTCCGTTGTAATTAACAATATTAAGTTAACTTGTTCAGGAATTAAAGCTTCTTCTTCTTGCTCAAAATTGGTAGAGCTATTCAAGGTAAAGCCATTTAAGGTAGATCATTACAGGTAGAGCCATTAGAGGTAGAGTCGTTCGAAGTAGAGTTATTCAAAGTAGTCATTCATGGCAGGGACAATTAGGCGACATCCAATTGACTTTCAACACTACTCGATGTAGAGTCACTGAGTTCACTCCAATAAAACCAATTTTTAGTATTATGGGTAATTCGCGTGTATTATCAAAAAATTATGTTAACTCTCTAGACACCGATAGATTAGCTCGTGATCAGCCAGGTCAAATGCCTCGACTAATATTCGGCAATTATTCCAAGCTCTTGCTGTTCGGTACAATAGAGGCAAGGCTATGGTACGCTAACATTTCTCCGTTTGTTCTTACGAATCAAACCAAGGTAGATCGTAAATATAAGGGGCTTTTTAGAGTTACTACAATTTTAGAAAATTATAGGTATGAGTTGAGTGAGACATATTAACGGGAGTAATGGATAAGTCCTCCTCCTCGCGTCGTGATCCTCATTACTAGGGGTCGTGAGCCCCCTTGTGAAGTGAAAATTTTTGTTTCACGATGTCCCTCCATCGACATCGGTCTTTAGCACTCAGGTGTTTTGGTACTCCAAGTTCATTCAATATTGACCACAGGTCAGCCCAGTTGACACAGTCGAAGGCTTTGCTATAGTCTATGAAACACAAGATTAAAGGAGTGTTAAGCTCGTAGGTCTTTTCGATCATCTGGCGAATGTTCAAGATTTGTTCACGCCTTTGCCTTTAACAAAGCCAGCCTGTTCCTGCGGTATTTGCCAGTCCTGAAAGTGACGTATCCTGTTATTGATAATGTGCAATAACACTTTGCTAGCAGCTAGAATTCTGTAGTTGTCACATTTATACGTAGAACCTTTTTTTTTTGTGTAATGGCAGAATTATTGATTTTGTCCAAATCGTCGGGCCATTCACCGGTACGCCAGATGCTGTCACATATTTTATGTATAGCGCTAGCTCCTGTCGTTCCCGTCGCTTTTAAGATCTCGGCTGTTAGTTGATCTGACAGCTATTGCAGCATTGATTTCAGACAGCAGAATAGGAGGTTCTTGGGTTATGTTCTCCCATGTAATTGGCATATGTGGTGGTTCATGATCGTCTGGGTTTTCGAAGGTTCTCACAATATTTCCGCCACCTTTCTGCTATTGCATCCAGATCTTGTAGTCGTGCGTCGTCTTGTAGTCTTAATCTGATTGAAAGTTATAGTGACGATGGCGTGACGGCGCGTGATGTTAATAAACGTGTTCATGGAACCAACCACCTGACTATTAATACTGATATCTAGGACCCTAACTGCCAATAGTAATAAATAATAATAATAATAATAATAAAAATCTTTATTAAATCACTCATTGTATATTTTAAACAGTTTAGGTAGTAATTAATTATAAAAGGAATAAAATATTAGGGTGCCTGAGCTAGGATGTCAAAACTCCTGTGTTTCAGGCTATAAAAAGCTAAACTTATTTCAAAACAATAAACAATCGCTATTGAAAAAAACTATTAAAAATTGTAACTAAAATGCAAAAACACAAATTAATAAATCAATTAAATTAAAAGGTAAAATAAACAAAATAAATATTGTATAATACACAAAACGCTAACACTCTAAAATTTTACATTGATATTGACCCAGTTTACAATCTGCTGATGCGGAAACTGTATGTATGTCATGATTCATATAGAAAAAAGTCAAAGAAGCTATACTAAATAAACACAACTCATGTAATATAATTAATAACAATAAAAACAGAAAGAATTAAGTTCTAAAATAAACTATTAGGCGGCTTCGTAATCAATGGAGTTAATATACCTCCTTTCGGCCATTAGTTTCGCTGGGCAGTCAGGATCACCAGTCTTATGGTTGCTAGGCTTTTTAAAGCGCAAGCAGGTGGCACAACACGGGGTCTCTGCTTTCTTTTTGCACTCATTTGACAAATGCCCTAATGTGCCACAGTGACCGCATGTATTGGTCGTCTCCCTGCAAGTCCGGGCCGCGTGCCCATACTGTTGGCATTTAAAACATCTAGTTACTAGAGTGAAATCTCGGACAGGGCATGAAGACCAATTTACAAATATTCTCTCCTGCGTTATAAGGGCTTTACGGTAGAGTGCGGGAACCTCAATTATGAAGTTGCAGGTATCGGAGTCTTTCTTTCCTGACTTGTGACTCAGTTTAATATTTTCTAAAAAGGTCTCTAGTGTCATATCTTGCATTTTCTCGGCCAAATTTTGTTTAAAAATGCATTTC